>OX419336.1:13526593-13574093 GCA_948470475.1 Galaxea fascicularis | reverse complement strand
TCTTTACTCATTAACCCTTTACTGTAAAGAACTTTTAAGCTTCTTAGCTTATTTGCTGTGCTTTCCTCAAAGATGGCTATGTCTTCTTTAACAATTTTTCCTATAACCTTAGTCTTCATTTTACTACTTTTGCTTACATAATTGACTAGTGTGGCTGGTGTGGCTTCTTTGATAAGTGTAAGCCAAAGTCCATCTAAAGTAGGACCTTTGCTCTTACTACTTCCTGCATGAATTTCACCACACATTTCAAGGGTTTCTTTTCTTCTCCTTTGACAAGATCTCTTTGCACTTGGGGATCCAAACTCTTCAGAGTTATCAGCTGAAAGGGAGGTTGGATGGTTCTTCCTCTTCTCTAGTTTCCGCTTTGTAAAAGTACCCATCTGTGGTTGTGTTGTTGAATCATCTTCTACAACATGTACAGCCGTTTCCTGGATAAGGACTTGTTCCTGACATTTTTTCAGCTGTTTAGAATTAGCACAATAATGTCAGTGCTTCCTACTACTTGCAGAAGTTCTCTGGGTCCTTTTATTAAATCCATGGCCTGGATAAGCCATCATTGTATTTTAAAAGTAGAAATGCATTACATGATGCACATAATTGTAATGGATGTACCAGTACCATGTATATGTACAAGTGAGCAAAATATATCATACTGTAATAATAACTCATCATGTACAACTGTAATATGAACCAAAGCATGCTATTTAGGTTGGTCTGAGTAAAAAAACACTGTACATGTAGGTACACTCTATGGACATTTCAAAAGTTATGTTGGGAACCACAACATGCAGGAGAAGTTTACCACAACAACCTTGGTGTATGGGGAGTCTTGTGTGATCCCAGTACCGGTATCCTAAATTGACTGTTTTCACCATTGCCATAATACACCTTGTTTATCCCCCCAAAATTTGGCATAAGCATTCTTTTAATTCTTTGGGAAGATTGTAAACCCACAAGACAAATTTAAAACTGTTTCTTTTTTTGGGGGGGGAGGAGAGGGGGCAGGGAGGGGGGTAAACAAGGTGTATTATGGAATTGTTAAAACAGTGAATTGTGTGGCAAAGAATTAGCTGCATTTGGACAGAAGAATCACAAAGTGTTAAAACAGTTTATAACATAGCCTTAGTGAGGCATGCATTCTCATTGGCTAATAAGCTCAATCTATTTGCCCATGGGTTGCACACTCACGTCAGTTTGTTTATTTGTACTTTTCTCTCGGATATCGATGTTGACAATCTTAAAACATTAAATTCCTATTTTTCTTCTCCTAAAAGATGGAAAAATTTAATGCTTCTTCCAGAGATGAGGAAGATTATTCCTTTAAGCTACAAAATTTTGAGCTCAAGTTTTTTGCTGGGCCTCCAGCTAGGGAGATTTGCTAAGCGAGGAGTTGAATCAGCTGGTGGAACAAAGGCACTAGGCACTCGGAGAAGGACCAAAACAACAACAAACTGGTCTGTACCAACCCTTCGAGGTTAGTAATGCGGAGGGAATTTTAGAAAGAATTTTTTCAGCGATTTGGCGACAATAAATTCAGCACAAGCTTTCTTTGTAAATTTTCTTCAGGCGTCGAAAGCCATTTAAATGCTTTTGGCAAGCAAGTAGAATATTTGTGTCGCTTTGTCAGATTTTTGAATGAACATTTTCGTGCTGTTTATGGCACTTCTGACTTCATGAAAGCCGGACAAGATTCAAAATATACTGTCTCAAAAGTCTCAATGTTATAAAAGAAATGGTGAGAGTGCAGCCGTGCATGGGACTCTTACGCTTCTTTTGTGCTTAGCAACCTCCCACATGCATATATATAACTCGATAACTGCAAGCTGCACGCTCACCATTTCTTAATTGAATGGACTGAAAAAGTGAATGAATAAATACAGTACCTTTACTTTTATCTTTTCTAGCTGCTTCCTTTCATTCTGGTATGTACGGGACGTGGCAATGAATTCCTCCTGCATCTGCTTCCTTCTCTGTGCCAGACGGCCAACTGGAAACCTTTCCTTCATCACGGTTCTCATTGTCCGAGACCTGCATCTACCTTTCTTCCCCATGCTGTACAGCAGTCAAATTATAAACCCAATTAAAATGCAGCACAGTTTGATTAAGGAAATTGAGGTCTAACTTCTACAAATATTGAAAGTTGTTCCCTTTGTTTGTTGGAGATTATGTCACACAGCTTAATGTATGTCCCACCAAACTTTGATTTGTAAGGTAGTTATAATATAGTTACTAGTAATGAGGGATCAAAAAGGATGATCTACTATTTACCTTGTGGGTAGGAAATGCAAGTATTTATAGACAGTGCTTCAAAATCTCATATCTATGTTCTTACCCAAAGTCCAAGCATTGGTATCAGAATTTTTCCTGTTTTTACTTTTGATAAGGTAGCAGATAGCTTAACAATACCTGTTATCTTGTAAAAAAAAGAGATTTAACTTGAGACTGATTCCATGTGATCTCTTTTTTTTTAATGTCAACACTTCAGCATTCTTAAAATACTTACTTTATGCTGGATGACCCTTGTTGACAATAAAACAGCTGACTGACTTGTCCTTCTCTGTCCTGGGTTAGCATGGTGACTTGTTCATATCAATCCTCAAAATGAGATATGAAAAGGCATTATAACATAGCTTCCTGATATAGCTTGAGCAGTACAAGAACATTTACAGGTGTATATATGATGTATAAACCACCTTCTGGTTAGCTCAGTTGGTTAGGCACCACACTGCTGTGCAGGAGGTTCAAGGGGCCAAGTCCCAGACCAGACCAACACTGAGGAAAAAGAGCTGCCTTTGCTGTGTCATCTGCAGTAGGTTTGACTTTCTAGTTTTCTTAGATAAGGACCATAAACTGTAGGTCTCATGTCCTGCATCATCTCTATCATGGTTTAGTAGGGGGCATTAAAGAACCCACATCACCATTTGTAAAAAATAGGGAATTCTTCCGGTGATTGTGGTCTGACCTAAAGGGCTGGTTCTTCACTTGAGTTCTATAGACTTCTATGTGCTTTTACCCTTGAGCATAGTTTACCCAGAAGAATTGCAACTAAATAATAAAACAAAAATGTCGGTAAACATACATGATTTAACTGGTAAGGTGCTGAAATGACATTTGCATGCACAAGTATGACGACTGACAATTTGTGATCCTAAAAAGAAAATAAAAACAGGCATTAAACACTGCTTTCCAAACAAGGATACAGCAGAGTTAAGCTTAAAGTGCACCCAACCCCAAATACTATTTCTGAAAAAATGCGAGCTGGTGTGGGGCATGGGTCTATTCCCGATTTGACGTCACAAACTGTTTTGCATCCATGTTCACAAAGAGTTAATACCATGTAAATGAGTCTGTGATGTCAAATCAAGAATAGAGCCAGGCCCCTGCTGTCGTGAACCAATTGATAACAAATTTCAGCTACTTTCTGTCAATTTTTAAAACCCTTAAAAATACCACATGCTGATAAAATTATCAAATTCTTTATGTGAATGTTGCACAGTTTCATCTCGGCCGAAAAAAAATTTGGGGGTTAGGTGCACTTTAAGCTAATAAAGCCTAAATAAGTCAAAATGTAACCTTATGTAGTAACAGTTACCAAGAATTCTACTTACTTAAGCTTGCATCCCACCAAACTTTGATTTGTCAGGAAGCTATAAAGAGACTGGTTCCATGTGATCTCTGGTCTTAAAATGTCAACACCTCAGAATTCTTGGAATACCTAATTGAAGCTGGATGATCCTTGTTAAGATAAGAGAGCTGAATGACTTATCCTTCTCTGTCCTGGGTTAGCATGGTGAAAACACTGGTTTCGAAAAAAAACAACAACAACAAAAATAGGGAAGAATTAAGCTTGCTTCAAATATCACGTTAAGACTGTTTCCCTATAGAATATTGTTGAGAAAGTACTTCGGGCGGTCCAAATTTTTACTGTCAAAAAGTTAAAAATCTTTCTTAAACGGGCGATCTTATAAAACTGCAAAGATTGCTGGAGGTAACTATCGTTTTGAAATTCAGAGTTTAACTCCGTTAACCCTAAAAGTGCCACTATTCTGGGTGGGTGACATCCCCAGTGCCACAGCCAAAATGGGCGAAATGACTGGGTTGACAAAAATGGCTCTAACTATAGAAGCAAAGGTCAGATTTCAATAAAACAACTACCAATTTATTCCTCATAAAATGTGCTTTCATATTTCAGTAGTCACAGTGTGCATACCTTGTTTCCTTGGCAACTCTGGTATCAGATTTCTAAAATTTTCATTAATTATTTTTGAACACCTTCCTTTACAATGGTTAGATACCTTAACTATCAGCAATTAACTTCCTCTTCTTGGTCATGTGGTCCAAGGACTCAAAACAGTCCAAATGGACTCCCACCTGGCAACCAACACACTGGGTCTTTGCTCTTTTGCGGCCACCTGGAACACTCCTGTCAGAACATACTGCGCAATCCCTTGCCTTGCCATCTGGAATTCTTTCAATCCTGTGCTCTTGTGGCTGAACAGTTCCTCCACAAGAGTACACATAAAATCAAACCGTGAAAGCTTCCGCTCGGCTGCTGTGTTCTTCTCATAAAGGAGATATGCGCAGAATGTCATCCGATCAATGACTGCAAAGAAACACTTCTTCCAAAATTTATGATATGATCTTTCTGCAGCAACATGGTCAACCATTTGGTCAAGGAGATCTACCCCACCCATGTGCTTGTTGTATGTAGACACAGGATGAGGTAGTTCCTTGACCGTTCTATCCCGTTTCATGTGCTGCACCATGCCAGCTGGGATGCCTGTGCTAAGGAGAAGGCAGGGGTTTTTCTGTGATTTCTTCTCCCTCCAGGATAGGCAAAGCATTGATCCTTTTCTAAAATAAACACATTCTTTCTCCTTTGGCTTTGCTGCCTTGATGACTGCTGGAACACCCTTCCTGTTGGAGCGAAGAGTTCCTGTGAGAAGGGTGTCATTGGAGAACAGGTGGTCTGCCAGGGTTGGGCTGGTGTAGAAATTGTCCACAAATAAGTGGTAACCCTTGTTCAATAACCCTGCTTGAGTAAGTAGATCAAAAACCACATCATAAGAGTGACCTAATTCAGAAGCTGCAGGTGCACGCCTTTTTCCACAATAAACAGTGGTATGCAGTGGGTACCCAGTCTGTGATTCTGTAACAGCATACAACTTGACACCCCACTTGTGGTGATGCTTGTTGGGAATGTACTGGATCAGTTCAGTGCGATTTTTTAACCCAATTAGGCTTTCATCGATTGAAAGTAGGCGCTCTGGAACGTAATAGCGTTTACAAGAACTGTTAAGCGAATCCAAAAGCAACCTAAACTTGTGCAATGGGTCGTACCGCAGAGAATCACGACGCGCTTCTTCTCTTGTATTGTCATGACAGTGCAAGAACTTTGAAATTAGCTGGTAAAGGTTTCTTGACATTACTGATGGAAAATATGGCGTTGAAAGGCAAGATAATTTCGTGGACCAGTACATTTTAACATCCTTCTTCTTTAGAAGTCCCATCAATAAAGTCAGTCCAAGATATTTCTTTAGTTTCGTGACATCGAAAGCGGCTCTTGCCCATTGTCTCGCGCGGCTTTGAGGAGACAAATTGTCCCTGTTCGTGACAAAAAAGGTTTCGGCGTAGCGTTTAGTTTCTCTCACAATCTTGGCCAGGATTTCTTCTGTGAGAAATAACAGAAAATATACCAGAGGAGTTGAAGTGGAAGGCGGCATGTTACGAACTCCTGGGTTTCGAACAGAGAAAGTAACATCATCTCCAGGACACGAATCCTCCGGTGGATAAACATGAACCCAAAGACTTCTGTTTTCTGGCTGTTCAGAATCGCTCACATCTTCTCCGCTTTCGCTTAAATCTTCTTCACTTTCCTCTTCACTTGATTCCTCTTCTTCGGAATAAATATCGCTGCTTTCTGCGTCAGAATTTTCGCGGGAATTATCCTCAAGATCCGAGTTGACATTTGACGCCATTTTGTTTACGCTCTGAAATATCGTGAGGTTTTTGTACTTTCGTACTCCTCGTGTTTTCCGAATAACATTGCCGAAACCTCTCCGATTTAGGCATCGGTTATCCGTGGTATAGTAGGACTATTTTGATTGGCTATAAGAGGTTATTCCAAATTCTACCCAATCATAATTGTTGTTATTTCTAAGGGCCACTCAGAGTGGCCCGTGGCACTTCTTTAAAGAAACTAGGCTCTCCCAGAAAAATATATCACATTGACAATGAAACATTGGCCTTGCTACAACAGTGACCCAATGAAGGTAATTTTTTTCTCCTTTTATGTAACGTACCTTTATGAAACTGGTACCAAAATGAAGGTCTTGAAGTGTTCTTTCAAAATGGCCGCCACAGATTGCCTCAGAGGTTCTATGTATCCCGTGATGCTTTAAAGTTCATGAATAATTAAACTTACTATTTCAAACACGTGGATGTTTCCCGCGGCCGCCATATTGAATTGGAAATCCGCTGGTTTAAATGGCGCAACTTGAGCGCCCGCCAGCCCAGCATGTCAACCAAGTACACATCTGTTTAATAGAGAGAATAATTTTTGTCCATGGATCTAGCTGTTTTTTAATGAAAAAACAATGATAAAAATTCTAGTTCCCTTCATGGGTAGAGAGTATTTTCTCAAATCCACTATCAAAGGCTTATGGCCATTGTACATGACCCTTTGGTGCTCCCCAGGGTGGCAGATAGGTCTAACTGTACCGTCCACAAAACCCCAGTAGTTGCCCAGTGCTGCTCCTTTCTGATTGATTGCCCGAGTAAACAACTCGAGTTGGGCTGGTGATAGCCAGGGCTGGTCCATGTCTTGAAGGAGATGGCCATGGGTGCTGACAATGCACTCTATTACCTCTGAGAGACTTAGCTCGAGGATTGAGCAGCCAAACTGTGGGATCATGTCACCAAGACGACACAGATAAGCAAAGCACTTTAAAAACATCAACAGTTCTTCCAGACCAATGGCAACAGTTCCATTGATACATGTGAATGATTCAGGGATCCTCAGAGCCTCATACAGAAGATTGATCTCACCGCTTCCAAATCTAAACTCTGCTTTCAATGGGTGTCTTGAAAAGGAAGACCCCCAAAGACCCCTAGGCCCCCAAAACGTGAAAACGAAGACCCCTCGATTTTTTCACACTAGAGTATTTTCTGTATTTTGGCAGAATAAGGTGATTATAATAATTTGAAGATTATCAGCCATTATTTGTGCCAACTGAAAACAAAATAAGCAGTGCGCAGAACATCACAGTAAATGATCCTGTGTTATATAAAGGGAGGGGATGAGAGTTGATAAGTTTTTTTTTTCACACTAGAGATTTTTATATATCAGAGAATATTATTTACTTTTTCTTTTTCAACCTACCTTCCCCAATCTTATACCTCCCCATTCACCCAAAAAATGGTATTTTCTGAGGGTAGGTGGGTGTTGAGAGGAAAGTCTCAACTAAAAGTTGTATTGTGTATACTCTCTATTAGAAATGTATAAGGTACTCTCCTCTTAGGTCTTCCATCCCCTGATGTTGTACCCCCTCCCCCTGAATTTTTTTTCTGAGCGAAAGGGGTGGAGGCTAAATGTCCTTACCCCTCACACCCATGGTAAACAGTACGCTACTGATACACAAACTTTTCCACTCAGGTGTCAGTGTGTCCAATAATAGTCATTAATTTTTTATTGAAATCAGAAATATAAGTTAATTGTTTTGCAATCCCTCATCTTCCAGTAATTAGTTTTAACATAGTCTTTTTTATTTTTCTACTAAAATGCAACCTTCCAATTTTAATTATCATTGGACATGCAACCAGCAACTTTTTATGGACACACTTGCCAAACGCTAACAAAGAAATAATAAAACATTAAAATATGAGACAACACCTAACAAAACGTCGGAATGTTTGCAAACGCACATCAATCGAAACACAGTCAAGAACTATGGAATGTGCTGACCAATAACTTCTTGGGTTGGCCTAGCACCCTTGTGCACTACCAAGTTCCTCGTGAATATTTCTGGAATGTTGATTGTTTATGGAACAACTTAAGCTATGCTAGGAAAAACACTCAAGATATACATGTGTATGAACGGCATTATGTTTTTCTTGCTACTCACTACTAGCGTACACAGTTGCCAAGCTCTTCTTGTAGAATATTAAAATGCGAGGGCAGCAAATTTTCTTTTAGTGAAGGTGGAACTTCAACAAAAGAACTATTAAAGTATGGAAATCTTTCCATCACGCAGGACTTTCTGATGCAATAGTACTTGACAGTTGTTGAAGCACTGGGTAACCACTTGGTTCTGTCGTTGGGGTCAGGGCACATCCAGTGTTCCTCGTGCGACAAGACAATGTGAAATGGTATTATTTTGGTTCTTCTTATGAAACCAGTTCTACACTTCCGACAATCCTTTACTTTTGGCACCTCTTCCAAAAAGCACACCACGAATGGCTTATTGTTATGGTGAATAGCTGGATTGAATTCAGCAGGAGCCTGTGTGCTTGGGAATTGATCTCTTGATTTTCGATAATTTGTTCTTTAATGGCAATGGAGATACTGTGCTTACAAATGGAGTCGTGTTTGTATGAGTTACAAACACAAGTCATGTAAGTATCATTCTTCGGACACATGTAGTAGCCACCTTTGGTGTTCCCAGTTGCCGCAAAAAACTTAATAGATTTCTCATTATGAACGAGGCTGGGGTGCCTCTGAATGGCATGGGGACTATGTATTAACCTTCGCACTTCTTCAATGATACTCCTTGTCAATTCTGGCGAGTACTCCCTTTTTTAGGTCATGGATGAGGTAGTCATGCCATGAGGTTTTGTTGTGGGTCTGAATTTCCCTTACTCACTCAGGGATCACTCACTCACTCAATTCTGATTAATTTATTCATTAAACTTTCCCCCTGGCCCCTCCCCTGGTAAGTATTGCTTTTGTCTCCATAGTCTTCTCGGTCCAACATTTGCAAATTTCAGGGTGTAGTACAAAGGTGGAGAATTTTTTGCTTTGAAGACACTCTTTTCATGGTGAACGCTGCATTGCAAATATGATCTTGTTTAGAAAGGCTATATCCCTTGGCTTAAACGATCAGTATAACACTTTGTCAACATTTGACAAAGACACAAGGACCACAAGCATGCAAATATTTTTCTCTGTGAAGATATAATTTGGTCTGACAAGCAGCTTTAACAGCTAATCTGTTCGAACAACAAAATATTTGGAAAATCAAGTCAATTGTAGCACAAAGCATAAATAGATGGATTGAATATCTCACCTTACAAAGCAAAAGTTTTGTGCTGGACCCGAATCGCTCAAAAACATTGTGACTGTAAAGCGTGACTAATTTCCCTCAGGACTTTCACAAAATATGTTATTATCTGTATGTTATTTCGCATTCAGAATAGTCGGAAATTTTATATACAAATTAGTAGTTAATTAATTCTGATCTGCGTGTGAAATAAATATTCTATGAAGCTATTGTTGGCGGCTTGTGAAATTTGCCAAGTAAAACTTATTCTCATGGCGGCATTTAGAGATGAGTTCTGTTCTTTTGTTTAATAAAGACGACTTCTTGGCTCTAATTAAGAAAAGTTTTTCTGTGAGGCACAAGTGGCACCGCTTGCTTTTGTTGCTGTAGACCGGGGCAGTCGCTAAAATACTCCAGTTAATTGTAAAAGAAGCTATGTTCAGAAGGTACGTTCTTAGTTGAATAAAGTTCTGTCTGATGAGTGCTTAGGCGCGAAACTCAGAGTAACAGAGAATTGATGCGTCATCTTTAGTACTTCAACTTACGTACATATATATATATATATCTGAGCGAATTTGCAAAAATGTAGCCGCTAAAGTTTTGGCTTGAACACGGGCCCAGCCCGTGTTCAAGCCATTGTGACCACCCGAAATTGAGGGGGCTTGCCATCAAGGCCTGCTTTGCCAAACAGCCCAGGGATAGTTCTAACAGTGGGTGGGTGAGTCTCAGTTTTCTGTCAAAAGCACAGGGCAGGGGGGGTTCCTGCTTTGAGACTTTGACTGCAGTTAGAGTTTGTAGCCCCATTAAGTGGGTCTTTACAGTGTAGGATGCCTTGGCAATTTTGCCTGGTCTAGTGTAGGCCTGAATGATATTTTGCTTTTGATTACCAATTAGAGTGAACCCACAGTGTGCAGTGGGTGGGTGATTGGCAGTTGTTTGGCCAAAGCACAGGGGTGGGGGGAGGGAGGGTTGACTTTGTGCTTTGTGACGGCAGCGGAATTTGCTTGTTTTCACAATTTCAGCAGGCACGTTCTGACAAATCCAGTTATATATATATATATAGCATTGAGCACTTTATGCCAAGGTAGACTCTACCTCCACATTTATATATATATATACCGGTATACGGTGTATTTCTTCATCTTAAGCCAACAGAAGGTCTCACGTCTTTTCGTGGTATTCAACAAACCTTCCACGTTTAATGAACAAATTACTAGTTCAGTGTTGTAGGGGATAGCTTAGAGATGCTTGTAAACAAAGCAATTGTAAAATGTAGAGATGGTTCAATAACATTAAAAGTCTGTTGTTGGGTTTATGTGGAATAGCACTTAATCTAATACGTGAAGCTTAACGTTCTAGTGGCAATGAAAACAACCTACATTTAAATTAAGTGACTCACTTAATCATGTGCACTGGTATGATGAGGCCTAAGATCTTCAGGGATGTTGCTTACGTTGTAGCTAATATTGTCAACGATCAACTTTCTATCAACAACCTTTGCGCTCAAACCTCGCTCCTTTGCAAGAAACACAGCTTTAATACTTTCCTTTCTTGTTTTGTTGCCCTTGCATAATCATGGATGATGTACATATCCTAAGCTCTTAATGAATCTTTCAACCTATTTCTTGCTCTGAAAACAGTGTCTCTGTCATACCTGCAATAATTAGTCTTGGGAAGTTATTGGAGGCAGCCTTATCTGCCTCTGTGTTGAGTTTCCCTGGTAGGTGAGAGATTGACAGGGATAGTTGCCTCTCCATACACCACAACAGGATCTCCTTACTTATGTCATACATGTAGCAGTTTCTAGATTTAGAACCACCCATATTTCGAATATATGACACTGCAGTTGTGCTATCACAAAGCACTTTAATGCTACAATTTTTTAAGTGACTCCAAAGTGATTGTAGGCCTTGGAGAATAGCTTTTAACACTAAACAGTTAATGTGTGATAGACGTTGTTGTAGTGACCATCTACCACTTGCTACTCCTGGGGTGCCTTTTATTATTGTACCCCAGCCTGTCAGGAGACTATTAAATGTGAACGTCAAATTGGGGGTGTAGAACCCCAGAGATAGAGCTAGGCCACCAGTGAACAATTCCAACACAGTTTATTCTACAAGTTCACAACAACCATGAATACATTAATGGTAACATTTATACCCTTGGGACAATAGCAACATAATAAGAACAATTCTCATGCTTTGACAAGAATTCTCAGGCTTCAACACAACATTCCTTCCTTTTTTTGGAGAGCAAAAAAAATCTAGTTTTTCAACTGTGCAACACGAACAAATAGAGAACAATCCAAAAGAAGCTACAAAAAAGAATAAGTCTCTTTTATCTAAGTGTTCTGATCCGTGGGGCCTTGTTTGACTGTTATAATCCCACTTGATTGAATGAGGAGTCGTAAAGCCTTTCATCACCAGTGTAACCACTTTATCATTTATTTATTGTTGTTGAGCTCGGGCGAAAGATTGGAGTTGACCTGAAAAAAGAGGATATATCAACAAGCCACCATCTTCCGAGTAAAGGGAAAGCAAACGGAGAAAGGGCTATGTTCCCACCTGCCATTATTGTGAAATTTACGAGCCGTGATGTTTGTGAGAAACTCTATCGTGCCAGGAAAGCTCTCAAGGACATAACTTCGCAAGACTTAGGCTTTTCTGAGGAGAATAGGATCTTTATTAATGAAAGTCTTACTCAATGCGACAAGGAACTCTTTAAGGATTGTCTTAAAGTCAAGAAAGACAAAGGCTTCAAATTCTTGTGGACCAATGGGGGTAAGATCTTCATGAGGAAGGGTCAGCATGAAGGTAGCAAGGTAATCCAGATCACTAATGCTAAAGCCTTATGCAAAACAGGCGAAGAAATGCACTACACTCAAGTAGTGAATTGCCTAAGGTGTAGAAACAATAATGTTGTTGACATTCAACAGGACATTGACTTTGCCTCTTTACCTTTTCTTCAGATTACCTCTCCCCTTACTAGTATAGACCATCTTACCAGCTCTGATGTTGATCTCCATTTACCCTATGATATGAGTTTTCAGTACTATAATTCTCATGAATTTCACGATAATCATTATGTAAATGAATATTTTTCTGACAAATGCTTTTCTGCTCTGCACTGCAATATTAGGAGTTTGTCAGCCAATTTGTATAATTTGCAACATATGTTGTGAGTTATATTTCCCTTTCTCAATAGTGGGTCTCACTGAGATTAAGCTTAAAGTTGACCATAGGTTTCTACCCAATATTGAAATGCTGGGTTATTCATTACTTTCCAACCTAGCCTTTCAAATGCTGGAGGAGTTGGTTTATATATCAAGGAGGATCATTTCTTTACAACCAGACCTAATCTTACATTATCGATTAATGACTTTGAGCTATATGGGCAGAAATGCAAAATGGGTCTCAATGTAATACGATCTGTGGTGTGATTTTCCGCCATCCTCATGGTGATATACATACCTTTATGGATTTTCTCAACTCTACTATTGAAAAGATTGATAGGGAGAATAAATTCTGCATCATCCTAGGTGATTTTAATCTTGACCTTCTTAAACTGGATTCTCACCCAGATACAGAAATTTTTTTTAAATACCTTGGGTTCCTTCAGTTTTCAACCACATATTTTACAACCTACTCGAATTACATGGTGTACTGACCACTCACAAACTCTAATTGATAACATTTTCTTCAATTCTTTGGAACACCTTACCTTAAGCGGGAATATTGTCATGATCTTACTGATCATCTACCTAATTTCCTTATTATAAAAAAAATCACTTCTTTACCCAACAATGTAAAGATTTATAGAAGAGATTATTCTAAGTTTGATGAATCTGCTCTAATTCAAGATATCCAGTCAGTTGATTGGGAAGATGTATTGCATGTCAATCCTGATCCTAATGTAATGTTTGATTCCTTTTACTCTAGAGTCTCTGACATAATTGATGCTCATATCCCTCTCTTACAACTCTCTAAACGCGAATTAAGAATGAAATCTAAGCCATGGATTGCCAATGCTTTAAGGATCTCAATCAACATAAAAAATAAGCTTTTCAAGAAGTATATTCAAATTAATATCTGCATACTATCATACTAAATTCAAACTTTATAGAAATAAAATTGTGACCCTCCACGTTGTCTCGCCAGGTAGTTCTTCCTCGCAAAGTCTGTGTAGCTCATCAATGTTTATTGTGGACAGGTCTGGCTGGTTTGCAGGAGAATCCAAGATGTCTGGGATGTCACTTAAGGAATCGTTGTTGACTGCAGTATCAATCTATTGGGAAAAAAAACCCGTTGTCAAGATTTTTTTTTTAAATGTGACCCTCCACGGGAAAACAGTGAATAAGGTGAACGCACGCACACGGCACGTTTGCACGTTGAAACAAAAGGAGCGTGACTCAACATGTTAGTTGCGTGTTACCATCCTACCTCATTAAAGTTGAGGCCTTTGTTTTCCACGCGCATTAAAGACAAAAGAGCGTGCAACAAGCTTTGTATGCGCTTTGACTCAAACACGTTTACCGTGTCGGCTTCTAACACGCTGAACATTCGTTCGTTCTGTGGTTATCCGTTTGAACGGCCAAAGCTGTTTACTTGCTGGTTCATAAAAGTCTGCTGCAATCCATTCCTAAATCAATTGGTATACCAAACACACGTAAATAAACTCTGGCTGAGCTTCGAAACCCTCTTGAAAAAGTCGAACGATTTCTTTCATTACTCTTCGTCTAAATGGTGAAACAAACTCAAGACATAAAATTAATTATTCTGATCTGTTTTTTGCGTTACCTCCGCACTGTCTTGTCAACATGTCTTGTCACCATAACACTAACATGTTAGGCCTTAGTTTATCGAGTCTATCGTCGATATGTTAAATACTCTCATTTTTTCAATTCATTGGGGACCTTAAATTAAGTGCCAGTTCGCCACAAACAACCGACGGCGATTTGTCATCAGACAACAAAGTTGACAAATTTGCATAACTGCAACACATAATTTGAAACCTTCCTCTTAACCGGAGTTGACCCAAAACATTTACTCGGTTGTGAAACCGACAAAAACCTGAAACAGAAGTTTGTTATTTTTGTAACTCTGTGAAGTTGTTAGATTTTAAACTATTAAAGTTTAACCATGTAAAAAGATTAATAAAAGAGAAGTTGAAAGTATCGCACGTGCTACAGATGAATCGATCGAAAAGTCTGATAACATGCGTAGCCTATCTTTAGAGCTTTTTGAGGTGAACAAACGAATGTTACCACGGAACTATTTACGTTTGGTAAAAATCTAAGAATAAAGATCTACCCAGTGTCAAGGACAAAGAAATAAATTGTGTTAAACTAGCGTGTTAAAGTATAAAGGTCTACCGTGTTAACTGACTGTTAACAAAGCGCACAAACACGCTACTCCAGCTCTTTTGTTTTTCTTTGCATAATGCGCACGCTAAGTGTGTCAAGCAAGTAGTGTGCGAACGTGTTAGGTCCGTATCGTGCGCGTGCGATCACCTTATTCACTGTTTTCCCGTGGGGGGTCATAATTAATCACTTATTAAAAATAAGTAAAAACAATTATTATAATAGTTATTTCCATGTATACATGTCTGATTCTAAGAAAGTTTGGAAGGGGATAAGACAACTTGTTTATCTTAAATCCAGATCTAGTTCTACTCCCACTAAATTACTTGTTGAGTATGTTGAAATAAATGATCCTAAGTCTATGGCTGATGCTTTTAACAATTTCTTTGCTAATATTGGAAATAACTTGACAAAGAATATTCCTAGTGTAAATAAATCCCCCCTTCAGTATCTCACAGCTCCATCCCAAGACAGTTTCTTTCTATTTACCCCATCAACAGTTGAAATTGAAAATGAAATTCTTTGGCTAAATGCTAGTAAGTCTACTGGGCCTTACAGTATACCAGTTGCTATTTTAAAAGCTACCAAACATGTTATATCTGCACCTCTAGAAATTATATTCAATGCTTACTTTTCTACTGGAATTGTCCCGGATTTATTTCAAATAGCTAAAGTCACCCCTGTTTTTAAAAAAGGTTTGCAAACAAGTTTAAATAATTATCATCCCATTTCTATTCTCTCAATATTTAACAAACTGTTAGAAAAGTTGATACATGAGAGAATATTAAAATTTTTGGAGAAGAAAAAAGTGATTTATTGCAAGCAGTTTGTCTTCCGTGCAAAACATTCTACGGATCATGCTATCCTAAGCATCATTGACTTGATTCAACATGCAATTGATTATAATTAAGTGAAGTACGATCGTCCGGGTGAGTGTAGTGTTTGTGTAGTCCTTCTCAGGACTACACAAACAGTCCTTCTCAGGACTACACTCACCCGGACGATCGTACTTCACTTAATTATGACATGACTCCTGGGTTCAAACCATTTACGATTTTATGCAATTGATTCTCATGAATTTTCTTGTGGTATATTTTTGGACTTTAGTAAAGCCTTTGATACTGTTAATCATAACATCTTGATTGAAAAAACTAGATTATTATGGCATTCGAGATGTAACCAAAGATTGGTTCACCTCTTATCTTTCTAATAGATATCAATATGTTTCTTTGGGACAAACTGAGTCTGAACTTCAACCTGTCTCTTGTGGTGTTCCTTAAGGCTCAGTTCTTGGCCCATTATTATTTCTTGTGTATATCAATGATTTTAGTAACTGCTCAGAAATTCTAGGTTTTCATTTATGCGCTGATGATGCCAATCTGTTTTACAAATACAAAAATCTTAAACTCCTTGAACTCAAAGTTAACAATGAACTAGTACATATTCATACTTGGTTGAGTGCTAACAAACTTTCTCTTAATATTCATAAGTCAAACTTTGTCATCTTCCATCCTCCACAAAGAAAGTTACCCTTCCATGTCACACTCTCTTTAAATAACATAAACTTAAACCTAGAGTTCTCAATAAAATATGTAACGAAATATTGGGATTCTTTCTAAACTTCGTTATTTTGTGAATTCAGATATTCTGGTTAAACTTTATTATGCCTTAATATATCCTTTCTTAACCTATGGTTTAGTTTCTTGGAGTAACACCTATTCTTCAACTACTCAGCCTTTGTTCATTTTACAAAAGAGAGCAATGCGAGTGATGACTTTCTCTGAATTTCATGAGCATTCCAGTCCAATTTTCAAACGCTTAAATATTGTCTTTTTTAATATTGCAGTTTTTATGCATAAATTTCACAATAGACGATTACCTATTGTGTTTGATACTTTCTTCACACAAGTCAATAAAAGACAGAACTATCATACAAGAAGTGCCTCCAATATGTCCTATACTTAACCTAAAGTAAGGGCAAATTATGGCATATTCAACAAAAGATTTAAGGGCCCCAAAGTATGGAACTCAATCAGTGAAAATTTGAAAACTCTCTCTATTTCAAACTTCAAGGAATCAGTAAAAAGCGATCTTGTCAAAGATTATTAGTGACCTGTATTCTTGTTAACAGTTTTGTTATTTTCCCTAATTACCAGTAAATTAGCCTTTTGCTAAATTCTGTCACTTTTCATAGTCTTAATGCTTTGTGTTTATATACAATTTATTATTTTAGGCTTCCCTCATTGTGTAGAAATAGTGTTCTATGTTTTTTGTTTTCCTTTTCTCTCTTTAGATCTTTCTATGTGTGTATTTGTGCTCCAGTTTTCTTGCTGACCTACAATTTATTTCTATTTATTGCCTATGTTAAAGGACTGCCTGGCTCCGCTAGCCCCTATGGTTATTCCAGGCAGTCAGTACTCTAATTTCACCTTTGTTATTTTTCTATTGTGAAATTATTTTTTCAGATAGGAATGCAAATAAAGATTGTTGTTGTTGTTGTTGTTGTTGTATTGGAACGAGAAGTCCAACATTAACGCAGTGAAACGAGAAAGCTTTTTGCTGGCAAAAACGAACTAGCAAAATACAATTGCATGTAGCTAGAGTAATGCAATACTATTCTAGAAATAAAGAACAAAGAAAGTTTGTACAACACCCATGAAAGGCGTGACAGCGTGACAGAACACTCCTCACCTGGTATTAAAAGAATACCACATCTAATAAGGAGTAAATCATTAACCTTGCGATTTTGGACTTGGTGTACTGTAAATTAAGGGAAGGAAGATTTTGTCAGAATGGATACAGGGCAAGTTTGAGTGGCGCAATGAGAGCACAGTAGTTTGATTTAAGTAACATGCGTGCCAATTTGAAAATTTGGGGTATGTAGCACAGAAGTACAGTGGCAAATGCGTAACTATGAACTGGAGACCCAAGAAATAAAAAACATGTGACATACAACATCACAGGGCGACGTAATCTCGTACCCATATCTCACTGCTCACACCCTGGCCGTGGGAGATCTGGGTACGACGTAGATCTTTGTGATTTTCGAGAGACTTCGGGAACACAAGGAACAATATACTTCGGGACTTTGCTCTGCCTCATGGTTCTTCAGCAAAGCGCAGCATTTGGGGCACACACCTGCGTTTGCGGTAAGGAGAAAACTTTATTTGCACCCACCTATTTACATATTTACCACATCTTTCAGTTATTGTCTGTAGGTAATAAAATGAAGTGTTATTCAAGTTTTAGGCCGATGCATGCGCGGTAATTCACTTTACTGGACAAGACAACAAACAAAGCGATTGTTATTGATGTGGATTCCAAACAGCATCTCTACCGTAACTTTCTGAAGATCACAAATGCACAACAAAAACCCTTTAAGGAATAAATGAGCCTCTTTGGAGGAATAATGAACCTCTTAACCACTTGATTCAAGCAGACTGAATAAATTTTGATGCCCACTTGGTAGTATTAAACTAACGAAATATCTATGGTTGGTAATAAGGAATACACCAAAGCATATTAAAGGTAGTTCACTACCCTTTGGTGGTGTTGGTATTATTGCTGTAGGTGATTTATTCCAAATCCAACCAGTTATGGATAGATATTTTTTTAAAGACATTGCCAATAGTGAATATGATATTCTTTCCTCTAATCTTTGGAAAGAACTTTTTTCCATGTTTGAACTACAGTGGCTGTATAAAGAAATTATAAGACAAAGGGAAAATAAGCAATTTTCTTAATTGTTGAACAGACTAAGAGAAGGTAACCACACTAATGATGATATAATGAAATTGAAGAAGAGAGTGATTTTCAACACTACTGCTTCTGACTATCCAAAACATGCACCACACTTATTCATACAAAATGCTACAGTAAATGACTATAATGACAAAGCACACCGTGCTATATCAGGTACTAAGTATTGCATTAAAGCCCATGACAGTGTCATAGGGGCTGACTCACAACAACTCAAGCAGAAGATTTTAAAACAGGTTCCGAATGATCCTCACAAAACAAAACAGCTACATTCTGTACTTAACTTAGGACATGAGTTGGAGAAGGAACTGAGATCTCTTAACACCAGAACAGACGATGGAATGACAAATGGTTCAAATAATGTTATCAAAGTTAATGCAAATCGACCAGAGAGAAATGCCTTCTGGTATAATATGGGTACAGTTTGACCATATTGATGTTGGCATAGAAACCAGGCATGATAATAGACAATTGTATGTACAAGGTATTGAACCAACATGGACACCTATTAAACCTGTCACTACACAGTTTGCTGTAGGTAGAGATGGAACTATACAGGTGGTAAGAAAACAGTTTCCACTGACACCTCCTGCTGCAAAAACTATACACAGATTGCAAGGTGACACTGAGAAACGAATTGTTGTTAACTTTGACACTAAAAGAGCAATACCACATAGACATGTACATTATGTTGGACTAAGCAGGGTAACAACTACAGAAGGTCTACATATAACTGATCTTTCAGAGACTAAAATTGCTGTAAGTACTGATGTACAAAATGAAATAAAGCGCTTAAGAAATGAAGCAAAACTTGACCTTTCCATAGCTCCCATCTATAGAACTAATGAAGTTTTTCTGAAGGTCTGCTTCTTAATGCTCAAGATATATTCACAGACTAATTAAATTACACTAGCTCTGATGTTAACATTTTTTCTGAGACAAGAATAAATTATTCTGAAAGTTATTATCCTCAGCTCAGCTCAGTTTTCCCCAAAAGGGCCTTGATTTTCTTTAAAAGAGGCATAGTTTTGCTCAATAGAGGCTTAGTTACTCTCAAAAGAGTCTCCGTTTTCCTCAAAAGACGCTGATCCATTCTTAGGAAACAGTCATTCACCTCCAAAAGACGCGTGTTTGCGAGCGACAGGTTCACCATGCTAGCTTGTTGGTCCTTTCCACTTCGTATGAAACGACTTAAACCTAGTGCAAAAGATAAAAAGCGGGGTTTTATTCGGCCGACATTCATGGTTTCCTTGTGCATCCTTAGAAGAGGCTCGTTCGTCTTCAGAAGATGCTTGTTTGACAGCGATGGGTTCGCCATGGTGGCTAGTTTGTTTATTTCACTTGGTAGGACACGACTTAAGCTTGATCCAAAAGACAAACTGCTCCGTTTTATTCGGCGAGGATTAACGTTGTCAATGTTGTGGTAAGTAAAGCGAGTTATTCTGATTAAAAACATTGCGTAAAAAGGACAATCTACGTACCAATTACGAAATCACTTGCAACGCGTCCGAAGAGCCTGTTGAAAGCTCATGGCGACCTTATATCACGTGATAGAGTTACGAGTTACGGACCAAAATTGAAGACGATAGCAATAGTGCAGGCTAGGTAACCTAGCCAGCACAAAAAGAAGAGCAAACAAAACTGAAAGATGAAATGCTAATTAAGTTGCTACGTTTGTTTGTTGCGTACTTGACCATCTGGACTGCTGTGGGCCTTGGTGACTTGGGTACAGTAGATCCTTGCAGCAGAGAAGAACTAGGTCTCCTCCCAAATTGGTGGTATCTTGCTTTCACTTTCTTCTCGGTTGGAGTGTTGGCAAGTATTCCTTTTGCCACCTTGACCAGAATATGTTGGCCAGATGTTGCACCTGTCTCCACTGCTTACTGTATAGATGTGTTAAATTGCCAACATGAGAATTCTGCAAAACTGGTACTTGTTCCCCAAATGAGCTTTTACTTTCGCAACAAGTCCTGTTATTTTGATGCGTGTTTATCATGAGAACAAATGATCATTTATTATGAGATCGAAAAGAGAAGATGTCACGAAGATGGCGAACGGTCACGCTTTTCCAACCTCTGTGATATTGGCCTTCTTTATCCTATTTTATCCTATTAATGTTTCAAATAAGGGTCCAAACCTATATTTGATAACTTCCTTCATACAACGAGATGATGTTTCTGACTGCTACTTTCCACGTGGCCTCATAAACAGCTCCTGTTCTCCTACATTACCTCCAGCTGGCGGCTATATTGGTCTATCATCAAGGAGCTTCTTCAGTTCAAGAATTGCCAGATATTCGTCTTCTTCTTCGACAGCTACTTTCCAACTTCTGAGGACATCGTTCGTCCAGAAAACGCTAGTCTGCGGTGACATTGAGCTCAATCCTGGCCCCACGTGTAATCAAGAAGACCAGCTACTCAATCTACTATCTCCTCTTAGGAATGACAGGAATTGCTCAATTACAGTTGGCCATTCAAACGTCTGTGGTCTCCACTGCAACCTGAACCAGATTTGGTTTCTTCTAAAGTATTCAAAATTAGATGTCTTTGCCATTACAGAAACCCATCAAAATGAATCTGTTGACAACTCTGAAATTTTCATCGATGGCTATTGTCTCTGGAGGCTCGATAGAAGAGACAAGAAAGGTGGTGGCGTAGCCTTCCATGTTAAAAGGAATATCGACTGTGAAATAATTTCTAAATATGAGCGAGAAGACATCGAAGCTCTCTGGCTGGAAGTAAAAGCCCGTTCGCAATGGCTTCTTGTTGGCTGTGTTTATAGACCTCCTGGCTACAATGGCTTCTTTGGTTATTTTAACTCGACCGTCGAACGTATATGGAGAACATGTAAGAATGTTCTCATTACTGGTGACTTCAATGCGAACCTGCTCTTGAACTCAGACATTCACGGAAAAAAGATCCGTCAGATCATGAACTATTACAGCTACAAGAACCTGATAAAGAAACCAGCTCGCACAACTGAAACTACAAATACTTTGTTGGACTTGATTCTTGTTAGTGATTCTTCTAAAGTCAGAGACGCTGGTGTGTTAGACTTTGCTATTGCTGACCACAAGTTTATTTATGCTGTTTTCAATTTAACTTCAACTTAAAAAAGATATTGAAGACTTTTCTTGGTGGATCTGCTCTACTTTTGAAGATATCAATGACACAACCTGGGCTTGGGACCATTCATTTAAAAACATAGTTAATTCTCATGTTCCCCTGCTTGAAGTCAAGATTAAACAGGACTCCTTACCTTGGGTAAATAGAGATATCAGGAGGGAAATGAATACAAGATTCAAGCTACTGAAGTCTTTTAAAGGTCCCCAAAGCTCAAGCCATTTATGGAATAAATACAAAGAATCAAGAAATAAAGTGACTTACCTCCTAAGAAAGGCTGAAACTGAGTATTGGAGAGCGAAATTCTGTGAATCCAGAAACTCAAAAGAATTTTGGAAAACAGTGGAGGACTGTACAAATATAAATAAAACAAAGAAATCTTCTATCCTCAGGACTCTCAAAAATAACAATACCTAAATATCAGATGACATTGATAAAGCTAATTTTATCAATTCTTATTTTACATCTATTGGTGAAAATCTGTCACAGAAGCACTCTACTCCTGATGACTTTGATATACTGAATCATATCTATAGCATTTCTCCTACTACATATTCTACAGAAATAAGTATCACTCAAATCGCTTAAGACCTCGAAAAGGTGAAAGCCAAGAAGGCCCCTGGACCAGATGGGATCTCATCAAAAGTTTTATCCTTGATCAAATCTTCTGCTGCTGATGGCCTATTCACTGTTTTTCACAAAAGCTCATGTTTGAGAAAATTTCCTGATATATGGAAAACTCCAGTCTACAAGAAAGGCTCCTTTTCTGATGTTTCGAATTACAGACCAATTTCTTTACTCAGCATTCCTGGTAAGCTCCTGGAGAATCAAATCTGCTCTATTATTAATAGACACTTGCAAGCTTGCAATCTACTAAGTGAACATCAGTGGGGCTTTAGAAAAGGTGGCTTAACTGCAGAATACCCTGCCACTTCAAAGATATTCCCCTAAAAAGGTCGGATACGCGGATACGTGGTACTTGTTATGTATTCAAAACATATCATTCCCTTTATTTAAGTGCCTTGCACTATCGAAATGAACTGCACAGATAATTCTACAAGAACTGATCTACCAAACACGCTAAACATAATAAAGATTCTTCGTTCTTTAAACGTGAGGCCGGAAAAAACGTTGTTCTTAAATTGCGAAGCCACAAATTAAATATGCTGCAACCCACATTAAACAACATTTTTAATTCTTCGTTCTCATAGCATGAAGCAACAAATACATAAGGCTACACACCATGTATTCAAAACATACCATTTCCCTTTATTTAAGTGCCTTGCACTATTGAAATGGAGTGCAAATCATACATGATAATTCTACGGGAATTGATCCAGCGCTTAAACAAACTAAACACGATTTATATTCTTCGTTCTTTGAGCGTGACGCCACAAACGTCCTTTTTAAAGTGTGACACCACAAATTCTTTCTCAAGGCCCATTTACTCAGGCGATTTTGTCACGCAACTCCACAAAATCGCCTATGTAAATATCCAATCTATAACTATATGGTTGTTGAAGCGTTGCAACTGTCACTCCTTATCCAATGTAGTTCTTAAACCAAACTTTAATCGAGCACAATGATTCTATAGTTCATTCAAATTTATAAATGCTTGCAACGTCTTTAACAAATACCTTAAACAAATCTTCACCACGATGAACATATCGCCAAATGAACTCGGCCAAATAAGAAGAATAATGTTCCTTCTTTCTTCCATGAGTTGGTAAGTTCACCTTCAACTGCCTCCAATGTACTTCTATTTTGTTGGCCGCGATGATACTTTCTTTTCCCGATTTTAGATTCATCAATTTGCACAACTTTTCCAAGCCCTCCTAGTTTCTCGCACCTTTAAAAAATGGTGACTTCACAGAGCTCATGACAAAACATGTCCCAGTCCACAACGGTGTGCAATCCCAATTGAAGTTGTTGTTTAATTTGCCACCACCAGTAAGAAAACTTGATGACTTCTTCCACAGATAGGTTCGCTTGTTCGAACCAGCTTCCATCCCTAATCCTCCTTTCTGTTCTGTGCCTTCTGCATTCCCAAACATAACCATCCCTTCAATCACTACACGCCACCCATTTCATGTCGCATTTACAGATTTCACAAATACGATTTCGTGCAATCATTTTCTCCCCCTTAAGCCATTCAAAGGTGAAATCTTTATCCCAGAGATAGTTTTGCAGAAGATCGTCGTATGTCAAAATTTCCTTTTCAGGCTTCTGTATTCCGTAACTGCCTTTAGAACGTGAACACTGGACACCAACTTCTTTTCGGTCAACGCCTGAACAACCCACTTGGATGCCGATTTTTCTCTTATGAGTTACTGAGTACATGATAAATTTACCGCTTAGGATGGCCACTGCAGCTATAAGACGAGGTGGCATACACTGTCGAATATTTCTCTTTTTCGCGTAACTTTTGGAACAAAATTTGCATTCTGATTGACATTAAATAAATAGCATCAAAATATAATACACTGGCCTGTCCATTGGCAAATAATTTCTCACCTTCCCTCCGTTATTAATTTTTTTTTCAGCACTGACTTACAATTATCCTGGTTATAAAGGCATGCTGCACAACACATAATATATGCAAATAATAGTCCCAAAGTTATGGAATAATCAGAAAATACCTACCATAACAATACATCCCACTTTCCCTAGTAATTAAAATGACAATGAAGTAATTTCTAACCCCAACCATGTGCTCCTTAAAACACTTGCTTCGAGTCGTGTGTATTCACTTCTTCAATTCTCCCCGCTACGGACACGTAAACAATGTCGAATCCAAGACTAGCAAAACTAAGAAAACAGCTGGACAGCACCTGGGCACTTCTACAGAAACGCCTCATCTCCCTCCCGGATCCTTTCCAAAACCTGTTTTCAGAGAACGTGTGGTCCTTCATCAAGGAAAAGGCACATTCCTTAAGCACTAACGCTGGCTATGTAGCCACATGTCTGGTCAACACCACAGCATTTCTCGCTGGCATAACAACTACACTGGTCAACGGCGCACAGGAAATGCCGTTCAAACTCTTCTCTATTTTTGTAGGCCCGCCGACCACAGGCAAGTTGAAGGCGCTAAAGGAGTGTGCATCCTCGCCTTTATCTGCCGTATGTAGGGAGAACGACTCCGCCAGCTGTGTCATTAACAAATGCACTTCTTCAGGATTAGTAAAGACGATCGCCCAAAACAGGAAAGGCTTCCTACTGTCGGTGGAAATTTATGACGTACTGTATAAATTACTCAAATCGGATGAGGACAACACTTCTGGGGACGTACAAGTACTTTGCCAGCTGTTTTCAGGTGAACAGACTTCTTACCAATATGCTATGGAGAGTACCAGAGAAATTTCTGAGGACACAACTTTTTGCATTCTGGGCTCAACCCAAGTGCCATTTGCCGCTCGTTTGATCATGGTCCTCGACCAAGGGCATGGCCTACTGGAGAGATTTTTGATCACTTTCCCGAGATGTCTACGCCCGTCACCACAGCAGACCAAACTGGCTTTAGAGTCCTTGAAGACCTCCCCAATTGCGAGTTGCAAGGACATCGCACGAACATTGAAATCGCACGACTTCACTCTAACCGCAGTAGTAATATGGGCTACCCTAGGGCCTCGGCACGCGACCCCCCTTGGGGACCAATCAGAACGCAGAAAAAAGTCACGTGGTAACTGCTCATTTGCATAAATTAGCATATATGCAAATGAGGTATGTTTTGGAAAACTCCTCATACGCGACAAGAAAGAAGGACGCACAAACGGATGAACGTTTTTCAAACAGGGTTTAATGTTTTACTTGCGCCTGGCACGCTGGCGGTCGCGGCGGAGACTTGGGCCTGACACGCGGGTGGTCGACATTGAAAGGGTGGTCCCTACGGGCAGAGATCACGCAGCAGGGGTTGGGTGAAGCGCGCGGGGGGAAATCAGTGGATATTTGAGATAAGAAAACAGACCCGGCGCGATGAAGGTTTCACGCGGGTCAATGAATGGAAAAAAACGAACGGATTTGGCATACAAAAACAATTTAAGACAGGCAATCATTGACGTTCCAAAAGAAAAAAAAATCAAAGTTCCTGGGTGTATGAAAAAACCTCGTTGGCGCTCAAACAAAAAAGAGAAAAACAAAATTTCATGGATGAATGAAAAAACCACACAGTTCCTGACGTCGCCCACTTGCGGGATTCATTGACAAAGAAACACGTCAAGTCATCTTGTCAAAATATTTTTAATGAGTCTTACACCGGCCGAAACCGGCCTCTCCTTTTGTACAATATTATTAAGACTGAGGTTACGGCGATGATTTTGTTTTGCCGTATCATGTCATCCAGCGTATAATTCCTTCGTGGGTTTTGTTTGTGTTTGCATGAATCCAGTTTTGGTCGAGACGAGGAAAAATTAATGACAATGCATAGGAACGAGAACGGTAGGCTTTAAACCTTCTTGAAACGGGAATGCTTCGAGAAACAATCCCCGAGGTTTTGGTGGTCCATCACGAAAAAAAAAAAAAAAATTCGGACAGCAAAAAATATTTTGTTCACCGTAGCCGTTCGCATATAGTGTCACCACACGGACAGGCAAAATACAACAAGGATTTGCTTTTGTAAAGACAACCACAAATGAAAAGAGACAAACGCATCAACATACCGTTTTTATAACAGAAAATTGCATGGAAGTAAACAAGGATTGTGTTGTTAGCAGCGAGAAAAACTTTGTTGCGAGCGTACAAACACGCTGTCTTTCAATTGGCTTCCCCATTGTTGAAAACCATTGTGAATAAAATGCGACTTGGCGAGCCGAAAAATGAGAATACGACACAATGGTCGACTCAAAGAATTGGTCAAAAATTCTCCAAGAGAAAATCGACATTCAAAAAAAATATTTACCTGGGTGCAGCCTCTTCCTGGGTCGCACAAAATCCATCCACAGTTCGGCTGTAATATTTGAGCACCATGTTCGTTTTTAAAAAAAAAGTGAGAGAGCGGTCCGAAACGCAAAATGGTTTTTTCCTCGCTTTAAGATCTCCATATCCTCTGTTTTAAACGGCCGACTCGTCTCCGAGAGAAAATCAAAAGTCAATAGCGCCATTTACTTGGCTGTAGTCGTCTAAAAATCCATTTTTGAAGTCCGCGATTCGGCTTCCACGGTCGTGCAAACATGTTAGGTTGCGTTGTGAAAAACAAAAATGAAGATATCCGAACTTGAAAATAGTCTTTCATCGCCTTTGAAACCTCCACATCCTCTTGCTATTCACTGCCAATTCGTCTGTAGGAGAGTATCGTGTCATTTTGAGTTCGACGGAGCTTCATCACAATTCAAAGAGGTGAGAAAAATATATCTTGGAAATATCACATCGATCCCTGCACGGTAAAATATGGCGCAACTTTCCAAGCCTGTGAAAACAAATTGAAAATCAGGTGTGCGAACACTATACCATTTCGAAGGATCGGTCAAATAAATTTCCGAGAGAAAATCGAAATTCAAAAGCGCCATTTACCTGGCTGTAGCCTCTTTCCTGGTCGTCTAAAAATCCATTTCAAGTCCGCGATTCGGCTTCCACGGTCGTGCAAACATGTTAGGTTGCGTTGTGAAAAACAAAAATGAAGATATCCGAACTTGAAAATAGTCTTTCATCGCCTTTGAAACCTCCACATCCTCTTGCTATTCACTGCCAATTCGTCTGTAGGAGAGTATCGTGTCATTTTGAGTTCGACGGAGCTTCATCACAATTCAAAGAGGTGAGAAAAATATATCTTGGAAATATCACATCGATCCCTGCACGGTAAAATATGGCGCAACTTTCCAAGCCTGTGAAAACAAATTGAAAATCAGGTGTGCGAACACTATACCATTTCGAAGGATCGGTCAAATAAATTTCCGAGAGAAAATCGAAATTCAAAAGCGCCATTTACCTGGCTGTAGCCTCTTTCCTGGTCGTCTAAAAATCCATTTCAAGTCCGCGATTCGGCTTCCACGGTCGTGCAAACATGTTAGGTTGCGTTGTAAAAAAAATGAAGCAATCCAAAGGTGAAAATAGTCTTTCATCGCCTTTGAAACTTCCACATCCTCTTGCTGTTCACCGCCGATTCGTCTGTAGGAGAGTATCGTTTCCTGTCGAGCTTCGCAGAGCTCAGTTATCCTCATGTTAAGAGGACCAAACCTGGGTTCGCCTCGAGCGAGCGGCCATTACCTACGGAATGATGGACGACCTTCGGTCCGTTTCAGTCCCGAAAACCTAAGGGGCCCCAAAAGCCTTTTTTGAAAACTGCGATGCACTTCTGCTGAAACGCTAATCTTTCACTGTGATTTCAAGACACGAAAAGGGAAATTGATCGCAAAATGTCCCACCTGAAAACGTTTTCGTTTTTGAAATGCATAGCAAATTAGGCCCGAGAAGTCTCTGGAGTTTCGGAAAACGCCCGCCTTCCTGGAGCAAACCACGTGCGAACTTGACCAGTTCTGACCGGTTAAGGAGCTATTGTTCTTTGGGAACCAATGGGATGTTGTGGGACGTGTGACGCGAGCCTTGACGTATGGAAGTGGTTCCACCAATCAGGAACGAGGTGTGACGCGAGCCTTGACGTGCGGAGGTGGCTCCACCAATCAGGGACGAGGTATGGCGTGATGGGTGGCGTCATGGGTTTGAGGGGTATAAGACGAGGGTCGATGCTGACGGGATTCATTGGTTGACGCGATGTGGCACGAGAATGATGAGACTTTGGTCAGAGCTGCGGAAGAGGAAGAAATGTTCAACGATGGCGTTACGGACGAGGAGTTGCTACAAGCCGGAGGTGGTGGATTTGACTTTGACCTGGACCCCGTGGTGGATCGACGAAGCGAGCGGATGGGTGTAGAGGAGCGCGTGTTTCGGGCGCGCGTTCGCCAGAGAGGTCAACTGGAGCCCGGGCAGAATATCGCGGCAGCCTTGACGCAAGGGTTGCGGGCCAGCATGAATCGTTTATTGGATGACGACGACATCGAAGATCGCGACCGCGTGTTCTTCACGTTGGGATCGGACCGTCTGGCCAATAATTACAATGGGTGGGGTCTACGTGCTGGCGAATGGCGGCGGAATAATTTTCGCGTGGAGGAGATGTTGAAGCATTTGGCCCGAATGCTGAATTCTAATGAACAGTTCGAAATGGACGACTCGTTTCAATTGGCGTTCGTGCACGTGCGGTCTCGACCTCAAGGTGGCGGTCAGCGTCGACGAGTTAAACCGGGCCATCGATCCATGGCGGTGTTGCGAAGGATGAAAACGACAGTGGTTCGCATACAGCCGACGCGCGAGAATACGTGTTGCGCGCGAGCCATCGTGACGGCCCGAGCCAAAGCGGAACATCATCCGAAATGGCAATCGTTCAAGCGAGGTTGTGCCATTCAAGGGCTGGAAGCCGACCGACTGCACGAGTTGGCGGGCGTGCCTCAGGGGAAGTGCGGGGATGCGGAACTCAAGGCGTTTGCGGCCCACCCGAGCATGTACGATTACCGGATCGTGGTGGTCGATGCGGACCGGTGTTTCGAAACGTTCGCGTACGGATTCGGGCACAAGATGTTGGGACTGTTGCACGAGAAGGGACATTACGATGCCATTACGTCCTTGCCCGGTTTCTTCGGCATGAGTTACGTGTGCAGTTATTGCTTTAAAGGGTACAACAACCAAGGACAGCATCGATGTTTGCGCAACGAGAACCATTGCGGGGCCTGCTTGCAAGAGGGATGCTCCGACCACGCTCGAGCCCGTTCGCAGCGCGGAACGGCGACCGTACGATGCGACCACTGTTTGCGCCAGTTTTACGGTTCAACTTGTTTGGAGAATCACCTGGGCTACAGTTACGACGGGAAGCCCGTGGCGTTCGGCAAACCCAGCGTCTGCAGCGTGCGCCGGAAATGTAGGGAGTGTCTGAAATTGTTGCGGGGTGCCAAGGAAATCAGAGAACACGTGTGCGGACACGCCACCTGCCCTGCGTGCAAGGAGTACGTGCCGATGGACACCCATCGTTGTTTCTTACAAGTGGCCAAGCGACCCGCCGAATTGAGAGAAGAGAAACGCGCCAAGAGGAGAGGACGGGTGCGACGTGGCGCAGCGGCGGGGTTCCAGACGCTTCGCGCCAACGAGAACGGTGACGCCGAGGACGAGTGCAATGGCAGCGGCGACGACGAGGAAAAGGAACCCTTGCACGTCTTCTTCGATATTGAATGTACGCAAGAAGACGGGCGTCACGTGCCGAATCTCGTGGTGGCGGAGACCGAGAAAGACGATCGACCCTTTCGTTTCTCGGGGGACGAATGCATTCGGGATTTCCTGGAGTGGCTCGACACCCTGACGGAGGAAGACACGCGACCCCTCACCGTGATCGCGCACAATTTTCAGGGGTACGACAGCTACCCGGTGATCGACGAATACCACCGTCAGAAAATTCAGATCGAGCAAGTGCGCAATGGTGCCAAAGTCCTAGCCCTTCAGCGAGATGGCGTTCGTTTCATCGACTCGCTCTCATTCTTCCAAATGCCGCTGTCCGCCTTCCCCAAGACGTTTGGTTTGACCGAGCTGAAGAAGGGGTACTTCCCTCACTTATTCAACACCCGCGAGAACGCCGAGTACGTGGGACCTGTCCCCAGCAAAGATTATTACATGCCGGAAGGCATGTCGGTGAAAGGGCGTGAAGACTTTGAAAAGTGGCATGCCGAACAAGTAACCAAAAACGTGCAATTTGACTTTGCCAAGGAACTCGTCGGCTATTGCGAATCGGACGTTAAACTGCTGAAAGAGGGTTGTTTGACGTTCAAGCGATTGTTTGAAGCCAAAACGAGTTTCAACCCTTTTGAACAAATCACCATCGCCTCGGCGTGCAACAGAGATCTTCGTATGAACCGGATGATCCCGGAAAGCATTGCGAGCGAGCCGTTAAACGGCTGGCGAATGACGACCCGACATTCTCGCGGGGCCATGGAATGGTTGCTGTGGCGGGAGCACGGATTGCGCCAAGCGCATTGGATGGCCTTGACCGACGATGAACAGGAGGGGGAGGACATGATGATGTTAGCTTACCCCGACGCGGCTCATTTTCACCACCCGCTCTGGCGCACGTACATCCAGCACGCACGCAACAAGGGGGAGTACCTGGTCCCGGGAACGCGTTTTCGACTGGATGGTTATGACCCGGAGACCCGCACAGCCTACGAATTCCACGGGTGCTTTTGGCACGGGTGCCGCAGCTGTTACCCCCAACGGTCGGAGGAACATCGCCGCTTACTTGACCGATCGATGGAGGACGTGCGGGTGCTGACGGAGCGAAAGAAGGAAGGTTTGACGAACAGGGGGTATCGGGTGATCGAGATGTGGGAGTGCGAGTGGTACCGCCTCAAGCGAGAGGACGAGGACGTGCGCGCTTTCGTGGAGGGTCTCGACTTGAAAGATCCCTTGGATCCCCGCGAGGCGTTTTTCGGCGGTCGTACGAATGCCATCCAACTGTACGCTCTGGTGGACGAGGCCGCCGGGGAGGAGATCCGGTACTACGACTATACGAGTCTGTACCCATACGTCAACAAGACGGGCAAGTACCCCGTGGGCCACCCCGAATTCATTTACGACCCCGACACCACGATTTTGGACGGGTATTTTGGATTGGCCAAGTGCACGGTGCTGCCGCCGGAAGGGTTATTTCATCCCGTGTTGCCCTACCGCACCCATGACAAATTGACGTTCCCGCTATGCCGAAGTTGCGTCGAGACCAACATCGATCTGCCGCTGCTGGAAAAGGTCTGCGAATGTAATCATTCGGACGAAGACCGGGCGCTGATCGGGACGTGGTGCACCCCCGAGTTGGTCAAGGCTGTGGAGATGGGGTACGTGATCAAAGAGATCCACGAGGTCTGGCATTTCCCCGAGAGCCGAGTGGGTCTCTTCGAGGACTATGTGAACACGTGGCTCAAAATCAAAGAGGAAGCCAGTGGATGGCCCCGCGCCGACATGACGGAGGCGGAGAAGCAGCAGTACCTTAATGACTACAAGCGACGCGAGGGGATCCAACTGGAGTACGATAAGATGGAGAAGAACCCCGGTCTCCGTGCTCTCGCCAAGATGATGCTGAACAGCATGTGGGGAAAATTCGGGCAACGCGAAAACAAGACGCAAGTGAAGGAGTTTGTGGACCCCCAATCCATGCATACGTTTTTGGATAGCGACGGAAACGACATCCGGTACGTCAGCCCCTTGACGGAAGAGCGGGTGGAGGTCCACTTCAAAAAAGAGCACGACGACCGGGGCGTCTCGCCCAACCTCAACATCTTTGTGGCGGCCTTCACCACCTGTTGGGCGCGCTTGAGACTCTACGAGGCGTTGGAGCTGTTGGACGAGCGGGTGTTGTATTTCGACACCGATTCGGTGATCTTCGTCCACCGCCCGGGAGAACCCGACCCACTCCTCGGCGAATATCTGGGGGATTTCAAAAACGAGCTGAAGGAAGATGATCACATCGTGGAATTCTGTTCGGGAGGCCCCAAAAATTACGGGTATAAGACTCTGGCTGGCGAGACCTGCTGCAAGGTGCGAGGATTTTCCCTGAACAGCGAGGGGAGTGCCCAATTGAACTACGAGGTGCTTCGCCGAAACACGTTGGACGAAGTGCAGTCCCCCCTGCGCGAACCGAGGTGGCGACGCATCACGAAATCCCATCATATCGTGCGGGACGCTAAAGAGTACCGGTTGTACACGCAAGCCCAGTACAAGGACTATCGCCTGGTGTACAGCAAGAGGGTCTTGGACCCCGTCACCGCGCGTACGTATCCGTACGGCTATGAACGTTGTTCAGCATAAGAAGAAGAAGACCCATGAACATTTGTTTTTCTCTTGTGTATCGCGTTTTTACGAACTGGTGTTTTTGTTCCTCCTGTTTGCCTTGTTTTTCACCACGTTCCAATTAAAAAATCAAGGAGCTGCCGTTGTTTATTATTTGTAAAAAGAAGAGACAGACGCTTGCATTTTTTTCAAAGCATGTATTTTAATGTCTCATTAAAAAAACAATTTCAAACACAACTTGGCTTGCATGATGCGTCTCACGATGGCTTCGGTCCAAGTCTGGTCCGCGGGGAGGGTGTCCAATTATCTTCCGGTCTGCCTTCCATTTGTCCCTTAAGGTGACACGATGGGTCAGGGGAACGATGGGCGAGGACTACACCACGAAACCCGAACCCAAAGCAGAGGTGGACGAGGATGTGGCCACCCCCGCCTCGGTCTTCGAGCCCCTTTACGAAAAGGCCTTGCGAGAACGCGATCTGTGGCGTGCACGGTGTGACGACCTGTTAGACCTGGTGTTGTGTGAGTACTGTGAGGACGAGAAAAACCAGGTGTACCAACGTGGGACCCCCGAAGAAGTGTTGTGCTGGAAACCCTGTCATTGTAGTTGGCCTTGTCATCGTGTGCGGTCCATTTTTAAAGATGAAACCATGAAAGACCTCCTTTCGAGGTGTGTGGTTGTTGTAGTGTATGCAGGTTGACCTTCCCCTCACCCGCGACCCTAGACAAATAGCATAAAAAGATGGGACGCCGTGACACGGGGGTCAGTCGAGATGAGGGGACTCAGGGACATGTACGTGACCCTGTCGAGCGACACGACGCCCGAATTTCCCCAGAACACGGCGGCGTCCTTTCAAGTGCGATTAGCCACTCCCCTGACGTTTGGAGAGCCTGGGTGGGAAGTGGCCTTGAGCAGTCTGGTCATGCGCGATCGTGGGATGGACGTCACCCTCTTGCACGACCAACCTAGCAAGGCCTTGTTGGTCACGACCACCCGATTACTGAAAGAGGGGGATTTGGACTTTCCCTGGACGATCAAGAATCAAGTCCTTGTCAGTGACATGGTGGCCTCGAATGCTCGACATCCCTTGCCATCGGGCGAAGCGTTCATGAAAGCCCTGATCGAACAATGGTTGTTGAAAGTCAATCTGTTTGACTACGAAGACGGAACCCTGCAGATCCGCCCCCGCGTGAGTTGGGACACCTCCAATGGTGCCATGGAGATGATCGTCGATGGACTTGACGAAACGACTTTTGAATTGAACAAGAGTTTGTGTTTCAAGATGGGTTGGTTGATGCCCGACCCATCGCAAAATTTGTCATTTCTCCTAGGCCACAATGCCATTCCCGAATTGCGTCAAGTGGTCACGGGCCCGGCCCCAAGGTGGGGTCACACGGTGGACTCCATCATTGCTCACGGTGACGTGCTGCTAAAATACGATTCCACGCGTGACACGGTCATGTTTTCGTCTAAAGTGAAATGGCGCTTCGTGCGTCTGAATGACGCCTTCGACAGCGTGGTGGGCAAGACGCACCACACGCAGGGTCTGCACATCTATTCCAACGTGGGACGTGCCGTCATGGTGGGGGATCGGACGACCGATCTCTTGCAAGAGGTGCCGCACTTGCAGCGAGGGGAGGGTAGTGTGTATTACGAACCCTCGCCAGAACGATTTCGGTCTGTGCGCTATTACGGACTGGAGGTGGCCAGCGTGAGTTTGAGGGATGGGTTGGGGCATGCGTTGCCCACGGCACAAGTGGGTCGCACGCACACGACGGTCACCTTGCATTTCAGACGCAGGAAGTCATAAAACCGGGCCGTCCGCCACCTTGACTCGTCAGTGTGCGAACACCATGACGACGTGCGCAGACGTGTGGAGTCGATGCCGTTGGGTCATGTTGCGCACGGTATGTCGATCGCTCGTGGCCGTCATAGGGGCACCCAGTCAGGATGTGTTCGCCATGGACGCGGCCGCCGAGGGCACGCCCCTCGACGTCTTCGAATACCTTCTCGACGAGTTGCACTGGGGGACCTTCACGGCCTTTGTGGTGTGGTTGGACGAGGGGTACCCTTGGCCAGAAAGTTGGCAATGGTACCGCAAGATACATAAAACGTACGGGCTATGCCTGCCCACCATTCGAGAGTTGGCGTGGCGTCGAGTTTGCCTGTGGGTGACGGACAGACTTCGACGACCATGAAGAAAAAAGAGACCATAAAGCCCACGACGGCAGCATCCTACGAGGACCCTGCAGCGCCCGGGGCCTTGGGTGGGGTGGCCCGGTTCGCACGCGCTCACGGGTGGTCCCTGAAGAAGGCACGCACTTTGTTGCAACAGAATTTGGCCTACACGTTACACAAACCCCCGCGTCGGCGGTTTTTGACCCTGCCTGTCTTGGTGTTTCATCGCGACCAGCAATGGGTGGCCGATCTAGTGGAAATGCAGCGCGTGGCCCGCCACAACCGCGGCATACGTTACCTCCTGACCGTGGTGGACGTCTTGTCGAAATACGCCTGGGTGCGTCCGTTAAAAAACAAGACGGGCGCCGAGGTCGTGCGAGCCTTTCGAAGCATTCTCAAGGACGGTGGACGCCGGCCACAAACCTTGCAGACGGACAAAGGCAAAGAATTTTACAACGCTACCGTGCAGGCCTGGTTGAAGCGAGAAGGCATTCATCATTTTTCCACGAAAGGGGATGCCAAAGCCGCAGTGGTGGAACGGTTCAATCGCACGCTCAAGGGCCGCATGTACCGCTATTTCACTGCGGCCAACACCTTGAAGTACATCGACATCCTGCCCGACTTGGTGGCTGGGTATAATGCCTCCAAGCACCGTAGCATTGGTTTGGCACCGAGACAAGTGACGCCGGAGAACGAGGAGTTTGTGTGGCAACGATTGTACGGTTTACGGTTGAAACCTGATCGGAGGCGACCTCGATTGGCCAGAGGGGATCGCGTGCGCTTGAGCAAACGCACGAGACTCTTCAAGAAAGGGTATTTGCCTCAATGGACGGAGGAAGTGTTTGTCGTGCAACGCGTGGTGCCGGGGGTTCCCATCACCTACAAAATCGAAGAAATGGATGGCACACCCGTGGAGGGGACGTTTTACGAAGAGGATCTACAAAAAGTCACCGTGGACGACGACACCTTGTGGCGCATCGAAAAAGTACTTAAACGGCGTGGCAAGCGAGCGTTGGTGAGATGGAAAGGGTGGCCGGCCAAATACGATAGTTGGATCCCCACCTCGGACCTCAAGGCATGGAAGAGCTCTACGTGACGTTGCCCAGCGATGGCGGAGGAGCTCAATTCGCGAGGGCCAATCGCAACAACAGTTACAAGGTGCAATTGCCCACTCCCTTGAAGTTCGGAGGCAAAGACTGGCAGGTGGGGTTGGCGAGCCTGTCGCTACCCCTTCGGAACGAATTTCGGTCCGCCCTGTTGCAAAAGTTTCCTTCGGGCACCCAACTGGCCTATCAACGGGGCTACACGACCAAGGTGGATGCGCGCGGGACACGCAGTGTGGCCAACAACAACGTGAGGGCCGTGGTCACCGTGGACGACCTGTTGCAGGACGAGTCGGTGCACGACGGGGTCTCTTTCATGCGGTCCCTCGTGTTCGAGTTGCAAAAGGGAATCGCCTACTATTTCAAGTACACGGAAAAAGACAGCATGGACCTCGAAGAATGGAAGCATCCGGAAACCGATGCGGAGTACTTTCAAACCCTGCGTTGGACGGGTCCCACCACCTTGCAAATCGACGGCAGCGGATGCGAGCGCGCTTCCGAGCACATCACCGTGGGCTTTGCGTACGACTTGATGGTGTTGTTAGGAGGCATTGGCCCAAGCCACAGTTTTCCCGGACCCCAGATCCGCCAAATTCATTACAAGTCCCCTTCTGCCAGCGAGAAGATCAACACTCAACCCATCGATGCGGCCACCATCCAGGGAGAGTGGGTCCTTTTCACGCAACAACAGACCTGGGAGTTTACCAACTTGAATTGGGGTTGGTTTGAAAAGAGCTTCTTCCCCCCCTCGCGCAGTCTGCGTGTCTACTGCAATGCGGGTCAGAGCACCATCGTGGGCGAACGCATCACGGATCTCCTAAGAGAAGTCCACCTTTCCACCACGGACCGAAATGGGTACGCCTACTTCGAACCCACCCACGTGCAATACCTGCCGGTGCGTCAACCCTCGTTCGAGGTGATGGAAGTGCAAATCGCCGAGATGGCCGGTGCCTTGGCGCATCTGGGGGAGGGACCCTCCAACTTGACTTTGCATTTTCGCCAGCGTGTATAAAGAGAAGACAATCCCGTCGACGTGTATAAAAGGACACTCCCCAACACCCAAAGCAGTTGTGAGTCATGCGAGGAGGCAGTCTGACACGGTACACCCCCACGTCGCAAGACGGGTCGGGGCTTTTCAGTCGGTTTGTCGGACCCGTGCTCGAAAGGGGGGGTCAAGTCGTCGCCAGAAAGGTACAAAAGCACGTGAAGAGGGCCTTGAAACGCAAAGCTGACGAAGTCCTCGACAGAGTGAGTAAACGCGTCAAGCACAGTGTGCACGATATCTTGGGACCCTGAAGATGGTGAAGCGGCGCATCGTCATGACACCCATGCCCTCGAGGGGGCTTCAACGGCACGGTCTGAAAGGCGTGGCGCCTCAAGTCGGGGGACGGATTTGGCCGGGGGCTCCTGACATGGTGCCTTCCTGGACACGCGCGTATATAAAAGAGATGCACAAGCGACCACGGCAAAGGCGACGAGGACGCCGGTGAGCACGATGAGTGAGGGAAGGACACCTACCGCCACTACCTGGCATCCCACCATGCAAATCTTCGACGTACCCCCGACGGATACTTCCTACGAGAAGTATCGCATGGTGTTGGTGAAAGCGGACAGTGGGGGCATTCAACCCATGCAATTTGTCATGTCGGGCATCAACGAGTACGTGGACTTGAATCGGAGTTTCTTCGAAATGGAATTTCAAATGAAACAACACAATGGCAACAACGTGGCAGCCGCGGACAATCTGTTCCCCGCCCAGAATTTGTGCCACACCATGATCAAACAATGCAGCGTCACCTTCAATGGCACGTTGATCAGTTCCCAGACGGACACCTACCCGTACAAAGCTTACTTTGAGACCCTCATCAACAACGATCGCCTGGATGGAGAGACCCTCTTGCCCTTGCAGGGTTTCCAACAAGATGGATTGGATGTGGCCACCCCTTTGACGGCCAACAACTTGGACGACGCGACCCCCCACGCCCACTACAGGGCTCTCAGTGCCACGCAAAAAGCTGCCGTGAAGGCCATGAAGAGAGAACAAGGGCACTACACGGATGGCAAACGACGCACGCTGTACTTCAAGCCGCACTCGGAAGCTTTTTACATGGGCAAACCCTTGGTACCCTTTGTAGAAGTGGTGGTGCGTTTCTTCTTTCACGAACCGGCCTTCTTCCTCAACGGGGTGGCAGAGCAAGGCCGTTTGACGGACGCGGACATCAAAATCAAGTTTCACGTGTGTCAAGTGCAATTGTCCGATCCCCTCGCCAATACCTTGCAATTACAAAGAAACGAGGGGTATTATGCCAAGTACCCCTTGGTGCGTTCGGAGATTCGCACGTATGCCCTCCCTGCGGGTCAGACGGATTTTGACGAAGATCGCATCTTTCTCCACCGCGTGCCCGATCGGATGATCGTGGGGGTGTTGCACCAGAGCAGTTACAACGGCGACTACACGTACTCGCCGTTTGCCTTTCAACAGTTTGGGTTACAGTGGATCAAACAGTTTGTGGACGGGGAAGAGTATCCCTACGGCATGACCCTCGAATTGAATGCGGGCAATGGCAACAAAGATCTGGTGGGATATTTCCGCTTCGTGCAGGCCACCTCGGCTTGGAAAGAAAGGCGACCCAACCTGGTACGGCCCCAAGAGTGGGGGTACGGCAAGAATTGCACCTTGTACGTCTTCGACAACGTGGCCAGTGGGGATGCCGACGGCAAAATTCTCAACCCGCAAAAAGAGGGCAACGTGCGCGTGCAATTTCACTTGAATGCCGGGTTGGGTCACGTCGCCACGGTGGTCATTTACGGCGAATTTGAGAACGTCATGCAAATCACCCATGACGGAGGCGTGTTGTACAATGCCTATGGCACATAAAAGAGCCATTAGAAGGCAGGCCTAGGTCAGTCCCACCATGGAGTTGGTGCCCACCACGGACGAACAGTTGCGGCATTTGGCCGAAGACGACCCCCACCTTGGTCCTCATTTTGCCGGGGTCTTTCCCAGCGACCGACTGCCCCCTCGACCCATCCGAGACCGTGCGCAAGGGTATATCGTCAACGTGGACCCTCACGATCGTCCCGGCAGTCATTGGATGGCCCTTTGGACGCCAGGCCCTGACGACGACGACGAAGAGGAGAAGACCTGCTTGGTGATGGACAGTTTTGGGTTGCCCTTGTGGCGTTACGGGGCGCCTGCCCTGGAAGACTGGTTGGAAAAGCATTGGTCCACCCTTCGTTTCAACGAACGCAGTTTGCAAGCCATCGACAGCAACACGTGCGGTGCCTATGCCCTCCTGTTTTTGGTGCATTGCAGTCTGGGAGGCACGTTACAGACGTTTCAACAGTATTTTAGTCGTTACAATTTCGTGAAGAACGACGCTCGCGCGGCTGCCTGGTTCAAGCGGTTGGTACGACGCGATTTGGCGTGGCATCGTTTGACGGGCCCCATTCGCCAGAGTAACCACGTGCCCGTGCGTCTGATGGACATGCTCATGACGATGACGGGGAACCCGGAAGGCCAAAACTACGATACCGTGTATTAACAACAACAACGAGGTCGTTCTTAATAAAACATTAAAAAAAAAGCGGTGACTGTGTGGTCCTTTGTCCATATAAAAGGGGGGCGCACTCTTTGGGTAACCGTATCAGTATGGCCCAACGACACCTCGACTTGCAACCTGTGACGGGGCTCGTACCTCCGCGACTGACCTCGACGGTTCCCTTACCCAGTCAAGCCACGTGGATGGGTATGATGCAACGGTTGCAGGAACAATACGGTCCCGACCCCGACCTACCTAAACGCGTGCGGAGCAAAAAGAAAAAGATCAAGATGGTCAAAGACACCGTGACGTTGGCCGAGGTCTTTCGGAAACTCCCCAAGCCCTTGAAGACGCAAAAGGTGCCTCTCACGGGGCGTCTGACGTTGAATTCCATGCTCAGACGTCTGAAAGCGGGCAGTATAAAAATCGACGCCTTGCTGTGGAGTTGAACAAAGATGATTTGGACACCGAGTAGCCTGTTGGTGGTGGGACCCTCGGGGTGTGGCAAGACGGTATTTGTCACCAAACTCTTGAAAGCGCCTCACCGGTACTTTCGCGACGTGGTGCCCAACGTCCACTATTGTTACGGGGTGTGGCAAGAGGGCTTTCACCCGTTGGCTCGACTGGGGGTACACATGCACAAAGGCATACCCGAGAGCGATCAATTACAACGTTGGTTCGGTCGCACGAAAGGAGGGGTCTTGGTCCTCGACGATCTGATGGAGGAAGGGGGCAACGACAAACGCGTGTTGGATCTGTTCACCAAAGACTCGCACCATCGCAACATCACCGTGCTGTATCTCTGTCAAGACATGTTTCCCCCTGGCAAGTACGCCAAGACCATTTCGCGTAATGCGCATTACATCGTGGCCTTCAAGAGTCCTCGCGATCAGTTAGGGTTCACCAACCTCATCAGGCAAGCCTTTCCCAAACATTGGCCCGACGTGTTAGACGTCTACGACACCGTGACGGCCCGACCTTTTGGGTACGTCTTCTTGGATCTGCATCCGGCCTCCGACGATACGTACCGGGTCTTTTCGGACCTCTTGGAGGACGAAGGGTACACCCGTGCCTTTGCCAAGCCCCACCGTCCGACATAAAAGGGAACGCACTGTCTACGAGAAGTCACTCAACATGCCCAAGCAAAGAGTATCGCGACGACGGACGACTCGACGGCGACGTCACCAGGGAGGCCTGTTTCCTCTACTAGCCCTCCTGCCTGCAGCCATCGCGGCGGGCAAAGCGGCTGCTGTAGGAGCCGTCAGTGGTGCCGCGGGGTACGGTGCCAAAAAAGCTCTGGAGGCCGCCACCAAAAAGCGGTACAATGCAAGCAGTGTTGAACGTGCTGCCATGAAACGACGGAGGTCTGGGTTGGTGCGTCATCCCGATGGTTCCACCTTTTCGTGGACGCGATAAAAGGGAAGGGACGCTGTCCTCGCAACCTCAGACCATGGCCAAACGTGCGACGACAAAGAAGAAGAAAACCTCCTCGACACGTCGGCGGAGACGACCCTCCACTCAGGAAGGGGGCAAGATGCCTTGGGTGGTGGATCCCAAAAAAGCCTATGAGGTCACGCGCGACATGATTCGCGCGGTCAAAACCACGGACATGACGAAGGCCAAACGGCAATACGACAGCATGAGAGCGGCCTGGCAGGCTCACAAAGCCAGAGGGGGCAAACAATCGTGGCTCCAATACGCTCGATCGCAAGGTTTCATCGCCAAGAAAGCCAGCCCTTGTTGCCTCATGTGACCAAAAAAAGGCCTGGAAGTGGCCACAAGAAAAGAGGGTATAAAAGACAACGTGGACCCTGGTCGACGCAGACGGTTCCCCTCGAGATGAAACGTCTTAGACGTCAGTTGCCGTTTTTGGAAAGTCTGTTTCGAGATGCCCGCGGGCAATACCGTCACGACCTCCTACGGCACGCTAACGCCGATCAGATCAATGCCATCAGCGAATTGGTGTTGAACACGTTGAAAGGGCATGCCAGGGTCACCCCGGACGTCGTGGCCCGATTGAAAAGGCATAAAAAGGTCTTGCGCGAGTTAGCCAAGCGGAAAAATTCGGTGACCCGACGACGCGCTCTCTTGCTCCGACAGACAGGCAGTGGCTTATGGCGGGGACTGCAAGCGGTGTGTCGATGTCTCCAACGATGAGAGCTCTTGTGGCCTTGTTGCAAGCGGCCAAGGAAGAAAAGACAGTCGAACCTTCGAAGGCCCGGCCGACAAGAACCTATAAGAGGTGGCGACATGAGTGTTGTGAACTCAGACGACGCCTACTGTGCGACCCCTGTCGGTGAAGCACGCGTGACCGGTCGCCGTCTCGTCATGGAAGAAATGTTGATCGTACCCAAACGCGAATTCGCCCCTTGGGTGGCTAAACACAAGGCCGGTTTGTTGCAGAACCATCTGTTAACCCATGCGGCCACCTTGGCGGCCAAAGAGGAACGGTTGTTGAAGGATCCCCACCTGTCGCCTGCCGCCAAACGCATGAAGTTGAAGCCCGTATCGCGCGCCCTGCATCGAGCCACGAAAAAACTGCGAACCTTGGACGTTCCCGCAGCCGGCACGGCGGGGACAGCCGACGATGACGACGCTCCCGAAACGGACTTGGTGAGCAGTGCGTTCGACAAATGGATGCGACGCATGGTGAGAGTGGCCCAAAAAACGGAGGGGGGAACCCCTACAGGTAGGACCCCTGCCAAGACAACGGTGAGCAAGGCCATAGGGACGGACGTGAAACCCAGAGTGCCAAAAAAACCCAAACGGTTGTTCAAAAAGGCAAAAGAAGAAGAAGAGGACGAGGACTGGCCCCTCCCACCCCCTCCTTGGGTGGAAGTCAAAAAGGAAGAGGATGAGGACTGGCCCCGCCCACCCCCTCCTTGGGTGGAAGTCAAAAAGGAAGAGGAAGACGACTGGTCCTTCCCACCCCCTCAGGACGTGAAAGTGAAAATGGAGGAGGAGGAGGAAGAGCCTACACGGAAGACCCCCTTTGATGCGTGGGACCTCGAACAGGGTAAACGCCGATTGAAAAAGACGCCCCAGATCGAGCGTCCAAGGGGTGAGGACGATTTATGGGGGGCTGTCGCCAGGGCCATGGATAAAAGGCGACGGGCCATGGAGGAAACGTCGAAAACACCCTTGGCAGTGAGACGGTTGAGAACCCAACCAGGGTGGGAAGATTGGGAGCGAGGGAAGCGCACGCGACGCCGACTCGATGAAGAGGACTACGATGAAGAGTAAGCGACGATGCCAGAAGCCGTCTCAGGGCGGCCGCGGGGTGGACGTGCAAAAATGGCTGGGCAAAACGGGCCTGGAATTTCATTGGCCGGGCTATCAGTACATGGGCCCCGGCACGCATTTGAAGAAACGTTTGAAACGCGGGGACCCGGGCATCAACCGGTTGGACAAGATTGCCAAACAACACGACATCGACTACGACAAGGCCAAGACTTTGAGGGACAAGCACGCCGCCGATCGTCGCATGATCAAAGCCATCGAGGGATTGCCGGGCAAGCGGACCCTCACGGAAAGGATCGTCAAGAAAATCATGCAAACCAAAGTCAAGTTGAATGTTTGAAACACTGTGTTTTTCAAAAAACCAGGTTGAAAGGTTAAAATAAAAGGTTCTTTTTTCAAACCATCTACAACGTGTTTTTTTTTCTCTTTCAAAAACTATTTGCCATTGTTCGCAATAACTGGTTACGATGCAGCGTCCAGCACGGGCCTCCCCTTTTACCCTTTGCCGGACAAAGAGGCCCGACCTCAAAGTCAGCTCAAAACCGATCTGGCCCGCCTCTACGTCCGACACAACACTCCGGACAAACCTGTCGTGGGCTTCAAAGGGAGCTCCACGAAAAAAGACCTGCTTGCAAGACTTGGGCATCCCCCACCTGGATTTGGAAGACCTGCCCCAATCCCCGGACACCTCAACATGTGAAGGTGGGATGCTACGGACCCCAAGTGGAAATAACCTTGCAGACCCCTATTTCTTAGAGAGGGACACTTCGTGACCTCTTACATGATGCACCGAAACCACCTCCCTGGGTGGGGTGGAATACCACTGACTCCAAGTGGAAATAGCCTAGCGGGCTTCTCTTTCTTAGGTGGGGACACTTCGTGACCTCTTACATGATGCATCGAAAGCACCCCCTGGGTTGAAGTAGGATGCTACTGACCCCAAGTGGAAATAACCTCGCAGGCCCCTCTTTCTCAGAGGGGGACACTTCGTGACCTCTTACATGATGCACCGACAGCACCTCCCTGGGTGCGGTGGAATACCACTGACTCCAAGTGGAAATAACCTCGCAGACCCCTCTTTCTCAGGTGGGGACACTTCGTGACCTCCTACATGATGCATCGAAACCACCCCCTGGGTTGAAGTAGGATGCTACTGACCCCAAGTGGAAATAACCTCGCAGACCCCTCTTTCTTAGAGAGGGACACTTCGTGACCTCTTACATGATGCACCGAAACCACCTCCCTGGGTGGGGTGGAATACCACTGACTCCAAGTGGAAATAGCCCAACGGGCTTCTCTTTCTTAGGTGGGGACACTTCGTGACGTCCTACATGATGCATCGAAAGCACTCCCTGGGTTGAAGTAGGATGCTACTGACCCCAAGTGGAAATAACCTCGCAGGCCCCTATTTCTCAGAGGGGGACACTTCGTGACGACTTACATGACGTATCCAAATCACCCCCTGGGTGGGGTGGGATACCGCTGACCGGAAGTAGTTGTGACATCGCGGGCTCATATATTGACCTCATACCACTGACCACCCGCGTATCTGGCCCAAGTCTCCGCCGCGACCGCCAGCGTGCCAGGTGCAAGTCTCCGCCGCGACCGCCAGCGTGCCAGGCGCAAGTAAAACGTTAAACCCTGTTTGAAAAACGTTCATCCGTTTGTGCGTCCTTCTTTCTTGTCGCGTATGAGGAGTTTTCCAAAACATACCTCATTTGCATATATGCTAATTTATGCAAATGAGCAGTTACCACGTGACTTTTTTCTGCGTTCTGATTGGTCCCCAAGGGGGGTCGCGTGCCGAGGCCCTAGGGTAGCCCATATTACTACTAACCGCACAACCTACAACTTGACAGAAGAAGCCAGAGAACTTTTGAACTTAATCAAGAAGGAATTTATCTCTGAAGTCAACGCCATGATCAGTGAAGGTTGATCTCCTCCGAAGACTAAAAAGGTTGACATTGTTCTTTGGTCAAGTGGCTGCCTCTCTACACATCCTCAACTCCATGACCGATCAACTCTTACACCGCACAGAACCTCACATGCCCAGCACCGAAATTCCCAGAACCACCATTGAAAAGGCAATCAGCTACGTGACATGGGCTTAATCCCAGAAAGAGATCTTCGTTGAGGTGAGTTTTTCTGTTTAGTTCTCAAAATTTTATATCGATTTAACTACTGGGAGACTGTTCATTCCATTTTCGAATTCATTAAAGTATCGTCCGGGTTCGCGACTATTATGACAAATTTCGTTGTATACGCTTAAAACAAGCCAAAAAGGTGTTACTTCAACCCGGCTCAGTGCAACTCATGAAAAGTTTTGCTACTCTGTCAATGTGTAGCGACACTCACATAATACCTTTGACTTGCTGAATCAATGGCCGTTTCCATCTATTTGTATACATTCTCTTCAGTCGGTGCCATGACAGTCGTTTAGCTAACTGCCAGTTTGCCAACGTGTAAGGTCGGTTCTCCAATGTTGTAATTCCATAATGTTTTACCTTTCAAATTCACAACCATCTTGTTGTTAATGATATATCAGTTTGCTACACTTATCAAACAGCATACACTGAAATTTACCTTAGATTTGAATCGTGTTAAGTATTTTATCTACATCATATATTCGTAATTGCCTATTTATTTGTTTCCAGTTTTTGAGTGAGTTGGTAACCCCTACACTAGACAAGGAAAAAGCGCAGCCAACTATGCTTGCCGTAAAGACTGCATGTCTTTTATTCCCTGGGGCTGTCGTTACATTCAGAGTGTTCAAGCAGAGCACCACTCGAAGCTTGCGGGGCATTGCCGATGCAGAATTCTACGATGCCATCAAGGATTTGGAGAATAACGCTTTGGGAACAGTTCGAAAGCTAAGGATTCCATGAACAACAAACTTGGTAACGGTCTTCGTTAAGAATGATCCTAAACGTATCAGTTGGCCAATTAAGCTTTGCACGCAAACTGAGTACCGCCAGCAATACAACCTCACACCCCACCGTAGTATTACGCCGGCAATTAAACGCGCCCTGGAAATTAATGGTTATGTTCCAGACGGTATTTGATGAAAACGCCTGACAATTTTTATGTTATCTCTCCTTAAATAATGATGACCTTCATGTCAGTGAAAATACGACTGCCCGCGGTCAGGGCACCACCAACACCACAGCGTGTTTGTTTATGTTTGAAAATGGTGAATGACACAGTCGATTAGTCCATGCGACACTTTTAATACAATGTCAAAGATAACACACTCTTTTTCGGCTTCAGCCTTTTAAAGCTCAACGAAACAAACATTACAAACATAATATTAGTGTGGTATACACCACGAAGTACACCAAGCCATTCAATAGAATAAAAGTTCAACATAATAAGTTATTCATAACTTTGTTTATCTTTCGTCGCTTCAAAAGCACGGGTTAGTATAACTCTACCAGCGTTATATCATGAACGCACTTCTCTGACTGGCTATGTTACTCACTGGCAAGAAACACATGGCAGTCACCTATTTTTGCGATTATTCAATAAAAACGTGACCCTGTCTTGTTAAGTTTTGAAGATCTAGTAGATTTAAGCTACAACAATTAGATTACTCCCTCTACATTTTTATTGTGCATTTATACTTGTGAAAAAGGACTTTGACTTTTAGAGGATCGCTTGTCCAAACCTTACACTGGGTACCCTGTGGGACCTCGTATTCATGTATCCGCGTATCCACTCAAAACCTACACCTTCAAATTTTAAGAGACACTGGGTACTCGAGCGCACCATATATCCACGTATCCACTCGAAACCCACACCTTCAAATTCTCAGAGACGCTGGGTACTCGAGCGCACCATGTATGCGCGTATCTGCGTATCCACTCGAACCTACACCTTCAATTTCTAAGAGACACTGGGTACTGTGGTGGACCACGTATCCGTTTATCCACTAAAACCTACACTTCCATAACATAGCAGAGATCCCCTTGGCACTGTGTATCCACGTATCCAACTATTACAGGGGAACAGCTTCAAAGTGGCAGGGTATTCTGCAGTTACTCCGAAAGGTCACTCTACTGAAGACCTACTTCTTACTGTGACAGAAAAATGGAAGCTACAATCCTGGACAAAAGTGTTGGGAAGGTAGCATCACTTTAGAGATAACCCCCTCCCCCTTATCAATGTTGGATTTTTCAGAAAGAAAATGGTGACTTCTCTTGCATCAAGAACCCCATGAAGAACCCCAACATTGAATATGGGGGAGGGGGGGCCACAAGAGCATGTCATTTCGCAAATAGTACAGCTAATAGTTTGAACAATCGAAATAGGTGCGAAGTGAAGTAATGCACGCAACTTTCCCAACAACTTTTGACCACGATTGTCTGAAAAAGGTTGAAGTGAAATAAACGCGTTTTTTTTTAAAGTGGTTTTAATCCTTTAAGAGAAACTCGAAGAAGTGGCAACATATTTGGATTTAGATGTGTTATGTTCAAGTTATCGCTGAATTCAGGGTCAAAAACGGTGTGTACATGTTATGTTTGGTAATTTCGCAAATGATAATGTGGGATGTTTACGAAATGACATAATAAAAATAATTCGTAGTGACCCGTAGCATATCTCCATTTTCTGTTGTTAGATATGCAATATTTGCCATAAATACGTGATAGGTTTTGCAAGCATAGGTCGAAATTTCCTTTCATATTGAACCCTTATGATTTTGTATGCTTCGGAAATGGGGCAGGGGTTGGGGAGGGGGGGGGGGAGGGAGAGTGAAATTGTTTATGCACGGCGTGAACCTGATGTTACAACATCGAGTTAGATTTTCACTATGTCTGAAGGCGAGAGCGAAGTTCACGTACGAGAGCAACGCATTGTCTACCTTATTACATACAGCAGAGCAGATTTAGAGAAAATTCCAACGAGGCAAACGTTCGCCGAAACTGTTTGTGAAGCATTCGCTGAAACAAGTCGCGCTACAGTTAACCGTTTCCTTCCTAAGATTGACTTTATAGATTTTACTCTGTCCAACGCCAGACGATTTTACTCTGTCCAACGCCAGACGATTTTACTCTGTCCTACGCCAGACGATTTTACTCGTCAAAGGGAGACCCCTTAGGGGCTAAATTAAGGGTTAAGCAATGGGTAGTTTCTCGT
>OX419336.1:13509093-13521593 GCA_948470475.1 Galaxea fascicularis | reverse complement strand
CTTCCCCGTCAAACAGAAGGTCATGGAGAGCATTACCTGCAAGCATTGAATCAACAAGAACATCAAAACACTGACTTTGTAAGGTGCTCAAGGTTAACTCTGACAAAATGATATCCAACAAGTGAGGCTATTATTGTACAGGCATTGCTTCCCTGACGGCCACCGATAGATGACTGGCTGAGCTTTGCTGAAAGCCAAAGTGCTTCATCTCTTGTATTCCAAAAGGATCATAAACCAGTCGCACTGAGTAAGATGTCCCTGATTCTGCAGTACTTGATGTGATCAATCCAGGTACTAGGATGACATCATGACGATAGCCACGCTCCGAGTTGCTATTGGTAATAACTTCTCTACCAGTAATGACTCTTCCATGAAAAGATCCATAGTTGCTTGCAGAAAGGTTACCACCAGCTGAGAATTTTAAAACACTGAAAATGGACGCAATGGTACTACCATTGATGCGCAGTAGACTGATAAAATAATTAGGATAGGCTGTTAGGAACCATTCACTATCAATTGCAAAAGGTCCCATGTCTTTGAAAAAAGCCAAGTAGCATTAAATAAACAAAAGGGTTTAGATTGAAATACTCGTTATAGACTGCAGAATCTAACTTTGAAGTTTAGCAAAGCATAATTTGTTGGTTTCTGTATGACATGCATCAAATAAGTTTTTTCTCACTTTACAAAACTACAGTTTGGGTTGAAAATTTTAAAAGTGCTCTTTCGTTGGCCTTTCAATAACAGCTGTATGCTTACAGGGTAAGCAACTTCAAGAAGGCTAGACAGAGATTGATAAGACTAAGCGCAACAGCTACATGTATAATAATCATCTTATTTTGTTGTTAATATGCAATGCAAATGTGAGTGTTTTACCTGCCATGCTAAGAACTTGCTTTGTCTAGCTTTCTTACTGTTATCAGGATACTCTGAAGATAACAATAATGGGAAACATTCAAACAATTCCTTCTTACATGATTTGCTATCAGAATGTATATCACAACAATGTAGGTTGGGTACGTAAAGTCTTTATACAAGCCAAGTGGCCCATCAGAGTCACAGGTCATCTGGCTTTCCTTTCTGTGAAGCAACTCTAGAAGTATTTTCTATTCCCCTGTGGATGGGATGCTAGTCCATCGCAGGGTTACCCCCAATTAATTTCGGCCAATAAGGAGTTGGTTGCAGTTATTAATTTGACAGGGATGTCAAACCGGAGATGCAACACGCCTGCTATTTTGACCACTTATGGAAAACAACTTATCTCTTGTTGTTTCAGCTTCTCCTTTTGGGAACTTGATAAAATCGTTAGCGAACATCAAAAGCGCTGAACAAAATTCGTCTTTTAAATTCATCACAGTGCATCTTCCAACTCCAAAAATAAGTCGCGTGCTCCTGTACGAATTTCCGGTTGCGAGGCGCCACAAAGCAACAGCTACTTGTTTCTCCACTGAAATCACTCTTCTCATGTTTGTATCTTGTCTTCCTAGATGTGGTCTAACCAAATCACAAACAAATTGAAAGGTTTGCCTCGAAATACGAAAATGTTCTTGCCAGATATTATTTTCGTAATGGCTGAAAACCATATGCTCCAACCAGAGCTGTGGCCTTTTAAGAACCCAAGCGATTTTCTTTTTACGAAATTTCCTCCGTAACTGAAGAGAGCACACATCTGTTCTTCTCATCTTGCTTCTAATCATGAGCAATCGCTGCCTTTGTTGAAATTCGGCTCCTCCGTTGGATGTAAGCCAACCGCATAAACACAGTAATGAAAAGAAGAAGGACGTACATGCGACCATCTTCTCCATTTCCCGCCATATTATTCAAATTGATTTATTCGCGTGCGTGCTCTCCTCAGATTACCAAAATGAAATATAATCTTACTCGTGAAAACACATCATTTTTAAGTCACGTAATGTGGTCTGTAAACAAAACACCCTGAGGAATGTTAAGCTAGACAACCGGCATCGTGAAAACACAGCCAGTGATTCCCACACACACCTATTCCAGGAATAACCAGTCCCTCATATGGCTGGATTATGGATGTTTTATGGAATTACACGTCCACATTGCAATGAATAAAATACTGCAACCAAAATTTATTCTTGTTGTGCTCTTACCAGTGTTCTGGTGACATATGGACCAATCTTTAAAGAAGCAGAAGCCCTCCTTGATGTTTTCAAGAACTCGTTGATATTTGGGTGAAATAGTCATATGGCTCAGTATTCCCTTCTCAAAGATGAGATGGCAAGCTTCCACGTAGTTACACATCATCTCCACTATTGGTGCATCCACAGGCAATGGAGGCTTTCTTGCATGTTCCTGGAGTGCACTGATCATGTACCGTTGCTTTGGGGACATCACACAATGACTTAAATTAACGAATGCAACAAGGAAACATATAACATACGCAATAACACAGGGCTCATACTCTTTTGGGCTTTTGAAATTGTATTACTTGCTATAACCTTAATTTGACCATTTTCGTAGAAATGTTCAAAAACAATTTCTTAATTTCCATTTAATTGTGTTTTATTTTGCAAGAAAAAAACTGCTTAGGTTATTTATTTTGTACAATCAGCGTTGTTTTCCATGACTCTCCCATCTAACTACACCACACCTACCTGCATGATCTTTGCTGGAGGGACATTCAGGCGAGTCCAGCTGTCTCGGTGAACAAAGCTGTAACGCAGTCTGGGAACTCTTCTTGCCAAATTTTGTTCAACTCTTGTGTGGTCACGCACGTACTGATCAATAATATGTTGCCAAGCAAACTGGACACCATCGTTTTGGAAAGATTTAGTACCCCTTGCTCTTGAGCTAAACAGGGCAGCAATATTGTTCTTGAGCTGTAAACGTTAATAGTAAGAATAAGGGATTAAAAGGTACTTAATAATTGCCAACTAATAACAAAACTTGTTACAGGAGCTTAATTCTGTACATTCACGTCTCAATTAAAAAATGTTGAAACAGATTTCATTTCACATTTCATTTGACAATCGGAAAATACATTGTTATTGGCACCAACATTTTCTACTGAAATCAGAGTGGAAACAGGCTTATATATCCACAAATAGCCCATTTTTAAAGTGAGATTTAATCGCATTAATGGTTAGCAATAGAATCTTTTTAAACACAGAGTACCAGAGGCTAAGAAGTGAATAAATGTTGTTTTTGAGTTGCATGACTATCAAAACAGGGTTATTGTCATTATGTGTGTAGCATGTCACATTTCAAAGTTCTGATCACTGATTTGTAAATCCAGTGAGGACTCAGTTATACATGTGAGCATGTAGTGTGAGTTGTCAATATAATTCATTTGCATTAAAAAAAGAACTAATTAATTAACTCAAATTACCTGGTGAGAGGGGCAAATTACAACAAACACTCTCTTGTCCTCATCACCCTCATACGGGTTTTCAAATGATGCCGAGACTGCAAATGGGTCCTCACCATCACTCAGTGGCAGCTGCTCATGTTCATAGCCACACAGCAGTTTGATAAGTGCAAGGTTAGATGATGCTCCATCACACACAATGACTTGAATTGGAAAATTATACAAGGTGAAGGCTTGTATCGTCCTCATAATACACTCCAGAAGAAACACTTGGTCCCAGGAACCAGCACATGTGAAGTACGGACCAATGACATCAAATTTGGATGTTAGGTCCCTCGATAAAAACTGGAGTATGTAGGAGGTTTTCTGTTGGTCAAAATCTTCTCCTATACTCATGAATACATCATGTAAGCAAGGGAGTTCATCTGGACTCATGTCACAACCTTTGATTGTAGAATTCATTGAATTCCAGACAACCTTGGACTGCACCTGTGTGGTCAAATACATCGAGAGAAAAAAGTTAATGGCCAGGGGTGATTAAATGGCAAATCCGAACCCAGTATACATGAAGAATTTTAACCTGGGCTGAAGAATCCAAAATCACTGCATGACCCCAGTGTTATTTTTCAGTGTCAGGAAAAAACTCACTTTGACATAAGATGTGCTGAAAATGTTCACATTTGAAGAGATCATTTTTAAATATGCTACATGCATTTGAACATTCATGTTTAGCCAAAATTATCATTTTAAAACAGACGAGCAACGCCTTGGATTCATGAGTATATACTTATTTGAAAATAACATTCCACTGACCTTTGTTTCATCAAAAATCAGTACTCCAATTCCAAGCGGTTTTTTCCCTTCAGAGGCCACTTTACTTTCACAAAAGGTTTGGTAAGCTTAACTTTGATTAGCAATATACTGCGCATGGATTCCGGGACCATATGCATTGCAGCTAACAATTCGCTGAAGCTCTTTGCAGCATGGTAACTGGAGTATTCCAAGCCTGCGAACTGCACGAAATGCAGCAGGGCTTCTCGTGTAAATAGCCAGAGCTGTTAAATGAAGGGCACAATGAATAAAATTAAGACACTCACCACGACAGACCTGACATTGCATGTATGATGATATATTATATGCCACTGGGCTGCAAACCATGGCAAAAATTTTAGTATGCCAGTTCTAAAAAAACATCCATGCCTCCCCAACAGAAAGGACGTACTTATATAAAGATCCCCACTACATTAAAATTCTATTTCTTCTGAGGGGGGATGCAGAGTGTATTATTAATTGCAAATTAAATAATTGCAGTAAAGTGCCTGTCAAAATACAAATTTATACCTGGGTTTCATTGTCAGGCAAACAATCTAACACAGCTGCATCTTGTAGTTACTTGAACTTAACTAGTACACATCTATGTCACTTAATCATTGCTCATTAAAAACCCACCAATTCGGATTGTTGCTGATGACCATCTGTTACCTTGTCTTCCAGTCTCTAAAAGCCAAGCATACAGGAGTAATAGGTTAATGTAACTAAACAAAGGACAGTTATCGCAGATTTAAACTAAAAAATAATAATCTTAAATAAAGATGGTTTGAAACCTTTGTAGCAAGCATAAAGGACGAAATAGGAATACTAAGAAAAAATAAACACATGATCTAACTGAAAATGTCTGTAATGTATTTTGATCTCTGTCTACTTGGCGAAAGAGAGCACATTTAAAGTCTTTTTTAACATGTTTAAGGTTTTACAAAAACGCTGGAAGTTAATAAAAATCAAAATGTTTTAGCTAACCGTTCTTTCTCTGGTCTTTAAAGAAAGCTTCTTTTTCCATCTGCCACATTTCGCTGAGTACTTTTCCGGTCCCGGGCTTGTGGTTTTCAGCCTCTTCAAATACTTTCGTCAGCTCTTCTTGGCCTTCTTTGGAAGATTCTAAGCACTCAATAAGCTTAGCAAGCTCACTGTTTTGCTGCTCGTTAACTGTGAATGACGTCCGCTTAATTATTCTCTCCACCACTCGCCAGAAGTTCTTCCTTTCTCTTCTCACATTATCCTGTCTAGCTTTTTGGCTTACTGGACTAAACACGGAAAGCCTTACTTTGGAGGACGCCCGTTGTCTTTGCAGTCATTCGTTTTTGTCCATGCTGGTCCTATTTTCACGTAAAACAAGCATCCTTCTACGAACAAACCTGCACTCTCCACACATGCTGTCATCAGGCATTCCTTATTGTTCTTGGTCACAAGATAGACTGCTGCTTCCGTGGTTTGTGCCACAGCTTACACTTTACTGCACTCACGCGTCGCCAAGGCCAAAGCTCTACTTTCACATTCGAAGGTTGGAAACGATTGTCCGACATTACCGCATCGTAATCTGCTATGTCAGGGCACATCACAAAACCAGATTTAACTCGTAACTTATCTCTCACACTTTTTACTGCCGTCTTGTCTCGTAGATCAGTTGTTCCTTCTTCGAATGTTTGATAAATAAAAACTTGGAACTTGAAAACTTGAAAGCGGGAGGTCGTGGGTTCAAACCCTGGCGAACCAACACTCAGGGTCTTTAAATAACTGAGGAGAAAGTGCTTCCTTTGCAATGACATCTGCAAATGATTAGACTTTCTAGTCTTCTCGGATAAGGACGATAAACCGGAGGTCCCGTCTCACAACTCTCTACAATTAATTCTGTGGGACGTAACGAAGAACCACTAGGGACGTAACGAACCCTAGCTGTGACCACCCTTGGTGCTGACCTGTGTCTCGGGCCCGCAGTAATTGGCGCTTGCTGTTGCAGTGTCCCTGCCAGCTTGGCGAAGTTAAATAAAATAAAATAAATAAAATAAAACTTGTAATGTCCGGTTGGGCCAAAGAGCACCTGGACTGGCTGGAAACTTCTGAGCTGTTCTGTATAGCTTTTTTCCTTTCTAGGATAAAAACTGAGAATACACTGCTTTTGTGACCCGTGATTGCTTCTAAATCGCAATGCAGGGAGCTGTCGAGACTAGAGATACATTTTTCAAGCCCTTTCAATGGAGTCACCTCGTTGGATTTGTGTAGGTCTTCGACGGCTTTTCTCTGCAAACGCTCTTCGGCCTGCTTTCGTCTTTTGACTAAGACTCCTTTTAGTGCCTTTAGTGCCTAGGACTTCATCTTGGCTGCGGACTCCTTCTTGGTGGCTTTTGGAATGGAGATCCAACAGAAACGGACGTATCCACGTTGGCATTGCTATTGCTGGGTGAGACAGTTTCAATGGTTGATTTAATCATCCCAGAAGATGGCAGATTTTCGCCAAAACCCAGGGTTGTTCCCCTCGAATTACTTGGGATCGGGTCATTATTTGCATTAATACCGAAGTCTAAACACCCGTATATTGCCTTTTGAAAACACATGATGAATATATATATATATATATATTCATCAGCCTTCCACGTATGTCGCCATTTTCTCCTTTCACTAAAAACCTGAGAGCAAGGCAAGACTGCATGCGGACGTCTCAGAAGACAGACTTCCGCTCGCCTAAAAATAACTTTCGTGGACATGACATATCCCGGCCAATGCCCTGAGCCTCCCTCTCTGTCCCCTCATGTGCTCTTGCTTCTATCCATTAGAGATTTAGCCCTGAAGGTGTGGCACTGGCTGAGGGGTTGGGATTTCTTGTGGATGAAACACCATCTGCTAGGGTCTGTGGGTGTTGAACGTCAAGGTTCTTCATCTGACACATTCGTATTATTGACTGTGATGCCTCGATTGGTGTTTGGAGTCCTGGTTGGTCTAACTGGGGTCCTAACCATCAAAGGATTCTTATCTTGGGCTTCCATGGATAAGTATTGGTCATTTCGTACCCGCACAACTTCCTGGATGAAGCTTGGGCGAGGGCCACAGCTGCTTCCTGCTCCAAACAAAGGGCTTTTAATGCAGCTTCTTGTTCGTGTTTCTTTCTCTCGAAGGCCAACTCTTCATGCCTCCTCTTTTCGTTTTCTTGTTCCAGCTTAAGTGCCGACTGACTTTGAAATTGATTTATCTTCTTGTGCATTTTGACTTTCCAACTGCCTCCCATCTAGCCTGAGCACGTATTGCATTAGAAGAAAGCGATGATCTCGAAGCACGTGATCCAGAGCAGTTCGATCCCATTTCCTTTATCAGGTCGTTTTTACGATCAATTCCTTCGTTGATAGCCCTTTGGACTACTTCCCTGTGCGTTTTCATCATCTGCTCCAGTCTTTGACGCTCTTCTTCATGCTGTGGTGAACTTGTGTTTGCAGTATAATCCAACAGAGAAACCCTCACTAACTGGTATTTGTTAAAAATAGAATGCACTTCTCCGACTTTATGGAATCTGGGCTTCCCTGAAGACTCAAAATAGCCTTGGCTGTACATTCCCATATCCTGTTTTTGATAAGCTTAGCGCTAGGCTTTAGGATATGTTTCTGCCGCGTGGATTGCTTGAGTTCTTCGGCGCCATTTTGCTCCCCGATGTGAGCGGGCAAAGGTGAATCAATTTCCTCTGAAATGCTCTTTTTCCCCAAAGCACCCGAGCTAATCGCTGGAAAAGGAATCGGCTGAATTGAATCTCCACGTTTGTTGTCAGTGGTGTGGTGATATTCGCTGTCGCTTTGCTCGAGATCCATATCCATTGTGTAATTTGCTTGACCTTGTGCGGTTGCCAGTGAGAAATCTCTTGTTTCACTGCTCTGATCCGTGGGGCCTTGTTTGACTGTTATAATCCCCCTCCATTAAATGAAGAGTTGTAAAGCCCTTTCATCAGCATTGGAACGAGAAGTCCAACATTAACGCGGTGAAAAAAGAAATCTTTTTGCCAACGAAAACGAACTAGCAAAATACAATTGTACGTAGCTAGAGTAGTGCAATACTATTCTTAAAATGAAGAACAAAGAAAGCTTGTACAACATCCATGAAAGGCATGACAGCGTGACAGAACACTAAACACCATTATTCTATTAAAGTCTCTTAAACTTATAGCAGAAACAAAATGCAAAACAGTCTTTCAATCCATCAGTGTCAAAACGAAATCTTTGAACCAAGAAGGCCTTTGGACTTTATGTGTTGATCTGCGAAGAGTTTCTGGCAGAATTCTGGTTCTAGTGCTTTACTGTCCTCTGTCTAAGTTGTTTTAACTCATTTTCTTCTGAGATAGAAAACAACTCAAGGGGACCCTGACAACGTTTCTTTTATAGGTAGTCATAAATTTCTTTGCTTTCAAAGTCTATGGTAGCTATGAGCTATTTCCAACTAAAATAATGTTAATCTACAGCACATTTGAGGTTGTTGCTGGGTTCTTCCCAGCTCCAGACAAACATGTACAGTACTATGCCTTATTCTGGGGTGATTTGCATAAAGCATGTTATGATTATAGCAACCTGTAAGTATTGTTTCCAAACAATAGGTTCTTGTTCCAGGAAAGTGCTTATTAAGATCACTTCCATCTCAAGAATGTTACATGTGTTTCATGCAATCATCTGCTGGTCCTCAGGGTTATGGAAAGGACTGTGTATAGCTTTAACACTGTATGATTTGTTACTCCCTTCTTATACTTGGTTAGTTTAAATCCACTATCTCATGCATACTTCGGAGGGACTCGATTAGCAGTTCAAGATAGGCAGTAGAAAATGACTTATTGTCAATTATTCAATGCACTGTGTCTTGTTACCTGGCTTTTGACCAAACAAACTTCAGTGTAGGGGGCACACAATGCCATTCTTCAACTGCAGAAATACCTGAAAGAACGCGAGGTTTTTTTCCAATAGAGAATATCCTGGCTTGGAGGCTGTTTTCATTTCTTACATGATTCACTTAAAGTAAAATAGCTTGTCATCTGTTAGTTTCTCCTGGAACTTCCTAAAATAGCAATGGGTAGTTCAGTGCTCCAAAATAATAATAGGATGGCAGCAAAAACCTTGACTTTCTTATGTTCATTATTACCAAGGCTGGAATTTTACTTCAGTATTTTTGTGGAGCCATCCCTACCTTTTCAGCATATCTGGGATCAGTTGCAGCCCAAATCATGACAATGTCTACCTATAGGTAATTTTTATGACGTTAAGGCACGTTACCTGCCCGAGCAAGCAGCAATTTTAATTCGCTGTCCAACGCAGTATCATCACTGACCTTACAAAATGCCAGATGGTTGTAGATGTCCTTGGCACATTGACCAACCTGGGAAATAAGAGCTGGTGCCACACACCACCAACGAGAGTTGAATATGTACACGAGGCCATAAATGCTCATAAACAAAAGTTATTGTAACAGGCTGTAAAAAAAGAAATTATTTTAATCAGTGTTTTGTCAACTACTAGACTACTAGACACTGGAACATGTGATGTAATTGCTGAACTGAACGGATTGGGTGCTTGTCAAGGAGGTATAACGTTTCCAAGCTTCTGGCACGGGTTGTTTCTACACTCCATTGCAATCATGCTACAGCCTTGGTCTCGTTTAGTTCCATATTAGGAGAAATAACTCTACTGGCTGTGAAATGTTACGAATCATTTCAACCCATTGTGACAATGTCCGAATATGGTCATAGTGCGCTCTCAACAGATATCCTATGGTGTACGTCATTTATGTGTCAAGAGGAAAATGGTGCCTTTTCCAGCTTTATGGTAATAAACGCAGAAAATTGTGCTTCGTCATTAATGTGGTGAATGATAAAACAATAATTATCCTGCTCGATCTTCTGGAACTATCTCCTAAGAGAAGACATGATGATTGTGACAATTTTTCTTCGTTCAGGAGTAATTATAATAATTCAGTACCCCAAGCCACGTAGAAATTCAACCTTAAAAGTAAAAGTTGAAGAAAGAGAACCTGATGGTTAGAACGAGTATAAGGTAACTTAGTCCCTTAACTTGAAAATGGCTATGCCAATCAGCATTGAGTTACATAATATTTCATCATCTACTTTAAACTTATCGACTGAAAATTATATACCAGTATATTGAAGGTTATCACTCTCAGACAGATTGAAAACAGTATACCACTACCCCTACCCCCTTGCCTTTGCCAGTTCTCCACCCCTCCCCCTGTTACCAAACATCAATCATACAACAAACAAGCAGGCAAATGGTGATACACATATTTCGAAGTATTGTTTTGTTTGATAAAGAAAGACATGCATACATCAAATGGGGTCACTAGAGTCAGTGAATAAGTTTAAAATCGCCAGAGTAACTACAGTTTCGCTTAATTAAACATGAGAGCAATAAGCGATCTCTACGTAATATACAATGCCATTCAACACCTGATTATCACAGATCTCTTCCTATTGTAGCTTTGGTTCCTTTGCTGCATGGGCATGTATACATGACAAGGTAAAATATCTATTTTAGTCTTTTTTATTGCAGCTATTCAACTAAAACTGTTGCAAAATTTTTAAAGTTAATGAAATCAGTTATTCAAGAGCTGTTGTTTTCGTAAATCTTTTGGTCAACATCACGCAATTAAATTTTCCTTCTGGGGGTAAATCAGAGCAATGTCTCCGCACCCTACGATGGTGGCTAAGTAGGAATTCAACCTGTATCACAACATCATAACTTAGATGTTAGATGGAGAAAAAGAAGCAGTTTAGAACAAGTGAAAGGTCACTTGGTCTTGCCGATTGGCATCAAATTACATATTAATACTTCGCCACCTACTTTGACTTTGTCAATTGAAATGTTGAAGATTATCGCTTTTAGACAGGTTAAAAACAGTATGGAAACTTATAATAAATTGTATAGTAATCTATAGGTGCTCAGAATAGCAAGAAAAGTGTTTCCATTGGTAAACGTTTAGTTCATGAGTTAGCTTTGGTCAGAGAAGGCAAGGTTCGTGTTGATTTCTAGAACGGTTGTGCTGCAACAATTGACTTAATGTTTCGTTCTCTCGACAGGGTACTTTTATTGGGCTGTGGAAGAAATTTTCAGACAGCAGAGCGCAAAGAATGCACTTTAAGTGGGCTTTTTGTGGTGTGGAAGTTAGCTAAATTTGGCTCATTTGCTGAAGCATTTGAACTGAAGGGTAATTTTAACAGTCAAAAACAGTTACATGTATATACCAGCAGCTTTCCCAAAATAAATTTGTGACTTGGAAAGAACAATAGATGTGTTATGTTCTGGCCGAATTGCTTTGATAGATGTCACTGCGTTGATGTACACAAGCAATAACAAAGTGCATCATCTTACTCTTGTTTTGGCAGCAACATGATGCAAAAATGGGGTTTTTAAAACTTTCCTAGATTTGAAAAAAATCAGGCGCTTTACAATCTTTGAACACTATTTTATAAAAATAACTCACCATAGATGTTATTAAGGCAAAATATGAAGAATTTTGAAATTTCACAATTGCCGACAGATTCTTCATATCTTCTGGAAGCAAAAAAATTAGCTCTTCATTCTTCTTCATTTCTTCTAGCTGAAGAGTGGCTCCATGCTAGAGATAAGTGGTCAGAAAGTGATGCTGATACATATTCCTATTCATCTTTATTCACACTATTCAGGTACGAAAAAAAGACGAAACAAGAAAAAGAAACTAAAGGAAACGAAATGATCTAGGATATGTAATTATATGTACAATTTTTGAACTGGTTTGTAACAGCCAAAGTAGCAAAGCTTTCGAGTGTGCTGCTGCTCATTTACAAGTAAACAAATAATAATTAAGACTAAACTAATTCACAAGGCAAGAAGTATCATGAAGACGGAATGGAAATGTTACATTAAAAGTTATTTTCAGAAAAGTCAGAAAACAGTAATAGATATGATTACAAAATGAGATTTTAGTTGGAAATTGAGAACTGTGACTGACATTTCAGATGATTTTTATACCGCTTTTTAAAGCTACTGATAAAGAGCCGTTTCAAGTTTGTTGGTACTGTTTTGTATAATATAGAGGTAAATTTGCCAGTGTTGGTCATTACTTTTGGTTGATGAAAACTACCCTTGGAGGCGTATCTGGTGTTATACTTGTGCAAGCTACTGTAGAGACTGTTCTGAGAGAATCGTGAAAAAAAAATCATCAAACTCCTCAAATGTGGTGAACTCTTTGTTATTTCTTATAATTCTAACAGGACAATTTTGGCCTTTATTTTTTCTCTTGACTAAGGTACCTACGAGCTTCCAGGTGTTGTTAAGATAATTTTGGTAGAATTTGAAGTGCTGACAGTAATAATTATTCT
>OX419336.1:13499093-13504093 GCA_948470475.1 Galaxea fascicularis | reverse complement strand
TATTAGTCTCCTTCATAGCTGCTTAGGCTGGTGTGATGCAGTGCTCCTCATCCCCACGGCCTGAGTGGCAACAAAGGAAACTAATATCTTGTCGAATATTATTAATTGAGTAAAATAATAGTAGATCAACAAAAACAAAAGATAGTGTTAATCCAGTAAACAATCAAACAGATCAAAATAAATAACTAAATGGTTATTCAATGGCTGTCAGCTAAATCTATCGATTTTCTTAAAAACATTTACAAGCTATAATAAATGTAGGGGTTAGGGTCTGTGTACTGCGTATCTTTTGTGGTTCAAGTTTACAGTATGTCTACTTAAATGAGTAGAAGTGTTTTATCAAGTTTAAACAAGAGGCACAGCCAAGTGTTTTAGACTTGATAAAACACAAACTGCAAGATGTCTAATTTCAATTACTTCAGTAAGAAGATAAGCACTAAAAAAATCACACTTCCTTAGTAGAGATCTTGATAAGGTAAGAGAATATAAGCATTATGCTAATGCACTTAATAGAATTAAAAGTAAGGCCAAGGATGATTATTACTGTCAGCGCTTCAAGTTCTATCAAAATGACCTTAAGAACACCTGGAAGCTTATAGGTACCTTAGTCAAGAGAAAAAAGAAAGGCCAAAATTGCCCTGTTAGAATTATAAGAAATAACGAAGAGTTCACTAATCAATCAGATATTGCTGAGCAGTTCAATCAGTATTTTATTAATGTTGGCCCTAATTTGGCAAAAGCTACTCATAGAACGGATGGGGATCCATGTGGGCTTATTAACCATTCTCCCTTACATAGTTTGTTTCTGTCTCCTGTCACAGAAGAGTGGGTTGCTGACTTTTTCTCTTGTTTAAATGATAAGAAATCATCATTGGATATCCCAAATAAATTGGTTAGATTAGCCTCTAAGACCGTCTCCAAGCTATTTGCATTTATTTTCAATAAGTCAATCTCCTCAGGCATAGTGCCTGATGTATTTAAAGTGTCAAAAGTAACACCTGTTTTTATAAGTGGAACTTTGTCTGATCCTAGTAATTACCGGCCAATAGCTACACTATCTCCCTTCAGTAAGGCCTTGGAGCGAGTCATCTATGATCAGCTAATTAAATATCTTGATAAGCATGATGTATTATTTAAGTATCAATTTGGCTTTAGAAAAAATCATTCCACTGAACAAGCGATTATGGAGATCACTGATAATCTGAAGGCCTCTACTGACAGCAATTTTGTATCCTGTGGCCTTTTCTTAGACTTCTCTAAAGCATTTGATACAGTAAATCGTCAAATACTCTTAGATAAACTCTATAAATATGGTGTCCATGGTAGGCCACGTGATTGGTTTGCAAGTTATCTCCAAGATCACAAGCAATTTGTCCAAATTGGAAATGAAAAGTCAACTTTATTAGAGGTTACTTGTGGTGTACCACAAGGGTCTACCTTAGGCCCCTTGTTATTTTTAATTTATATCAATGACATTGTTAACTCATCTAGCAAATTGTCCTTTCGCCTATTTGCTGATGATCTCAACGTTTTCTATACTTCAGATGACATAAGTGAAATAGAATCAGTTATGAACTGTGAAATGACTAGAGTTCTTAATTATTGTTCCATTAACAAATTATCTGTTAACACGAAAAAGACTAACTTCATGTTAATAACCTCGCCATGCAAAAAAGTTACTCCTATAGATATTTTAAACTTCAAGCAGAAGACTTGTATTAAGTACCTTGGTGTTTATATAGACCAACACTTGAATTGGAAAGATCAAATTACTCACGTTAAAAACAAAGTATCTAAAAACATTGGGATCCTGTATAAATTAAGACACTGTGAATATACATGTTCTCAAGCGACTTTATTACACACTGATATACCCTTATTTAAACTATGCAGTTGTAGTGTGGGGAAATACTTATCCATCAAATTTAAACAAGCTGTGTTCTCTTCAAAATAAATGCATTCGTTGTATGTTTTTTGCTGATAGTAGAGAGTCATCCCAAGTTTTCTATAAACTCCTCGATATTCTTAAATTTGATAACATTGTTAAACTGAGTACATGTGTACTCGCACATAAGATATTTAACAAGTCCTGTAATATCCCTTCACTGTTTTATGATTCTCTCAGAACAGTCTCTAGCTTGCACAAGTATAACACCAGATATGCCTCTAAGGGTAATTTTCATAGACCAAAAGTAAGGAGTAACACTGGCAAATTTACCTTTGTATATGTTGCCTCTAGATTATGGGAAACGGTAGCTTTAAAAAGTGGTACAAAAATCATCTCCTCAATTGTCAGTCATAGTTCTGAATTTCCAACTTAATTTCACTTTATATTCACATCTATCATTGTTTCTGACTTTTTTGTAAGTAATTTTTAATGTAATATCTTCATTCCGTTTTCATAACACTTCTTGCCTTGTGAATTAGTTTAGTCTTAATTATTATTTGTTTCCCTCGTTCCTTTTTTACTTGTAAGTAAGCAGCAGCCAACTTGAAAGCTTTGCTACTTTGGCTGTTGCACACTAATTCAAAAATTGCATATATACTGTATTTATATATCTTCTATTATTTTATTCTTCCTGAATAGTGTGAATAAAGGTTGTTTTTGTTGTTGTCTAAATACTTTGCCATGTTTTATCAGATTTTAAGACACTCAAGAAGCAACATCCCTTGTATTTTTTCACGAATTGTTAGCAAGTCTTTGAACCATGGATTAAAGCTTTGAGGACTTTCTTTTGGGTATGGTAATGCTGGATGAGCATGAAACAAGAAAATTAATGTTAAAGGCAAGCATAATATAACAATAATTACTATTATGCACCTAGACTTTCACTTAACAAAACAAGGACTGTGATTGGTTGATTCTTGGTCATGTATCCCTGATCAAATACAAATGTATCCTGACCGGGATGCAATTCCTCAGTTGTTGCCCTGTCAGTTTTTTGTTCCTTTGTTTTGCTGTGACTGTTGCAGGGAAAGTCTAAATATATAACAAAGCAGTTAATGTATTGTCCCTTGGGAAACTAGTTCGTTTTGTTTTCCCTCGAGTCCTGATGTTTCCCGAGAGAAAGGACTCGAGGGAAAACAAAAGTATAACTGCTTCCCCAAAAACCATACATTAAGTGTACTGATTGGGGTTTTGAAAGAAAGATTCCTCCGTGAAATGATTTATCTAGCACGTGAGCCCAGGTGGATATTCCTTTTGTGCTTGTTGATCCATTTATACAGACTTGAGAGATCCAGATCTTCAAGTCTGTCCCTCTTAAAGTGATTGAATGTTTGGTAGTGCCGCCCATCAGTTTCTGTGAAAACATCCAAGTCAACAGCCCTGTTAACAAGTTCTACTATGTCTTTATCAGGTGAACCTTCTGGATGCCTGCCTGAGTGGGTTTGTCTGTTCAAACTGCCATCAAGTTTGTCTAAAATGGTCCGTGTGGCATTCTCTGCTTTGGACACTCGCAAAATTGCAGACTCCGTCAAATTAGGCCCCAAATTTCTTATCCCTTTGCTTAACAAAATTGTTACTGTGTTCCATGTCTTCATCAAGGGGGATATTTCCCCCTTTCGCACCATGATTGTTCACAAATCGGTTCCAAATAAACCGCTCCCTGTCCCTCTTTGACAACAAGGGATGAACTAAGAAGAACTGGTATAAAATCTCAAGTGCATATTTGGTGCTCTGTGATCCATCAGCTCTACAACAGAGAAGTAAGTATTTATACTGCCGCATGACTCGTGTACCGTCACCTTCCTTTATGGCATCAAGGAAATTGAAAAATAACATGGCATCAGTCATAAGAGCAAATGTCCAGAAAAATCAAACAAAATCAAATTTCTTTGGCAAGGCGTCAAAACCTACCGTAAACACTCGTGTATAAGCCGCACTCTTTTACCCCAAATTTAGCCTCAAAAGTGGTGGTGCAGCTTATCTACGAGACCATCTTCATTGGGAAGTCAATAACGGTCATAAATACCTCTTAAGACTTCGATAAATAAATATACATCAAACTGAAACCTGTTGTTGTGTTTGTTCATTGCTTCTAGAAGTGGTGGCTCCTAAAGGAGCCGTTTGTTTCTTTAGATTCTATCAATGAATCAACAAATCTTCTTCGTTAGAAGCTCCTTTAAGCGACCGATTTTCGCTTTGCTAGAGCAACTAAACTCCAGCCGGCATGGAATTTCCATTCCTCTGCACAGTTGCTTACAATGCCATTGGCAGCCGATCACATCGATGCTGATCTCTCCACCACGAGCGAGAAAATACCATGCTATTCGGGAGAACTCACAGGGCAAATGACCAACCGTTTCGTTCTTTTTTGTCACTTTGACCGCAAATTTATCCAAGGGGTTGACGAAGTCCTGTTTGGCAACGAGTTTTTCTCCAATAGATGGCTTCCACACTTCTCGGTAAACATGATAATCCACGCACAGCAGATTCGATACTGATGCCTAGTCCTCTCTTTACCCAAATGCCTGGTTGCTTAGCTGTTGCTCGTTTCATGCTCGTTTCATCTTTGGTCTTTTAAAATGCTTTTAAATTGCGGTTGAAATCTTAATAAAAGAGCTTCTTTATTCTGAGATATTGAAATTTTGCATCCAGCAAAGGTATGAAGTTTAAAAGTTAACGGTAAAAAGCATTCGAATTTGCCCAATAAGTTCGCTTAATGTTTACCACAAACTAAGCTTACACATACGAGGCATCAAACTTCATTCATTGACTTTTTTAAAGTTTTTATTTTTTCTCAAAATCGAGTGCCAAAGTTGGGGGTGCGGCTTATACACGCGTTTTTACGGTAATTTCGCTCACCTTTTGCATATACCTAGCCCCAAGGAAGAACACAAACAGGCTGTGGGTTTTTCCGAGAAAAACGACATTTTCGATTTAACATCCAAACTCAGTTTAGCGAGTCCCAACTGCGTTGAAAATCGACCATTTTCATTCAATTCGCATGTCACAATTATCAAGCACAGAAACATTGCAATACAACCAAATTATTGCA
>OX419336.1:13466593-13494093 GCA_948470475.1 Galaxea fascicularis | reverse complement strand
GCGTCAGAAAAATTCGTCCTAGATTGTAGCGCTTTCTTTAAGCTTCAAATAGAGACCAAATATATGTTCGTAGTCGAAATACAACCAGAGTTATGAATTTTTTTTCCGCCACGCGCCAACTTTTTTTCTTTTCGTACTTGAAAGTACAAGGCCGTCAGTGCATGAGACAACATTTTCGCCTTCACTCTTATTGTCGTTGGTGTTGTTTCAGCAGTAGGAAAAACGCATACAGTTATTCTAATACTATTGCTGATTACATATGCTGATAAAAAGGACTGGTCTAAGCAGTATTCAGGCGAAGAGACCGACGTGGGAAGACATCGCTTGAATCTGTCCTCTCCACTCGAGGCCGTCTCTTGATCATCGTTAAACAAAGCGCTAGCAATAAACGAGTGCAACTGATGTAACGTCCTTATTTTCCGTCCACAAGCCTTTCAAATTCGGTCCGATTTGCTTTCACACCATTTCTCTGTCAATCCTACATTTTCGCACAGATCGGCGAAGACAACACCCATTGAACCTTTTTGCTTCAAAGGTTGAAATAAATTTTCTGTTCCAATGTGGCGGGCCTGGCTTCCGTATTGAACCTTAAAGTAACAACCACAGAGTCGACAGAATTCCTTTACCGAAGGTAAAAGAGCTTTTCTTCCTCGCCCTGTTCTTTTTTTTTTTCGGTGTTACAGACATTATTTTCAACTGTTCTCAGGTACCCGACCATATTTTCCGCGAAAACTTTACGGCAGGTCCTGCAAGGCTGTCATCAATCATTATGTCATTTTTCAGCCAATGGTATTTCCCTTCTCTCAGTGGAAGGGGAAATGAAATTTCTTCAGTGATCGTTGCAAGCTCTCCTTCTCTCGACCCTGCCCCAATCCTCTCGCGCCTCGCTTTGCTCGCGCTCGAAAATCTCACGTGAGACCCCAGTGGAGAGCTTGCTCGCAGGCTACAGTTAGAACTGTTAGAGATGCTGACACTCCCTTCAAGGCCTTCTTCACCTTCATCACTAACTTCGTCATCAGTATAATCTTCAATGGCACTCTGAAAATGCAAGCCTCTTCTTGGCTGAGAGGGTGTTGCTGACTTGTTTGGTCGTAGAGGAGTTTTACCTGTACTGTTGACATTCTGGTCACTGTCAGGAAAAGTTGGATGGGCTGGTGGAGTCAGTTGTGAAGTTTCGCAGCTTAATGGATGTCTGGTATGGTTGCTATTACGAGATTGAGAGTTGCTAGAAGGAGTGGTACTGGGGTGGAGAATAGGTTGAGGTGTGAAAATTGTGACCTCAGTTTCTGTTAGGCAGGGCTTGAACAATCAATAAAACCGATGATCAGAAAATCAATCGATGCCTTGTTAGTTAATTGGCATCGATTGGCATCAGCCAATCGATGACCAATCGATAATCACACAGAAGTGGACACAACTCATCGATTGTCATCAACTGGCATTAAAAAATCTCAATATCCCACACGTTCCAGCATGTACATATACGAACTTGCAGTACGCACAAATGTTTGAGAGTTGAGTTGAGTTTATTATTTGTATGCAGTTGCATGGTTTCAAAAATCAAAAACAGAAACACACTTTGAAACAGTGTTTTGAGGAAACACAAGTCAACAACACACCTTTCGCTGTCCTTTATATATTATTGATATCTAGTTGATATGAATTTTCAGGAATTTTATATTTCCACCATTAATTGTCTGTTTTTCCAACAGGTCCTGTCCACACGCCGTGCAAGATGAAATAATTATTATCTGATTTATCGGTGTAAAATTTCTGAGAATAATTAAGTGTAGTGTTAAGTGCTAAAGATATCCAGACGCATCTCTTAGTCTGGCGATGGAGAGATGACTGGAGACGAGTCAGCTCTGAATGGTGGGTGATGTAATTATACAGAATTATACTCACTGTTACACTGAATTGTAATAAAATAAACCAGAATAAACGTGTATAGGCTTTGGCAATCATTTTATTACTTCTTTGCAACAACAAAGGTGCATAGAGTAAATAGGGTAAAAAAATGAATGAAGTTTACAGCAGACTTAATTGTCCTGGCGTATATTGCTTGTTCTTTGCCATTCGGCGATGGTTCTGAAACCAATTGTCTACTTACGGAATAAATGAAAATGTTTAATCATATCATTGGGCTAGTTTACGGTTTTTCAGTCTACATTTTCACACTTCATTGCACAATGCGTTGTAAATCAACATTAAACCAAAAGATGAGCTGCAGGCATTTTTCCCATGGTTACTTGGGTCATTTGGCAGCTAGTTAAGACGTGAACTTTGGTCACATGGCGTGCAGTTTGAGCTGAGTTTTTTCGATTTTCAACCATGATATTTCTTCCCGTTCTGGTCACTTTTCTTTTGAGGATACTACATATGGCGCACCTCATCAGACCAATGCTACATGTATCCAAGAGCAACTTAAGGCTTTAGGATACTCAATTTCATCCCCAGATAATTTTGAAAACAGCTTAAGGTATGATGCATGCCAAGTATCATTGAAATTTCAAAAAACTTTCCAAGCCATTTGGTTGCTAAAACAGCATACGGGGGAAAAGGCCCATCAAGTGAAAGCAGGATGGATACTAGATGATGAAAACAAAGTACAACTCTCAAAGCCGAAAGGTAAGCTTAAATAGAGCAGAATAAAGTGATCATGCACAGTTATGCAGAACTCGGAATAATTACCTGGTTCTTTGTTATCTCCAGGGAGTGGCCCAACTGCTCAATCATACTGTTCGTTGGCAGGCCGTTTGAAGCTTGGTAAACTGCATCCAAACTAGCTAATTCCACCTTGTCAAAAATCTTTCGTCTCTTTTTCTTTGGCAGCGCAGTTTCCTGGCTTTCTGCTGTTTCCCCTGTCACTGTTCAGATAACAAAGGGAGACATTTTCCAGATATTCAGATGCTTGTTTTTTCTCTTTTTGTACCTCAGTGTAAAGTTAGTTAAGTGCTCACCTTTCCTCGCTTTCAGCTGATCCTGCAGCTTTGCCTTTCCTTCTGGGTTTGACAAAAATGTTTTCATTGATTCCCACGGCTCTCTCCCTGCGCCAGTTGGGATTGATTGTGGCTTGTTATTTAGGAGCGATGACACGGTCCCCTGTGAGCGTTTCACAATTTCCTTGGCGAAAAATGCCACCGAAACCGTACGATTTTGGCTAAGCCAACTTCTTATCTCATTGGCAATTGTTGATGGGCTTTCTCCTATTTCTTGCGGGGCTTCCTCACTTGCATCTAGACACAAAGATTTCTTAATCAGAAGTCGGGCTGCTTCACAACTACTACAGCTGAGCAGAGCTACTGTTATGCACTAAATTTCTGTTTTCCTTCCAAAGTGTAACTGGACTTACCTTCACAAACCTTGCCCCCACATTCTTCGAGGAACTGTAACAGATTTGGCTCCTCATGTTGTGGTTTCTCCACAGTGATCTACAAAAAGGGCGTAATTCAGTATTGGCGATCACAACACCTTGAGTGGGCTGGTAAAAATACTGAAATTTGAAAGATGTCTAGCACTAAGACTTACCTTCCGCTGAGTAGAGTTGTCTGTGAGGGTAGCTTCATCGATATTAATAGACACAGCTGTAGACATACAGCAGATTTCAGCTGATATACAAGCTGGAAATACAAAAGTATGAAATGCAGCAAAAACGTTCACGACTACTGAACGACACCGAAATGAACTGAATAACACGCGCTGATCTCAAAGATGCCGAATGCAGTGAATGAAACAGGAAACTATACACTCCCGCGGACTTTTGGCGGGAAAAGTGATCGATACGACTTTGATCTGGCGGATCTGGATATGTGATAATTTTTCTGTAATTTTAAGCTGCAGTTAACGAGTACATGTTAATTTCTCAAATTCTTATTTTCAACAGGATGCAAACAGATGACAGACTTTTTCTCCAAGACAAGTAAGGGATCCTCCAGAGCATCTTTGCAGTCTTCCCCCCACCCCCCTAAAACAACCTCAAGACCAAACCAAGCGAGCAGATTATTGTCATCAGTACTGGAAAGGGACAATATTGAACGAGTACATAACAGTAATGACTACCTGTTAGACGTTCATTTCTTTTCATTATAACCTTTATACCAAGGTATATATGACCCCTAAAAGATACCATTTTTTGTCTGTCTTTTTTCTTTTAAAAGACAGACAAACAAGAGTTACAGGAAATGGACACATGTCGTGCGCTTGGGACAATTATCAGTTAAGTTACAGTTCGTGTGCAACCATAAACCATACCTTGTTGGCTAAAAATATCAGCATTACGTCCGGAACACCCTAAGTGATACCAATACTGTAATTTATACCCCTAAACGACATGACGAGCATATCTGTCACTTTCACGTGGGAGTAATAATTTACTTTACGCCGGATAGGAGTTCCCCCTACCCGGTTGTACAATATTTTTTTCTCGGCGCCCGGCCATAATTATGCAGTTTCTTGTACCTTTATTTTCAAGGTAATTTTCATTAAATGTAGCAATTTTAATTTTAGATCGAGTCAAAGACGAAAATGCAAGTTGAAATAGAACTTGGGGCACAACTTGGGAGGTCGATTGCAAAGTCCACAACCTCAACCATTACAGTGCCAAAACCCAATAAAATAACCTTGGACATTCCTATAGAGAAAATAGTGACGGAAAATGTTAAAGAAGCGGAGCAGAAAGATTCAACCATGGTAAGGAATGCGCATCATGCAATTCTCTCGTCAACTCTATCATCTGTCAGTACTGGGGCAAAGTTTGTTCCTGAAATTCTAGGTTTGGTGAAAAAAGATGTGGAAGAGTTAGAAAAAAATACTTTGCGCCAAATGAAGATCGTCCTTGAAATGTCACAAATATCATCAGATGAGGCAATGGGAACGAAAGCCATGCAATATCTTTTGCAGAAAATGGTCGAGTATTCTGCACTTATTGATATGTATCGCGCAAAACTTCGAGACATGCAATCTCAGCTAAAAGGCAAAGAAATTGTGATAGAAGAACTCAAGGCACTCATGGAACAAAATAGTGTTAATAGGGCTGTTCCTGAGATAGCTATTAAAGTTGCAGCTGTCATAGAAAATCCAGATTGAGACTGTTTAGTATTGGCTTCCTTACTCAAGAACTTGATTGAAAATCGAGGCACGCCAGTTAAGTGCTGAAATGACGACACTGAATCACTTTTTGCCACAATTCTTGATTATGGTGGCCCAGCCCTGGCCAGAATTGTAAAAAAAAAAATTGGTGGGCCCAGTCTCCAAATGATGTACTGAACTGCAAGGTGTAATTACGTTATACCAGTGAAATTAGAGGAGCGCGCCATAAAACTTGCTGTGTCGTTTTACAAGAAGATTGGATATTTTCAGCTCCAGCTGGCAGTGGACGCAACTGCGGTCATTTCCTCCCTGCGAGTTAAAGGGAATAGATTGATAGGATTGGCAACAGAAAATGAGTGTGTCGTTACCACAGCTCAAGATATCATGAATGTCGTGAAGAATCAAGAATATGAAAAGGCTAAGCAAGCTAATGCATGCTTGCTGGCACCGCTGCAGGAGCATGTTCCATCATTTGTTTTAGCTATTAGCCCAGTTTATAATGGTCAGGACTATGCCCTAGTAAGGCACTGGTTTAACCAAGTCGCTTTGTGGGGTTCACGTAACGATATAACGGTAGCTGGACTTGGAGCGGATGGGGATTCTAAAGTCAGGAAGTATTATGTTGATCGCTTCAAAAAAACGAAGAGGACAGAAACGATGTGGTCAGTTGAAATTATGACTCCTTCGATTTCAACATTGTAGTCGAAGACTTTCAAAACATGGATTTTGGTGTTCCAGTACCAACTATCATGTTTCCAGATTGGCAACATCTTTATAAAGAAATGGCGCAACCAACTACTCAACATCAAACGGATTCTTATTATTGGGGAAGGTGCCGCTCAAATAGAACACATTATGAAGGTCTTTGACATCGACAGAATTTGATTGGGTTTATGGGAGAGCGATGTCTTCGTGAAAGATAGACAAAACGTCAATGCAGCAATAAGAATTTTACAAAAAGAGGTCAGAGTGTGCATGAAAGAGTGGAATGACAAGGAAACTCTTGCAACAAGAGCATATTTGAAAATGGGGTACTATCTGCTACAGGCATATACCGCAAGAGAATTAACGGTGCAACAATGTGCAAAGCTTGCGTGGGCACCCTTGACACTTTATTTCCCAGCAAACTTGTGATGATACGATCCTAGCAGGACATAGCCTTATTCTGTCAATGAAGATGTTTTCGTTACACTTTCCAAACCACGTCTTTCATCCATGGACATTTGGTTCACAAAAATGCGAGGAATCATTTGGAAAGCTGCGTTGTTTCTGTCAAGGAAAACCAAATTTGTCTATGCTGTACATGTTAGATCTCGCAAGCAGAGTGCAGAAATTAGAATAACTGAAATTGGGAGTAAGAAAAGAGGCTCAAGACATGCAGTTACCGAACTGGCCAGAGAACATTGATGATGAATTCAAGGCGGGTATGACAATGGCAGAACGAGAAGTTCTGAAAACTTTAAAGCTGCTTGGTATGTTGCCAGCTTTGGTGAAAGGAAACATCCTCAAATTAGACGGCGATGATATTATTAATATAAATACTCCCGAGTTTGGAACGTTTGTTGTGTGGGACGCACCTGATGAGAACGAGGTGATTTCTAGTGAAGAGCTGTGTGATTTAGATAACGAGGTACTTTTAACAGCTATCGAAGATCACAGTAACAACTAATGCAGTGCCTTTGTTGACTTGGCAGCGATGGCCTCTTTGGAGACAGACCAGGATGGGGCAGACGAGGACGATGAAGAAGATAGTCCCACACATTGTTCATTCTACAAAGATAAGAAGTGCAAGTATTTAGATAAATCCTTTGAACCTCCCAAAAATACTCACTGGATTGGCTGCAGTTATCCTTCTTGCAATGCGTGGTACCACGTGCAGTGTCTCCATCTGCAATTCGCTACGGACAAAGAAAGGCAAGATTATACACTTATCTATCCTAAACATAACGACATCAGAGAGCATTTTCGTAACAAGCTGGCAGCTTTAGCGTCAGATAAACATTCGCTGGCAGACAAAAACGACATAAGTCTGGAGCCCTTGTCAAAACGTCTTCGAGTAAGCAAAAAAGCCACCAGCGCAAAACATCAAACCGATTACTCTATTCGTCCAAATTATGTAGAGCACGAAGGGCAATACTACCATATGGCGGAATTTCTGTCATTACAGGAAGGAAAAGTGTACCGTCCTGCCATGTCACGCCTTGCAGGTTGGATGGAATCCGCGAGAAACGATTTTTATGAAAAAATTGAAAAGCTGATTGACCCTCAATGTGTTAATATCGGTACCTACCTGAACGATATCATTGCATTGTGGCTTCCATCAGAAGGATTACAAGTTGGCCATATCGTCAGGATTGTCAGATCACCCTCCTTAAAATCGAACTTTCCGGTTTTCGAGTGGAGATCAGATTCAAAAAAATCGGAAAAGGTAACCATTTGCTTCAGAGGATTGAACTTTGAGGAAAAAACCTCTCTTGAGTGGCAAGTGGTACCTACTCACACCTTTAATTGGTGCCATGTTCGTTCCATCATAAAAGTAGTGGGAAAAGTGAGTGGTTCGCAGCCGAAATGGCCGATATACGTAGACCTGACTGACATTTTTAAGGAATTACCAAGGCTACAGGAAATGGACAACGAGAGACAGAAGAGAGAGGAGTCACAACAAAAGGAAGAAAATGAAAAAAATTAAAAAAGGAAACCCGGAAGATCTGACTATTAGGTTGTTGCGAGAGATTTTGGACAAATGGGTGAGCCGTATAGCAAAAGCTGGAAAAAAGGAGTCCTGATCGAGAAAGTTAGAGCTGCGAAGGAAAAAGCCAACAACACAACATGTACAGACTCTGTCTGGAACACAGTTACCGCCAGTCACTAGAGAGCTATGGGCCACAGTTCGGACTCAGATTCTGCTGACTCTTTCACTGCAAAAGCGAGTGCCAACTTTATGTCTACTTCTTCGTCGTTTCGTCGTGTCCAACATGTTGTGCGACCAACACAAATACTCTATTACTTTCATGAAAAGAAAGAAAGATTGATCCACCTGTTGTTGCTTGTACTGTTCATAATTGACCTGCTCAGGGCGTACATGGCAAACGCTCTTTACATTTACGTTATTTGTGCACTGATTTTAATTCAGGCAACTCTAGTTTTCGAAGAAATAATTTGTTTGTTTTCCTCGTTTCTTGCATTATTGATGATGCTGTTGACTTGTTCTATGTTTGCGCAAGTAAATGTACGTTCCTTTTGTGGTGACCAGTATCCAATAGACGTTTTGTGCTGCCTACAGCTGTATGGCTAGTGCAAGTAATGCGCAAGCTTCTTAGGCACCAGATCCTTTGGGGAGCTTTTTTTTCAAGGCGTTTAAACTGCCATTTTTATGTTACAGTTCAATATTCAGTTTGAAAGGCAAATCATAGCTAATGTTAGTGTTTTAAGATGATTTTTAATGTTTTTCATGTGTCAGCATTACATCGGATGGTATTCAATTTTAAAGCACTGACTTTTAATGTTCTTTGATCACAGTTTCATCACAATTCATCAATTTGATGGCCAATTCAGAATTGGTTTTGTTATGAAATCGTATGCCCATGTTCTCCACGATGTGAAAAGATTAAAGTTTTACCACAGTTTTCAACATTAAAATGCATAAACAGACCGTGTTTTTGGAAATCTTGACTGAAAATAAAACGCATCAAAAATGAAAAGCAATCGATGACAATTGATAAAAATTGATAATCGATGAAATCGATAATCACAAAAAACCGGAGCGTCGATTGTTCATCAATTATCGATATCAATTGATTAATTGCTATCGATTGATTTTCTGATCATCGGTTTCATCGATTGTTCAAGCGCTGTGTTAGGTTGTTACAAGAGGTGGCCAATCGAGCTGCTGCCTGAACTTTTCTTGCTTCTAAAATATGTTTTTGCCTCTCCTGATCTTGCTCCTTCTTCTTTCTTTTCTCTTCGCTTTCTTTTGCCTTTTTTTCTTTTTCTTATACACTGTCTGCTTGCTTCCTTTTCTTTTTCTTTTGCCCATCTGCACTATCTTCTGGGTCCTTTCTTTTCTGTTGGGCTCTTGAATCTTCCTTTGCATTATTCTTCTGTGCCTTTTCCAGATGCACTCGTTCCTTCATCAGTTCATTTCTGTCAGCTGCAAAAATAAAAATAAAAATTGTATTAACTCCAACACAATGTAGGGCCATAAAATCATGATGCATGTTCTGGGGGAGATCTCCCAAAAAGAGGGACAGCACTTACTTCTTTGAAGCTCAATCTTCATCATTAAAATGCTACTGTGGCCTCAAATTTGGGACTTCCTGGTTTACCCCAAAACTATGCATATATTTTGTGTAATAAGGTAGATGTAGTTTTCAAACAATAGCTTATTACATAACATGTATTTTGTAACTGTAGCTATAAACGTACCTCCTTTTTGTAATATTTTAGCATCATAGAACTGGCCATTTGGAATCCAAATGGCACTGACAATATCGCCAACATTGATAGCATCATCATTGTCATCAGGAAAAATGTGTCGTATTTCCTCTCTTCCTAGAACCCTTAAATTGTTATCATCCTTGTAGCAAACGAGGTACCACGTCTCTGCAGAAATAGATCAGTAAAAAAATAATACATTGGTGCATGAGCATGTACAGTGTACTATGTATAGGCTCTTTGCAGTTTACAGTCACATGGCACAAAAACCACCATGCAACATGACGGTTTTGTGCCATGCGACTGTAAGTTGCAAGTGGCCTATTGCCTGATAATTGCTGGAAGAGAAGCATGAATAAATATCTTGGACCAAATACTCCAGCCCTGCCACAACTGCCCCATTTTTAACCCAGAGAAGGCAAAATTATTTGTTTCCTCTCAAAAAAGGCACAATTGTAAATATGATGTCAGACCTTTCAAATCCACTAATGAAACCCAACAGCAACATGAAGGAACATAATTAAAGGCCTAGAGAGGTGGAGGCTACAACTGAACACTGACTGAGCCTCCTTCACACAGACATCTCAATCAAGGTTAGTGGTGAAATCTGAAAAGAAATGGATGGCCCCTGAGATTTTCAGTTTCCCATTTCAAGTTTTAAGTTTAATCTTACATTGTCCATCTCCTTCACAGGCATCCAAACCGGGGTTAATACCAAAAAGTGTTGGCTTACATGCAGATCGATCGAGAGCTAAGCTTAAAATATGAATACATGTGACAACTTTGCTGATTTGACAAATCTGTTCAAATGGTATTCCATGGCTTATTTTATATAACTTAATACATGAACTATTAAATCTTAAATCTGTTGATTACTGAAATTGATCGCCAAAGTTTTGCTGGTAACAGAATGGTGGTGCAAGATTTTACTCTAAGCCATGCCAGGTGTTATGCATCGATATCAATTACGATCTTGGTCACTTACCTTCTCTGAGACGTGCTGGAACGTTTCTTTTTCGCAAATTTCGGTCAGACATCATTAGGTCTTTTCTTGTCGGCGAAATCAATAATCGAAAGTCTGATTTTTCTTAGGACAAACAGTAAGATAATCGAAAGTCGATAAAATCAGGGCTGGCGTGGAACTGGATGTGCGAAGAAACTGTGATTTGAAAGCGAGGAAAAGACCTCATGGATATACCCACCACGAGTCCCCAACTACATCATAGTACAACAATTGTTAAAATATCTTAAATTCATTAATTCATCCCCAGTTGCCTTCATCTAACCTTATCTGCATTGCTCCCACATTTACATTTGTTTGCCCCTAGTTGTCTCTAGCTAGCTATATCTGTATTCATTCACCCCCAATTGCCTTCATCTCCCTTGATTCACATTCATTCACCCCCAGTTGCCTTCATCTCCTTTCATCTATATTCATTCACCTCCAACTGCCTTTATCTCCCTTCATTCACATTCATTCAACCCCAGTTGCCTTCATTTCCCTTCATCTGCGTTCATTTAAACCCAGTTCCCTTCATCTCCCTTCATTCACCCCCAGTTGCCTTCATCTCCCTTCATCTGTATTCATTCACCTCCAGTTGCCTTCATCTCCCTTGATTCACATTCATTCACCCCCAGTTGCCTTCATCTCTCTTTATCTATATTCATGCGAGTAGCAACAATTGGCACTTCCACAAAGTGGTATGGCTTTTTCAGTATTTAGTATATTTATATTTATTATCTTTGTGCTGATTTTGGCTCATTTCCTCTTGTTTCTGAGTCACGTAGAGGTGCAGTCAAAAATGAATATTAATTTATTTAATAAATTTGATTTATTTTGAGCTGATCCTTGATCTGGTGATCCTTGATCCGGTGATCCTTGATCCTGCTTTTCCAGGAAACCCTGAATCTTCTTCAAAAGAACACGAAAGAGAAAACAATGACATGCTTTATTCAGGTTCGCCTATTACGAGCAGTTCAAGCGTCGTGTTGTTGTTATCGTTTGTGTTGAAGCACAAGCTCACTCGTGAAGCATTTAGTGATTTACTTGCTGTAGTTGAAGCTCACTGCCCCCAACCAAACAACTGTAGAACGACGGTTAAAAAATTGTTTCAATTTCTAAGCGAAGCCAAAGGTGACATTGTCAAACACTTCTACTGTAGTTACTGCAATGGGTATTATGGCAGAGGTGATAATCATACCCAAGTAAACAGGACCTGCAACATTTGTGGTCAAAGCATACCGACAGATGGTAGATTCTTCATTGAAGTACCTATTGTAAGACAGCTGCAAAAGTTTTTCATTGGTAAGTGTTTATGTTTTTATAACTTGGGTTTTCTCTCGCTGATGTATTGATAAATCACACACTTTATTTTTTGCAAAGTTTCACAGACTCTACACAGCTTGTACATAATAAATATTTATTGTCATCTGACCTTTAAGGCAAACCTTGTTAACCGGGGTTACATATTGTAACACTTGGAGGGGTGACCAGCTGCAAAGACTTTGTCCTCTAGATTCCAATTTTGTGCTTTTCTGTTTTATACTTAAAAGCAAATAGCAAAGCAAATTTAGGTTTTTATGGAAACTGTAAGTTAGAAGAGCCTCACTTTAACGTAGTTTATACAAATCTCTTCTTTTTTCAGACCCAGAATTTGTCAACAGCCTACAGTATAGGTTTCAAAGAATAAAGAGGGCTGACAAAAACATTGAAGATGTATAAATTATGATGGCTCTCTTTATAGAAGCAAATGTGGCCCAGGTGGATTCTTGTCAGAGAAATATAATCTCTCTGTAAAGCTTAACACAGATGGTGTAGCTATATTTCGATCATCACAGTTTGGAGTTTGGCCTCTCTTTCTTCTTATGAATGAGTTGCCACCATCATTAAGGTATGTCAACAAAAGTAAAGTCTCCCGCAGCCTTAATGCATTAATATTGTTTATCTAATCTAGCACTGTGTACTCATAAAATTCCATGTGAACCACCATGATATGTGCAAGCATCTTGAGTGTCTACCTTTCCAAAATACTGTAATAATGTATTTTCTTCTTGATTTCAGGAGGAAAAACAAGGACCAGCTGTTTGCTGCCCTATGGTTTGGAGATGAAAAACTTTTTTTTTCAACATTTTTCAAGCCATTTGTCAACACATTGCAGGAAACTGAAATTCATGGTATGGCCTTTATGTAATGATAATTGTTATTATTGACAAAATAACATGCATTATTATCCAACTGCACTTTGTAGAGTGCAAATAACGCCCAAAACGAGCACAAATATGACATAGTATTTGTACTCCAGAGGGCCAGTTAGACAGGTTTTCTCAGACAATTTAAAATATTTTTCTGATGACGAAGAGTTGGAATGGCTGGCGAATATTTATCCAAGTTTATTAGATAAATCAAATGAAGAAAAGAAGTTAGATGATAATCAGTTAGCTGGATTTCCTGTGCAAATTCTGTTCCGCTTCGCATATTTCTGTCACACATTCTCTGTAAATTCCGTGCAAAATTACCCCCATGGACATAACAATTTAGTGTGTTGGATAATAAATCTCTTATTATAATTATGTTTTGTTGTGTAGTGTTGTTTGTATTTTGACTCCACCTTGCCTGTCTGTATTTTTTCTCATAACTTTCTGTGGCTAAAAACCAGGGTACCAGTGTTTTGACAGTAGTTTCAAATGCACATAAATGTTTGTTGACTTCTTTGTGGCTGCTTAACATGAAATACAAAATTACATGTATTTCACCTTTTAATTCCCAAACTTAATGATGTTGATGTACAGGCAGTTAAGTCTCCGGGAATCACTAGTTTTTAACATTTTATAAAATTATTATTATCTGTTATTATAATTGTGTGTGTCTTTGTTACAACTTTGCTCCTGTCATAATTATAGATTGAGCTTTTGCATCTCTGTTTTGAAATAACAGGAATTGAAGTGGTACTTCCTGATGGAGAGAAGAAAAAATCAAAAGTCATGGCACTTTCAGGTCATTTTGATCTTCCTGCCCGTGCTGGTGTTACTGAGCAAGTGAGCTACATTGGCCATGATAGCTGTTGTTACTGTGATGAGCATGGTGAGGTTGTCAAGACTGGTGCAAAGGGTCATGTGATGACATTTCCCTTCTGTAACACTGCTTCAGGACATGCCAGACCAAGAACTGCAGAAGAAGTTACAACTCACTCGTATATGGCTCTTGAGACAAATAAAACAGTGAGTTACTGTGTTGTATTGTTTGTCACAAAGGAATAAATAATATTATTATAACATTTTTTGGATGTCAGCTGACCACTATCTTTGTCTGGTTAGTACAGTTAAATGTGTACTGACTGGTACATAGTCTTGAAAACTCATAGTGACACAAACAAACTTTGTTATTCACACATAATAATAATAACACTGAGGTATGTCCAAGAAAATATGCTTGCCCCCTGCAAGTGTACAGTATTTAAGGTAGTTGGGAGACTTTGACACAATTTCTGTGGTGGTCCATGTTGTTTAGCATTGAGGTAATTTAACAAAGAGCATTCCCATCATTTTCAAATTTTTATTTAAATTAGCAAATTAACTTGACAAAGACATGAATTTTGTTAAGTATACTATTTTGTTTTTGTTTTTCGTAAAGAAAATCCTAAAAGTGACATGTGTACATTTTGCAGGTGTGTGGCTTCAAAGCATCCAGCCCTTTGCTAAAACTACCAAACTTTGATATTGTAAATGGTATTGCCATAGATGCAATGCACTGTGTGTTTCTCGGTGTAGTGAAGCAGTTACTTGGCTTGTGGTTCAATTCAAAGCATAGTGGGGAGAAATGGTGCTGTGGAAACAATGTTGAAAAAGTGGAAAAATGCCTGCTGGAGATCAAACCCCCTAGTGTCATCACCAGAATCCCCAGAAGCATCCAACATCATGTGAAATTTTCGAAAGGTATTGGAAAATACATCATTTAAAAATACTATTTTGCAAGGCTAATAACTTTTAAATGCTGTAGAAATGTATTTTAACATTAATTGTTTAGTGCAGCATGATTATTTTCTGAAAAAAAGAAAAACTTCGACGAGAACGTTGTTAAATTTAAAAAGGTATGTGGAATGGTATGTGTATGTAATAAAGATAACATCTAACCTTGAAACAAGGTTATAGTTTGCTTGTTGATACCAACAAATACAAGTTTACAACAATAACAATAATATTATTTATTATTTTGCAGCAACAGAGTACCATAACTGGTTATTTTACTATTCGCTTCCCTGCATGAAAGGTGTTCTTGATGATGAGTATTATCAACATTATGCCTTGTTTGTCAGTGGCATCTTCTTATTGTCGGGCAGATCAATTTCACCCGAACAAATGGAAATGGCAGGAGAGTTTTTAATGCATTTTGTTGAGATGTTTGATGCATACTATGGTTAGTAACTTTGGATACCCTTTGGTTTAAAATGTTAACTCATATGTAGCTTTAGCCTATATTTATGAAAAGTGTTGTAATGATAATTAATTTAATATCATCACTACTTACGAGTGCATTTGTACTACCTATATCGTGTTCGTAGGCATTTTTCCTGGGACGAAACGTCATTACTCGTTTTATCCCCACAGGCAAAAGATATGTGTTCATGAATCACCACATGCCTCTTCACTTGAAGAAAAATGTATCTGACCATGGGCCCCTCTGGTGTAGTTCACTTTTCATTTTCAAAGACTGGAACAGTGACATTGGTAATACTTCCACGGGACTCAGAACATTGCACACCAGGTAATAAATCAGTTTATGATTTCTGACTTATAAAATGTAGTCTTAACCCTTTGAAATAAATTAATACAAGTATGACATTAAATTTTTTTGGACAACAAATACTCCAACACATTGGTATTTATATACCACACAATTGTGGTAATATTATTAACACAGCAGAAATTGGTGGCCATAAAATGTTGTGGTGGCATATTTTGTATTAAATTGTGGCATTGTTTTTTGTAACTCACAGAAAATGACTGCTGTGACAAGTCATCAACACCTCCCTGAGCTGACAGATGAGATGCCTCAAGGAGAAGTCAAAGAGATGGTGTTACGACTATGTGGACATTCTGTCAGGAATGCATTTCTTCACATAACAGACCACAATACTGTAAAGATAGCTGCTGAATTAAACATTTCATTTTAACTCACTACGTTCGCACACATGAAAATTATTTTCTAAACCGTGATAGGAACTTGCACAACACAACAACCACAGTTAAATGGGTTGGTAACTCACGGGGAGCCAATATAAGCTTTATTACTGTATTCAAGCACTATGTGTATTAATGGTCACATTGCTTTTAGTCCACAAAAATACAATATGCGAAGCTATATCCTTATTAAGCTAGTACACTTGCATAATACAAATGATACGGTTAAATTATAGTGAAAGCACTGATTATAATAATACAGAACTTGGCTGTAATGAAAAGACAGCAAAAACGCTTGCGTGTCCGCCTACCACGCGTGGAGACTTAAAGATAGCAATTAAATACCTAGGCTAGATGAAAGTTAAAGTCGTGCTGACATATCTTCTTGAATATACAAGTCTTTGGCATAATCGGATTTCCATCGCCCGTGTAATTTTAATAACCGCTCTGATACAGGGCCGCTAGGCGAATTTACAGCAGCAGTTGCCCCACCATACCTAAGACTGTGTAACCCAAAAAGTTTGGAGCCATAGCCTAGAGCCTTGAGAACTTCCAAAAAGATTTCTCGACACCTAGAATACGAAATTCCTTTATTCCCTAAAACACAAGTATTATAATTCTTCTGAAATACTAACTGCCTAATTAGGAGACTGCCTGAATTATGGTCCATTCTTGCAGCAGACATATATCTAAAGACCATATTAACTGGACAAGTGGCATTGTCTGTTCTAGCAATAATAGCTTTATTGCCTTCCCTGTAGACATCTGTTTTACTACTTGGTATAACAATGGACTTATGGTCATCTGCGAAAGTTATATGCGAAGTTTTGATATTTGCTAACTCATTGAATCTGAAGAAACCTGCAAAACCTAAGAGAACTATGACTGAAATTCGCAGATCTTTTAGATTAGCGTCTACCTTGGTATGTTTAGCAACTATTCTCTTGACCATATCAATGGAGATAGGGCGCTTCCTATTCTTCTGCTGCGTGCCATTACGTTTCGCAGCTTCACCAACACTTCTACACACTCTGGTTCTTAAAGGATTATTGCTACAAGTTACATCTACTACATTGTGTAGCCAAACTAGTGCGGCATAAGCCATGCTAACAGCGCTGGGAGAACCAGTCTTCCTGCGAAGTTGAGACAAGTAGGCCGCTAAAACAATAGGCTCTAGTGGCAAAACGAATTGAACCTTAACATCATTGCACCAATGCATAAGTTTTCGACATTCAAGTAAATATTTATTCATCATCAAAAGTTGTCTCGACTTAAACTGATTAGTAATGAGGCACAGCTTGAAGGGAGCTAAAGATCCATAAAGACTTACCCAACAGGACTGAGCAGAGATGGCCTGTTGAGGAAAACAAAAGGAAAAAACACACAACAGAAGAGTGTAGAGGTGTAACAATCTTACTCACTGATTCATGGCTAAAAGGAAATAAGTACTACAACCTGGGTGCTATTCGTTCCAGCACAACTATGCACATTAAATGAAGATCAAAAGGGCAATAAATAACACAACACTATTGAGGTGCTATTCGTTGTCGACACAAGTTCTACACATTCATACATGGCCGAAGAGAAATAAATACCTCGACACTGGTAAGGTGCTATTCATTGTCAGCACATCTACCTCATATATAATGATCAAAAGTGAAATAAATAACGCAACATTGCCAAAGTGCTATTCATAGTCAGCACAAATTCCACTCGCTAGATTGTGGCCGAAAGGCCAATGTTCAGGATTCTTACCACGAAAGAACGAAATTCAATCTTAAAGCCACTACATATCCCGGAGTAGGTGGTGAACCCAGAATAGAATTGTGATTTTGCCCGTGCGTCAAAAGCTTGAGGCATAGACAAAACTCTTAAATCTTGGATGTAACTGTAATAAATATTGGTTAACAGGGGCCAAAGCACGGCTGACTTCCACAGTGGAACAACAAGGGTGCCCTTGGCTCCCTGATTATACATATAGGCAAGTGTTCTGGGGATAAGAAACTAACCAGCAGTTCTCAACTTCCCACGCCTGCATAAATGCGTCAATGCCTGACGTTTCCGGGTTCCAAAATCTAGAAAAATATCTGACGATTTTTCTGTTGTAATACGTGGCAAAACAATCCACTGTATGGGGACCCCAGAGACTATCCAAGTCTTTGTCAAGAATCCACCAGTTTGATAATAAAATCTGCCCTGGCATTACGATCCCTTGGAACCCATTCAATATCCAACTGAATGCTGTGTTCATAACATATCTTAAATATTTGTAAGGCAAGTGTGTGTAACTCGAGTTTCATGCTACCAACTTCAACGATTTTGGCTGTGGCCTGGTTATTGGTATACCACTTAACATGTGATGAACGTAAAGTAGGGAGGCAAGACAGAAGTGAGAATTCGATTGCACTTAATTCTCGCCACGTGGAACTTCTACTCCTTTCGTCCTGCACCCACATTTTGTGGCAAACATGCTCGCCATCATTGATATAGATAACGGCTCCGCAGGCAATATTACTAGCATCTGAAAAAGTTACTTTCTGAGGTTTGTGGAAAACAAAACAGTTTTTAGAATTGTGTAAATGGATATTGTTCTTCCAGAAAACGATTTCGTCCTTACAATACTCGTGTATCCCAATGTTCAGCAATAGCAACCATCATCTGACAGTGTCTGGTAGTAATCCTGGGTAAATTTCCAGTAACTGGAGATGTAGACATAACTTTCCCGACAAATGATGACAATTGTCTGGCCGAAATTGTGCATTTTTGAGCTTCAATAGAAGCCACACAATCAACGATACCTTAGACCCTCCTGGGTGTAATAATAATAGTACCAAGAGTGGAGTTCCAGACTAATCTTAACCAAGTAATAATTTGCGTTGGTTCTCAAACTGATTTTTCGCTATTTGTTGTAAATCCGGCTAGATGGATGTCAGAACGAACCCTACTGGCTTTACTTTTTGCTGAATTATAGTCGACAGCTATGGACCAACCATCGTCTAAAAAGACCGCGATGTAAATGCCGTTAGCCCTCCACCATCCCACCAAGGGGTAGAGTATCTTTGTAAAGACATAAGGAGCTGCAGAAAGGCCAAAAGGAAGAACTGTTAAAATGTAATACCGCATCTCACCTTGAAAGTCCCATGAAAAACCTAAGAATGTTTGATGTGGCTGGAAGATCTCGACATGATGATAGCCACTCTTAAGATCAAAAGAAAACATATAACCATTCTCACGAAACACAAGAGAAGCAATTTTCCAATCATCGTACTTAATCCTCAGTTTCTTAATGAAATGATTAACTATCTTAAATCAAGAATTAACCTTTTCTTTCCATTACGCTGAACGGAAAGCGACAATGGTTTATAAGATAACTACTTTATGCGTTCGGATTCCAGTAGCTCAGTGATAGAATTCTCTACGAACTCAACATTTTTTAGGGCAGAAGCGTTGTTCTTTGAATAATATGCAGGCGGCACATCCCAGAAAGGCAAACGATAACCAAATTTAATTACGTTTAATATGAAGGATGAAGCACCTAAAAATACCCAAAATTCTAAATTTTTCTTTAAATTGCCCTTTACATTATTATTCCGTCCTAGATCTTCGTTGATTTCAAAGCGATTCAGTACCTGAAGTACGTCCATAAACTTGTCGTACTCCTCATGAATTTCCGATTCCCTTAAGTCCGGTTCCTGAAATGTTTGTGGTGGTGGAGGCTGGGGCAAAGGCGGTTGTCTTGTACTGGCCGAAAGGGCGAGGGTAAAAGCTGGAGGCCCTGCAATCTTTGGGCCAGTGACCTGGCCTGCCACACCTGAAACAGTCCCCATGTGCATAAGATCTTGGACGTCCTGTGGGTAGCAAGATGGGACGAAAATATGAATAATTGAGTAACAACAAATAACAACCAAAGAGTGAAAGTTGCTAATTAACACAAAAGAAAAGGAGGGGCGGGCGGGAAAGCAGAATACAGTAAAGCTATATTGGTGACGCGAGAAGTGAAAGAAGCATACGGTTACTGGACTATATACATGTAGCAGTACATGCTATGACACTTTACTCCCCTGTGGTACAGAAATCATGCATACTTGACAGGTATTACATAACAGTAATGCACACTAAGGTGAGATAGAAAACGAAGTGTGAGCACTGACGTTCCGTAATAAACTCCTATAGAAAATACATTTTCATTTTAACTCACTACGTTCGCACACATGAAAATTATTTTCTAAACCGTCATAGGAACTTGCACAACACGACAACCACAGTCAAATGGGTTGGTAACTCACGGGGAGCCAATATAACACGAGAAAACACAAAGTACCTGAGAGAATAAACAGGAAGAACATAAAGTAAAAACAATAGCGATACAAACAAATACTACGAAAAAGATGATGATCCGGCGTGGCCAGGTTGGGAGTTGTACAACGCTTCTTATTGCTCTCCTGCTGTCATTCCCTTTCTTTCTGTTTCCTTTTCCTATTAGCTGCGGCTCTAGCATTTTGAATTTTCTTGTCGTCCTCATCGTTTGAGGTGATATCTTGGGATTCGTATTCTTGAACTGCGTCCCAGCCGGCTTCACTCGAGTCTGCGAGTTTGATAAGCTTCTGTCTCTTGTGCAATAGCGATTTGGCTTGGTCCATTAAAAGTGCCACCTTGTTGTGGTCCTTATGGGTATTTGCTTCTTTGATTTTTCCTATTAATTCTTCAAGCTTGGCGTTGAATACGAACTGCTTCTGGTTACTTTTGAATTTGAACTTCTCTGCCTGTAAATGAATTTTTTGTTTTTCTTCGAGCTCTTTGCCCTTTTGTTCCAAACGGGTTTCGAGATATGTCTTAAAGAGAGAGAACACTTCATCAATCCCTTGCGATGTGGGAGAATCTGTTGGCGGATTGTTGTGAATATCTGGTTCTTCATGAAGATCGTCCGATCCACTTCCAGGCGTAGCTTACGAAAAAACGAACAGGATGAAAGAAGAATACAGTAAAGCTATATTGGTGACGCAAGAAGTGAAAGAAGCATACGGTTACTGGACTATATAGCAGTACATGCTATGACACCTTACTCCCCTGTGGTACAGAAATCATGCATACTTGACAGGTATTACATAACAGTAATGCACACTAAGGTAAGATAGAAAACGAAGTGTGAGCACTGACGTTCCATAATAAACTCCTATAGAAAATACATCATTTTCATATTGCTGTTTCAATCTGAACTGTGGGTGTACCACCAGATGGCTAAAACATTTCTGCAAGTAAAAAAATTGTGATAAAGTGATGGTATAGGGCGGGCGTTTTCCTTACCTGTGGGTCCCGCATGAATATTAATATCATTGCATTTAATTAACCATCCATTAACACTGTGCTCTGAATTGCTCTTTCAGAACCAACAGAACACATCTTAAAGACAAGTTTTATGCAATTGGTGCATTAAAAAAGGCAAACCTGATATGCCTTTTGAAGATGACCTTCTTTTGTTCTTGGGCCTAGAAACTGTGAAGTTAAATTTTTCAATTGTGTTCAGTTTGGTGATGCAGTGTTTCATTCCCGAAAGTACAAGAGAGTGACAAGGAAAGACAGCTTCACCATTGCCTACCAGCAAGAAGAAGAAACAAGATACGGGCAGATTGAAATATTCTTTGTGGTCCCACATGATCCAGTAGTAACATGTGGTGCTCTCATTGCTCCAATGTCAATGTCTATGCAGCGTGTCTGTGAATTCAATGAATTTCTGGGTAACAGGGTCCACCATATTGTTTCCCTCCAGGATCCAAGCAAGAACAGATTTGATATTGTCCTTCTTGAAAATATCATAGAGATATGTCTTTACATGAAGTTTTCAGATGGCGAGCTGGGATTTGCAGCACATTTCCCTGATCATGTGCTTTTACATTGTAAATAATGGTCTGCGTAAATGTAGGCAGGCTGTTGGCCAATTAGATTAAAAGGTGTTAAGAAGGAATGCACCAGTGAATTTACATGGAAAAATCGACTTGCACTTTCATCATGAACTGATCGAAGTTTGGGGTGGATAATGGGAAAAAAGGAATATAACAATGAAAATTAAGGTGGCTCTCTAGATTATTCTTTGGTTGAACTAGTGTAAAACGCAGAAATGGTTACAAAAAAAGAGTATGCTACATTACAAGTTATCACATTTTGTTGTTGTGACAACAATATACATGTAATTAGTAAGAAAATAACATGTCACTGTTAAGACCTGTTAAACTTGTCAAGTGATTGTTGTTTCTTCACAAGGTAAATTTCACCATAATGTGCCGGGGTTTCAACGAAAAATGAAGTACACAGCAGATTTGAATAGAGTTAGTAAGGGGCCATAATGGCTCCTTATTCTAGGGGGTCTGGAGACACTGTGCTGCAGAATGCTTTTAAATTTTGAAGCCTGATAATTCATTTTCCAGCATTCTTTAGTCAGAATGGATGCTAAATGTTAAAAAATAATAAATTAATAGTTTAAAAGTATGGTAAAAAGTGTGTTCAAGTCCATCGAATTTCATTTTAAGTTAGGGTTTGACAAATTGTTTTTTTTTTTCATACCTCCTTACCTAACGGCATCAATTCAGGGGGGGGGAGAGAGGCAGACTTGACTGAGTGAACTACCTGGCACGTTTGTTGGCTGTCAATGTGTACTGAAACCCCCTGAATGTGACACCAAGCAAATTCAAGCTCAATAGTAAGTAATATTGCAATAATTGTCACCCATACAAAGCTAAGACTTTGTTGATTAAGATGCTAAATGATTAATCATTTATCGGCAATGGTGTGATGACCGTCCCTTTGCTACAGATAAACTGTCACCATAATCTACTTTTATTACTAATATTGATATATATATATATAGATAGATAGATAGATATATAAACAAACACAAGTGAAACTCTGAAAATTGTCCTGAATGGGATTTGAACCCGCGTCCTCGACTTTCTAGTGCCGATGTGTTAACCACCACACCATCAAGACAGCCACGCTAGTGCGTAACCGAATTAACGGCTTTATGGCTCACGGGACTCCCCAGACAAATTTTCCGAGTTCACAGCAGGTCACTGGAAGGTGTTAACACCTTTTTGACACTATAAATACTCTCAACTCGGAAAATTTGTCTGGGGAGTCCCGTGAGCTAGAAAGAGTAGAAAGTTGAGGACGCGGGTTCAAATCCCGTTCAGGACAATTTTCAGAGTTTCACTTGTGTTTGTTTATGTCTTTAATTCACTGGTTTCAGTTTAATTTGAGAGTATTTGTGACAATTGTGACAAGAATTATAAGAGATATTCACAAAACATGTTCTAGACCCATAGAGATCCCATACACATTTCTTATGGGAAACCTATGGGGCTCAAGCCAAATTTTTGTCAGCTAATATGGGTAATCTCTGAAGCACTTACATGTTGATACTCCATATCAAACCCATAGGTGAGATTTTGTAGTCAACATACAGTACTGTGCAAAATTAATGAGAGCGAATTTCGACGAAATTCGTGCTTTGTTCTCATCGAAATTCCTCGAAAATTCGGCGAATTTTCGCTGGAAATTTCGCGGAAGTCGGCGAAAATTCGTAAGATTGCGCGAAATTTCGTCGAGGACATCGAAAAATCGAAGAAGCGAAATATGAACGAAATATCAGCGAAATTTCACAAACCAATACACTTGCAGTGTTTTGGGGACAAAGCGAAACCGACCTATGTGTTTTGAAAAAATATATACTGAAGTACTCGGTGCTATGGCACGTAAAAGTTTATCAAATTGATTTTCATTCCCTGGAAAACATAAACAAAAAGAAAGGCAATAATAAAACAACACACTGTATTCAATCAGCCATCGATCCATGTAACCCACATTCCCACGTGTATGCATGTTCGTGAGAACGCTTTGCAGTATGTTTATAAACTCAATCTAATGCCTACAATTAAAAGGTTAAGAATCCGCCTCAGTTTGTAAACAACCTGAATGGATTGTTGTCACAGATTTTCCACAGCTCTGTCAAATCGCGCAAAAACTAAGTGGCGAATTATTGCTGACATTTCATGCGAAAATTTCGCTCTCCCAAACGAAATGGTGCGCGAAATTTCGCTTTGTTATACGAAATTTCGTGCCAAATTTCGCTGTCCGCGGAAGAAAATGCCATGCGAAACTTCGCACGTCTGCACGAAACTTCGATGATATGGGAACAGTAGGTGCATCGAAATATCGCCGAAAATTCGCTTCCTTCGAAATATCGCACAATTTGGGCAAATTTCGTCGAAATTCGCTCTCATTACTTTTGCACAGTACTGTACCATATGGGTGGAAAAGCTATGGGTATTGTTTTCCCATGCATTTTCCATAGCTTAAAATTTGGCAAAATTATTGCCCATATCAATTCCATATAATCACCCAACCTTCCCATACCATTTCCAAGTATGGGTCAGATATGGCCCAACCTTTTCCATACCATTCCCATACGTTCTCTTTGGTAAGGGTGCTGTGATGATTTTGTCTCCCAGTTATTGCATAAGAAAGGGCATGGAAGTAAGCAATTGCCATCACTAACTATTCAATATAGTTTGGAAGGCTTTTCTATGGAGGGGGAATTGGGACAAAAATGTTATTGAATCGGGTTTCATGCCATTGTACCATTAACACCATGACATTGAATAATACAACATTCTATCAGACAATATACTTCAAGTGATTGAATCGGACTTTATTTTATTGGATCATACGTCATTCTATCAGATTATATACTTCATGTCATTGGATCGTATATTTTATGTCATTAGATCAGGCTTTATGTAATTGCGGCTCATCATTCTGTCAGAAAACCACATTCGTGTCATTGGATCGTAGGCCTTTCGATCGGACGATACACGTCATGCCACTGGATCGAACTTCATGTCATTGGATCAGAAACATCATTCCATTGGGCCAGCGGCTTATTGAAAAAAGTTTATTTCCCAGCATGCTTTTCCAGATACGTAAGAGCAAATATGGCGGATCACCTCACCTGCAGGGTCAACATCGAACAGCACAAGAACTTACGTTTGAAGAAGCTCTCCCTCCAAATTTATGTCAAGCTTCACTTATATCTGAGAGCGCGAACTGGTAATCCAAATTCTTGTAGTCTTCTGTTAATTGTTTTATTGCTGACACCGAGTATCCTCGCTATGTCACTGCCCTTAAAACCTTTCTCTGGGAAATACTCCTCCCTTTCTTGCCAGTTACTGTCATCGGTCTGTTGTTGTGGACGTCTGAAGATTCCTCATTGTGCTTAATCATAAGTGAAAGGAGATCGTGGGCTTGACGTAAATTTGGAAGGAGAGCTTCTTCAAACGTTCCCACAAGCCTCAAAACCAGCGAACATAACCACTCCACCTTATACAAGCCATAATCAAGATCTGCATTGGTATCCAGTTGATTCATAACATCAAGAGGTACCGTTTTTATGTTGCTTTCTATAAGTTCTTGTGCTGTTCGATGTTGACCCCGCGGGTGAGGTGATCTGCCATATTTGCTCTTACGTATCTGGAAAAGCACTCTGGGAAATAAACTTTTTTCAATAAGCCACTGGCCCAATGGAATGATGTTTTTGATCCAATGAAATTATCCCCTGTCACACCCCTCTCGCAACACACAAGGACGAAAGAGACGAAGAATCTGTTTGGGCATCTTTATTGATATCGAGAGGCGCCAGGGACTCGAGGAGACCCCAAGGGCGGGAGGGAGGGTGAAGACACAACTGGAACGAATGATAAGCAAACGAGATGATCAAATTACCGACGCACGTGAGTCAAGGCGAGCCGCGGTGTGGAGTCCTGGGCTAATTAAGTTATTCCCTAGTAATATTAACAATTATCCCCTGTCACACCCCTCTCGCAACACACAAGGACGAAAGAGACGAAGAATCTGTTTGGGCATCTTTATTGATATCGAGAGGCCCCAGGGACTAGAGGAGACCCCGAGGCAGAGAGAAAGAGGCCCAAACAAGATTCGCAGGGAAAAAAAAATATATGGGGGGGGTGCGAGAGGAGAATGGCAAGGAGAAGAAAGGAGAAAGTAAAAAATAAACAATTGGACGTAACTACAATTACAAAGTTTGAACGTGCTCAGCTAAGACCTGCGTGAGCACTAGTCTGTCTGCTAAAGGCAGTGATAAATATAACATGTAAGCATCAGATCGCCAGTCTCCTTGAAGCTTGATAAGTTCAGCTGGTATACCGCACTTAAAGGCGAAAGTAGTGCCGCCTCGACGAAGGCTATGACCGGAGAAAAGCTGCGGATCCAAAGAAGTGAGGGATGCTAAATGCTTAATACCATCGTTGAGGGACTTGGCTGTGATACAGGTGAGTTGGTTTGAGGTAGAAGCGAAGGTGAAGAGAGGGCACGTGTCAGGAGCGTTGACCGTTCCCAGTAACAATTTGAGGGCGGTTGTTGGACACAGCGGCGAACCGGGAATTTGAGGAACTGGAACGACGAGGGCCGTATCACCGGATTGCCGCGTTTTGGTCCTGGTAACTGTGAGAAAAGCACCAGAATTGGTGAAGGTGACGCTGCCTCTAGATAATGCGTGTTGCGAAGAGAAACTGTCGAAAGCTTGAGGGACTAGATTGGCTGTACGAAAAAAGGTGAAGAAACCGACCAGGAGAGCAGACCACAAGGCTAGATGGGCGGAATCGCGCAGATTGAGGTGGGCGTGAAACTGTAACAAGATCAATGGCATGAGAGGGGCCTTGCGGTGTGGGATGTGAACCATAGATTTCTCCAGACCTTTCTGTGTCAGCTTAACGTTAATGTCGTCGAAGGCTGAAGTGTCCATATGACAGAACACGTGAAGACGCCGCTGGGCGCTGAGGTAATTGTTGATGGTGTGGTGAGACTTGACAGAGAAGCTGACTAGAGTCATAAAGGTGGCGAGTGTAGATGGGGAGGCTGGGAAGGGTTGAAGGTTGTAGAAATCAGAGAACTTAAGATAAGTGTTCCAGACGGAGTGATAGTTCCGCTTGGTGGCTGCTGATAAGGCAAATTCCTGAATTTGACGGACGTGAAGCTGTAAATCGCGCAGGTAGTAACCTGAAAGATGGAAACGAAGAGGCAGTTACCACTGGCAGTCAAAACGAAACAAATCAAAAGAGCAAACATATTCTGTTAAGGTGCTGTGATGTAGGTGCGTTGCCCCGTGAAAGGTGCGTGAGAACTTAGGATCAGTGTCCCAGCGACTAAGGGAATCAGCGATTGTGTTTTGATGATCTGGGATGTAAAGGGCGCGAAGCTCAAAATCGAAACGGGAAGCGTAAAACCAAAGTTCACGTAAACATGATTGAACAAAAGGAACACGCGAACGTCCGGTTTTGATGGCAACTTCAGTGTTTTGATTGTCAGTACAGACTAAAATCCGCTGGCCACGCAGCTCCTCTGACCACAGTTTTAGGCTAATGATGACGGCCAGCATTTCTAGCGAAGCAATCGACAGCGAAGTCGTATCAAAGAATGGTGGGTAAGAGGAGTGAAAGAAACGGTCATCGAAAAAGCCACCAATGCCGGAAAGACAGGCGTCGGTGCAAAACCAAACAGGCAAATCGATCCAAGGGGAGGAACGTAGCAGTGAAACTCCATTATACACAGCAAGGAACTCATTCCACCAACGCAAATCGGCGAGCAGAGCGGAACTAGGCGTGAAACGCGAAGATTTGTTGGGAAGTCGGCGGAGTTCGGAAAGCATGCGCTGCATGAAGATTTTCCCAGGGCTGATGCAGGCGCAGATGTAAGAAAATTTACCGATGAGGGACTGCAAATCAGACTTTGTGGAG
>OX419336.1:13451593-13461593 GCA_948470475.1 Galaxea fascicularis | reverse complement strand
GCACGACGGTGGGAAGGCAGTTGACATCATGTCTCGTCCCAGTCCTAATCACTTCACGGCCGTAGTCCGTAGTCCGTAGTCTCCCTATCTTAAAGTCCCTAATGTCCCAGCATTTTCCGTTACATAGGTTTTAACATCCCAGTTATTTCTCCGATGTGGCTTTTCACTTCCCCTTAAATGGGTTCTCACGTTCCTGGCCATATGCATTCTTTGCCCTTTACCCCAATAATGCTATAGTTGATCATTCTGCAACAATGCATGCAAAGTAAACTTTTTTTAAGGACATGCGTAATATCATCTCTCTTTAAAAGTTTACCAAACACACCCTTTACAATGGCATGGTTCATAGCCAGGTTTGATTGCCAAGCCTCTTCTTCTACACTTGCAACTTTTGAGTTAGCTTGAGTGGACGAGGGTGATTCATGATCACTTGTACTGTTCTCATCCTCATGGACAGATTCAGTATCACCACCATCAACAGAGCTATCATCTGCAGATGAGCCTGCACTACTTGGAGTCACTTCTCCACTTGCACACTACAAAAAGAAACAGTTAAGTGAAGTGTCCCTGTAACTGAACTCTTTGCAGCAACCGCCTTCCAAATCATATCAACAGGTTCTCCCAGTTTTCATGAAATTTTCATGGTTCACATGAAAACATCTGGCCATGAGGGTTGAACTTCTTTGGATAGCTTTCATTCCCAGTTGCTTTTATAACTGGGCATGCATAGCCAGCACAGCTTATCTTGTAACATTTTCCTATATTTTAAACTTAAGGGGTAGTGTATCAGATACATACTTGCTCCAATTTTTGCTTCTTGATTTTCTTCACCACAAACTCCAATTCAGACTGAAATTGATAAAAATTTCAAATACAAATTTGAAAAATACCTAAAAGGTACTTTACACTAAAGCTAGATAAGGGAACTTTATTTGCCCCTGGGAAAATACTGAGAAAATATTCAGAGGAAAAGCAGAAATTGAATTATGTTTTTGGCCATAATCACATGCTTAACGATATAGAACATATTATTCAAAAACAAGTGATAACATTGGTAAGAGATACATACATCTTCCACCTTTAACTCAGTTTCGGTCTGACATTGTGTAGAGAAAACAGGGTCTGTTGGTCATGCTGTTTCACTTGATATGTTTTAGTTTTGTCATTGAAGCAATATTACAAAACAGTCTAACTCATGAAAGGAAGTTCAAATTAACTTTAAGGGAATAAGAGAAGCAAGTACAATTTAAAACCCCTGTGGCAAGCTCAAAATTAAACTCAGATAAGTAAGTCTTTTTTACAGTTAAACTTATTATCTTTAATTTGCTTTGACAACAGTTCAGTTCTCACATTACCTACTGTTAACGAAAAGAAAACATATTGACACTCTAGTCTACCTGCATCTGTGTCCTAAAAAAATCAATGTAACAAACCTTGCAGGGTGTTTGAGTTTTTTTATTCTTTTGGTAACGGTGTTGTTCACTGAAGTAAGTCTGAATGTGTCTCGCAATACCGCATCTTCACCAAAATTGATTTCGGGTATCCCACATTCAGGAGCCATTTCTGTAGCAAATTCTGCAAACTGTTGTTTTGTTTCTGGTGAGCTGAACTTTGGCAAACTCTTTCCCCATCTTTTTGTTGCAAGTACACCAATCCTCTTTCTCCTGAATTTGTAAATAAAATATGGGATAAATGTGCCTTTTAGATACATGTAGATGAGAAGTTCCATGAACCACGAATAACACTGAATTTTTACCAAACTGTGTCGTTTCAATGTTTAAAGATTATTTGGCCACCCCTTTAAAAGTTTGCATTTTTCGCATTGTTCGCATCCAGAAATAATGCTCAGGATAATTTTCCTAGAAGGCTGTGAGGATGCATGCAAAATGGTGAAAACTTGAAAATCTACAAGTTCAATGGAGGAGGAAAACTTGCTTCAAGAAATTTAATGTAAGTTAGTTGCTGGTTATCAGGTTATAATATAGAAACAACCCAGATAATGCATGACTTACGTGACCAAATAAAGCTGTCTCATTTCTGGCGACATAGATGACATGTCCGCCACTGCTGGGGATGATGGCCACTTTCGCAAATGTCTGTCATGTGTTACTTGGAATTCTTTCTTAAAACGCACAGCTTTACCGTAGGTGAAACCTAATTTCGCAAAAATAGGGGCGTCAGCTTCTCTTTCCGCTAAGTCGGTAATTAATTGCCAGTCACTGATTTCCTCTTCTGTAATAGTGAAATGAGAACACAATCAAACTTAACTTGTAATAAGCTCGGCTCCAATTCATTAATAAAATCATGTAATACAAATAACCCACTGCAAAAGCAGAGACAACAGCTAATGAATAGGTCCTTACTTTCAAGAGCCACAAGAATTACTTCTCCAAATAGGGAGCGTTCTTTAGCAATAGCTTTTTCGTAGTTATCAGAGGAACAACTTTGAAGACTGTCATCTCCAAGATAATCTTCCTTCTTGCTCACCAACTCGCTTGCCATTACCACTTTCATTCACTCGAAGGGAGTGGAGAAAGAGAGCAAATCTATGTGTTGGCCCGCGTAAATCCTGAACTGTCATCATCTGTCGAGTGTTTTGATTGGTCACTGTTTCCCGCCTTTTTCACTCTACCATTCTAACGTTCCTTGTTATTGGTCCAAGATGAAAAATCACGGGGCTCTGGGAACTAGAAGGTTGTTGAAAAAATGGCGGCCAAGCGAAAATGTTGGTAAAAAGATGGATTCTGAGGCTGTTCACACCTGGACTAGAGAAGAAGTTTCCTCTTGTAATTGTTCTGAAAAAACGTACAGACATGTGCACTGCAGATACTTGCGTTGTAAGGGAAAGGCAATGACAAGAAGCATAGAATTGCGGCATTGGTCAGAGGCTCAATTATTAAGTGCAGGTGCTACGGGCACTGTTGAGTTTAATTTCCACTCAGGTGGAGGATCAGACACAAATGGACATCGGTGAAGAAATTAGGACTGACTTACTGGAGGTACTGAAAATGGATGAAAATCCTGATGTTGAGAGTGACTTAGTTGAAAAAGATGCGTCGAACAACTGCAATACTGAGAATGTAAACCCTTTGAAGAAACTTGTTGTCAAGGCTGTACTTGAGGCACTGAGTATTGTGGACAATTCCGGAGCCTCGATAAAGACATTTGAAGATATCCTTGCATACGGGAGAGCAATGCTTTTGGAATCAATTTCAAGTGACGTTGATGTTGATATTCTCTTGGCATTGTGGTCAAAAGACTGGAAAGCTGTCCAATTACTTCTTGAGGAACAAGGTTATTCAGATGCCAAAGAATTTTACATTTGTATCTGTAGAGAAGAGAAAGAGGTTCGGAGATGCGGAAAGACAAGTGTTAATTATAACTACAATTGCAGTTGGAGTGTCATGAGCAGCAAAGATGAGCTATGCCCTCATTGTGGCAACAGTGGTTACATTAAATATTACTGTCTTGGGTGAAGCAGCTAGGTTAAAAACTACTTCAAGACAAAAAGTATGTGCAGAAAAATGCTGAGTCATTGGAAGGAGAAAGAACACTGGCTTGGAAGGTCTTCAAGCTGGCCCCTCAAAAAGTAGTTCTGGGATGGCCAAAGATGGGTAGAGCTGCAGTGGTTTTTTTACCCTAACCAGACGTGGCTTCTTCCTGGAAGATGTGGCAGTTGTAAAGCTGTGATTTCAGTGGAAAGTATTGCCAGTTGTGAAAAGGCTGAAAGTGGATTGTCTTATGTAAAGTGCCCAGAATGTATGGAGACAGTACCTTGTGAAGTGAAAACTGCAAATGGTTCTCCTCTAAATGTAGCCCTAGTGGGTCACTGGGATGCTTGGGAGCCTTTCAAAACAGGACTTAGGAGCTGTGGCTCGATTCAAATTTCGATTGCATGCATGTTGACAAAGTCTATGTCGTGGGATTTATGCCATGCACGTCTGTTCTCAATAATGTGCCTGAAGCGTATGATTCATTTCTGGAACCACTTATGCATGACCTCTGTAAAGGTTTCATGGATGGGTTTGAAGTAACATATTCCCCTGAGGTTACCATAGCTGACTATGAACCACGTGAAGTGGAAACTGTGAGAGTTTTGTTGCTTTGTTGGACAGCACTTATCCAGGTCAATGTGAGTTTGGAAAATTTTTAAATCAAGGCAAATGTGGCTCTAGGAGATGCAAGGTTACTGGGCAGCAAAGGGAATACTGTAATCGCTATTACTATGGAAACAATCTTTATCACTGCCGTTATCCATGGGCAAGGAGAAACATTGAACAACATGTTCCCTATCCGAGAACCTCAGAAAACGAGCTATGATGGTTCGGCTGCCGTTTCCATTGTCGCTCTTCAGTTTGCCTATTCTATGTACTCACTGGAATTCCATATCTTTGGCGTCCTCAATCCCAAGGACATTTTCCATAAAGTTAGCTAAGACTTCTTTCATATCTTCCTTCGATGTTGCATTCTGTTGACTGGACAATTCGGGTAATTCTGGAATTCCTTCTAACTTTAAGTTCTTTCAGCGGCTATACGCCTCGCAGTACAAAATCTGTTTATGACAGCCACTAATTTCATCCTTTCTTTCTTCCACCTTCTCCTGAAGCTCTTTGATGTGGCTGTCTACAAATTTGGAATTGCTCTCTACATGTGTGAATTTTTCATCAAGACTCTTCTGCTTGTCTTTAATTGAAACAACATCTATTTCGAGGGAGGAAACTTTGCCTTGTAAACCTTTGACAGCTTCGTTCAATAACTGCATCTTCGTGTCTAAGTTGCTGAGCCTTTCTGAAATTAGGTCCAGTTTCTTTGTGACACCTTCTGTGAGATTCAGAGCCACCATTATTTGGTCTTCGTCATCCGAGTTCCCTGAGTCGGGAGAGTGCGAATGTTTCAGCCTTTTTCCTTCAGGTGATGTTTCTTCTGAGCTGTTAGATGTAGTTTGATTTCTCACTTTTCTTTATGGGGTTATATACACGCAGGAAAATTCCATGATGAACGGAGCGTTGCAAAACACGTCCTACATCTCCGACAGTCTCCCCCAGTCAGCTTTGTCAGACTAAGCAACCGCTTTGTCTGCTGTATTTTTAATGCAGTAGATCATAACGTGGTCAGTGAATAAGTAAACAGAGCCTGATTTCATACTTGACGGTAGATCGTTAATAAACAAAGAGAACAGAGTATCGCCGAGCACTGATCCCTGTGGTATACCAATGGATACAGGCATAGTGTCAGTTGTATGCATTAACAACTGTGTATTGCTTTCTCCCATTCAAATAATTAGTGATCCAACCCAGTGCTTGATCACAAATGCCAAAGTTCGTGCATAATTTCTCCAACAAGACCTGGTGTGAGACACTGTCAAACACTTTGCAAAAGTCTACAAAGGCAACAGCCATTCTCCATGTTTCCATAAAATGAAGGAGCAGGAGCTTGGTCGAATACCCCTATCGATAAGCCCAGATCTCCAGATAGCTATATATGTTTACAGTGCTCTAGGGATAAGAAGTTTTCAGTCGACAATTTAATGATTCCAAGCACTATCCTTATTGAACTGCAAGGATTAACTCAAATTGAAGAAATGCTTATTGCATGTGCTCTTCCAATAATAAGAGTGTATATTAAGCCAGAAGGGCAAAGAGGTTATTCTGGCCACTGTATTAATTTACCACAAAATATAAAAGGCCCCGTATTAACTTTACCAAGGTATCCCGAAGATTTGTCTGTTATCATTGTTAAGATTAGAGGTAGAAATAACACATTTAAAGATGTTGATGTCAAGAGACAAAGTGCATATTGCTCTTTTGTGGCTTTTACAAAACAATCCTCAATATGCAGATATCAGCATTAATTTAGATGCACTAAATTGTTTACCTGTTAATGGTATTTCAACTGATTTGGTGACTGTTAATCTAATGATGAAATACTATCAGATAAAGTTATAGAGGCAGAGGGAGAGGAACCTACTGAAAATGCAGATGAAGTTTACCAGTTGCTGAGCAACGGCAAAAAGAAATAGAAGCAATAAGAAATGAAATTTGTGGAAATTAGCCCATCAACTGGCCAAGTGTTGATAGCCAGCCGTTAAATGAATATCAAACACCATTTCTGGCCACCATGGCATTCCCAACATCATTTCCTGATCGCAAAGGTAATGGAGCTAACCCATCAATTCTAAGGGATATTCCTCTTTGAAAAAAATTAAACATTTGATCAAATTTGCTGAAAAAGTCAATGGCAAATGGTTGTACCGTTTTGCTACCCATGCATCCAAGGTTCTCCTACTGAGCATTTGATATGATTCAGAGAAAGAGAACTTTACAGCAAAGTGGGATATTTGTTAAGCAGAATCCAGGTGAAACTCATTTCACCATGGATGAGCTTTGCAAAATGGCTACTAGAAACAACTCAGCAGAATTAATCTCAAAGATTTCCAGAAATGTTGCTAATATTGCTGGCACAAATGCTTACTGGCGTAATGTGAGAGAACCTCAAAGCTATTATCACAACTGTTGGAAGGCCAACATTTTTTTCACCTTTTCATCAGCTGAGATGCACTGGCCAGACTTACATGCTCTTTTTCAACAAAGTACAAACAACACCACCAGTGAAGAAAGGCAGCAAAACATCATTAACAACCCTCATATTGTTGACTGGTTTTTCACTCAATGGTTAGAGAATTTCATAAAACACTGGCTATACATGTGTACAACCCACTATATTGTAAGTGGCACTGGTATAGATTTGAATTCCAAGGCAGAGGTAGTATTCATTGCCATGGTACTGCTACTGTAAGCTAAGCAATGATCCTGGTTTGTGTGATTTAACCAAGACTGCTCTGAAATGGTTTTTGGCTCAGAAATACAAAAATGAGCATGGAAGTGAAAATACATTACAGTTAGACCATGATATCCTTGCTGGCTCTGAAGCTTCTGAAAAAGTATGCAAATATGTTGATTGGTTTCTTTCCACATTTAAGAGGCAGTCTCTGTAAAAGCGGACTGCTCGGTTCTGGTTCGAAAAATAAAATCGCCTGATTTTCTGTGTGGTGAAAGGCCTTTATGCCAACGTAACAAAAACGCAATTGTTTTGGTTCTTGCTTTTAATTTCTTAGCACTGCAAGAAAAATATCATTTCCACCAATAGCCACCCAGGTACGCCCGAAATTCAGCATGGTTGTTTACGTTTTTTAAGGTTACTGCAAACCTTCGCGGGTGTCCTCCAGAAAAAAATTCGTACTCGTGCTGTTTTCAAGAAAACCGACACAAACTATATATCAATAGAAAGGTTATGAAATGTAGAATTCGTTCTGTTTGGCTACTCCTTTCATAAGGCGACGGAAGCCGGTAAACGCCAAAATGACTGTATTTTCCTTGGTTATCTTTTTATGGAACTGTCAAGTTCCAGAATCGAACAATTCCCAAAACGCAATGCGTCAGAGGTCGCCATGAGAAAAATATTTAAAATAAAAGAATTCACCGACACACTTTTGTTCCTTAGTCATCAGTGCAAGTTCTGGCCAAATTTCACGGAAATCCGTCAATTCTACATACCCTATAAATTCGTTTAAAGAGGAAGGACTCTTTCGAAAAACGAATGCGAGATTTCTTCCTCCAAAGATTTGTAAACATGGCACGCCTTATCAGAGAGATATGTCAACATGAAAAGCCGCCAGCCAATGAAATAACGGAACCCCCGGCGTTTTCTGCACGCACACTTTAGGGCAGGATAGTCATCAAATGGGGAAAACAAAAACAAATCCGACGACGAAGAATAATCCTGGCTTGTGCTTGGAAGTGGCTCTCTCATAACTTTTCTTTCTTCTGATTCCCACTACACTTTCAGATGAAGTACTACACTGTTCATCGCCAGATTTCTCTTCACCGATCTGTGAAGGCGGATCAAACCACGAGCCCTTGTCAGTGTCTGCAATAATTTTCTTCTTTTCATCCCCAAATTCGCCACTTTTCTTCTTTTTGGGTCCCGTTTTTGCTTTAGTTTTAACCCAAGGACTTTTCTCTTTCCTAGTACGTTTCATGTCGACGAAATTGATTTTGATCGCCACAAGAACAAGAACACTCGAGTGTAAACAAAAAATACTAATTAGTTGAAATAGGACCGTTGCCGCGAAAAACTCGCAGGGGAGTTCACGCCTTCTGGGGATTATGACACCTTGACGGTTTATTAACTTTATTGAAAAATCTCTTTTTCTCAATAACTTGCGCGCGATTTGACATTTTATTTTCATTTTTTCGGAATATGTTAGCTTTAATAATGACCTTTCTTTTGGTGAAAAATATTTTTTTTGGCCAAAACTAGCCCTGGAACGTTTGCAGTAACCTTAACCGAGCAGTGCAAAGCAAGAGCGTAATATTTTACAAAAAAAATTGCATAGCAAGCTAGACAAACCTTTTCTTTACGAGATGTGTGAGATTCAAGTGGTTTGAATAGTAGACCGCTACATGCGGCAATATAAATTTAATCGTGGAGCAGGCTTAAAATTAGTGATTTTGCAAACGTCATTTCTCGGCTGGCTGATGATACTAAAGGTCAAAACCACGATTTTTGTTAAGTTCGAACCTTTATCTGCTAAAAAAAGGCTGAAAAATGTTGTCTATTCCAAGAGTCTTAGAAGCGGTCGTTTACAATTTACCCGCAACATCGACAAATTTCTTTATTGTAGCATCCACCGAAGAATTACATTAACGAAGTTAAATATTTTAATTGCTTCTTGGTTATACCAGAAAGGTAAGCCAAAGATCAGGCAATAAGAGTGTTTATCACAGTGCAGTGTCCAAGTTGTTTTTCCCCTTGAAATCGTTCGTGATGCTTGAAAGGTCAAGGACGTTATGTACCTCCAACATGAAACTTTATATGAACTAGCAGTCACGCATTCGAACGAGGTCAGATGGCTGTGCTCATGTCGTTGCCCTTTGAATTTGTACAAGAAGTAATTCAGTAAGTGATACATGTTTCCTTTATAAATACAGTTCAGTTGAATTTAGGAATAAGGATGCACAGACCTGCTATCACTTCCATTTACGGCATATTATTTTCCGAAGATTATTTGCATACCTGACTGCAGGAATCATTCAGGTAGAAGGATTTCAAATACCTTTTTGTCGAAAAATTAAAAAAATTGTGAGCTTTAGCCAAAAGCATGCTTTAAACATTTCAATGCGTGGAGTTCTCGATACAATAGACAAGTCAAAAACCCACGATTGTGATCGTAATTTGTCACTCATGATATTAAAAGTGGTAATCAAATGGTATATTCGTGAAATTAGGGAATAATTTCACTTGCGTTTTGTCCAAATCCTAATAATTTCCCGAGTCTAGAGGCTCGGGAAATTATTAGACTAGGTTCGAATCGACGACGGCGCCGTTAAATTGCGTGACATTCCCTCTGCGCATGCCTATCTGGGCACTTGCGGCATCTTGGAAATAGCAGGATGTGAGATTCATTTCTCAAAGTTTTCCTCCAATACTTCAGATGTTTTTGAGAAATAATTCAAGTATCACATTAGGGGCATGTTCTTGATGTATGTTTTGTCTATCTGTTTTTTTAATAGTGTAACTAGCAAAGAAAGCGCTAAGTAAGTGGAATCTCGTTAGGTAGCTGCAGCTGTCAGCAAGTTCATAAAATAAATAAAAATAAATAACTTTTGTTTTCCCTCGGCAGTATTCATAGAACACAAATGCTAGTGGGGCCCAGCAAATAGATGAAACAAACAATCCAAACAAACATAACATGATTTATAATAAGCTCATAAATGTTATCCCTGTAGAAACAAGCTCGGCCTTGCAACTTGTCTTATGTTTTTTCGAACTGTCGTAGCTTCACCACGCAGGAAACTCTGGATTTGTTGACTTACGAGCATAGTATAAACTTCTTATTCGTTTGTAAAGCTGTTTCTGATAAATATATGTAATACAAGCTTTCGTTTCTTTGAAGATAGGCATTTTGGTTTCAACAACTCGCCTTGTGAACTTCAAAAAC
>OX419336.1:13439093-13444093 GCA_948470475.1 Galaxea fascicularis | reverse complement strand
TATGTTTGAAAGAATATATATAGACAAGGTTAATTTGGGAACAGAAATCAACACAACTAAGCATTTGTAAGTGGAAAGGTCAGATATGAAATGGTGTTCACAACTTACAATTGCTTCACAATTACAATTGTTTCACAATTGCTGGTAATTATATCAAAACATGCATAGGCTATAGTCTTTTGCTTACCATGAGTTATTTCACTTTCACTGCCAACTAAAAAAGAGGAAAACAAAAACTCCTAGCAGTCAGCGTTTGCACAATTAGACCTGTAAGATAGGTAAATATCCCAGATTAACAAAATTGTGTACAAGAACCAAATTACCAGTACTGGTTGCCATTTATTCTTGATCGTAACCACTAGTTTTAAGTAAACTGTAATCATCTAAGTCTTGAGCCAACATGCCGCTAAACACCGATCGCTTAACTCAGTTGGCAGAGCACCAGACTACAGTGTGGGAGGTCGCAGGTACAAACCCCAGCCAGACCAGCACTGAGGGTCTTTAAGCAATTTCTTTTTTCAGAAATTCAGTGAACAACTACATAATTATTGTAGGCAACAGCTTTTCATTCTAGTCTCATCATGCATTTCAAATATAATTGATTTATTCAATCAGCAATGGGAATTAAAGTGATATGTCAACTGTTTTTTTCAGCATTACTAGAGAACAAAGAACATGTAGGCTGTGAAAATTAAAATTTTCTAAAAGTTATGCATATGAGGTATAAAATAACTCATGAAGTTCCATCCTTGACAGTCCAAAATTTATACTACTCACCACCTACATGTAACATTCCACCACTGGCTGCTGCAGGAAAAGTTAAAAAATGATTAGTCAGAAGCTATGATGTCAACCATTATAAAAAACCTATACTGAAAAGGCAAACTGACAACTGGCTATTTCAAACAGTCAATGAAAATTAAATGTATCATACTCTTAAATTTATATGTAAATTACAGTGATTCACAGTAATAACTGTTGGTGGGTAGAACAAGCAAGAAAGTTTACCGAAATGGCATAAAGGTGACTTGCAGTTGGTCTTAATATTCTCATCGTGATATAGTTAACAGTATTAAATTCTACAAGGACGGGTCAGATAGGAAATGATGTTGACAACTTCCTAAAGAAAATTTCTTATAGATCAAAACATGCATAGGCTTACTGCCTGTCAAAAAGAGAAAATGAAAAATTCCTAGCAGTCAGTGTTTGCACCATTCAACTTGTAAAATAGCTAAATATCCCAGATTTAAAACAAAATTATGCATGAGAAATACATTACTCAAGGCAACCGGTTCCCATTTACTCTTGGTCATAACTACTGCTTCCAAGAAGACTGCAACAACTGTGAATTCTCTGTACTCCTACATGTATGAAGACATGATACCAGATAAATTGACTGTACTTGTTGCCTGCAGCCATATAATTGAATAGTAATAATAATATAATAAAAAAGCTAAGGTGCAGTCAAACTATTTTTGTTTGCTTCATTACTAATACTATATTAAGTTTGCAAGAATATCTACATAGACAAAGTTAATTTGGGAACAGAAATCAACACAAGTAAGCAAGTAAGTGAAAACGTTGGATATGAAATGATGTTCACAACTTACTGTTGACAATATATATCAAAACATGCATAGGCTAGTCTTTTGCTTACCATGAGTTATTTCACTTCCACTGTTGGCTAAAAAAGAGGAAATGAAAAATTTCTAGCAGTTAGTATTTGCAGGGGATAGGGGATACCTATTATTTATTATTTTCCACCTCATCTTGTTTCAGATTGTTTTGGTTTGGTTTTCTTTATTTGATTGCTTTCGGCAAGGCTAAACCAAAAATATTGTTTTATCCCATAATTCTTAACGCTGCGGAATGCCTGAACACCTTTTTGAGGTCGCTTAACATGGATTTAATGTTATTAACTCGTTCGCGTTTCAAGCAATCGAAAATCTCTCTCCTCATTACACAAAGCTGTGTTGTAGGATATTTTGTGAATAGTTTGGTGATTTTTAGGTATATTGCAGGAGAGATAATTTTTCTCAAAGGATTAGGTAAAATTGAGGGAAATAGGAAATATTGAAGATTTAATGAAGGTTTAACATTGGCATTTAAAGTTGGAAATTAGTAGACTGGCACCAAATAGCTCCCCAACAACCTGCAGTGCCCTTGTGGATCCTTGTCGGGTGTCAACTTTACCCCACCTTAAGTATAAGGGCAGTAAGAATAAATAACCCGGAAGCTCCGCTTTTAGGCTTGCCTAAATATTTATATTAATGGCTTTTGCAAAAGGTGAAGGGAAACTTGAAAAAACGTGGCCCAACTTTTTTCAACATAACTGGACCATTATTTTGGGATTTAACCAACACAACTTTGTATGTGTGCTGACTTATTTAAGTCTCACCAAAGATTATTACTTAGTATAGTTCATTAAATTCTGAGTTTTAATTTTAAAAAATGTGCACACTTTTGTTAAAGTATGTTGATAGTTGAAGTCCGGTTCTTAATTGAGTATTGTAAGAGAATAGGGATGCTTTAATTTTGCATTGCTTTGCTCTGTGATTGGCAATTTCAAATTGGCTGTTTAAATTTTGTGCATTGTAATTTCAACCACTTACCATAGCAAAGTATTATTTCAATCTATTTATGCGTTGAAAAGGTCAGTACAAAATTAATGGTTTAGTACCAACAATATTTCAAAACCCAGTAGTATCTGATATTAGTTTGCCAATTAAAAGTGTCAATTAAGTTCATTCAACTTGGTGTGTGTTGTCTTGTTTTTGTGTCCTCAAATACTTTCACTGAAGATTGAATAAACATGGGTCTTATCTCACCAGCCCAAAATACTTTGAATAGTGATAACAGCAATTCAAAATATTTATACGAGGTAGCCAATTCAGTAATTAAATGTCATCTTTGTGAACCCTGAATCAAAATAATAACAAGCAATAAAGAAGACCAGTCAGATATTTAAAACAGAAAAGTTAAAATGTTAGAGTAGTGAAAATGTTAACAATAATAAATTATTAAGGATTTAATAAAGCAGCTGTAAAATAAATGCACCCTTATAATTAAATACAAGCTGGTCTGCCCACATATAATAATTACATGGTAATAAAATTGTTTGCCTTCTTTTCCAATAAAACTCTTCTTATTGTCATAATCAACTTTAACTTAATCATAATTCAGACTTCAAAAGCTGGCCACTTGGTAAAAACGCCCCAATTGGCCGTGAGTGATGAGAGGTGGCTGTGTTCACGGGCTAACAAATACAGTTTACTTGGCAGAAGAATCGGCAAAAGTGTATTCTTGTATAAAAGAACAAATTATGCTACAACTTGTGAGAAGAATATTGATTCTTTTAAGCAAATTAAGACAATTCATCTTGTATCTGTTATCTACTGGAGTGACTAGCAGAATCGCCCAAGTTTACTTCATCTCTGCATGTCCTGATTTCAAATGATAGCTATAGCATGACATTTTGTATTTCATGAGGGTGACCTTCACAAGAATACTAATTCTCAGCCCAAGAATACAGTTTACTTGTCAGAAGAATTGCCAAAAGTGTATTCTTGTATAAAAGAACAAATTATGTTTACTTCTTCTGAGGAGAATGCTGATTCTTTAAAGCAGAATTAAAACAAATCACCTTGTATCTGTTGTGCACCAGTCAATGTAAATCCCCCCCCCCAACCTGGGAATAGGTGGGGAATTGGACAAAAGGACTGGTGAAAGTGAGCCAATGTTCTCGCCCCCAGGGCAATGTTTTCGTTCCAATGTCCTTGCTTGTCCCTGTCTACCAGCGAAGGTCTATTTGAGTGTTGTCAACAACCGAAGTCTTGCCCTGTTGCCTATGGCTGAAGTGGTCTCACTCCATTCGACATCATACTGTTGTACTATAAAAATGTCATCATGATCGTCTAAGGAAAATGCTTGCTTTATAGCTGGAAAGGCGTTTGAAAGTGTTAATCCAGCAACAGGAATGATCTTCCGGCTTTCGCCAAACTCAACAAGGGCCTGAATAACATACCATGTATCATCAGTTTTGTGTGAATGCATGATCAACCAAGTGAATAAAAACAACGCAATCACATGGCATATGAATATTAAAAATGAAATTTTAAAAAGCCCCTACGTGGAAAGTTATATACAGAAACAACAGTGTATTAAGCTTTCACAAGGAGAAGGATAAAACAGATTTATGAAGAAACAAGTTTAACGCACATTTCTCTCTGCCATATTTAGTCCCTTTTAGCTTTGGTCCCAGCCTCTTCGCAACATAGTTCTTCACTCCAACCTTCGGCAGATTTATTTCCCCGCTTTCGGTACTGAAGAAGAAAATCTCGTCCAAGACCCCGCATACCGCGACAGTTTCGAATGCCACACGTTGGATTTTGTCCCACTTATGTCCCCGCTTTTTCCGGGTTTGGGGGGGTGGGGATTTACATTGACTGGTGCATAGTGTACTGGGGTGACTGGCAGAATCACTTGATCTTTGCATGTCCTGATTTCAAATGCTAGCTTATAACATGACACTTTGCAGTTTATGAGGGTGATATTCACAAGAATACCAATTCTCAGCTCAAGAATGCAGTTTACTTAGCAGAAGAATTGCCAGAAGTGTCTTCTTGTATTGAGAATACAAATTAATTGGGAGAAGAATTGCCCAAAGTGTATTCTTGCATTGAGAAAACAAGTTTAGTTTATCCTTTTCAGAACAATAAGGATTCTCTTTAGCAGAAATACATATTCTTCCCTCAAGAAACGTAAAAAATCTACTTTTAGAGTGTGAAGACTCTAATTACGAGCCTCTGGCAAAGAAAATCTAGAAAGAAAGTGAAGAGAAATGGTGAGATCTACTGTTGTATTTTGAGTATGATTTTGCAGTAGGACCTCTGTATCTCAAAACCTTCTTACTTTATGTTGATGGCATTGACCTTTGCGATTTTCTCAAGTTATTGTAGACAAAGGAAGTTTGCATGCATGCAAGCTTCGGAGGCATCTGA
>OX419336.1:13431593-13434093 GCA_948470475.1 Galaxea fascicularis | reverse complement strand
GGAAGCAGCAACATTTCAAATGCAGCAGATTGAGAATGTTAAGTTGGGAAGTTGGCAACGTGCAGTAACCACTTGTGATGGCTGGTGGCAGATAAGGGGTCATTTTAGTCAAAACTGTACGTTTATTATAAAAAATTATATCACAGGGAGTCTCTTGTACTATGGGCATCTTTCAATGAGGGGTGCCGACAGGATATGTAAGAGGAATTGTGGCAGGGGACAGTGAAGGCAGCAGAAGGCCATTTGGCGCAACTGCTGTGGGCAAAGGCTAAGGAGGAGGGGGTGAAGGTGGAGGTAAATGGGGCAATTCCAGAAAATATCCATACCCAACCACGGACAGCTTCCATGTTTTAACCCCACCTTGCCTTCGGAAATTCCAGAATGCATTACCCCCCCCCCCCCCATGCCCTCAGAATTCCATAATCGTGAACCCCTCCTACCATCGGAATTTCTGGGTTTTTTTGGAGGTACATTTTCGACTTGGCAACGTTTATATGAACAAACGAACATTTTTTTTATATTAATTATTTTTATTTACACTACATTACAATACTAATACTTACACTACTTACAGTACAACATGATAACTCATGCTACTTACAATACAATACGATAACTGACACTACTTACAATACTGATATTTATATTGCTTACAATGCAGTACAATTATTCACACCACTTGCAATACTGATATTTGCACTACTTACATGATTCACAATATAATAAGATTAATTATGCTACTTACAATTGTCACGCCATTGACATTATGTATATTTGCACTATTGCATTATTATTTACAATTCTTGCTACACGGAGGGGGTGGGGAGCCAGCAAAATCAAGTCAGTGAGCAATGCTCAATTTTCCATTGCATTTGGAGTTTCGTTTGAAGTTCAAAACGAACATGAATTTATGCCTCCCCAAGGCTGTGATCTAGCAGCGCCTGGCTAAAAGCTTTACTCTTCAGCAACAAGAAAAACCTACTGCGTGTGGCCAGGCTATGCAACCTTTTTTTAAGTCTAAAAACACCACTTGTGGTAATTTTCCTCCTCTTTGTTTTCTTGTGTTGTTTTGACGTTCACAAAGCAAAATAGCTCAAAAGACTGTTAAAATATTTCGGTCAATTGTGTTCATTGGAAGCGAGGGACAGGTATGAGTTTTTTGCCGTATATCGGGTGGGAGACAGGAGTATCAAGAAATTTGCAAGCAGTGAGTAAGGTACGTTTTCACATTTTATTCACCTGACAAGAAATTCATCAAGGTAAATGTGAAACCCACGTTTTACTGTTCACTTCTATAAGTTATGAGCGCAAATACGTGTCTGATCAATCGATGCTTGTCTTCTGCTTCTGCGATCATATGTTCGTTGTTTATTTACGAACTACAAAAGTCGACAACAATGGCGTTTTCAAGGAACTCACTCTACTCTTTGTACTCTAGAAATCCCACCTGTGAACCCCCTCCCCATGCCTTTGGATTTCCAATCATAAATACTCCCCCCCCCAATTCCTTCAGAATTCCAGTTCAAAGAACCCCCCTTTCCTCTGGAAATTCTAAAAGCCGTCCGTGGTATAGGTATGGATATTTTCTGGAATTGCCCATTGGCAAGATGCTGATTCCTCTTCAGCAAAGGGGTTTCGTTATTCATTTTCAAACGAGCAAGAATCTAGGATCATGTTGTGTGTGGGGGCATGTAGGGAGGGCCCATGGGAAAAAGCTACAGGATTTGCAAAAGATGTCATCATTTACATCAGGGTATATTTCTTTACATAAAGGGCAGTTTCCAAATTTAGAATCTGTCAAGTGCTGTTGTGTTGGGAGAAAACATGTTTTTGTTGCAACTGCTAACAAACCAGTCTGTGGTTGTATAGGCCCGGGGTTTATTCAAAGTGCAAAACGGAACCATTATTGTACCCTGGTGCATGCTGGGAAGGAACCTGAAAAATACAGGGAAACAATGCAGACCTTGGGGAGGTATCACTGTGGGAAGGTGGTTCATGCTCATTCCATCCTCTTATTAAGAGTTATTGTCTGAGAAAACCAGGCAAGTGGTCAAAGATCGGGGTCTGCCAAATTATTCCATACTAACATCATAGATAGGTTGGGTGGACTTACGGATAAATATACTGAAGTTTGCTCTTCAAGGGTTTTTGTAGAGGAGATATGAGATCCACTCTCCATCACCCACTCAGATCCTAGTTTTTCTGGTAAATTTGACCCAAATTTGACAGCCAGCAAAAACTCTCAAATTTAGCGAAAGAAGTTCGTGTTTTGTACCTGATATAAATTGACATAGAACTTCATGTAGAAAGCCAGAGATGTGAGAAATAAGCACAAGTCAGTCTACACCACTTAATTTTGGAATACGTATATTTTGTATTTGCGAATGAGCAAGAAATGAGCCATTTTCGACTTCCCGCAGAACACACAACTAAGACTTCAGCAAAAATCGGATACCAAAACCAAACACTCTTACCTTCCCCCTATCACAAACACCAATAA
>OX419336.1:13424093-13426593 GCA_948470475.1 Galaxea fascicularis | reverse complement strand
CAACTGTTTGTCTTCCTTTGATTGCCAGTTCAATATAAATACCTGAATTTTTTCTGGATAAAATCATACATATTAATTTTCAATTTTAATTCCGTCCCTTAATTAAAAACTGACAAATGTGCTCGTGCTAATAACTAGGCTGTTGTGGAAGTAAAGAATTCCGACCCTATTTCTCACCGTGGTGAAGAGCTAACCAAGGTTGAATACGAAAGACGGGGAACATTTCACTCGTCTCCGATTGAAATTTAAGTGGAGGTAATGCAACCATTTTCGGGAAAACCTTTGCAGCTACAAAGTAAGCGTTTGAGCAAAATGTAGAAATATTGACCAATTTTATCTGTTTTTGGCTCTCTGTCTTCCTCTGATAGTGAATGCAAACCGGCGCGATTGAGAATGACATCAGCCTCGTTAATCCGTGTCCCGAGGCCTCGACTTCCACTGACACCCAGATTAGTCAAATAATCTGTTAAATCCTTTCTGCAAGATGTTAGAGGAATAACTTGACGCTCATTTGGCACGTATGGTGTTGCACCGCACACACTGTCAACAGTTGAAAATGAGCAGCTCATTTTGCGTTGCACATTACGCTTCTGATTGCAATGTAAATATTGGCGCAAGAGAATGGGGCGAGGACCATATGTCACGTCATAAATGTAAATATGGTAACAACAAAATTGTCATAAAACACTTTCGTACATGTTTTGGCTCTTACGATATAATATAATATAATATGTCGTTATTTTTCCTGATTTTTTTCTCCTTGCATTGTTAAAAAAAATAAAAGAGTTTTGGCAAGTGAATCTGCAAACAAGACTTCAAAGTGGGCTACGGTACTGTTAATCAAAATTACAGGTGATTGTGGTTTTACGGAAAAGAAGTGACTTAGACAAACATTTGACAATAAAAAATTGCGACAGAACATTTCTTAGAAACATTCTAAGATCTAAGAAGCTAAATAATTGCATAAAAATCGACGACGTTTCGACGTTAACATAACGTTATTATCAAGTCAAACATGGATAAAACTGAGATCTATCAATACTAAAACGAACAATAAGAGGTAAGAATAATTTACAAGTTAAACAAAAAGTTTCGCACGTATGGAGTCCGTTTGGACGTTCAAATTAGGTTTGAATTTCTTGATGTAAAGCATTTCAAACACTAAACAATCAAATTTGCCTTGACACTTTCTCAGAATCTTGAAATGGCTCTCATTCAACAAATCGCACCTTTCATGCGCTTCATGAAAATGCTTGCCGATTGCCGAATTCTTGTGTCCATCAACATGTGATTGTGGTTTTGTCTCTTACTTGATTCGTTGCAAATACTTGACCTGCTAACTTCACCTATTCAAAGGCCACAAAACGCAAATTAAATGTTAAAACGATTTTCGCTGCCCAGCAAGCATAAGAACACGTTGGCCATTTAAAATTAAGCAAGGAAAATGTTTGTAACTCTCGTTCGTATCTTTGTTTCCTAGTAGTTCGTTATTCATTGCCAATTACGGCATGAACCTAGACCAGCCTTCCTTCAATCAAAAATCTCAGTTACTTATGAAAACAGCGTGGAACAATCATCCATGGCCAAGTCAACTAGTTCCCAGTCTATCCCGAGTCGTCGTGTTTATTTTCGTGTTTTTGAAATTTTCTTTCCGTAAATTTGCAAGTAAAGGGATTTAAATTTTTTATCAAACAAATTTTGACCAACTGTATATTTTTGACTTCGGACAAACCCAATGCAAAATACAGAAGCGGGTGAAACAGCACACTGATTGCGTTGTGGCGTGCTGTACATGACATCGAGTGGTAAGAGAAATGGAGGCGATGAAGCATTTTGCTGTTTGAATGGCCCAAAAAGATTATTGGTGTTTGTGATAGGGGGAAGGTAAGAGTGTTTGGTTTTGGTATCCGATTTTTGCTGAAGTCTTAGTTGTGTGTTCTGCGGGAAGTCGAAAATGGCTCATTTCTTGCTCATTCGCAAATGCGAAATATACGTATTCCAAAATTAAATGGTGTAGACTGACTTGTGCTTATTTCTCACATCTCTGGCTTTCTACATGAAGTTCTATGTCAATTTATATCAGGTACAAAACACGAACTTCTTTCGCTAAATTTGAGAGTTTTTGCTGGCTGTCAAATTTGGGTCAAATTTACCAGAAAAACTAGGATCTGAGTGGGTGATGGAGAGTGGATCTCATATCTCCTCTACAAAAACCCTTGAAGAGCAAACTTCAGTATATTTATCCGTAAGTCCACCCAACCTATCTATGATGTTAGTATTGAATAAATTGGCCGACCCTCATCTTTCAGCATTTTCAGATTTTGCCCGCGTTTCTCAGACATTGACTCTTAAATGTACTTGCAAGGGCTGTAAAACTGATGAAGAGGGTTTTATGGAGAGCTCAAATGTCCTAGGGAGCCATATCGCTCAATTCATGTTTTAAAATGCGAATTTCATGCTCTTGCCTATCAAACTGAGTGTGAAGAGAGGGCTAAGGAGG
>OX419336.1:13366593-13411593 GCA_948470475.1 Galaxea fascicularis | reverse complement strand
CGGAGTGGAAGAGGGATTTCATAGTGGCCTTCTGTGAGCCGGATACCTTTAGTTACTTTCGTAAGAAATCGTCTATCTTCTTGAGAGTGGCCCAGTTCTTCTGGAAGGTTGTTCGAGGCGTTTTCACTGAAGTCGAGCTCGAACATCTTTAGCAGTGATTTAGGGGTGATAATTTCTTTAACACTTTCAATTTCTCTGACGGTTATTCTGTTTACGGTTACTTTGTTCGTAAACGGCTCGGGGGTCAAATGTAGTGGACCGCTGACCGTCCAGCCATGCTTCAGCTGTAATGCGAAAGGACCATCGCCTCCGTTTGGAACCACACTGAGTGGGATCAGCGCGTTTGGACAGTTACTTCCGACTAAAAGTCCGATTTCTAACTCAGGATCAAAAACTGGAATTTCAGAAGCAATCTCCTTTAGGTGCTCAACACGGCTGACGATTTCTGGAGTGGGGATCTGTTCGGTGTTGGCAGGAATCTCTTGTCTTGTGTAGGCTCTTGGAAGCTCAACCGGATTCTTGCCGTTTAAGTCGGTTACGACAAGATCCTTGACAATGGCGCTGTCTACAAGGCTCTGGCCGTGCATAGTTCCTAATTGAATCTTCGTAACGGTACTTGTTGCCGCAAGGCGCGTCCTGAGACGTTCGGTGATAAAGCATCCTGCACTTCCATTATCATAGAATGCGTACGTCTTCACTGCCTTGTTGGTGCCTTTCTGTGTCACTACCACGGGGAGAATGGTCTGCAGCAGGATATCGTTTTCAAGATTAGACTCTCGGGGGATGTCCACACATGCATTGTTCACCTTCAGCGGTTTATCGTTGCCAGACGTTTCTCTGTTAACGGCGCCACTTTCTTTATCAAGGGAGAAGCCTTCTATATGGAGTAGAGTGGGGTGTGGCCTTTTGCATTTCTTGCATGTTCTCTTTTTTGTGCAATTCCTCGAGAGATGATTCTTGCCGTAACAAGCATAACAGAGCGCTTTCTCCGATAAGAAGGACTTCCTTTGTTCCAGAGACTTTTTCTTGTAGACATCACAATCTTCCAGGTCATGTGACTTTTCGCACAGGGGACATCTTCGTACGTTGACGTTTTGGTTTGAAGACCCGGTCCCATGTGGAGACAGGGGCTTAGGGACGGTATCCAAGCCAGTGACGAAACTATCGACTTTAGGCTTGAAGGCTAGGGACCCTTTGTTGCTCTGTGGAGGGCCGTTTGTCCGTTGTCTTGCCTTACTAAGAGCTTCTTTGCCATAAACTGGATCATTTGCAGACTCGGCAGCATATTCTAAGAATTCTACTAGTTCTGTAAAGCCTGCAACCTTGCCGTCTTTGCGTCTCGTTTTCACTACGTTTTCGCGCCACTTTGTTTGTAAGGCGAAGGGGAGCTTCTGAACTACTGCCTGCATGTTTGGAGGATGGTTTAGGACGGCCAAGTGTGAGATGGTTTTCATAGCACAATTGCACTTACTAAGGAAAATATAGAAGCTCTTCAGAGCAGGCCCATCGTCATACTTGAGAATTGGCCACTCGGTTAGCCTTTTCATGTACGCTGTGGAGACTTTGTACGGATCACCATATTCCCTTTGAAGAAGGCGTCGAGCTTCCTTATAGCCTTCGTCCGGTTCGATATGGAGACATCCGCTTATCAGTTCTTTGGGTTCTCCTACGAGATGCTGGTCAAGGTAGTAGAGCCTGTCTGCGCTGTTGGCTACTCTTGACTGAACGCGCGCATCGAACGCCATCAGAAATGTTTTGAACTCCATAGGGTTCCCTTTGAACTTTTGTACCTCAGGTTCTGGGAGGGCAATTGCAGTTGCTAACTGATTCTGAGAGGCTACCATTCCCTGTATTTGTTCGTGCTGAATTTTAAAAACTTCCTTTAGCATTTCGTTCTCTGTGTTAGTTAGATGTGTGACATCTTCTTTCTTTGCTTCAGCGGGAAAGGCACGGTAATAAGACTGAGGATTTTCTGAATTGAGCGGTGAGAGTTCTCTTTTTTCGCGTTCTGTTTTGATACTGGCAGAGGGAATCGGAAAATTGCCAGGTATCGACGGCTGTTCCTGTTTACGACCAGTAGCGGGTGTTGGTAACGCAAGAAAAGAATCATGTGTTCCTTCATCTACTTCTGGTAATTTCAATTTGTGTTCCCTTTCCAATTCTTCGAACGCCTGTTCTCTGGCTTTGGCTATTTCGAGGTCGATTTGTAGTTGTTCTTCAGCGGCTTGCAGTTTGATTTTTTCTTTTAGCAAGGAGCGTTCTGCCATTAATTCAGCGACTTTGGCTTTTTCTTTCATACGAGCAGACTGCAAAGAGCGTGACGACCGTGACGAACGCGAGGAACGTGATGAGCGTGACTTAACTGACCGCTTATCCGATAATCTTTCTAAATGATCGCTTATTCTTGCTTCGCACTCAAGAATCCAATTAGTAACTTCCTTGCGGTACTCGAAAATGTCACTTTCCTTGTCGTCGAGATAACGAGAGGCGATTTCCGTTTCTTCCGGTGTGGTTAATTCATCATAATAAAGATTATGGGCGTCATGGAATTGATGACATAAACTGTCCAATTGATTGAGTTCAGCTTTAACAACATCTAGGTTTCTCCGGTCGGTCATTAACTTGTCGATGTCGGTTCGTTTGCGGGAAACCGCCGTTAATGCGTTTGTTCGTCTTTGTTTCAGCCGGCGAATTTTTTCTTCTTCGCCTTTTTCCGTTAATTTTCGGATCCTTTGAGATTCTTCATTATCGGTATCGAAGTTTTTGGCGTTTTCGTTTCCCTTTTCGTTTTCGAGAGTTTCCAAATTTTCTTCTTCGATATCTTCAAGAATCTGATGGGAGAGTTCTGTTTTGTCATCGCTGTTTCTGAGCGTGACGTCAATACTTTCGCTCAATGTTCCTTTGTCTGACCACGTGGCTTCGTTTGCTGCCATTTTGGACGTTTTGATTGAAATTCAGACGAACCAAGCGTTTGAACGTTGTGTTGTACGGCACGCACTGAATCAATCCACAAATCAATTGAAGAATTTTCGAAACGAATGTGAGCGCAAAACGTTACTCACAGGACGATCGTTTAATCCCACGTTAAGACAGAAAATTCTTGACGCGCTTTAAGGACTTTTGGTACAACAATGATGCTCACGACGATAACAATGCAGACAAAGTTTATTGAAGCGAAGCGATGAGACGTTAACAATGTTGGAAAGAAGCGATGCGAAGCGAAGCGATGACCAGGAGGTGTAAACGAAGAAAACGATGTACAAAGCGGTTTCGAAAACTAAGAAATAAATACAGCAAAAACTATAGTTAAATTAACTAGAAACTACCTTAAGAACTACGAAAACAAACTTTGGATATGCGATGCAAAAGGCTTTATAAAACGTAACATATCATAAAGTGAAAAGACTTACTTCTGTGTCCGCTTTAGGGATTTCACAGCGTTGACGTTGAGCCTTACTTTGATCTTAACACGATGACACGTTGACTAGAACTGAAAAAGTTTCTTGAGCACGTTCGACAATGTTAACTAATACAAAGGATAATAGCTTTCTTTGTTTGTAAATCGTACGTTAGCAGGCATTTCCGCGGCGAAAGCCACAAATACTATAAGATAATAATGCAAGCGAAACAAAAAGGGTTCAAAAGGAAATGCGAAAAACCAGAAAATATTTGGCAGTAACAGTCTGTTCCTGCCTTTGCCAGTTTGTGGATGAAAGGTAACAGCTGTTCATTGTCAGTTGTTATTGGTGCCTTTTGAAAGAAATGTACCTGAAATAAAGTAAATGTAATGGTATGTGTTATACAAGTGGTAGTTCTAATATTGTAGAGCACATCATGTTATAAAGGCTCTTCATTAAGGCTTCTATTTATTTATTCTTTCAATTGAGCAAGTATTGTAACAGGATATTCCTTTATTCAGCAAAGGGTGCAGGTTTCAATGCGGTTCTCCATATATATTTCAGTGTAAATGCCATGGATGTTTATATAGACACCTTACAGTTAACTGCTGTTTATGGTGCTGCAGCAGGGAATTCATTGGGAACTGATATTTTGGATGGGTTATTGGTGATAAGTTAAATTAGAATTTATAATAAAGGGTATTGTTTAATTAGTGTTACCTGGCAGAAGTTCCCTGGTGTAGTGTAGACATGTGTTTCTCCTAGATCCAGACTTTCAAGATCCCTTAAAACCTGTATAAATTAATAGTGGTGTTAGGTGGCATCAAATTCCTCTGTTTTAGGGATAACTGTATTGTAATTATGGAAAGGCAGGGCAATATTGGTAGAGAATGTCCTGTTTCGCAAGTACTTTGTTTCATTTCAACACATTGGTTTGATTTGACTGATGGTGTATTCAAACAGTGGCCTTTGGAGATTAAAAAAAATTGAAATGGGTAAATTGGTGATTATAGGTCCAGTGAAAAGTCAGTACTAACATTGTACGGTTCTTTCATGTAGTATGTTGCATCAGTATTTCAACTGTGGGCATTGCATAGTATTTACTTTTCAATGTTTGTACATTGAAATGCTACAATTATCCCCTGTCACACCCCTGTCGCAACACACAAGGACGAAAGAGACAAAGAATCTGTTTGGGCATCTTTATTAGAGAGTGTTAGCATTAACAACGAGTACGAGTACAAGAACGAGTTCATCTCGTACTCGTACTCGTTGTTGTTCTTGTAAAAAATGTGTAAGCAGGACATTCGAGTACGACTTCACGAAAAAGACAAGAATCATGCTGACGCTTCCATATAAAAAGTTTTATTTTCCTGAAACAAACAGAAAGGGCATAAAAACTTTGAAATCTGAGACCGTAATTCTTAGGTTTATGTAAACAATGCGACCTCTTTATGTGACAAACTTGGTTCGTACGGACTATGCACTGTAAGAAATAAAATGATGTGAATGAAAAATAATTAAAGGAACAGTAATATTTACGTCTCTGGCTGATTCATCTTGAAAGAAGCTGTAAAAAAAAACGAAAAAGGTTAAGTTTACGAGCATGCTAGACGGAGACCATGAGAGCCTCTCATGTTTAAAATTTTGACACGATGTTGACAGAAGGAAGGAGGATTAATGTGCTATTCAAAACAAAAAAATGCCCAAAAATACCATCCTAGGCCCTCGATGAAGAGTTTAAGTGCTTATGGGATACACCTATGGCAGCGATAACCTGTTACAAAAGATAAACTTTACCTTTCAAAAACTCGTTCCTCGCACTTCGAGTTTTGAAGCAAATCTCGTCATGGAACGAGTTGCCAGAACGAGTTGAGCACGTGTTCTGAGCAAAACGCATGCGCATTATAGTCAATGGTAAAATCTCGTTCTCGTACTCGTACTCGTTGTCAATGCTAACACTCTCTATTGATATCGAGAGGCCCCAGGGACTCGAGGAGACCCCGAGGCAGAGAGAAAGAGGCCCAAACAAGATTCGCAGGGAAAAAAAAAATAGGGGGGGTGCGAGAGGAGAATGGCAAGGACAAGAAAGGAGAAAGTAAAAAATAAACAATTGGACGTAACTACAATTACAAAGTTTGAACGTGCTCAGCTAAGACCTGCGTGAGCACTAGTCTGTCTGCTAAAGGAAGTGATAAATATAACATGTAAGCATCAGATCGCCAGTCTCCTTGAAGCTTGATAAGTTCAGCTGGTATACCGCACTTAAAGGCGAAAGTAGTGCCGCCTCGACGAAGGCTATGACCGGAGAAAAGCTGCGGATCCAAAGAAGTGAGGGATGCTAAATGCTTAATACCATCGTTGAGGGACTTGGCTGTGATACAGGTGAGTTGGTTTGAGGTAGAAGCGAAGGTGAAGAGAGGGCACGTGTCAGGAGCGTTGACCGTTCCCAGTAGCAATTTGAGGGCGGTTGTTGGACACAGCGGCGAACCGGGAATTTGAGGAACTGGAACGACGAGGGCCGTATCACCGGATTGCCGCGTTTTGGTCCTGGTAACTGTGAGAAAAGCACCAGAATTGGTGAAGGTGACGCTGCCTCTAGATAATGCGTGTTGCGAAGAGAAACTGTCGAAAGCTTGAGGGACTAGATTGGCTGTACGAAAAAAGGTGAAGAAACCGACCAGGAGAGCAGACCACAAGGCTAGATGGGCGGAATCGCGCAGATTGAGGTGGGCGTGAAACTGTAACAAGATCAGTGGCGTGAGAGGGGCCTTGCGGTGTGGGATGTGAACTATAGATTTCTCCAGACCTTTCTGTGTCAGCTTAACGTTAATGTCGTCGAAGGCTGAAGTGTCCATATGACAGAACACGTGAAGACGCCGCAGGGCGCTGAGGTAATTGTTGATGGTGTGGTGAGACTTGACAGAGAAGCTGACTAGAGTCATAAAGGCGGCGAGTGTAGATGGGGAGGCTGGGAAGGGTTGAAGGTTGTAGAAATCACAGAACTTAAGATAAGTGTTCCAGACGGAGTGATAGTTCCGCTTGGTGGCTGCTGATAAGGCAAATTCCTGAATTTGACGGACGTGAAGCTGTAAATCGCGCAGGTAGTAACCTGAAAGACGGAAACGAAGAGGCGGTTACCACTGGCAGTCAAAACGAAACAAATCAAAAGAGCAAACATATTCTGTTAAGGTGCTGTGATGTAGGTGCGTTGCCCCGTGAAAGGTGCGTGAGAACTTTGGATCAGTGTCCCAGCGACTAAGGGAATCAGCGATTGTGTTTTGATGACCTGGGATGTAAAGGGCGTGAAGCTCAAAATCGAAACGGGAAGCATAAAACCAAAGTTCATGTAAACATGATTGAACAAAAGGAACGCGCGAACGTCCGGTGTTGATGGCAACTTCAGTGTTTTGATTGTCAGTACGGACTAAAATCCGCTGGCCACGCAGCTCCTCTGACCACAGTTTTAGGCTAATGATGATGGCCAGCATTTCTAGCGAAGCAATCGACAGCGAAGTCGTATCAAAGAATGGTGGGTAAGAGGAGTGAAAGAAACGGTCATCGAAAAAGCCACCAATGCCGGAAAGACAGGCGTTGGTGCAAAACCAAACAGGCAAATCGATCCAAGGGGAGGAACGTAGCAGTGAAACTCCATTATACACATCAAGGAACTCATTCCACCAACGCAAATCGGCGAGCAGAGCGGAACTAGGCGTGAAACGCGAAGATTTGTTGGGAAGTCGGCGGAGTTCGGAAAGCATGCGCTGCATGAAGATTTTCCCGGGGCTGATGCAGGCGCAGATGTAAGAAAGTTTACCAATGAGGGACTGCAAATCAGACTTTGTGGAGCGGGGAGATGAGAGCCAATGACGAATGAGTTCAGATGTACGTGCTAACTTGTCGTCAGGAACTTCCATGGTCATAGCGACAGTGTCATAAATAAATCCAAGGAAAATCATCCTAGTTGAAGGAGGACAATCTTTTTCCGGGGATGATTCTAAGCCCAGGCTGTTGAAGAGGTTTTCTAGGTCTTGAAAGGCTGCGAGAGCGTCATCATAACAGGCCTCTACACCGCCAAAGTCATCGATGTAATTAACGCACTGGTGATGGTAGATTGAATTGAAAAGATGAGCAATGGCGTTGGTAGTACGTTGGCAAGCGAGGGTGGCTGAACGCAAGCGGAAGGAGAGAAACAAATCAAAATAGAGAAGATCGTTCCAATGGTAGCCGAGAAAAATGTAATCCCTAGGATCAACTGGGATCTGACGATACGCGCGCTTTAAGTCCTTTTTAAAAAGAAAACATCCTGGGCCCTTGGCGATGATGAGATCAACGAAGTCGGCAGAGCGAGGAAGAGACAGGTGAAAAGGTTCGTCCAGAAAGGAGTCTGTTGGGATGCCGTCATTAACGGAGGCACCGGGTGGGAAGCTCAGATCTAAAACCACGCGACGTTTACAGGTGTCTTTAGGGACAGTTTGGAGCGGTGAAGTTTGGATAGGCGTCGGGAAAGGGTTGTGTTGAAATGGACCAGCGGTTGCTCCGTGTGAAATTTCAGTGGTAATGAAGGAGTCGATTGCATCAGGAAAAAACTGCGGAAGAATGGTTGGACTTGGAAGGTGTGGGAGATGAACTGGAGCGGTAGTTGATAGGCCAACCAAACGCGAGAAATTCAGCCACGACAGAGTCGGAATACTGGACGAGAGCGGATTTCCATAATGGAATGTTCAATTTCAAGGGAACGGAGACACGAGCACCGAAGGCGTTAGGGTAAGGCGACTTAGAACAGAGGATATGGCGAACAACGGCGGCATGCGAACGGGCACTGGAGAGCGAAAGCTGACCAGGCGGCGAAACGGCAACGGACGGGACGGAAGTTATCGGATCAAATGTTGAGACTGGAGATAAAGGAGTTTGGCCGGAAGAGATCGAGGTGCGTAGTCAATCAGTCGTAGGGGGCGTGGCACGAGTTGAGGACGGAGGTGGTCGAGTAGGGCAGGAGGCGATGGTGTGATCGGGAAGTTTACAATAAGCGCAGATATGCTCCACTCCCGGCTGATGACTGGTGTTGTGGCACACGCCAGTGCGATTCCAATCGCGGCAATATGAGCGTGAGCGGTTGTTATGGCCAGGGACAGAGGCGATATTGGCAGGCGATTGTGTGTTTGGAAGGCGCTGAGATTCAGTGATGTTAAATCGCTCGATCTCGCTAAAGTCGTCACCCCAGTTAGCGAGGCCAGCCTCGATACGTTCTAAGACGGTGGCGTGGAAAGAAAGAACAGAGGGCCAATTGTATTTCGAGGCGAGGCGCATCAAGGACATCAAATGTCGGGTCATGACAGCTTGTTTTTCCGGCGGTTCAGAGTTAACAATGTCTAAATAACCATAGACGAATTCAGAGGTTGTGAGATCCTTGAACTTTTTCCTAGCTAACCCGAATGGGACGTGCAAATGAGGCCATTCTTGAGGTTTTGTAATGCGAGTGTTATGATCTAGCTGACCTTGAGACTTACCGGAATTGGTCCCGCTGCGCACTGTTTCGAGCGAAGGGATGTCAGCTGGTTTACCACTGCCAGGAGAAGATAAAGAGCGGGCTTTGGCTTGGGCTTCCAGCTCTAATACCTGGATCTCCAGACGTTGCTTTTCAATTTGAAGTTTTAGAAGCTCTAAGTCAGAGGAATTGCTGACCGACGGAGGCGGCGAGACACGTGGTGGAGTGTAATCATCTTGAAGCGAAATTCCTGCGCCAGGAGCGCTGTAAGGCGGCCGATTCAAGGAAGGAAGGTCGTAAACAAACCCCGATGGCAAAGAGGGGGCCTTGGTTTTACGTTTGCCGGCAGCAGCAGCCATTGAAAAGGCACAAAGTGAACAAAAACGAAGACGCAATGAAGACACAACTGGAACGAATGATAAGCAAACGAGATGATCAAATTACCGACGCACGTGAGTCAAGGCGAGCCGACCTGCAGCGTGGAGTCCTGGGCTAATTAAGTTATTCCCTAGGAATATTAACCTTTAGCATGAGTTCTTTGCCTGTGTATCCAGCAATGTGCTTCCGAAATAGTCCCTTTGGATTTAGCAATGTCATGCTTACTACTTGTCCTGGTGACAAGATTACAGATGAATAGATCTTTGCAAAGTTCTTGAGATCTAGTGTAATATCAGGGTGTTTGCCATTTTCATCAGCATGTTCTTCTTCTTATTCTTCTATTCCTTTCAGAACATATATTCTGTCATTAAGAGCACCTAATGAAAATAAAAGAAACTTGTTTAAGTTGCATAAAAAATGAATGTTTTTTCTGGAGGTTGCATTTCAATGAATCTTGTATTGTTTAATGGTGAATTTAGAAAATAGGGCTATTGTCTGGGTAAAAAAGGAAGAGGTTAATTATTTTATTATATGCTGTGTTTTAATATGGCATTTTGTTAGTGTTGTTGTTGTTGTGCTTATAGCACCCAAATTGTATAAAATTAGTCAGATTTTATAAGGTTTTTTATAAGGGTTGGGAAAGAATTAAGACTGTGCTTACATAACTGCGATAGGCATGTGTTAACAATGGAATGAGCTATGCCTATAGCTTGTGGTGAAACAGTCAAGTTTGGAGTGGGTGCATCTTGTTCAATCTGTAACAGAAAAATCTACTCCAAAACATCAAAATGCGGTGCAACATACATTGTAAAATAGGCAAATGTTTCAAAGTTTGGGTAGTGCTAAACTTTTCTCGAATAATCCTAGTAGAAATTCGGTTATACATTGAACCCAAGTCCCCATAATTTTCTCTGTCTACCCCAAAGTTTTGTAAAGTAACCATATTTAAATTCTTCCTAGGCCTCGCCATAAATTTAAAGGACAAAAAATAAAGCTCGCATTTTTGGTACTTACCACCCCATTTTTGGACGAAAGCATCACGAAATTTTCCTGAGACCATCTCAGCCAATTCATTGCGATTACATGGAACATGTTCTATTATTGGAGTATCCCTGCAATACATGTAAAACAGCAACATACATGTATGCCAAGCCATTTATTATTATTGTATCAATAATAACAAATTGGGTTGTCCCTGCCCTGAAGGAAAATGTTTATACCCCGCCTACTACCGATGTCCGATATCCTTATTTTTAATGTACATGGATGTCTGTGCCACGGGGTTGAATTGATACCAAATAACCCTTTAACCCCTGGAGACCACGGACTACAACATACACGATTTATCATTAACTTGCGACAATACCTTTTCATCCTTTTTACAACAGGAGCGCTTCCAGAACTTCCCTCGCCTTCTTGCAATCCACATTTAAACCCAAACCTTCGATTATAAACCATTGCAAACGTCGCAAACGGTACCGCACCAACAATCCAAAAATTGGCACAATCTTTCAACAAAGAGGTTTGAAATGCAGTATCTTCGGATGACAAAAAGAACTCATCGTCTAAACACTCCAGATCAAATTGCCTCTTTCCATTTAGCATCCAATAACCGTGGTTTTCATATATTTTACACACTCTACAAAATTTAGTTATACGTGTGCCAAGATAACTCCCACGCTCTCGATGGTATATGACTACAACGTGAGTTGCTGCATCCACCGACAAATCAGTCTTATTTGCCTTCAACGCTTTATGAACGAACCATAGTCATGCATGTGTTGACTTCTTTGTTGGTTTATTCGTTGGTTTTCATATAAATTTACACTATTTTCAGACCGTGACTGAAATGAAATAGGGTCTAAACTGGCATATCTGCCTTTCAACGCTTAATGAACGAGTTATAGTCATGCCTGTGTTGGCTTCTTTCGTGGTTCATTCGATGGTCTTCGTATAAATTTACACTATCCTCAGGCCGTGACTGAAATGTAATGCGCTCTAAACTGGCATATTTGCCTTTCAACGCTTAATGAACGAGTCATAGTCATGGCTGTGTTGACTTCTTTGTTGGTTTATTCATTAGTTTTCGTCATTTACACTATCCCTAGGCCGTGGCTGAAATGTCATGACGCAATTCACGGACCGTATGAACCTCCATACGCTCCGTATGTCAAATTTACGGACCGAACGAACTGTATGGTCCGTTAAGCGTCTCACCCCACAGAAATGGTGGGTGCCATATTTGAATTCCCTTGAGTCCGTTTAATGAGATGCAACTCACGGTCCGTTAATACCTCCGTACAGTCCGTATGTCAAATTTATGGACCGAACGAACTGTACAGGACGTTAATCGCAAATGACGGTCCGAATCAGTGGGAGCAAACTGTACGGACCGTTCATCATAAATTACGGTCCGTATCAGTGCGGGTGTATTGGACATGTATGAGTAAGACCCATTTGAGGAGGAGCCACAAAGACTGTCCTGCTAATATCAGAAGTACATAAATAATAATTATATACATTTCAAATTTGAATGTTGAAGTCAGTTTTCATTTCACGAGTTGTCATAGGGATTGACATAATGTAATTCTGCACCTTACCAAAGTAACCTTTCAGCCATTTCAAATCAAAATTGAAATTTTTTGACAGCCCTGGTGTAAATTATATTATTTTTGACGAATTTAAAATAAACTAAAAGCTTAATGTTGAAAAGCAAATATCATGTGCACAATTTTTACTACATGGCAATCTGCCTGGGTCACCTAGGAACACTGTCTTTGATCAATAAGGGATACTAAAGTTGCCACCTTAGCTAAAAATGTAAATTTTAAATTCTGAAGTGAACATTGTGTACTGGAAAAAAATCAAGAAATACTAGTGTTATATTTTAATGTAAAGGTCCAGAAAAATCAAGATCCTTTCCTTTCCTTTCTCTGTCTCTCTCTCTGTCTTAGACTGGTGTCTAGAGAACAAAAACTCTATGAAGAACTCCAGGAAAATTAAGGATTTGTTCAGGGTGACAGACTCGTAAGCATTGTGCTATCCCATATTTTGCCCTAGCTGGTCCTTCCTTTTTAAGTTAATGTTAATTACAAAAAAAGACACAAGTGGGATACACCACAGTATATTTCTTTTATTCTTTCTGCATTTCAATAAAATAAAATACATATTTATATAATATTTGTGTTTCACTTTACATGTAATACGCATTTGATTTTGACAAAATAGGTATCTCTTCAGTATAAATAACATGATATGTAAAAGAAAATATCGTACATTGTTTCAATCATTTGTGACTTCTATTCTTCATTCTGGAAATATCCTTGTGTAAAATCAAACAAAATCCCAACAGTGCTGGTTGCCTTTTACTGCATTGCTGGCCATTTTGCTCTGTGCAGGTCTTCTATTGTGACGTGATAAACCTATAAAATTGCAACCCATATAAGTGATTGTGAAACAAGTTGCTCTTGTAATTCTAAGCTCATCCTCCATCAATTTTTCCCCAATGTTGTAAATTCCTTATTGATCAGAATTTGCTGTCTTTCAAGTTTCATCCACTTTACCTACTGGCTACAAAACGAGCTGTTTCATTGGACAGACTTATCTACAGGTATACTCCTCCCCCTTCCATCCTAAGGAAATACTGGGTCTCTGATCCACGCAAAACCAGAAACGTAAAAGAGGGTATTAATTTTGATTGGGAAAACAAATAAAGCATGTTACCGCAGCGCTTTCAGGATCCTGATAGTCCCTCAGGTTTTCGTGGATGATTTCCCAGACAACATCCTTGATGCAGTTCGGGTACACGTATGTTGGCAAAGTCTTTCCCTGAAACTGCCCTGCTCCGACTTTGTTCCCAAACTGAGAAAGAAAAATATTGTCACTGAGTTTAATGTTGGAGAATGATCGTCCACAATTTTATCCATTTTATGATACAACTGGAATGTAAGAACGAAAAATTGTCCTCATATGCATTGTGATGTGGGTGTGAAATAAATACGACAGAGACACCCAGTTTAGAGATGGAGCCACATTTTTTATTGTTCTGGGAATCTCAAGATATCACCGGGAGTATTGACTTTGTCCCAGGACACTGTACAAAGCGCTTTAGTCACTGCACACAAGCAATTCAAATTTTCGAATATATGTTTGATGACTTCATAGTTTTGTGAGCAAATAACCATGTCATCATTGTAACATTTATTACCGGTGTATTAAGCCGGACAAGAAGACGAAGTGCATTGAGCAACAACTCCCAAGATGGCGGTTCAACAACAACTCTTAAATCCATGAAAACGAGGCTAACACGTCACAACTTACAATATCTCAATGTTAACCAATGTTAACCAATATTGTCACAATCATAACATGTGAGATTGAAGGTCATGAGGACGTGGTTAGGCCTTCAATGAAGGTAAATTTCTATTTTCTATTAAAATTGACATAAAACTTTACGCACATGGAGTAAGACTTACCCAAAATATACCAAACAAGTGCCTGTAACAGCGCCTTCTCGCTTGTTTGGTGCTTTTGCCTGGATTGCGCAAAAAACGTGCAAGATGTCTCAGTCCGGGAGGAGTAGATGTGAAACTGCAAACAGAAGGAGGTCGCATTATTGCTGGCTCTCAATTTAATGCAATTGAACAAAGAACTTCACTGAAAAAAAGAAATCTTGTTTACCCATGTTCACAAAATCTGTGATCTAACGCCACCAGAGCTCTTTCCCGAGTCGCATCCATGATCAAAGAGGGCCTTGTGTTTAATTATCAAATGGTTTTATCAAATGGATCTGTCAACAAGGCACCTTCCAGGAAATTCTTCGTAGACTGCAAACACCTTTGGTCTGGCATCAAATCTCTATTTTGCCGCAAAATCCCTCCTTAGAAATGAAACTTCTGTTACTTGTATCTCGGAAACGCGACGTTTTCAAATTTGGTAATTATGCTACTTTATCAATAAAGTTTCACATGTGAAAAACATGAAGTGATCCGAAAAGGTCACTCTATCCTCCAGGAATACCTTAATATACAAACCAACTCCACTTGTCCTTAGCATAGTAGATTGAGAAAGAAATGACTAACCAGGCAGATCAAGATTACAAATTTGCTCAGAAGATCTAAGCCATGTCTCTGATAGACTTATAATGTTGAAGGGATAATTCAAATCACTTAGCAATTGCACTAGGTTATCAAAGTTTGCTTGAATACTTATGTTACAATTGAGTAGTGAAAATGCCTTGTTTTAGCAACTATTAACTGTGAAATTTATGTATATCAAAGTAATTAAAATTGATAATAATTATTAATGATGGTAATGGTGTAATATACCCGTGAGATTGAAGATATGCTAGTCGCTTGGCAACGGGCGAAAGGACAACTGAAAAGAGTCCCAGGCAGGAATCGAACCTACAACCTTCGTAACACCCGTCGGATGCTCTAACCATTGAGCTACAGGAACCCCTGGTGAGCTAGGTTGTTTATCTAGGTTCTTACACAGTGTCCCACTGGTCTGCGGGCATGATAATGAGAGGCAAATGGCGCAGATCTTTCAGGGTATTAACTTGTGGATGACCAGGTATCATGTCATCTTACGTGGCCACAGCAAGTTTCACTTTTTTCTCCTCAGTCTGCTTGCTCAACAGCTCTTTATGCCTCTGCTTGACTAAGTGCTCCTCCTAAACACACAAGGCTAATTCACTTTCCAAGGCATCAATTTCAGCATGTTGGGCGAGCTTTTTATTTTACCCTTGCAAAACTTGCTTGGAATTCCCCACAGGTTCTCACTCAGTGGTTCACTACATCCTATCTTTCCAAGGTTGGGTAGTCCAGCAAAGAAGCAACCAGATCCGCTGATGAAAAACAGCCATAAATTTCTTCCAAAGGTTCCAATCGCCTCGAAATTCCACATTGACCTCAGTAGATAATAACAGAACACATCTGCTGTAGGCTTTTGAGGAGCATTAATGAGGAGAGGGAAGTATTTCCACAATCTTTTCAGTCTGGAGCCAGCGAAGAGGCTTGATTTAAGCATTTCATTCCCCAACCTGGCCTAAGAATCAAATTACTTTCTCATTCAGTGGCCAATGGTCAATTGTGTGATTCTTCACGGGATGATTCCCCACTAACTGACAAATGCTTAAGCTCACAAATGCCAAACCTCCCCTACCTAACATTATTTCATTGTTGTGGCTGTCTTTTACAACTGTGAGTTAATCATGCCTTATTTCTTTTACTAAGAGACATCAATTTCTTTGATATTTGTGTTTTAAGATCCCAATAGCTTTATCTGAAGCCAAAAAACTTTGACTTACTCTACACTTTGCCTTATTGTCATTAATTGTCTCTGTCATTTCCATCATTTGACTTGTTCTAGTCACAAACCTTGCTTTCTTTTTTAAAGCTTTCTGTCTTTTTCTCCTTTCAATTCTTCTCCGTTTTACTCCTGCCTTCCAGAACAAAAACACAGAAAACTAAATATAAATTATTTTGGTGATGCCAAAAATTTGGGTAACAGTTTATAAAGAGTGCCACTACTTCTCAATCATAAACAAACATACCAAAATGATTTGATGACATCTGTTGCAACACAATTAATTGATACTTCAATTACAAATATTATAAACCTAACTGGCCTATACCTTGATCATAGTACCACACAGCAATAGATAGAAGTTGATAACTTGAAGCATTGCATCTGCAGTAAAGTGACCAATCAATGTCCAAGCATTAGGATTCGTCATGATTGACATAAAGCTTTGCATCTAACTGACATCTTTTTTTAAATGCTAGAACCTGGCAAAATCCCTCTTTTTGTAACTTAAGAGCGAGTGTCCACTGATATCGAGCAAAATCAAGAATTCTTGGTCACGCTCAAAATTTAGTTTTCAATGAGGTTTGGTCTGTTTGTAGGTATCATCGTCTCAACAAACAAGGTGTAGTTTGATTTTCGAACTTCCAAAGTAATTTCGAAAAAATTAAGAATATTTATTTCGGCTGTCGGCGGCCTCAAAGACACTAAATATTAGAACCAAAATTGGCTGGTCCCAAAACTTGTATCGCATAAGAAGAAACCCAATGTTATTTAAATTCTGTCAGCATAAATAGATCGAGAAGGCCTTAAGTAAATACTTTGCAGGAGAATTTCAGTTCTAACCACGATTCGAAAAGAAAGATTTCAATATTTAAAACGACTTTGTATTTTGGCTAGGCGGAATACAATTTTACCCTTAAGACGCGAGGAAGAATTTAGCGATGTGGCACAAGCTCATTCTGTCTGTAGTTTCAGCTGTAGGCAAATGAGATGATATTCTAAAACATATATAAAATTCGTTTTGGGTTATTTTATCTACACTTTGCATGGGCGACGTTAAGTTGGAGAAAATCTTCTAAAAAAATCTTAATTCCCACTGCATGGAAAACGTTCATGTAATTTCAAAATAAGGCAGGAAAACGAAAAAGTCAACCTTTGCTTTGAGTCTTTGCAAAGTTTCTTGTGTGTTTAAAGGTATATTCAAGGAAAATAGGTTGTAATGACAGTGATAGAAAACCGTTCAGAGTAGTCCTCTTCGAATTGACTGAGTTCACGACTGGATAAGCTCGTAGGATTCGCTCGAAAATTCTTCTGAATTGTTGTCCGTAAAGAGCAAGGTATCCACACAAAGCCATCAGTGAAAACCTTTTTAAACGGACCATTTTCCACAAGTAAATTATCAAAATTTGAGACGCCGAATTCTGATCAGTTATCACAATTGTTTCAGGAAAGACTAAGTGCCGTGTCATATTTCATTACGTGACACCAATTTTATACCGTGGGAGGGGTAGGATCGATAGGCTCATTTTCTCATGGGCATTTGTGGATCTCACGTTAGGATTGATGCTATTGCACGCACATGTATACAATTCTTTCATAAAAGACGATTTGAAAACTTTGCTTCCTGATATTTTCAACAAAATATTATAACTCATGTCTACGGCAGTCCAGGTGGTGTTGAAGGGCTGAGAAATGCTGATATGTTTTCATACATCCTTCTTCAGGGCATGAGTACAGAGGGTTCGATTCATCTGCTGTCTCCTGGCATTGCTGTGGTGAATTACTCTTTTGGGGACGAAGAGGCTTTGCTTTCGTTGGTATGAAGTGTCCACCAGACAGCTGATTAGATTCAGTGATGTCCTCACCGAGACCGGGGATGGTCATCTCATTTCGTATGCCTGTTTTGTATAACGGTACTACCTTTCCAGGCCCGATCCCGTACGCTCTCCACACTCGTAAGTGATCTTTTCTGTACTCAATGTTGGAAATAGCACTGACACCTTCCAGTTTTGCACTTACTGGTCGAGGGAATGTTGGAGGGATTGGTAATGTTGTATGGACTCCAGGTATTCCGCCAGAAGACAACATTGCAGCTACCATTTCCCGCCCAGTCTCGATGTTATTGCCGGCATTTAAGTGGATTTTCATATGCGATTTCATAGAGGCCGCCTTTCGATCGCAAGCACCTTTACCACCTTGTGGATCTGAGAAATCCATGCGTCAAACAAACACACCAGTATCTTTGCCAATTAGGCTTGCTCCTATGATAGACGCCCCACAGTGATAACATCCAGCGTTATCTTGACGGAAGTACACAGATTCCAGGTGTGGGAGCTCTTTCTTCAGTTTTGATACCACATCCTCCATGATGGAAAGAACGGTGCAATTGTCTTGATTGCAGCTCTGAAATACGTGAACGAATGTCATTGTATGGAATTTTTGGTCGAGTTCAGCCCTATGGATCGCCACTGTTATGTGCCACGAGATTCCTCGTTTTCCAAACCAATCAGTTTGGCTTTCCCTGTACTTCCTGGGAAGAAACTTCATGGCCCAATCTTGGACTAGAAGTACTGACGTTTCATCTAGCATGTCAAGTGCATCGGTGCGTGCTTTATCCTGGTTAACGTTCCTCAGAAGGTACACTTTCCATGCATGTATAGCTTGTTTTGCTTGGTCAGTCACGAACATCAGTTCTTCGATGACGTCAGCATTGTTGGCCGGCATTTGGGAGATAGCCTCATCGATGTTGTTTAGCACTGTCTTGAGATTATCGCAGCGATCGCAAATCCCAAGATGCTTGTGACTGCATTTCGTCTGAAACTCAGGATCGTTTGGATCGCTAAGGGCGTAAACCCTACAATGGTCAGGGATGCAGGATTCTTTGGAAATGTGTACCTGTTCAATAAACAATGATTTCAACGAAACAAATTAGAAGTGCCAAAAAACCTACAAATCCTTAAGTTAGCTAGCTTTACTTTGCCATGTTAAAAGCTCTGTTTGTGTCCAGATTTAAGTGCCGAATATATGTGCAAATGGCTGCCTTATTATTTATTTTCACAGACAGGTTACCTAACCTTTTCATAGCAACAGAAATAGCTCCGAATAATCTTTAAAAGGGTTGTGATATTTTAATACTGGTATAATCAAGAAATGTGCATGCCTCATTTTGTGCTCTAAAACAAATTTCGTCCCCAGAACCCGCGTTTCGCTTATTTAACCTCTAAATTAAGCCAATTCCATTATGATACAATCTCGTTTCCGAGGCTACCGTCATTTTGGTCAGCAGCATTCCTCTTTTACGGAAGCCACAACAGTTTTTAGCATCCATTTTTTATTAGCCTGGAACCAATGGATGTTTGGCCTTCAGAGGCCTAAAACGTGTGCGGGCTCTGGGGACGAGAATGGTAATGACTGAGTTTTGCTCTTCCCGTCTTACTGTGCATGTGTATGTCCATCTGCAGGAATCATCTTCAAAGCTACATAGCAACTGCTGAAACAGAGAAAGACTTTGGGATCGAGGTTGCTCCACTGACAACCACAAAATGCTAATTATGCCAGCTGCACTTTTTTGTTTCAGAAACTGACTCCATAAAAACTCTGTGCAAGAGTAATCTCAAATCCTAGAGAACACTATTGACAGCACTGAAGCACAAACCATTACCTTATAATCACTCTTGAGGTAACGTTTTGTTGATTTGAGTAGGTCCGTTTGCTCTTTCACCCACGTCATGCCTTTTACATCCCCCAGTGTCTCTAAAGCCATAGTCAAGTCATCAAAAGCCCGGGCACCTATTAATAGTTGATGATCACGACTACTTAGCATCATGACACAGAAGAAATAACTAAAAATTTTATTTGCCACTCCCCCGTGAGGAGCCCAGTTTTTGGGGGGCAATAAGGAAGGGGTAAAGAAATGTTTTACACAGAACATAACATGACAAAGAACCCCAAGAGGAAGGGGGTAGATCTGTTGGCTATTTATGGCAAAATTACACTTATCAAATCTCTATTAATTCCGAAATTTGTTTATGTGTCATCTTTATTACCTACCCCAAAGGAATTTGTAAGTCAGTTAAACCAGTTATTATTTCAATTCTTATGGAATGGCCCTGATAAAGTCATACGCAAATCGGCGATAAATGAATACTCCAACGGAGGATTAAAGATGATTGATTTTGATAGCATGATAATATCGCTTCGGTTGGCATGGCTAAAAAGAATAGCTAGCTCAAATGATGGCACCTGGAAAAGGTATTTGACACATCGTCTAGAACGCTTTGGCGGCCTTTTCTTGTTTCATTGCAATTATGATGTTAATATCCTTCCACTGAATATTTCTCTGTTCTATCTAGAATTACTGCAGTGGTGGTCAGAATTTAGAGATACGTTCTCTTCAGAAAAAGACTGGCGTTATATTCTTTGGAATAACAAACAAATACTCATTAACAATAAAACAGTTTATTATAAAAGCTATTTCGAAGCTGGTGTAGTTCATATCAGTGATCTATTCTTTGACTTAAATAACAAAGATTCCTTTTCCTTAGTTTCTAACAGGATTTCTAAAACTAACTTTTTAGTTTGGGCAGGTCTTCGGCACTCGATTCCTTCCATTTTAAAAAATTGTACTCATAAATTAACAACAGATGAATTTTCTCTAAAAATTGACGATAATATATTTGATGTTACTAAGAAGAAATCTAAAGACTATTATACTTTACTTGTAAGCAGAAAGGCTCTCCTTCCAGCTATTGTAAACAAGTTGCAAAATGAATTTCATTTCACACTCGAGGAAGTTAAACAGATTTTTATGATCCCGCATAGTGTGGCTCTTGAAACATATGTTAAGGCATTTCAATACAAAATTCTTAACTCCATTCTCTATACTAATGCTAAACTTTACAAAATTGGCTTTAAATTGAATGACTCGTGTTTCTTTTTGTTCATCTGAACCAGAAACGCTATATCACTTCCTATACCTCTGTCCTTTCTCGATAGATTTTTGGCGTGACTTCGAAATATTCTGGCACCAACTTTTAAAGGAAAACATTAGACTTTCGTTACAAGATATTTTAGTTGGAATAATTCGACAAAACTCCCCTTCTGTTAAGCTTCTAAACTATCTAATTATAATTGGGAAATTGTACTTGTGGGATTGTAGAAGAAGTCAAATTCTTCCGAATATACACGGATTTAAAAAGAAAATTGCTGTAAAATATGAAACGGAAAAATATATTAGTCTGCATAGTAAAAAAACAAAGGATCTCTTTGAAGCTAAATGGATAGTGTCGCCTCTTGTAAATGCCTAACTATTTCAAAGGTTTTAATATGCATCTACTTTCTGTATGTAATTACTATATTATTTACATTATACTTTGTAAACATTTCTAGTCTGTTTTGAATGTTGTAATAATAATAATATTAGTGTTAATTTGTTGTATTATATTATTAGTATTAGTAACACTAGTTATATTAGTTGTAACATTATAATCATGTAGGTAATTTAATAATTTACTGTATTAATATCAATTTGTTTTAATAAAGAATTATATCAAAAAAAAAAAAAAGATCTGTTGGCTATTTATAAGCGTGACAGGAGTTAGCTGAAATCGGGTTTACCGTTAAACAATCTCCAAATACGTCATGACAGGGACTTCAGCCCGGAACCCTTACTTTCAAGTCATCGCTCTCTGTCTACATAACAACTGGGCCACACCTCCTGGATGGAAGCATATTCCCCATGCATAAAGAAGGGAAATGACAAGAAAAGGAGGCAAAAACGTTTGTACTGACCTGTTGCACTGAAGTAATCTAGTCCTTGCAGGGACTTGTGGACAGAGGCAGAACACACAGATAAGATTCTCAGCAATGTACTGCGACTTAATGGCGTAAGACCACATTCTTCAGCATATGTTTGGTGCTGTGTTGCTATGGATTCTGGTATCATAAGGTGGATGACATTCGGCACTGTTATAACTTCTTTTGACAAAAGCTTTATGCTTTTTTCACGGAATGGCAGGTCCTGAATAATTAGTGGACTTGTAATAAAATCCAGAAAGTGCCTGTGGTACTGCCATTCTTGTTAGTTGCTGAGAGGCGTCTGGAACTCCTTTGCCATGGGCAAGGATGTGCTTTCTAGCAACAGTAAAACGATATCTGGATAATTTGGGAATCCATTTCAACAGGGTGCGGTAAGAGACTTTGCCTGCCATTATGGACAAGATTTGCCATTTTGTGTCCCATCTATTAGCGTTTGCATAGCACTCCGTCAATGCCTCCATGAACACATTGTCGACATCCTCCTTCTCCTCACTAGAGTTTTGAGGCTCTAAAGGCTTTGAAACAATGGCTTTCCACAAATGATGCAGCTGATTAGGAGCAATTTCATCGAGGGCGGCAGTAATGGCCTGTCATGTTTTGCGCACATGGCGACGCCTGGTTCGTTCACTCGCATCCTCCCACTTACTGGTCATAACATTTCTCACTGGACTTATATCTCTACTTCCCAAGAATGCATTTAGCTTGTCGAGAGGTTTATCTGGAGCGCTTTCTGTTGGAGTTCTGAATGTGGAGTCAGCAGTATAGAACCTTGCCGGGGTGCTCTCACCGATAGGACACCTGAAAGTAGTGGTGCTTGTCTCGTTCTATGACAAAATGAAGGTACTTAGTTACCTACTGCGCTCTTCATACGCTGCGTTGGATTGTAAGCTCTTATCTAGCTGCACAGTGTCTTGTTTCTCCAATTGCCAAATTGAATCTGAAACGAGTTATGCCACTTGGGCAGATCTCTTGTCTAGATGTAAAATGCCGTTAATGGATAAGATATGGACGAGTTGACCCATAACGGAGTTATTAACGGCATTCCCACAACAGGATAGTAAATGCGTTCAGACGGATAACTAATATATTTCTGTTGGCTCACCTGTTGTTGCCACTGATTACTGATGGTCACTGTTGAAACCAACGAAAATTATCAGTGATATTGTGCAGCGTTACTTACCAGACTCAAGTTTCCTATCTGTGAAAGCAAGGACTCACTCTCCTCCACACTTTCTTGTGGCGGCAACTCCCTCTTAGGTTTCATAGTGCAAAGCATTTTTCTGCATTTTGGGCACACCCCTGGAAAACAAGGAAGGGTAATAAATTTGTAATTGGATGGCATATCTCAGTTTTTAATTTACCTTAATTCAATAAATCTACTTGACAGGTACACCCCATAATTGAGAATGAAAAATAAACGCTCGCTTCCAGAAATAATGCAACTATAGAACTCAACGTAGTATTAATATTAAAGCAGTAGGTTCCAATCTCACCTGATCCCACAGGAAGGAAAATACCACTTTCCTTCAGCACGAGCTGCGAGTCGGCTTTACTGAGTCCTCTCTCCGCTCTAGGCTTCCTGAGGACGTCATCACTATGTCTTGATAATATTACGGGTATTCTGCACTTCTCATAGGCTGAACGTCTCCACCCGATACCTAGTGCTCCACGATGTGCAGGACATATCACCAATTGAGTTATGTTTACTGGAGTAGAAAAAATGGACGCCCTTGACAAGATTAGGTCCACTTCATTCTTGATGTCACTCAGCGCGAACGCTGATTTGTGAGCACTGATATCCCTATTACAGCTAAGCAAATGAACACAATCTACTGATCTACTTCTGTCTTTTGTGTCTGATCCACAGCACCCCCCAGTAATTTCAAGAAATGAGCAATTACTGTTCATAGTTCCAGAGAACAGTTCTTTACAACTTCACAGCACAGGAACTTTAATACTGCCAAAAAGACTTTCTCTTTTATGATTTTCCCACGCAAATATTAAAAAAGCAAACAAATTTCAAGTCACGAGCGTGCGTTACATGAAACCGCAAGCGTGCAGCAATTTGCAGACTTCAGAACTTTTATTCCAAGGTAAAAATTCCGCTCAAGAAACTTAAAAAAAACGTCAAAGAAACAAGGAAACGTCTATCGACATGAGTTGATTACAGGAAATGTTTAATGTATCGATATTGAGAAATTCTTTCCAAGGAAGTAACGATTGTTCGCAAACGCTGTGTCACGCAAAGAAGGAATTTTCGGAATATCATTTGTTACATTCATAACACTATAACAAACAAGCCAAAATGAACATAGAAAATGACGATGCAGACTTAAGAAAACTTTTAAAAACCTGCATTTTTTATTTTATTTTATTACTCTGAAGAAGATGTTTAACTGTCGGCTTTGTATAAAGAGTCCGACTTAGCGGGACTTGCACCATGAATACTACAGGTCAATGGATTTCCAAGTCACCACAGCCTATTTTTTTGGAATCAGTATTCCTACAAACGCACAAGATGTTTTGCAAAGACACTAAAGAACGGTACCGGTATACGGTCGTTTGTTATAACGTAGATTTAGTTCATGCGGTGGGAAAATGTCTGGACCAAAACAGATGTTTACTAAAGCCGCGGTAAATAGAAGATTTTCTCAAACTTTACTTCAGTCGTACGAAGCGTAGATACAATTACCCAGGACAAATTTGACACATGTCTTAGAATAATATGTTGTCTCTTTACAGGTGGGATTACAGACAGAGCGAGCTTGTGCCACATGGTTAAAATCCTCATAGTTTTCCCAGAGTAAAATCCCATTTTGCAAGGCCAAAAGTACAAAATGCATCTTTAATTTTGACTTTTTCCCTCCCAGATCTTTTTCAGGACTCAGTTTGCTATAAAATAGGTTTTAAAGGTCTCTTTAATCAATACATTACAAGAGAGTTTCCCTGTTCGCATGCGGTACAAATTTTGGGAGCTACCAATTTGGCTTCGATTTTGTGTGTAATTGAGGCCGCCAACAGCCTGAATAGATTTTCGACTTTTTTTTCCAAAATTCAGACGGTATTTCAAAAAACAAACGATATCACATTTGTTTCGACAGTGATACCCATCAGCAAACCTAATCTTAGCAAAAAATAAATTTTGGCTGTGACCGCCTGTTGCTCGATATTTCCAGACATTCGCTCTTAACAACAACAACAACACTTTATTTCACATTCCCATTACATGGTTTGTAGGAAACGTATTAAATAATTAGCAAAATAGAAAAAAGAGTATTCAATTACAATTTAAGCTAAATATTATTACATAGAAGGAAATGCCTAGCAGCTAGATAACCGTGAGGTTTTCGAGCTAGCAGCTAGCTCTTTGAAAGTAGTTTCGAATGTACAGGACACCACAATAGCTAGACATACACACACATACACATAAAGCACACAGATGGCAAAAAAGAGAGAGAGAGAGAAAAAAATTCAGTATGTTAATTGTTCGGCCAACAAGTATTCTTTCAATTTTTTCGGAAAGTTATGAGTTGAAAATGACATGAGCTGTTGCCACATTTCTGTCGCCATAGCCGATGTTGTTTGCTTTCCTATGTTAGTCCTGAAACGTGGTTTGTAGAAATTGCTTTTGGAAGCATATCTCGTATTATATGTATGGACTTCACTTGCATAGCAAAAATGCTGGCTGAATATATTTGGTAATTTTTTAAAATGCCATTGATGAGTGAAGTTAAGAAGTTTTAGTTTATAGATATTCTTAACGTAAGTAAATCCAGCAAATTAAGTAACGGTAATGCACTGTCTGTATCTGGTCCATACAAGGTGGCAAAGAACATAAGACAGATAACACGATTTTGTTTTGTTTGGACTTTTTTAATTTGGGTAGTAAATGCACTGCCCCAGGAGGTTATCACATAAGAAATATAAGGATAGATGAGGTTATAGTCTAGTTGTTTAAGTTGTGAAAGGGAGGTGAAATATCTAAGTTTGCCAATAATTCCTGTGTTTCTAGAGATTCGAGTACCTAGATAGGAGACCTGATGTTTCCATGATAGCGTATCGTCTATAAGTACGCCCAAATATTTTATGTAAGTTCTCTTTTCTAAGCTATAGGCGGAGCCATCATTATTAGTTAGTTTTACATCCCATATTATATTTGTCTTTCTTTTAGGCGATTTAATGATCATATAATTAGTTTTCGTTAAGTTAATGGAAAGCTTGTTTAAGTCACACCACTCTTTAACTTTGGATAATTCTTGATTAATCAAGCTTTGTAATTCGACGGCGTTTGAGGAAGACGCAAAAATATTGGTATCATCTGCAAATATTCTAAAGGACAATTTATCGGAGCAGTTAGGAATGTCATTAATGTATAGTAAAAAAAGAAGGGGACCAAGAGAACTGCCCTGCGGGATACCACATTTAATAGTTTGTTTCGAAGATTCCATACCATCGATACCAACATATTGCTGTCTATTGGTAAGATAACTAGCAAACCAACTCAGTGGAATTCCCCGAACTCCATATTTCTCTAATTTGTTCAGCAGTATATCATGATTGACAGTATCAAAGGCCTTGGCGAAGTCAAGAAAGACTCCGCATGTAAGTAGATTATTATCTACTGCTTGTTTTAAATTGTCAGTAATTTCTAAAATGGCTTGTTCAGTCGATCTGCCCTTCCTAAAGCCAAACTGGTATTGACTTAAAATGGCATACTTTTCAACAAAGTTTGTTAACTGTGTACACACCAGTTTTTCAAAAATCTGTGTAAATATAGAAAGAACTGAGATAGGGCGAAAGTTAGTCGGGTCAGTGATATCGCCACCTTTGTCCACTGGAGTTACTTTGGAAATTTTGAGAATGTCAGGCATAATACCTTGTTCTATGGAGAGATTGTAAACTTCAGTCATTGCCTCATAGATGAGGTCTCCAGCCAGCTTAAAGCATTTTACGGGGACTCCTATGCACGACTTGTTTGCTGTTAGGTTTGAGATTAAGTCACGCACTTAATAGGAGTGGATATACCTAAACATAAAGCTGTTTGGAAAGTTCCTAGTAATATACCTTATAGGATTAGAGTTAATATGATTTGGCAGTTGAGCTGATAAACTTGGGCCTACATTAACAAAATATGTATTTAGCTGATTACATATGTCTAATTTAGATGTATAACATTTGTTATTATAGACTATCTTACTTATTGCAGGAGAGTTTTTTTTCTTTCTATTTATTAATAAGTTAATCATTTTCCATATTGTTTTCATATTGCCTTTGTTCATTTCAAACTGCTTCTTAAAGTATTTCTGCTTGGCTAAGTCCTTAATTTTAGTAAGTTTATTATTGAAAACTTTATAATACTTAACTTTAAGTGGGTCATCAGAAAAAAAATGAGTTTTAAATAAACGCTGCTTTTCTTCAATAGATTGAAATATTCCTTTAGAAATCCAGGGTTTCCTTAACAATTTTTGTTTAGATCGTGATGCCCTTTCAATGGGCGCATGCTTGTTAGTTATTCCTTCTAATGCAGAGATAATTCTAGCCATACTATCATTCACATCACTAGTGACTAAACTACGGAAATCTACCGCGGCTATATCAGCTAGGTATCTGGCTTCATTAAATCTTGAATAATTCCTATAGTACCTGTCACCTGCGTGCTCAGGAAGCTTGGTGGCTATTGAACAAAAACAGGGTAAATGATCTGAGAGATCCGCCAAGCAGATCCCAGACTTTAAAACCTTTTTGTGGTGAATTTGAGTAGATGTGATCAATAAGAGTGGCACTATGGTTAGTGATCCGGGTTGCTTTTGTGATGAGAGGCATATAGCCCAGATCGAATAACATATCAAGATATTCAGAAGTAAACTTATCACTGTGATATTTGTAAAAATCAATGTTAATATCACCAGCTATTAATACTTCATAACCGCAATTGTTCAAGTGATTTAATTTAAGGCTAAGAAGTTCACGGTAATTTTCGGCATTGCCGTGAGGATGTCTATAGATGGAACTGATAATAATACTCTTTTGCTTTTCTCTTGGTAGCTCCACAAAGCACGTTTCAAAACCTTCAGACGAAAACTCTAAATCCTGCCTACGAAAAAAGTTAGGTTTTGTTTTATATAAATACCAACTCCTCCAGCATTCGTTCTAGAATTCACACCGACAAAATTATAACCTGGTACATTAATATTGTGGAGATGTTGATTATTGTTGTTTAGCTTGGTTTCAGAAATAGTTATAATGCTAGGCATTTCCTTCAAAGTTATCAAAATATCATTAAGCAGACATAAATTCTTTCCTAAGCTCCGAATATTACAATTAAATATTGACAAACCTCTTGTGTTGAATTTTTGAAAGCACATGCCAGACTGCTTGATTGTGTAATATTTTGATTCTATATTTAAATTTCCTAAATCATTCAAAGACTGATCATTTTTATCAGGACTTTCAAGAACGTTTTCAAATAAATCTCTTTCTTCGAGCGTACAAATAGAATCATACACCCATGATCCCACAGCTTTCGCGAATTCTCTGCTGTCAGTTAAGCCATAAAATGGCAGTTCCGATAAATAATTCACAGTCACGTCAAGTGTTTATAATTATATAACTTGAACTGCTCCAACTGAATGACTTACCAGGGTCGACGCTAGAAACGGCAAGATTTTCTTCATTAAGAAGGGGAGTAGACTCACTTATCCAGGGGAAAATTTACTTTTAAAGTCAGCGAACTCGTCTGCGTAGTTGAACATGAACGTGCGTCTGTCCCCATCTCCTCGCTTAAGGTATATCCGCCCATTGTTGGTCCAGATGTATTTCCACTTGTTGTCCTTCTTGAACTTGTTAATGCTGCCAAACAACTTCTTTCTTGCTTGTGTCAATGACTCAGAAATAAATAATTTCTTCTTTGGGTCTTGAGAAAGATCCCTTAGTGTGCCAACTTTACCAACTTCTTTACCAGCGATTGCTTTCCTCTTTCCGTAAAATTCATCCCGAATACTGCAACGTGTAAACTTAACGATAATCTTGTCGTCCACACTTTTATTGTAAGTGGGTAAACGGTGGGCCGTGGAGATGTCTTCATCTTGCAGTTCAACACCCATTTCTTTCCCAATAGAACAAACAAGGTCAAAACAAGATACTTCTTCGGTTGGTAAAACGCCTGTCAGCTCCAAGCAGTCACGCCGCAAGTATTGAGAAAGGTCTTCAATCTCGCGCTCTATTTTCTTGCAATGCTTCATATCTTCCTTTCAATTTTCCTACAATTTCCTACAATTTTCTCAAACTGCTTTAGAAATTACAATTCAGCATCATTATTTCTTAAAGGTGTTGATCTTCGAGGACCACTCATTCCCCAATGAATTTTCAGTCTCTGGGGTAGCATGGAGATTTTCTTACACAATGAAAAACACCGACCATTTTTGAACCTGGTGTTTTCTTTGGACTTCTTTTGTCCTTGGATTTTGGTGTGGAGGAAATCAAGCTCACAGGTACTTCCCCCACATCTTCCCCACAATCCCTGATGGAAAGTTGTTCCTCATCTTTGTTAGATTCAACCTAAAACAGATTCACATTTGTGTTAGGTGATCTATTCTAAATTTTAAAAGCACACTGTAAACGCAAATTTGAATTTGATCTTTGAGGACCACTCATTCCCCAATGAATTTTCAGTCTCTGAGATAGCATGGAGATTTTCTTACACAATGAAAAACACCGACCATTTTTGAACCTGGTGTTTCCTTTGGATTTTGGTGTGGAGGAAATCAAGCTCACAGGTACTTCCTCCACATCTTCCCCACAATCCCTGATGGAAAGTTGTTCCTCATCTTTGTTAGATTCAACCTAAAACAGATTCACATTTGTGTTAGGTCATCTATTCTAAATTTTAAAAGCACATTGTAAACGCAAATTTGAAAGTAAACGAGAGCACGAGAACTCTTGACAGGTGACTTTGTCACTTTGACATTTTCTATAACAACCAGACTGTTGAAGTGGAAAATGAACTGCAAGGCCCTGGTTAGCTGTTAGAATACCGGGCTATGCACAGAAAAATCCACCAAGAGTATGGCATAAATGTAACTAGAGACCAAGTGTATAATGTCATGACTAATGTGGACCCAGAGGATTTTGAAGCATGGGGCAGCATTGGGGGCAAGAAAAAAAGAAAAAAGGGAACTATTTACAACCAGGGGATCTAACTGGGTTCACTCCCAAGTCGGTTACAATAACCTTATGGGAAAGCAAAATTCCACATTTCCATTTGCAGTTTATGGCTGCCTTGATACATCTAGCAGGGAACTGCTTTGGCTATAAGTATGAACATCGAACTGTAACCCCAAAGTGGTTGGACAGTGGTATCTCAATTATCTTTCTGCAATAAGGGTGATACCTGTGACGCTGAGAGCGGACAGGTTCAGAAACTGGGGTCATGGGTACCATGCATGCTTTCCTATGAAGACATGACATGGAGATATGGACCCAAGTGACACTGTTGTTCATGGGCTGTCAACTGCAAACCAGGTAACTTTTGAACTCATGAAGACACGTACCAGTGAAGTGAGTTATTGGGTTGCTCAGACTTCTATTGTTCAATGGTATCCTGCTGGGGTAGAGAGAGAAGGGAGTTTATTGACTTTAGAATCCACAGAACAACCTGAAATGCAATTTTTCTGCAAGATAGTTCCATGCAGTCATTAATACAGAAAAAAACAATTATTTGAAAATGTTTTTTCAAGGCTAGATTAATTTACAATCTTGAACTGCTATTTTGAAAATTACTGGTAATGTACAGTCTTCTAAAAGCCCACTATTTTAAGGATGGTTGTACTTACACTGTTAGCTTTGAAGTTCTGAGGTTTCCAGGTCCATGCTTAAATATGTTAAAGACTTAGGTTACTGCTAAAAACATTTCAGGCAAATATAATTGTGTATGATTTGAATTTACTGCTCATTTGGAGAATATTCACCTCTCCACTATTAGTGCTCATTTTTAATTCAATTGTAGATTGAGAGAAGGTGGAGAGAATCGTGCAAGTGAATGGAAAAATATTATAAAGGTTATTTGTGTTGGCTTAAGGATCAAGGTCGTTATGATCCTTGTGATGACAAAGACAGGTACAGTTGATTCGCTTTCCCTTGTTTCAGGAAACCATTTATTTATACACATTGGAGAGTTGTAGCTGCGACTTTTAGTTTTGTTTTGTTACTGTGCAATCCTGTAGAATGCTTCTAGCGTTCATCATGATACCAAGGATCTAGACATCTTTAAAGAGTCCGTTTGGGGGTACACATAGGATCCGAGCACAGAAAGACACAATTCTCCCAGATGGCATCGTAAACCACATGTACATGTTCTTTGAACAATATGGCCTTGAAGAATGTGGTATGTTTACAACCCCAATAATCTTATTTCAGACAAGGCTTTTTTTGCAAGCTTTTGCCTTGAATTTTTACCCTCTTCCAAATGTTGATAACAGTACTGACTAAAACGTAGCATGCCAAATGTTATTATGGTAACCAATGAGTATCAAGTTTTTCATAAATCACTCAAAGTTGTTAAAAAAAAAAAGCAGGGCCATGAAAGAAATACAGAACAGTTAATGAAAAAAATTAGTGCTCTCATTATTCTTGTTCATTTTCTCTTTGTTTTTTTATAATTGCAATTATATTACAGGTCTCTTAGTAACAGAAGAACAGCTCAAGGAGGCAGCCAGGCAGTCTGGAGTCCTGACTGTTCCTGGTGATTTTTTGAAGCCCGAATTTAGAGCAGAAGGCAAGTTTGTCTTGCCAGATAGTGAAACCATTAAACCCCATGAATGCAGAAATGCATACATATCATTTATTTGAAAATTACCTTCCAGCTATCACTAGACACAAGCAGTACTTAAGGCTGCACTGAGCATGTGATGGGGCAGATGCTCTTATTATTTGTAATTCCACATTGGGGATACTCACTGTAGCCCATAAAGTTACATAACATTTGAGTGTACATGTATGTTCAAGATAGATGTGACAAAAAATACTACTGGTAAAAAAAAATACCATCTCTGAAACATTGTTTGTACATAAATGTTTTTATTAACTAACAGCAACTGAAAATATATAAAGGAGTTCCATAGTGGTGAAACACCTACATTAAGGACTATTGGGTACTTTCTAGGACTACAACATACTAAAATGGCATTAACAGCGACATGTCTATATTCACAAATTATAAAGTTGAACCTTTCTGTATAGTTTTGTAATGATGACCAGATATATCTGTTGCAGGTGAACACTTCCTCGAATTTGCAATCCGAATCACTGAAAGACGAAATGTAATTGTACATGTTAAGATCCAGAGTGGTGGTTACAGCTTACGTTTAAGGCTTCTCTTTTGTGTCACTTTATGCAATATGACTGGCTCTCTTGACTCTTCATAGGCTATAACGAACTTTTGGTTGGTTGTGTCATAGCAAACTGCTCTTTGTTTGAGAATCTCGTTGACTTGTAGTTTAAAGGTAAAGTATAGAAATGATTTCACTCTACTATGACTATGAATTGTATCAGTCATCCAGTTGCGACTATGATGAAACGAAAATAATTCAATTACTAGAAATAATAGATGAACAAACGACGTTTCGGCCATATCACTACTCTCATATCTCTACTCTTTTTTATGGATGAAACTTGGTGAATGTATCCCTTGAGTCTTAGTTGATTCATGGTTGAGTCAAGATAAAGTGCATATTGATTTGGTGTGGAGTCTTATAGTGGTGGAAAGGATCGAAATGCACCAATAGGAGTCTAGGAAATTTGGGTGCGTTCAAGGTTGCCAACAGAAAGTGCAGAAAGTAGACCATGCAACCAGAGAAAGAATGGGGAAATCTAATTATGTCTGGTTGTATTTATCATGTGAGACGTGAAAGTTCAAGTGTTAACGGGTGGGTGCATGTGAATTGGGCTAGTTGGACATGCATTCTGCACAGGAGACTGCGAGAGCATGCTTGTTTGCTTGTCAGTAATATGTTCTATGAGTGGTGAGACCGGTAAAAAGAAGTTAGGTTGAGTAACGCGTTGAAATGTTGTGTTTTTTGATGTTGGTGGCAATTTAATTGTGGTAAGGGTTCGAGTGGAGAATTGGGCTGTTTTTTTGTTTGTTACGAATTTTATAGTGTAGGAGTTATGGAAGTGATTCCATGTATGGAGTTCCTGTCCAATGTAAGGTCAGTTTCTCATAGTACTTGGCGGCGAAGACTGTTCAAGGCACATTTATCAACCACTTGATCTCAAATCATTGACATTTTCATACTCACAAGATTTTGCAAGGCTCTGTAAACACGTCACGTATGAAGTAATGTTTTCAGTCGACCCTTGTGCTGCCTGATGAAACTCGTGTCTCAAAGGGAATGTTCTTCTTTGGCTCAAAGTACTTGTCGTGCTGGCGTTTAAGGTCTAATTGTAGAGAGGCCGTAGAAATAGGCGCAAGAGAAAGAAAAAGACAAATCACTGTTCCAAAAAGCAGAATTATATTGCCACGTGCGATTACCTTTGACAACTTAGTCACTTTTGTATACAATTACAAAGGCACCGCACAACAATAACCACGTGACAGAAACGCGTGACATACTAAAACAAAGATCAATAGAACTAAAAGGTTCAAAGTACACGAAATGTCTATTGGACATCCTCCGGGGGGTGAGGATGTGTCCTGCCCAGTCTGAAATTCGCCTCATGGCTTCCGTAGCTGCAGCTCGTCTTGGTCTGCTGTTTGTAGTTGAGGTGTCGTCGACTATTTCTTCATGTTCTGAAGGATCATTTGAAGGGGTTGACGTGGATACAGCTTTGTTATGGGACGATTGGTGTATCCTTTGCTTGTTCGGATATGAGCCACTCTGATGAGGCCATCCTTTCCTGTGATCAGGGCATGTATGACAGCTGACTTCCAAGAAGATCTGGGACCGTCATCGTGGACCAATCTCCCGACTTGATGACCTGCTGATTCACACCACTAGTCTTGTGAAATTTGCGTAGAGAGGTTACGTATTCGTGTCTCCATCTATTCCAGAAGTAGTTGAGGACATGTGCGTGAGACATAAAACATCGCCTAAGATCCGATGCACCTGTGTAGTCAGGATCAAGGGGGTCTGGCAAGGAGGTAATTCGTCTGCCAGAAAGAAGATGGGAAGGCGTCAGAGGTTATTCATCCGCGATGTCACTTGGGACACGAGTAAGAGGGTGATCATTCAGAATAGCTTCAACTTCGATGGCGAGGGTCTGTAGATCGGTCAGTGTAATGGATGCCTTGCCAAGAGTCTTCTAAATTACTCGTTTCGTCAGTCCAATGAGTCTTTCCCAGAAACCACTGTACCGAGTGGCTCCAGTTAAAATTTTATTACACGCCAGCGTTTTAATCGGCAAAGCTTAAACGTCAGATCTTGCAAACAAAATTTCCTTTCTTTTATGTAGTATAATTGTCTTTTCAATTTCTAAAATACCAGGATCGATTTTGGGCAGGTAAAGTTGGGCAATATTTTTACATTCGAAACGACATGCAAGGAGAGGGTATGCAACGAAGGCCAGAAACTATATTATTAAAATAATTTTGCTGAATCTTTTTACACAGTCTTGAAGCCTTGGAAGTCTTTTAAACATGTGTGGAAGATGAAGTCAATACGAGCTTTTGCACGTCCATAATTTTTCCTTAACATTGTTGGAAATTTAGACTAATTTCATGAATAAAAATTGTATTTTTTTGCGAATTTTCGAACTTTTCTAAATTTCTTAAAATGTAAAGCGCTTGGGGATTCCATAATACCATTTCTGGAAATAATTCACTCAAAGGGTTGTTTGGAGGATATTAGCAAAAATCCGATTTTTTGGAACTGATTTGAAATTCCTGATATATTCCGACATTGGCTCTTAAGATGGCGGTTCAGGGTAGTGGAGAGAATGAATGGAGAACTTGTGGAGCCAAAGAGAACAGACTTCAACCTATACACTTGAAATTTACTTTCTGGGTTTTGAGGATCTGACAGCCAAAAGAATCTGGTGAAGTCTTGGTCTCATCAAGTCCTACATGTAGAAAGGCTTTCTCAATGTCTGTGGATAGACCATAAGTGAAGGTGCGAAATCTGATGAGGATGGAACACATGTCGCTGAGAAATGGAGGACCAACTTCAAGACAGTCGTCTAAGCTTGGAGAGTTGGTTGAGGAGTGGCAACTGCAGTCAAAGACAACTCAATGTGCCAGAGTGAGTTTGGACTTTAACTGAATATTGCTGTCTTTCAAACATGTGTTGAAGTCTTCCACGGATGTTAAGACTCTCTACTTGGTGCAGTGATGCTCTGCCTCTCTCTCTCTCTCTCTCTGGACACCAGTTCCCCTGCTTTCCATCTCTCCCTGAATGAAATGAAGTTGTCTCACAATATCCCACAGTAAGACGTCAAGATCAGAGTCAGAAATGTCCGTTAATCTTGGCGCAGCATCACTGCCAAATCCAAGCAATGAACAGTGGTTGTTTAAAGTGCTGATCAAGACACGCAACAAATCAGCTATCTCCATCCATTTGAAGGAAAATTCCCTGAGATAGCTGATTTGCTTATGAGTGATAATAAAGCGAAGTTGCCAAAAATCCTTGTTCTGTTGTGTAACAAAATCTCGTAGAATCAAGGCTTCCTATTTTATCACAAAGATGAAGCTGTAGGGATTCCAGTGATTCCTCTATTTGCACCAGTTGGTCACTAAAGGACCTACACTCTGCACCAACAACTTTTTCACTGAGCACAGATTGCATCCAACACAGCTGATTCTTCGCCTCAGCGAGTCTTGAACTATTCATCTCCAGACAGTGTTGTTCAACATGATTTGGAGTTAGGCAGGTAATTTCCTCCACCAGATTTAACAAGCTGCTCACAAACTCCGGAACGGTCTCAGACATGGTTATGTAACAAGCAATAAAATCTAGCAGCCCAGAAGGGAAACAAGAACGATGCTCAGAGAGGTTTAAAAACATGTTGGGAGAAGTTGATGAATGATAAATCACCTAGCAATATATTAATATAAATCGATGTAGCATGTACACCATCCCCTGTCTACCCTCACACGCAGTCTTTTAGAGAATTCATATTTCACCTCCTCCCCGAGTTCTCTCAAAATGACTGCGTGGGGCTGGAGGCCATCCCCTATGCTAATACCAAAAGCGTCTAAAAATCAAATTATGTGATTTTAAACTCCTGTGTTAGCACTCCCTATATCTCCCAGTAAGTTCAGTTTTGAAAATTACCAAGGATCAATACCTATATCCAGGGTTGAAAGCATAAGCAAAAATTTCCTAGGACATCTCGATAGCAATTCTAGCAAAATAAAAATTAAAAGGACCAGAGTTGTTAGCATAAATCTTCGACAAAAGTAGCAAATGTATCAAGAATAATAGGAACGATAGATGACAAAGCTAAAGCAAAAAGGAATCTTTTTTAAACTGGTAGTAACAAGAACTTTCCTGTAACTGTTAAAAAGGTCATTGACAAAAATCACGGATACAGTAAGAATAGCAGATTCAGAGAGGAAGATGAAAGGCAAATGACAAAGGGATTGGGGGGCCCTAAGGAAGCCTCGAATGTTTAAGGACTCTGGCTACTCCTTGCAGAATTCTAGGTAGCCACACACAGATTCAGCTAACTCTAACTTATTGTATTCCACTGTACCTTTAGAGGAGAAGAGGAAATTATTTGGCAGCGAAGCGCCCGCCTTTTTCCTTGAGTGAAGCTGGTCAAGGGAGGGAATCTTGGAAACTTCTGATGGCACACCTGGTGAAGAAGCAGCTGTAGACGTGATGACTGACTGTAACTTCGTCAAAGCAGATGGGGGTGTGGTTGCCACCGCATCAGAACCTGGAGACAAAATGCTCTTGTTAAGCTGCGCCAACTTTAGTTGTGTTCCTGTGATTTCAAGCTGTGTAGCCAGATTGGTCGGTGTGAAGATTTGGTTTTCTTCACTGGTTTCTGCTTTGGGATAGCTCCTGTGTTCTGTGGATCAGGAATGTAAAGCAGTTCAGAAAGATTGTCAATTTCCTCCGGTAGTAGAAAGGAGGATGATTTTGCTTGACGAGCAGGTGGAACGAGTACCCATGGCTGATAAAACTAGTGAAGACAGACCACAAATGACCTCTGAAATGATGCTAAACTCGATATGACTAAGGAGAAACTTGATGCAAGTGTCAGGAGACAATGCCACACGAGGGGGGTATCCCTAATTAAGTATTTTGACAAGGCCAAAACAACCAAATTATTTGTTTGAAATAGAAGTGAACATTGGCCCGATTTATACTAGAGATGGATCATCCGTCTGGGACGAACTTGGGCAAAGAACGATAGTTCGTCTGATAATTCGTCTGCGTATAAATACGGGCAAACAGACGGATCATCCATCCAGACGAACTATCTGGATAATTCGTCGATGAACACGAATCATCCAGATAGTTCGTCTGGACGGATAATCCGTCTGTTTGCCCGTATTTATACGCAGATGAATTATCAGACGAACTATCGTTTTTTGCCCAACTTCGTCCCAGACGGATGATCCGTCTCTAGTATAAATCGGGCCATTGATTTCGCTGTAAATTAATGACTAAATTATTTGTCTGTTATATATGTGAAACTAGATTTCGCCGTAAATTAACAGCTAAGTTATTTGTCTGTAGTGTAAGTGAATCTGGATTTTGCCGTAAATTAATGGCTAAATTTTTCGTTAATAATATATGTGTATCTCCATTTTGCCGTAAATTAACGGCTACGTTGATTGTCTGTAATATAAGTGAACCTCTATTTCGCCATTAATTTATGGTTCTAAATTAATGGCTAAATTATTCGTTTGTAATATATCTGTACCTCGATATCACAGTAAATTAACAGCGAAATTATTCTTCTGTAGTATTTATGGTGACCACAATTTAGGCGTATCACGTTTAAGTTATTTGTCTGTAATTAAATCCACCATAGCTTTTCTTTTGTTACCTACCCCCTCAGGACCATTAATGTTACTGGTCTTTGATACATGCATAGGTGTTTTTAGTACTGAGGACACACCTTATTAGGATCTGCAGACGCTCAAGGGAGCTTCAAACACAAGGTAAATTTCAATATTTTTTGTTGACAACAAATTTTGTGTTAATAGCCATAGTTGAGTACAGCGACTACAGAAATGCTCTGGTGAAGTATACTTATGTTAACCAACTCTGCATCGATTTGTGCATTAGAGATGAATGCTCAAGTTGCAAGCACTAAATGAAAATTACTTCCTCAAGCTATCATAGAATAGAATGTTTTCCTTTTCTAGGGAATGATTTAGCTTATTGTACACTAGTCTTTCATGGATTTGTGCAAATGGAGAGAGCACAGCAATGGGGCGGTAGTTGCCAGGGTCTGTCACTGCACCAGCCTTGAAGACTAGGGTAACCTTGGAGATCTTGAAGACATCTGGGACAATTCCTGATTCAATTGATTCATTAAATAAGTTTGTGAGGGGAGTGGAGAGTAGATTGCAGGCAATCTTGATTAGATAGTTAGGGATATCTAAAGTGGCTTTCTGCCTATCAAGGCCAGATAGTGCTAACTTAACTTGTACTGAATTCACTGGGGAAAGAAAAAAACTAGAACTATGATTTGCAGAGAGGAAAGCACAAGGTTTTATACATGAGTGAATAGATGCCAAATTTGGACCAATATTTATAAAATATGCATTGAGCTGATTGACAATGTCATGTTTGTCTGTGTAGGTTTTTCCATTGCAGTGTAGCTCTGATGGAACAGTGTGCCCTTTAGGTCTCCTGTTTATAATGGTGCCAATTAACTCCCATGTATTTTTTAGATTGTTCTTGTTTAGTTCAAATTGCTGCTTGTAGTAGGATGACTTAGAGGTCCATTTCAGTTTAATCACGGTATTTGAGTATTTTCTATAATATAATAATAATAATAATAATAGTAAGAAGAAGAAGACGACATTTATAGAGTGCCTTTTCCCAAAGGTCGAAAGACACTATTTACAGAGTCAAAATTAAAAAAATTTGAAATTAAAGTTAGAACTACAAAAGGTAAGACAAAATAGTTAGGTAATAAAACATCAAAGTAACGTCATGAATTTAAATAGGCGTGTTTAAAAAGAAAAGTTTTCAGCCGTCTTTTAAAAATGTCCAGTGATCCAGCATCCCTAATATGCTGAGGAAGACTGTTCCAGAGAAGTGGCGCAACAACAGAAAAAGCATGACGGCCATGACTATTTGTGTTAAAAGCAGGGACAAGTAGATTTTTATTTGAGGATCTAAGATCTCGTGGTGGATGGTAGCTTTCTAGCAGGTCTTTAATGTAGGTAGGGGCCAGACCATGGAGCGTCTTGAAAGTAACGGTAAGGATTTTAAATTCATTTCGGAGTTCAATTGGAAGCCAATGAAGATTAGGAAGAACAGGTGTAATATGGCAGAACAGTAACGACACAAGCAGCTGCATTCTGTACATGCTGAAGCTGTTTGATCACATACGTCGGTAAACCATATAATAGCGAATTACAGTAGTCAAGTTTTGATGTAACCAGTGCATGAACAAGAAGCTGGACTGCATCAAAGGTGAGATATTTATGAATGAGATTGATTTTACAGAGATGATAAAATGCAGATTTGTCAATTGCAGTCACCTGAGGAACCATACTCAGAGACTCGTCTAAAAGAACTCCAATGTTACTTGCTTTTGGTGAAGCCAGCACTCTCTCATCACAGACATGAATATGTGACAAGGGAGGTCGAGTATGGTGTAGAGATGATATCACAAGAAGCTCAGTTTTGTCTTTGTTTAGTTTCAATCTGTTCAAAAGCGTCCAGGTGTCAATTTCACGTATGCAGGCTTCCAATCTACACTTGTTCAATTCCATATCATTGAGGGATGACGTCTCGATTGTTACATAAAGCTGCGTATCATCCGCATAAAAATGAAAACTTAGTTCATGCTTACTGGTGATATCACTTAATGGAGAGGTGTACAATGAGTATAAAAGAGGACCAAGGATCGACCCTTGGGGTACGCCAAACTGCAAAACATGACGCTTAGAGGTCGATCCATTGACATTTACAAATTGAGTGTGATCGCTCAAATACGATCCAATTCCAATGCTGTACCTAGAATTCCAAATCGATAGGAAGGTGTGAGAGTAAGATAAAATGATCGGAAAGATCAAGAAGCAGCAAAATCACTGATCTTTTCTGATCTAAGGCAACTGCGATATCATTATAGACATGGATTAAAGCTGTTTCAGTATCTGTATGCTGATTGATAAGTGACATTGAGGTCATTAGCATCTAAATAATCAATACGTTGCTTGGCGACACACTTTTCAACCACTTTGGACACAAAACTTAAGTTCGAGATTGGCCTAAAGTTCTTGAATTCATCCGGGCTCAAAGATTGCTGCTTAAGCAGCGGTTTAACACTAGCCACTTTGAGGTCAGTAGGAAGTATTCCAGATTCAATTGAAAGGTTGACAATCTTAGTTATCCTTGAACCAACAGTAGCAAAGCAGTCCTTCATGATACAGCCAGGAACTGGGTCTAAGTCACAAGACTTTAGATACATGGATCCAACGATTGCCTTCAGTTCAGTCAATGAGATATTTGCAAAGGTGGTAAATTGACATCCAGCAGCAGCATCTCTGAACTCAAGAACATTGTCTGGGGTAGATCGATCAAGATCATCACGAATTGTCCTTATTTTATCGCCAAAGAACACAACAAAATCTTGTGCTAACAATGTGACGCTGTTATGTTGCAGAAATCTGGTTTCTGGGCACTGGTGAAGTAGTTTCGAAAAAGTTGAAAACAGTTTCCTCAAATCATATCGGTTTTCAGCAATTAATGAAGAGTAATAATTCAATCTCAACATATTGTTTACAGTGTGACATTGTTGAATAAACTTCTCACGATCAGAAGCTGATCCTCTTTTCGGTTTTAATCTCCTCTGTATACCAAGGAGCAGCAGGGCAAATGGTGATGATGCGCCTTTTGACCGGAGCATGTTTATCCAGGATAGACGTCAATACAGAATTGTAGAGAGCAACTAACTGATGAAGATCATCCGGTGGATGCAATAAAAGAGAAGAATTGGCAAGTTCATCACAAATCATTTCAGTGTCAATGGTCTTCAGCTTATGAAATTCAATTTCTTTCCTTTTGAAGCTGGGTTTAGTTATCAATATGTCAGATAAGGCAGGATCATAAACTGAAATATTGAAGACCAGGGGCTCATCTCTCGTAATTAAAAGATCCAAAGTATGACCAGCATTATGTGTTGGCTCGTCTACATGTTGCTTTAAATTTAGTCAACCAAGAAGATTAAGATGAAGCTTTGTCGTCCATGTCATCAATATGGTAATTAAAATCACCAGCAACAAGAAGGGAAGAATCAGTAATATATTGCTCCAGAAGGAGGACGATAAATAACCAGGACATGGATATCTCGAGATGAATCAGATTTGATTAGCAAGTCAATGAATTCAAAAGAGTCAAAATGACGATTCATTTCAATTAATTGCCTCACATGAAATCCATTCTTGACAGGAATACCCACACCACGAATATCCACTTGGAATGAAATCCCCAATAACTTGATCATCGCGATCATCAGGATGAAGCCAGGTCTCAGTGAGAGCAAAAATATTGACATCATTTTCAATGATGTAGTCCTTTATGAGCAAACATTTGTTTCTCACCGATCACGCATTAAAAAGAGCAAAACTGGGTGTAGTCGGTTTCGAATGAGAAAAAGTAGTGAGCCTTGGAGAATCACAGCAGATAAGAGATGCTAGAGTTGGCGTCCTTGCACGTCAGAGAGTTTGCATTTGGCTGGGCCGATTAGAACCCTAATCTTGTTTCTTGTTATGGCCTTTCACTCTGTTTCTGAGAGGAATTCTGAATTATTGGAAATGTTTTCCAGAGCTCTAATCACAAACACTCCCACTTTAATCTCTTCAGTTTTTGACCTGAAGCATTAATGATTAAACACATTGTAATAAGATGGGATATGGAGGAGTAGTACATATCTTAAATGGTGTGTTATGATTTTGTTGTCTAATTTTTAAGGGGTTTATGCATAATGCACAGCCACTAACTCACTGCTTTGCAAAACAAAAAAGGAAAGCCAGTCTGTCCCCAACAGCATTCCTAGAAGTAACTCAAAGATAAGACTCACCCTATTTCTGAAGTTGCAAATAACTTGCAGGCCGCTATAATGATCAATCTGTTGACTTCTATCCTTAAACAATCATGCAATAATACATCTCGTGTCATGTGTTGAGAATTTTCAGGCTCACCTGTTTTAGTGATTCTTTTCAGTCAATTGAGAATAGTCTTTTTGCCTCAAGTTTGCAGATGTCTGATGTCAGTTCTGGTAACTTTTGCAGGATGGAAACACCATGTAAAATCTTGGATAAAACAAATCATACATGTAAAGATATGCAGATATCCCACTGAAGCATTATGTGTGTATAAATACTGTATTCCAGAATTAATTATAACTGTGAGCAGTTAACATTTGACCACCATTTTATTTCTCCCCCCTTGTGGAAACCTGAAAATAAAAGTTCTAGGTTCCCCTAAACAAGAGCAATTCTGAAAGTTCTTATGTATCACTGGAATATAACAAAAGAATGTATTTACCTGTCCATCAATGTTCTGAGTACCGTGAAATAAATCACGAAAATATCCATTGAGCTCCTCAAAGAAAAAACAAGAATGACTCCAAACGGGCCCCAGATCTTCAACTGACTCTCGTAAGTGCAACAGTTGATGGACATTGTATGTCATCAACTGTGGGCCTGTAAGGAGAAATTTTAAATTATCCAATTTGTTCAAATTTTGTTAGTATCTTCAGAAAATTAAGCCAATATCTTTAAGGTTACAGTGTACATGTGACTTATACGGGATGTGATTAGTGAGTGTGAAGTTGTTGATTAATTTCGTTAAGCACATGAGGTAATACACAATAAGTTTGAAAGATATCAAACAACTAATCATTAATATTCTCTTTTTATGTGTTTCTTTAATTAAACTCCACAAACAAAGCTACGACTAGTGAGTAGAAGGTATCTTGACACTTGTTTTTAGTATCTCTATTTCATTAATCAAACAGCACTTAGTGTGCCTTTCTCAGAAAGAAAACACAGCTTTTTAAAACTGTAAATCAAAACACTCAACGGCTTATAAACAGTGGAAATCAGTCAGTTCATAATAAAGAAATCACTCTTTAAGGACAGACTGGTATTGGTGAAGCAAAGAGACATTTAGCTTCCTGGTTCACTGCGAAGCATCACAATAATTAGACTTTCTCCAAAATGTTTGAGCGCTTCTGGGAATTCACCACACAAAAAATTTCAGGTTTGAATGTGAATTTCTGCGCTGCTTTACATGTATCTTAAATTGGCCAATTTGTTATATTCCAAACAACTGAAGCGAAATATGCAAAAATGGTGCTCAGTTCAAGTCAATACCTTGGTAAATAAATTGAACTTCCAAACATCAAGAATGAAAAGCTGAGTTTGCTGGCCCTGGATGTACTGTAGGTCATCTGTTATACTGATTGCATTTGACATTTTGGTTTGATCAATATAAGGCTTGAATTACCTGGAGTATACAATGTCCTCAGGGAAAGTACAAAGGGCTGCAAGAATGTTGGGAAATGTTGTTTACCTTTCCCAAACCAAAGTCCTGCTGAACCTTATAACCAAAGAACAGAGATATGCACAAGTGTTAGAATGTTGAACAAGCATTAATCACTGCAAGATGACATTGATTATTCATTGATGTAATTGATTACCTATTGATGTTATCAATTCCTCATCGATGACCCATCGATTACTCATCCACTAGTTTTTTGCGCATGAAAGCCACATTTCTTGCTTTCTTATACCATTTTTTCGTTTGCTATTCTTTTATGTGTTAGACGTATTTTTCTTTATAACGGGCATTCCAGTTGACGAAATTACACCCTCACAAAAGGTCAAATAACCTTACGGCATGTCGAGACGTGAAGTGCTAATCACAAATACAGATCATTCTTAATTGTGCAATATTTCACTTTACTCGACCCTTTATTTAATAAAACAATTTAACAGGAAACCACCACAGCAGTCTGAAAATGAAACTAACAAGTACGTTAACGAGAATCGGGTATATGGTTATAGATTTTGTTCGGTGGATGTTTGTCAGCAAAATAAAACTGGTTCGCCTTAGGGAAACGGCCCTCGTAAACCGTTACATTACGTACTGGAACAGCTGGAAGCACTTTTTGCTTTTTTACTTGTAACCACGATATTGTTACATTGTTATGGCGTGTAAATGCTTGACTGAGAAAAAATGGCTAATTGGTAACCAAAAATTTTGTGGCCTATCGATTAGTCGTTGATTACTCGTTGATCATTGGCAGTAATTACTGACTGATTACCTATTGATTACTCATTGATGTCATCAATTAGTTTTGTCTGGAAGAAACAAAGGAAAAAAATACTTTCCACTTTACCACCCCAGATGTTTTTGTCAAAACTGGAAAAGGTAACCTTTATCAATTGGTGTTTTTCATGATACTGGTGACAACCATGCTTAGGGGGTGATTATATGGTGAATTTCAGCCCAGTTAGCCACACTGAGATTTCATCTCAGGTTCTGAAAGAAATCCTCTTAAAATGAAAGTGGCGATTACATGGAGAAGGTTTCAGCCTGCATTGAAAAACCCGCAAAAAGTCCATGTAATGAAAAGGCAACGTGAGCATTCACAGTGAGGTTGTTTTCTAGGAAACAAGATGGCTGCAAAGGAGAAAAGATTTCAGCCCTGGGTGAAATTTGTCATGTAATGGCAATAATATTTCAGCCCACCCCAGTGGGCTGAAATTCGCCATGTAGTCACCCCTTTGTCTGAATGCTCATCTTTGATAGTTGCTATTCCTGATAAAAAGCAACTATCTGATAAGTGATCACTTCACCATTTCTGAAGGGTGTCTTACATATATACAGTTGTATTTGCATGTTGTGTAGATAAGGTTGTACCTGCATGAATTCTAAAAAATAATCTAAAATAAATTAATATAAAATAATAAAAACAAATTACCACTGAAGAGGTGGAAGCTCGTTAATGACTAGAAAAACAGGCCATACTCCATAACTCGAGGAACGTATAAGAGCAACACCGTCAGTGTTGCCAAGCAATGAAATGTTGGATGTACTTGCCAAAAAACCACTAGGACCAGAAAACATCTTGTACAGCTTGCTATCATATACATCTTTGATGGAATCATCAGCACTGTTTCTCTGTTGAAATCTGTACTTGAGGTTTTCAAATTGACCAGGACCTTTTTGAAAACAAAACAGAAGCACAAGTCACATTGTTAAGATCAAACCAGAAAGCAGATAACAGACCAGTGAATGCAAACCAATAATTGTCCATGAGCAACATGATTTGTTCAAATAACTGGCAAATTATAGCTGAGTAGCTACTGGTCAACAGATCTAGAAGCTAAGCATGTCAAAAGGCCATAAAGTATTAGCTGGTTTACGAGGTAGTGCTGAGTTGGGGTTATTTCTCTCGACAATTAGTGGAAAA
>OX419336.1:13351593-13354093 GCA_948470475.1 Galaxea fascicularis | reverse complement strand
AAAGCAGCTTTATTTTCTTGGTGAAAGAGCTGGTTGTTTCACAATAAATAGTGTTTTAGCAAGTGCGTTAATTGGGGTAATGTATGCAAGGTACATCCGCCTGGCTTTGAGTTTTGATTGCTAGTTCTTACCAGTTAGAGTTTTTTTTGGTTCAAAAAGGGGAAAGTACGAGAATCTGATTGGAAGAAAAGTGCCACCCCTGGGCATCATGGGCAGAAATAAGAAAACATAGCTACAGTACATATTTACCAGAGCCTATAGCAACGACAACACCAGTGTTCCTGTAGATTCCCTCCGCCATGGATTTGCTCACACGCCTCTTGCGGGTGAATGCTTTAGACACCTTTTTTACACGTGATGGTGTTTTTTCTTCATGGCATGGATGACAACATTTATCCTAGAGCAAAATGCACAAGTTAACAACATATCGTGTCTAACGTAAGTAATTTAGGATTAAGGGGTGTAACGAGTTCACTAGCATGTGTCGCCTCCCCACCCACTACCCTTCCCCCCTTCCTGTCACACACACACGAAGAAAACCAGAAATCTACTTTCTAGGGAAAGGTTTGAGTGAAGAAAGTGTTAGGTGAGTAATGTACTAGCATCTCTAGGGAAGAGATGAAATTCATTGGGCACCCGCAAGTAAAAAAAAAAAAAATCAACAACAACCAAACGTATTTTGCGCATTAAAGAACAATCAGCTCTGCTCGGAAAATAACAGGGTTGTAACCTGGGGTTGTAACCTGTTTTTCTATAAACTGAACCTTGAAAGGGCTTTCCTAAAAAGGTGGGTGTCCTGTGGTATGTTATACTGCCAGATAACACTCGTGCATCGATCATCCAATTAAAAAAATGTCTACCATTACCTTTGCTTTATAAAGCGTAGTAAGTTGAAACCGATGCTTTGGGCACACGGTCATCCTTCCAACATCTACCTGGTCAATTGCTTTTCCGGAACGATTGAGAACCAGTTCCCATTCAAGGACACACGTGGATTCATTGCCTATGTATTAGCGCACACAGTCTAATTAGTTTAAATCTTCCGAGCAAATCCGGTAACACAAACTTATTCGGTAGATTTTGAGACAATTTTTGGACTTCATAGCGATGCGAAGCAGAGGGTCCATATGCGGGAAAACATTCTCTACCATGGTGTCATTATGAAGTCGTAATACCGTCTCAAAATCGAATGTATTTTTTTATCGCGATTCATCTATTTTAATCAATTAAACGAGCTTCAGAATACAACGATAACTCTGAGATAGGTTTCAAACTAGGTTTTAGATTCCTAAATTATGCCACCTTGTTTTGCATACTAAAATAACTTATTAAAAGTAATTAAAAAAATGTATCCAAATAATTTTTGTAACCAAGAATGTTATCCGTGAAACAAGAGATTTTCTCGCTTAAATGTCAGCTTCATCGAAAAGCTTTGATGCAGCATATTTGCAATGATTTTTCTTTGACGAACCAGCAAATATAGGAAAACGGTAGAGTTTCAAGCTCAAATTGTGATTGCGTGATAAGTGTCTGCACAGGTAAAGCTGAATGTAAACAAACAAAGCGAGCAGACGAAAAAGAGCCTTCAAGTTATTCTCATCGTTGTTTTTGGTTCACGAGATTGCTGCCATAAAATAGCTGCACTTTCAAGGATTTTAGTCAACCCTTTTGCCCTTTCTATGAACAATTTGTTGAATGTTAGTTTCTCTTCGCAAGAACCAAGTAGATTACCTCGGGAAATCTTCGTCACAAACAAACAATTTTAGATGACAAAATTGAAAAATAACGTGGTCTCTGTTCAATAAAAAGAGTCCACTGGATCGCGATAAAGGCCATTTGTGCGCGTGTATGATTCCTAACTGATATTTTGAATCACCTGTAGCTTTGGTATGACCAGGTCTTCCTCTTGCCCCAGACGCACCTGACCCCTTGTACTTTTCCTTCAACCATTCAGTCATGTCTATCTCGCAGGACAACAAAGGAACCATTCCTGTTTCGTGCGCAGCCCATGACGTGGCACCGCACTGATCACTTACTCCTCCAAAGGAACAAAGTGCCATCGTGAAATTACCTTCGAATTTCTTACACCTGACAAAACATACCCGCGAAACGGAAGGAGAATGGGAACTCGGTCCAGTCCTCTCTCTCTCCTATGTCCAAGATGGCGGGCTACTTGATACATCATCTCAATGCAAGGCCTCGTTTGGTTATTGTATTTGCCAACAAAAGCTTTTTATTTTACTATCCAGCTCTCCTAACTGTGCATTCCTTCTTGACGGATGGTTTAATTTACTCCGCTCTAAAGGACTCTGAAATAATGGGTCACATCGACACTGCTATAAACTGCAGCTCATATGCAAAAACTTATAAGCTTATCTATGTTTGCATGGTCATGCTCCTTTACTGGTGGGTATTTACGAGAGTATGCAGGCTGTTAACAGACATAGATTATATGCTAATGAACGTTTTTGTTAAGCTAACTTTATCTTGTAATCATACA
>OX419336.1:13329093-13331593 GCA_948470475.1 Galaxea fascicularis | reverse complement strand
CCTTAGTCTGCATTTGTGTTATTTTGAAGTCTTTGTGGCAGCTGAGTCGTTCTAAAGTCGTTCTAAAGCCATTTTGACGATTTAAACTTTTCCAAGTTTGCTTTCCAGTAAAGAGAAACGAAAGGCTGGCGACCTGGTCGGCCGACGGTTCGCACTCCAAGCTCCATAAATTCCACTAAAATGCTCGGAGCTCGCCAAAATTGCCTCACGGCAGCCGTCGATAATTCTTCTTTCTAGTTGCTTCGCCTCAGATTCCAAGGTTTATGTTATCCGCCCGAAAAACGCTCCTTTTCGAGCGCTGGCTGCCCATTTTTGCTTTGTCGAGATCCGTAACGATTTATCTTGGCCACAGATTTCAAAATCGTTGGCTTAGCGACCCCTCCGTCACGACAAAGTCGCCCTCAACCGTAGGGAGGCACAGGTCAATTTGTTGTATGCAAATTGCACCGTACCAGGGTCCCTGGGGAAATTACACTGGAAACGGCGGGAAACTCACCATTTACAGCTGATCAAGCGCTTGTAGCGATGGGTTTTTATAGCCGTATGAGTATTTGCAAAGATGACTACGATCTTTACGAAAGAGCAATGTGAAATTTTAGAATATGCAAGGTCTGGGCATAATATCCTTATCACCGGCCAAGCAGGAACGGGAAAGTCGACAATAGTAAACGCCATCAGAGAAGATTGTAAGCAACGTGGTCTAAAAGTAGTCCTGGTTTGTTCGAGCGGAATTGCTTGTCATGTTTACGAGCGTGGTATCGCTTCAACAGCCCACTCGTACTATGCTCTTGGTGCTGCCGACATGCCATCTGAAAAGCTTATTCTTCGTGCTATAAGTGATGTTCGAATCATGGAAAAGCTTCGAAAAGTGGACGTGGTGATTTGGGACGAAGCTAGCATGTCTAGTGCGCGAATGTTAGAGCTTGCGAATGCCCTATAAGATGCCTTTCACGGAAATGCAGCTAATTGTAGTTGGCGAATTTTTGCAACTACGACTGACCAACGAACAACAACAACGTGCAACTGTTTTGTTAGCACGGTAAAAATTAGCGCTGAACAATTATAAAATAAAATGGCCAATATATTTGACTAGTATTACTTCTCTGCAAGCGGTGAGATTTCCGCCGTTTCCGGTGTAATTTCCCCAGGGACCCTGGTACGGTGCAATTTGCATACAACAAATTGACCTGTGCCTCCCTACGGTTGAGGGCGACTTTGTCGTGACGGAGGGGTCGCTAAGCCAACGATTTTGAAATCCGTGGCCAAGATAAATCGTTACTGATCTCGACAAAGCAAAAATGGGCAGCCAGCGCTCGAAAAGGAGCGTTTTTCGGGCGGATAACATAAACCTTGGAATCTGAGGCGAAGCAACTAGAAAGAAGAATTATCGACGGCTGCCGTGAGGCAATTTTGGCGAGCTCCGAGCATTTTAGTGGAATTTATGGAGCTTGGAGTGCGAACCGTCGGCCGACCAGGTCGCCAGCCTTTCGTTTCTCTTTACTGGAAAGCAAACTTGGCAAAGTTTAAATCCTCAAAATGGCTTTAGAACGACTTTAGAACGACTCAGCTGCCACAAAGACTTCAAAATAACACAAATGTAGACTAAGGTAAGCTTCTTTTATTTAAATCCTTGACTACAAGTTGAATTTAGAGCGATTTTTGAACCATTTTCAAACATTCTCTTAAATGGCGCAATACTGTGACGTATGTAAATCACAAACAACGTCTGGGCCGCCTGTGAAATGTACCTTCCAAAAAACCCCGGAAATTCCGAAGGGTAGGGGGGGTTCACGATTATGGAATTCTGTGGGCATGGGAGGGTAAAGCATTCTGGAATTTCCGAAGGCAAGGGGGGGTTAAAACATGGAAGCCGTCTGTGGTTGGGTATGGATATTTTCTGGAATTGCCCAATACATCAGAATATTTGCTTATTCCCAGAAATATATTTACCAATATCATTGTTATAATTTGCAAAACGTTTCATCTGGAAGCATAAACATAAAAAAGAGAGTCTGTAAAACATTTCTGTTGTTTAATTTGTTGAGATATTTGAACCTACCCTTCTGACATTGTGAACAAGAACCAAGGGCTTTCCTCAACACATCTAGATCTATTAGCCTTGTGCCTAATGTTTCTTCTCCATTTTTTACCTTTTTCGAATGAAATGAGATAAGTGTTGGTGTGAAACTAACTTTATTGTGGGGTTATACACAAAAGAATTGCAGCAAGTCACATTCCTGGGCAGGATGCGGACCACAGAGGAAACAGCGTACGCTGTATTTTTCCCTTTTGTTTTCGCTACTTTATCAATTTCGATGCGTGTCTTTTCAGCTGGAAAATAACATATTCTTGCAGTGGAAATACAAACTTGTCACTTTCGTGCGATTTTATAGTAAAAGTAAGCAACATTTTTTTACGCACTGTTATGCTGGCCTAAAATTCTTTGCACGAAGTTACATTTCGAGCTAGGCAAATCTTGTACTTCGTTTCAAAACATGTA
>OX419336.1:13291593-13321593 GCA_948470475.1 Galaxea fascicularis | reverse complement strand
GGCAGCTTTGCCTTAAAACCTTCTACTTGTTTTGCAATATTCAGTCTCACTGGGTATGACCATGGCTTCCATTTGCAATCATATGTTCAGCCAACTTTGCTATTCAGCGTTCCACAGTCCTCTTTTGAGACATTTGCACAACTGGAACAATATTTGGCAGCATTGTTAAGTTCCCCATTAAGGAAAGCCAGAAATTTCATATCTGAGGGAACCAGTTCAAAGGTGAAAGTTACTTTCTTGCTCGACACTGTGTAGGTCTTCTTCTCAATTGCTGCAATTTGGGAAGCTAATTGCTGGATGAATTTTTTTACAACTGGATTGTCGTCTTTGCAGTTTGCACCAAATAACAAAAATTGTCGCTCTCGCAAACTCCTCTTCAACAAATCGTTGATGGAAAAATCATGTCTGGTGTCTCACTGGTACAAGGGGAACTCCGGAACTCGAGAGGGCTGTCATCATGGGGTACGAGATCCTCCAGATCCACAAGGTGCTGCATTTTTCCGAGTCCAAGACCTGGGCCTGGTTGTTCGAAAGCCTATTAACCTAATCCAGGGTTAAGTTAAACTTTGGTTGCAGTTTTTAACTTTTGGATGAAAGTCGTTTCCACTGCTTTTTGTTTTTCAGCATTGACTTCCCCTAATCTAAAATTTTGCAGAATATCAGCATTGAACAACGTTTGGGGATAGAGAAATAACCTCCTTGATTAACTTTTAATCTTGGATTAGCGTTAATTGGCTTTCAAACAACTAAGACCTGGACACTTGGTTGAAGATCAAGGTCAAGGCCAGCCCAACCCCGGTCCACGCTTCCAGTTGAAGATGATGCTTAACAGTATGTGGGGCAAGTTCAGTCAATGCCTTGACAAGATCAAAGTTGACAAATTCACTGAATTACAACCCTTCCAACTGTTCCTGGACAGCAATTAGCAGGACGTTCCCTACGTCAGCGGTTTGACTGAACAAGACACATGCCAACGACATCCCCATGGTACCCAACCTCAACATCTTCATGACCTGTTTCACTACGTTACAAACTGGTCATCTTTCCCCAATGCCCCATGTCCAACTCTTGCCCCTTGGCGAGTTCCTGGTTGACTTCACGGATGAATTGGACGCGGGCGATTACATCGAGGAGTTCAGTTGCAGTGGGCCGAAGAATTGTGGGTACCTGACCAAAAGCAGCTAGACGTTTTGCAAGGTCAAAAAGGTCAGTCGCTGAAAAGTGAAGGTCAGGTGCAACTCAATTACCAAGTGTTGCATTAAAACACTCCGGACGAATTGCAGCGGCCACTGTCCACCCCTCGCACCACCCAGGTCACTCACAGCCAGTCAGAGCCACATCATCCACTGGGACACCAAAGCCTACAGGCTCTCCACCCGACCTGCGGCCAAGGACTATTGAATGGTTTACTCTAAACGCACCCTGGACCTCGCTACCTACGTGAGGTACCCCTTCAGGTACACCCTTGCTTCTGAGGATGATCTGGAGGAGACCAAGTTCACAGCTCTCATGACCCTCCTAGACTATGAGAACTGCTGAGGAACACAAAACAGGGGACGGGTCAGTCACTAGGACCCCCACACGTTCTTGACTGTAAACACATCAGGGTTTTTTTTTATTAAATTCGTTGAACTCTCACGCATGCATCTTCGTCTCTCACAACCTTACCATCTCACCTCCCAAAGACCATATAATACTTCGTCACCCTTGTCTAACAAAGAAGAAGGGATTAATATTAGATATCAAGGTGCTAAGATCTGGAATGCTATCAGTGATAATATTAAGCTTCTATCTCTAAAACAAGTTTAAAACAGTAGCTTTTGTCTGTGTGTTTTTGTCTTGTTGTCTTTATCACCTAAGAAGTACATGACACCGTTACAAATTACTGTACTTAAAACCCTAAGGATGGCTGACCGATTTTATTAGCCTGGTGGTTATTTCTGTCAGCCATGCACTTTATCTTATTTTTCTTAACACTCTTTGTAATGTAAATTTATTTATTTTACTTCAGGGTGCAAATAAAGTTGTTGTTGTTGTTGTGGTAGATCATTGAGGGAGCTGGCAGCAGAACCCTCTTCGAATTGCGGGTCTCTGAGTCATCCCATATTGGTTTCAACATCCCATAATTTCGAAAAGTGGGTCTGAACTAGTCAAAGTTAGCGGTGAATAAGTCCTGAGAACGAATTCCGTAATTATGACCTACTTATGCAGCCCATGTTAAACACCTTGAGGCGTCTTGCCTTACAAGGAAAAATGCTGAGTGTACTCTGATCGTCAATACGAAGCAAAAAGCACAATCAATGAGAGAAATAACCCGCTCTTTATTCGTAAAACACATTTGTTTAGGTAAGAAACTTACCTAGTTACAAGTTACAAAGTCAACGAGTAATATTTCCAAGGAACCACTCCCATAGTTAGGAATGTGCCACAGTAGTAGGCATGGTTTGAGAGGTACTCAGTCCTTCAATACAGTAGTGTACTGTATACACCTGGGGCTGACCTACCTTCTAAACTTTCTTTATGAATATCAAATGCCTGTAGAGAAAGGAACTTAAAACCACCATTTTTCCTTAAATAGGATGTGGTTTGTCGCTGGTGAACCTAGAAAGGGGTGCCAATGCTGAATGTTATTTCCGTTACGTAAGTTCAGGGTTTAAGAACCTTTGCAGCACATACCTATGTTACATTGTCTAGAGTAGGCCCCCGGGGAATAAATTTCTTGCTTAATATGGGGCTTTGCATCACTGTACATTTAACTTCATAGATGTTAGATAATTGTTTACACCTGATATCTTTTGCTAATGCTTAATGTTTCTGAAAGTGAACAATATACGTATTATGAAAATATGATAAACACAACATTTCAAGAGTACATTAACATTAATTTTCCTTGTGGACTTATCTTGCAACCCTGGTATGTTCATTATTACTATAGTTTGAATGACAAAGCATTTTTGTAAAATCACTGACACAGAAGTGAGAATGTCCTACTTGGACCAGATGATAGATTTTTTAATGCTGGAACAACTATGACAACTGGAACTACTACATGACTGACAACAAGTTCAAGCAATGTCCATTACCCAGAATTCACTGTCGATGATGTTGTTCATTTCTTGTCTCAAATCCGCAAAGTTTTGGTACGTGGAGGGCAATTCTAAAGATGGGGCACATGTATGAGCAATGGGGCGCCTCTCAAAGCCATTAAGACTAGTGAACCTAACATCAATTTTGTCCACGCATATGATGCTAGCTCCTGTAAGGAAACGTAAAACCTTCCTTAATCTTTCATGATCTAGACCTCTCAGGTAACGTTTAAGATAGGATATGGCATCCCTCTGGCCATTATTTTGGGGCTCTGGGATGACTTTAAGAAGATCGATCACCTTTTTGTTTGTTGGAATGGCTCTTTTTAGCACATTTTTAAGTTCTTTGGTGTTGAATATGACTGTCTTTAAACTATGGAATGGCTCGTGCCAGCAATCTATGATGTATTGACAAGCGTGTATGTGCTCTTTATGAGCGATTTCCAAAATTGTATCTGTGCACTGCTAAGGCTTTGGAACTTGCTTACATCCAAATTTATCTAAGAAATCAAGCCACTCATCACTGTGTTCATCTTCCAAGGTATCGTTTTAAGCATGCAGAGCCAAAGCCCTTTCATCCCTATATAAATAGGGAAAAAAAGAAACGAGTAGCATTTGCTGTGACACCTTGCTTTCCCCAAAAAGGGTAGCAATAAAGAATGCCCTATTTAACTTTACAGGCAAAAAGTTAACTTGATAAAATCCCTTAATAAGTAGTCTAGCTATGGCTTCCCACTCTGGAGCTTGAAAGTCATGCCGTATGACTGGTATTCGCTTGTCTTCTCCAACTGTGCATGAATCCTCAAATGCTGACCAGAATGCTGACAATGCGTCCCTGAAAACTCCATTTTCATCTGTCCTGGCTTCTTCTTGGCCATGTGCTTTAACCATTGTGACTTTTAGTCGAGTTTCCATAAATGATGGATCCTTAAACACCTCTATCATATCAGACATAACTTGGACCCTCCGAATTCTGATTGCCCTATACACTGTACAATGAGAAAATATCAAATAGATAAAGGCATACATGCAAGTGAGGCCCATATGCGACAGGTCAGCTTACCCCAGTTTCTGTAGTATGAAGCAACTAGGAGTACTCTGGATGGGATGTTAGTACACAATAGCAAAAAAAGGACTATTACTGACTGGTTATAATGCATAATGCGTTGCCTCTAGAAATAGGCAGAGAGGAAACAATTTAACTTTGAATGATTCTTTTCTCTCATTTGTAATCTTATTTTCATGCAGGGCTATTTTGGAATGCACATTATGGTTGCTATAGTGCATAATGCCAAATAATGCAAATTTCTTAAGGAGTAAATTGTCAAAAGTGTGTTGACAGGGATATGAATGCACACTATCCTTAAATTTCAAAAATACGTGATAGATGGTGATTGTGGTTGTGGTTGAGCAGAACTGTCCTGGATAGCAAATGAATGGCTACTAACAACTCAAAACAGAGTGATATAAAAATAAAACCTCACTGATATCATTGTGGTCAACAACAATGAAGTTCAAACTGTTATTGACTGATAATAATACATGGCTATAGCTTCTTGGAACATGGATATCACAAATAATAAAAACAATAAACAACATTTGAAATGATTACTTTGACTTATTTGAATTCATAATTTCATCTTTTCAAATATACACAAAACTTTGTGGTTGCTGTTGTGTGATGCCAATCCATGCAAATTTGTTATAGAATAAAAAAACAAGCAAGTACAGCATTACACCTGTGTTGCCAAGAAGGATGTATACAATCTGTAAATTTCAAAAATACCTTACAGACGGTGATTGTGATTGAGCAGAACTGTCCTGGATCGCAAATGCATGGCTTCTGAGAAAAAGGTCAAAGCAGAATGATATTATTGTAGGTAACAAGGATGAAGTTGAGATAACCATTTGATGGCAGAACCTCTTCAACAACAAGGTACAAGTATAGAGACATCTTCAAATCTGATCTAAGGATGCTATTGGCACTGGAAACAAGATGGTGAGGCAAATTATACATTAATAACATGTTAGGGATCAACATATGTGACCTTCAAGAAGTCAACCTTTAGCCATTTCTTAATGCGTAAATATGACTGGGCACCCTCCATTTCAGGGTGAGGTGAAGTGTATTGGCCGAGACACTCATAATACGTTTTACATTGGGACGCCCTTTCAACAGCTTAATTATACGTCGTAGCAATGATTATGTGTGCATGCAACGGCCTTCCCTGACTGTCAGTAAATACAGAGAAGGTGCTGGATTTTAATGGCCACTTAAGTGGTGTTTAATTGACAAAAGTCACGAACAAGTTGTGATTACAATAGCACACTGTTATAACGAAATTATAAATCACTATGACATTTCAACTCAGGAAAATATTAGGTGGGGGCAAACTACGCCATCAGCCACAGTCTGTGGCAAACCCCACCAAGGCCGAGCACGCACACCAAAAACAAAAAACAAATGGTGAATTTAAGAATAGACCTTTTTAGTCTCATACGTCACACACTGGTCACGTGGTTTGAAATGGGTAAACAAACTCGATCATACGGAACGCCATACTGTAATGTGATACTTCTGTACATTGAATTACAAGAATGGTTCACTATTGTAAGGTATTTGATTGTAACAATAATTCAACAGATGAGCGGCTATCTTTTCATAAATTTCCGGATGACCCCAAGCTCCGAAAGGTACGTATGAACTTCCTTTATGTTGTTAGCTTCGTCACTATGACTGCATCCTGCATCCTGAGAGTGCAATTGTGTTCTCTGGTCTTATCTATTCCCAAGTCTGGATATCCAGAATAAAAAGAGATCCAACAAAAGACTTTAAGATAACTGAGAGCTCAAAAATCTGCTTGGCTCACTTTTTAGAAGAGGATTATAAATTTGTAAACAGTCAGAAAAAGACACTGAAGGATGATGGGTGCCCATCTATATTTTCATGGACGAAGAAGAAAGAAGAGAGGACATTGTCAGTCAAGCGGGCTAAACTCAAAGAGGAAAGGCAAAAAATTGAGGAGGAGGAAATAGACACAGCTTGCGAAGGGGAAGGGGCTTTTGAAACGGTAGACAAAGAGCGTGTCAATAGGGGTGTTCAAGCTAATTTACACGTTGATTGTTCTCACAAGATGTCACTGAGTGTCTTGAAATCTAAGTGCACAACTCAAAAGAAAGAAATTAAGTTATTCTCCCATTATACGGGCTTCAGAAGTTATTCTCAGTTCATGGAATTTCTAGAACTGGTTTTACCAGGTCTCAACAGAAATAATTTAGTATATTGGGGTGCAGTACATGCCAAAGCCAACATCATAAACACACCTCTGCTGTTTAATGCACAAGACAATACACCATTCAGAATCTGATGATGTCAACAATGAGGACAATGATGATGTGAGTGATGATGATAATGGGGAGGAAGATGAAGAATTGACAAGAGATCATCAATTAGATGTTGAAGATGAATTTTTAATGCTCATGATGAGACTTAGATTAGGCCTAAATATAACTGATTTGTCATTTCGCTTTTCCCTTTTAGAGGCTACAGTAAGTTACATTCTTATTACATGGTTGAATTACTTATTTGTACACCTTGGGCATTTGAAAATCTGGCCACATAGAAACATATTGATTTCTAACATGCCCAGAGATTTTAAAGAAAGGTTTCCTAATAATTCCTATCAGGCATGATAATGTTATCGATTTGATAATAAAGATTACAGGTAGAATCATATTTGACAACGTTTCGGTGTCCTCATGACACCATCATCAGGTCAAAATAAGATATTTAACAGATAACAAGAATATTAATGTTCAAGTTCAAGTTCTTAGTCCCTAGAGGCTAGGTGAAAAGGTTTGCTTTTATCGAGTCACTGTGAATATTTAGACACGGTTTGTGCTCGCGAATAAGGAACATTTCCTACAGAAGACAATCAAATTTGCTAGAGCATTTCCTAAGAATGACTCTTTCCTAATAATGTTTGTATAATTGACTGTACTGAGCTCAAGATGCAAGTACCCTCATCCCTTGTCAAACAATCCCAAAGCTATTCTAACTATAAAAGTACCAACACTCTGAAGAGTCTTGTTGGTGTGGATGCTAAGGGGGGTTTCATCTTCATCTCCCATTTATACACTGGATCAATTTCTGACAAACAAATTGTTCACAGGTGTGGCTTATTGAATTTACTGGAACAGAAATTATCTTTGGGAGAAGTTTTACCTGGTGATGCTATTATGGCTGATAAAGGCTTTGACATAGGACCAGAACCCACCAAACTAAATTTGAAATTGAATATTCCACCATTTTTAGGGTCAGATGCACAAGTTGAAGAATCTGATGTAATAAAAACCCAAACTGTTGCCCAACATCGCATACATGTTGAAAGGGCCATTGGAAAACTAAGGAGGTTTGGCATTTTTTCTAGCCCCTTACCTGTGGCTATGCTTGGCTGTGTTAATCAACTGTGGTCAGTTTGTTGTTTGATAAGTAATTTTCTGGATCCCATTTTGGAATAACCTATTCCTACCTTTGCTTTTTAATGGTCTTGGCTAATAATACACACAGAGTTGCAACAGGTTGCTTTTATAATGTAAACATGACTTTTTTAATAAGCTTGGTTTTAGAATGTTAGCAATAAAGTTGATATTGTCATTGTAAATTGATTTAGAACAAGAGTAGTTTGACTTGACTCCTGACTGCTTTGGGTAGAGATACAATACCAATCTTGTTCTTATAACTTACACTTACATTACTCACAAATACTAGTATTGCATCATAAGTGTACAAGTAATGTGTAAGGGTATGATAGAAAGAACAGTCATGCAAAAAATGTCAACTCAAACAATGGAGGGAAAATGCACCAATAGTTTCTCACAACAGTACACTGCCATCATCTTAATAATGATCAGATGTATACAAAAATAATTTCCAAAAAGAGTTTGTTGAAATCTCTGTTTTCATCAATTAATAGGAAAGAACATCTTGAACTACAAAATGAACGTTTTGTCTACCTTACGAATTGGGTGCATTTTGGTGGAAGCAGACTGAACAGGGTGTTTTAAGGATAAAGGCAGTCTCTAGCTATGGCTGTAGCATTCAACTACCACACTACATGGTGATACAGTGACACATTCCTGTCTGTAAATACAAGGCAAAGCATGGTCAAAATAAAATGTATGCAACTTGGGAAGTAGCTCCTGCTCCCAGTACAGTTTATCAAAATAAATCCTCTCCACATGAATGTTCCTTGAACCTGTCAAGAAGACAACAAAATCACACCATGGCAATCCTGACAAGGCCAGCTGACCCTGAACTTGAGCATAGTACCCAGATTTGTGGTTCACTTTTAATTTAGCCTTTCCCTCTATAACATCATAAGAACACATGAATTTACTATCATGGCAGGCCTCAAGGAAATTGTCATTTCTCCAAGCGAAAGGTGCCTTTATCTCCAGGAGGCCAAATGATTCTTTCTCAGATGGATCAAAGACTTTGCCATTAGGTGAAGCACCCAAAAAAGGTAGGGATGGATTTACTACGAGTCCTGCTTCATACACAGTGAATTTGGTGTTCTTTTTTGCATCTCATGAGCATACAGAGATCTGGCTGTTGATTCATTTTGCTTGCCATGCTTTATAGAGGCAACATTTGACAGATCTTTTGGCTGAGATATATTTGTAAGGAACACCTCAGATGGCTGCTTTTTCCTAGTTACAACAAGTCCAAAGTTAGATGCTGTTAACCGGAATTTTCTATAAGCAAACCATTCAGGATCAAGAGACTTTTCACTGTCTTGTTTTCGACTTGCTGTGCGGTTTCTAGGCTTAAGTTTAGTCTGGAAAGAAACTGAGATTGATCAGTGGGTACACTTGCTGGAGCTGCAAAGGGTGTGGCTGTACAAAGTGAACTGGGCAGATCAGGGAATGAAGGTATTACATTTTCTGCTGCCACAACTTCTTGGTCAGATGGTCAATCAATATCAAACTGGACAGCATTTTCTTTAAGGTCTTTAAGTTGATAGCTCAAAATCGAACCAATTGGAACATTTCCGAAAACTGTGTTCACAGATGCGGACGCTTCTTGATCAGCCAACAAGTAGGAGCACGGAGGTTTTTTCTCCCTTTTGCTCATTTCGCTACACATCCGTATAACAGTCTCTCTCCATCCTTCAGATTTCAACATTTTGGGTCTAGCATCGTATAGTTTACACGTAACCGGTGATCTTTTTCTTGTCCCACCTTTGTCACTGCTTGAATTGGCAAAAATGCAATTCATAATTGGTTCTGATTCAATGCGGGTACCGCGGGGTTGATGCCACATTTGCGGTAAACTGGTACAAGTTTTATCCGCAGGAATCTCTTTTAAGCCCAACAGAAACCAATGGTTTAGAGTATAAAGGAGCCCTGCAATATGATTGCAATGCCCTCCTTTCCTAGCAATGGTAAACAGAAAGAGATTGAAGACAAAGCGTAAGAAAGTAAAACAAAAAAAAATAAGTACAAGTACCCCGCTTTACAGGAACATTCAGCTTTTGAAATTTTCGCATCCTGGCTACTGTTAACAACCTCAATTTTCAATGAATGAGGATCTTCATTCTTTCGTTGGCTTTGATGACAACGTGCTTGCACGATGCACAACTTTGCAGGGTTACTTGATCGACCTACGTATACATCGTGGATATAATTCTCTACGAAAAACTTGTAGCCTTTTTCTCCGATAACTTTTCTACCACTGTCTCTTAAATGTTGATTTATCTCAATATAGGAAAATCGGGGCACGGAAACAAGAGTCTTTGACCAGGAAATAGTGCTGCTACCACACACTTCCAAGGCGGACGCCATATTGGATCTTTGTTTACCCATTTTAGACCACGTGACCAAGTGGCTAAAAACCTCTATTAAAAACAAAAACCAGTTAGACAAGAAGACAAACCAGGCCAACCTCGGATGGGTCTCCATTCTGATATAAGAATAATAGTAATCGGCTCTCCAGCCCATGCCTGCCAAGAGCCGATTACTCCAACAGACATTGAGTAAAACGTAAAAATCTAACCTACGAAAGAAAAGCCCAAGAAGGACAAACAAAAATATGACGTAAAAAATAAACGTCACGCAATACATCAGAAAACACCAGGCCAATCTCTGATGTGTTTCCGGTCTGTATAATAAGAATACAAATATAAGCGTCTCTCCAGCCCAAGCCTTCCGAGAGCCGAATAACGTTTTGTGAACACCAGGCAGTTCTCCAGCCCATGCCTGTTGAGAACTCAGTATTTGGACGTGATAAATGGTTATCAGCCGGTGACTGCAATAACCAAGAACGAACCCAATTTGCCCATGCAGTTGGCGATCATATATATAACTTAAATGCGTCGGATTTCCAATGATCAAGACCCCAAATCTGCGTGTCAGACATGTCATTTTCAGCTGCCAAACTAGCTACACCAATACAAAGAAGAGTGCAATTTGTAACTGGAACAGTCTAAATCACAAAAAGCAAGGGCTCCTTTGAGCTGACGCGTAAAGACCTCCGTTTTGATGGCTGAGCCGTCAGCTAGGCAAAAAGGGGGCCAGAATTGGATCCTTGCACATGGCACCAGCCTAGTAAAAATTCAACAGGACAGAATTGTACGGTGGAGTCTCTGTGAATAATTATGGAAAAAGGACGCCCGGTTGTGTTATGTTTATAATCCGAGATGACAATTTTGGCGGCCTGTACTTCATTCCGTGATTTTAGAAAAGACAGGGACTGTAACTGGAGAACGGAATGTCGCCACTCACGGTTTTGATCGTTAGTTCACCCACTCAAAAAAATCCATAAAAAGCCACGAGAAACATTTGGTATTATCAACAGAGTTGATAAATGTAAATTGACCACCATACAGGGATTCTAAAAGCTGACGTTTCAAGCGTTAGCCCTTCGTCAGAGCAAATCAAGGAATTATGGGTTGTGTGTAGTTTTTATAGTGGAGTAGGAACTATGCTATTGGTGGTAACATGGCAACGTGAAAAATAGGAATACATTAGTTAAATGAAAAGCGTTCGTTAATACCGTGGGGATTAAGGGTGCCGAAGAACGAAGCTCGGAAACGCTACCCCACCTTGCCGAACTAGTTCTAACACTTAATTGTTTTTCATTCACTGGCAACTATTACAAACAAATTAATGGTGTGGCGATGGGCACTAGAATGTACCGTGGCTCACATAGGACATCTAAAATATTTTTGTTTTCTATTGACATTTTCATCTCAAATGTTTGTTACAAAATCTGAGTTGTTAATCTGTTCAAATAAATAACGAATTTTTACAGCAAAAATCTGCGGTGTTTAATCTCCAAAACACACAACTCGGATTTCTAACGCAAAAATCCGAGTTGTTTAATCTCTAAAATACACATGAGAGGAAATGAGTGACTGGCCTGCACGGACTCCTCATGCGGTTTTTGTGGTCGCCTCACATTAGAGCCTTAGATTATATTTTTGCCCTTACAAGCATGTCTTTAAGAGATTTACCTCTTTTGTATGATATTATCGGAGGCTTCAAATAAATTGCCTTTAACAATGCCTGATTTTGTATAAGGCCCCAGTGTTCCATCATTGTCTGTGTAAGACTGTTAACTGCTGGGTGGTACATAGTCACAAAAGGCAGAACCCTCGCGTTAGTTTTTTTGTTTCGTGTTAGAGCCGATTGTCTAGAGGCAAAGTTGACCCCTGACAAAGACCTTTCTATGATTGGTTTAGGATAGCCGCATGCTCTCAGGCGTTGTTTAAATTTCACAAGGCTCTCTTTAAATGTTGTTTTCGAAGAGTTAGTCCTAAGCAATCTCATTGCTTCGCCTTTAATGAAACCACTTTTTACGCCTGGGGGATGGCATGACTTAAAGTGTGTATATTGAAAGGTTTCGGTTGGCTTGTGGTGAGTTTTTATGTCCAGGATGGATTCGTTTTCGAATCTTTCCCTTTGAAGACCACTGTGTCGAGCAAAGTAATCTCGTTCGCTGATATTTCGGCCGTGAATTTGATGGTACTATGGAATTTATTAGCTTGTTCAATAAAACAATCCACGTCTTTTCTATTGCAGTCCCGAAGCGAGAAGATATCATCGATATATCGTTTCCATTCTTTAGGCTTGATCTCGCTTTGTCGTATAAGCTTTGGCTCGATTTCAGCCATGAAAATGTTGGCAAGTGATACTGCCATTTTAGTTCCCATGGCCGTTCCGTGTGCTTGGAGATAGTTGTCTCCATTAAACTGGAACGAGTTTTCTTTCAGAATTAGACCAAGCATTTCCCTTAGGAAGCGTGTTGGGACCGGTGGGTTGTAGTTGTGGAACGTTTCGTATGCCTTGCATACTGTTTCTGTTCCCTCTTCTTGTGGTATAGTGGTGTACAAGCTAGAGACGTCCATTGACACTAAGATTGTGTCTTGGCCTATCTTTGTTTTCTCTATGAAGTTGATAAAATCAGTTGTATCCTTAATAAAAGATTGTTGTTTCTGTGCGATAGGCTGGAGCAATGTATCCACAAATGAGGATATTCTCTCAGTTGGGCCGTCACAACCTGAGATGATGGATCTACCGACCGGTTTAGGTTTGTGTATTTTTGTAAGCGTATAGAAAATTGGTGTTCTAGGAGGATTGGGAGTTTGTGAGAGCCATTTTTTAGTCATGTCATCAATGTGTTTGCCCTGGTGAAGACGGTTAATGAGGTCATTAACCCTTTCCTTCGTGATTTTCACCATTGGCGCTTTTAGAGGTTCATAGTGCTCTCTGTTGTCGAGTTGCACCTTGGCTTCATTTATTTTATTTGTCTTATTCATGATGACTGTTGTTGTCCCTTTGTCTGCTTTTTTGAGGTTTATAGCAGGATTGTTTTTCAACTCCATTAGAGCTATAGCCTCGTTGCATGACAGGTTATTTTTGGGTTTAGTTATTGCGATCTCAGCAAGTTGTATTTTGACATTTTCCAAATAGCTCTCAAGGGCAACTGATGGTTGAACCTGGGGCATCCAATTTGATTTAACATGAAAAGGATGTGGTTCTTTGTTTTGCCCGTGAAAGATGTATTGGAGTCTCATCCGCCTTGCGAATTGTTCAAAATCTCGCAACAGTTGTTGCCTGATTTTAGTTTCGTTAGTGGCGGGCGTGGGGATGAATTTGAGTCCCTTAGATAACACGCTGACCTGGTTGTCAGTAAGTTTATGGCTTGATAGATTCTTCAGGAATTTTTCATTTATCTCCCTTTCTCTGGCTTGGCGCCTATTTTTCAAGGTGTTTCTACGCTTTTTGCGCCTTTTGTTTTTGGCACTGTGTTGGTTGTTGTTGTGACCATTGTTGGTAGAGTCAGAGAACAAACTGTTATAACATTCATCCTTTTTATTTTTAAGGACATGTGTACAGACGATTTCTTTCAAGTCAGAAATCTGTTTCTGTAGGTCGGCTAGGTTTACACTGTTGTTGTTTACAATGTTTTTAGCCGAATGCATTTTGTTTAGAGGGTGCCTAGTTAGACTAGGTTTGTGTTTGTGAGCCGCGTTTTCTGAGTTGACTTTTAACTTCCTTCTCTGGTTTTCAAGCTTACGTTTATGGAATTGAGTTAGTGCACTGACCAAACTCTGTTCAGCATTGAGCTTGATGTCTCTTAGTTGTTTTTCAAAGATCATGTCCGGCGCTATGTTTGGCTTAGCCGAGTATTGTAATGATCTTGGACATGTCCGATTTGTAATGTGTTTCTCTAGTTTTTCAATAGAGAGTTCAGTCTTGGCTATTGTAGCCTCCACAGTCTTTTGATCTGTGAATTTCCTCTTTAAGCCTCGCTTGTGGAGGTCTTTGTTGTGATTTTGTTGGTCGATGTACCGCGGTCTTGGTTGTGTTGGTGGAGGGTTATTCTCCGTGTCAATATCATTGTTCTGTGTGTCAAGTAGTAGATGGTCATCTAAAATATTGTCGTCTGTATCGCAACGGAACTCTGGCGTTCTTGGTGGTGTGATGTCGTTTTCATCATTTTCACCATAACTTGGTTCAAGGTATTGCGCCATTGAGTCGTCAAGATGAGACATGTTGCAACTTGTTCAGTGTTAGGGGCTACACCACAAGCCGACCAAAACCTTTCAATATACACACTTCAAGTCATGCCATCCCCCAGGCGTAAAAAGTGGTTTCATTAAAGGCGAAGCAATGAGATTGCTTAGGACTAACTCTTCGAAAACAACATTTGAAGAGAGCCTTGTGAAATTTAAACAACGCCTGAGAGCACGCGGCTATCCAAAACCAATCATAGAAAGGTCTCTGTCAGGGGTCAACTTTGCCTCTAGACAATCGGCTCTAACACAAAACAAAAAAACGCTGACAATCGTTTGTCTCGTGTTGCACAAGAAACCTTTGAGCCGGTAACTTGATGCTTTGAAGAGAGACGCAAACCACGCGGTTCGTGAGAACAGAGCTATGAATAACATGTGAGCAGTTGTCTTAAAATGATGGATTCGTCCAAATACGAGGTAACAATAAAAGAAAATGATTAGACCTTTATCTATTTTCAATTTGCAATCGCTAGGTACGGTCGTCTATTCGACAAGCTTTAATTACATGCCTTGCACGAAACGTGCGACAATAAACTGGATAATTGTAGGTTCGATTATTAGAGAGTGATCCATAAAATTTAGGCCGCAAATAGAACAGTAATTTTCGGTTTTACCGGACTTTTCGGGAAAAGATTTTTATGTTTAGTTTCATTCATTAACAATCAGTAAACATGAAATTCAGAAAGAATTTTACACATGAATTTTGCGTGACTAGGGGTCGCTTGTTTTAATGCATGTACATTTTAATAAAGAGACTATGTTGATCATTATCTGGCCTTTAAATCAAAGCCCCAAAAGTTCAAAATAATTCTTTAGCCGTTCAGCCGATCACAGAAAAAATTATTTTGCAGTTCAGGGTCACTCGTGTGTACTTTTAGACACCATCAAATTTACTAAATCGACCACAACTTATATTTGTGTATACACTGGCTTGGAAATATTTTTTCCTTCTTTTAGTTGGCAATTGTCGATCTTTTGGCTCTGTTCGCTTCTAATCATGTCAGAATCCAGAATAATTTTAACGTCTCTTTTGTATTGACGTCCACTAAAACTCGAATGGGTGAAATAAACGCGCGTTTATTTCGTGATCGCCCGTTTTCCGGACCGGAAACATACTACTTTAACGGATGTAGGAAAAATGCAGTTATCCGTGAATCGCCGTAAAAGCGTTTCTTTCAGTACTTTTTAAGGATTCCCAGCTTGTTTAGTTAAAGTTAATAAAGCCTCGTTATTGTTGATAAAATGATGTTGAAATTATTTGTTTCATAATAACAGGTGGCTCGTTAATATTCGTTGTTATTTCTCCATTAAACAGTTTGCGTGTTTAACTAATTATTTAACCTGCAACCTGCGACCTGCAAATTAGACCCGCCGCTGAAATTGATTTGTTACCTGAACTGAGATTTTAAATTAATGCATGTGTTGCCACAGGTTTCCCCTCCTACGGGAGGATGGGGGGCACACTCGCCTATAGGGTGTTTTCATATGACATCATCAAGCTGCGAGGTGTTCTGAGTTTTTTTATCGATAGTGGGTAAACAATTAAAAATTAGAGGGCAATGTGCAAACACAATTAGCTTATTATTAGTTTTCTGCTGGTAGCAACGAATTTTGCCAACATTTAAGAGTCTCTGTAAAAGCGGACCGGTCGGTTCCGGTTCGAAAAATAAAATCGCCTGATTTTCTGTGTGGTGAAAGGCCTTTGTGCCAACGTAACAAAAACGCAATTATTTTGGTTCTTGCTTTTAATTTCTTGGCACTGCAAGAAAAATATTATTTTGACCAAAAGGCACCCTGGTATGCCCGAAATTCAGCGTGATTGTTTACGTTTTTTAACCGATCAGTGCAAAGCAAGAGTGTGATATTTTGCAAAAAAAATTACATAGCAAGCTAGACAAACCTTTTCTTTACGAGATGTGTGAGATTCAAGTGGTTTGAAGTTAAATAATTTGAATAGTAGACCGCTACATGCGGCAATATAAACACAATTGCGGAGCAAGCTGAAAATTAGTGATTTTGCAAACGTCTTTTCTCAGCTGGCTGATGATACTAAAAGTCAAAACCATGATTTTTGTCAAATTCGAACCTTTATCTGCTAACAAATGCTAAAAAATGTTGTCTATTCCAAGAGTCATAGAAGCAGTCGTTTACCATTTACCCGCGACATCGACAAATTTCTTTCTTGTAGCATCCGTCGAAGAATTACATGAACGAAGTTAAATATTTTAATCGCTTCTTGCTTATACCAGAAAGGTAAGCCAAAGATCAGGCAACAAGAGTGTTTATCACAGTGCAGTGTCCAAAAGTTGTTTTCCCCTTCAAATCGTTTGTGATGCTCGAAAGATCAAGGAGGTTATGTATTTCCAACATGAAACTTGATACAAACTAGCGGTCACGCGTTCGAACCATGTCACGGATGGCTGTGCTCATATAGTTACCCTTTGAATTTGTACAAGAAGCAATTCAGTCAGTGATACACGTTTCCTTTTATAAATACAGTTCAATTTAATTTAGGAATAAGGATGCACAGACTTGCTATCACTTCCATTTATAGCATATTATTTCCCGAAGATTATTTGCATACCTGACTACAGGGATTCCTGCGGTCGGGAATGGAATCATGCCAGCTGAATTTCGGATATACCTGGGTGCCTTTTGGTCAAAATGATATTTTTATTGCAGTGCCAAGAAATTAAAAGCAAGAAGCAAAATAATTGCGTTTTTGTTACGTTGGCATAAAGGCCTTTCACCAAACAGAAAATCAGGTGAGTTTATTTTTTGAACCGGAACCGACCGGTCCGCTTTTACTGAGACTGCCTCTTAGGCCCCGTTCAGACTAGGTGCCTGTGCCCAGTTCTCGGGAACCGGCACTGGTCTGAACATGGCTTTTTGTTGGTGCCCGCGCACTAATCTGAGCACCGTGCCCGGGCACGGGCACTACCTCCAAAGGTAGTACTCGGGAACCGTTCTTGGGCACGGGAACGTGTCTGAACACGTTTGCATGTGTTCCCGCGTTCCCTTCTGCACGAGTGTGAACATCCTCGGTGCAGGGCACTGAGGTGTCTGGACAGCGTCCTTTTTAGTGCCCGGGAATGGTGCCGCGGAACGGGCACTTAGTCTGAACGGGGCCTTAATCACCCTAGGCCACAGCACGTGTTTGTCTCAGCAGCATGATACACTGATTGGTTTCAACTGTGACTGAAACTTGAGAACTTGTACTCAAGAGACGGATTTTCACGGCTGAATTTATAGCACCAATGATGTAACGAATTTTGAACAACATCATTTTACTTTTACCTTAGTGGTGTTTCCGCAAGCGGCAGAAATCTTAAACGTTCGATTGCGGAAACATAAAACAAGGAAAAAGGAAACTGACTTGCAATTACCGAAGTATCGTGATACTCCAGCACATCCTTCAGTTATCTTCAGCAGCTTACGTCGAGCAAGACCAGTTTATTATAACCTTACTGAGTTATCTGACATACGGGTACAGATGATATTCATATAATCTCGACTGCTGAAACTTGATCGTAAGTTTTGAAGTTTTTTTCAAGGTTTTACTGTAACAAATAACCGGTACAATTATGCATGTCATCAATTTCCCTACGTTATCCTGGACCATGCAAATTTCCTTATAAACAGGAGCCAGAGTTGAAGACAGATGTTTTTCAAGTTGTTCATCTTGAGGGTTGAACTGTGCCTTCTGATCTACAACTAGGATCAAAGCCCTCTTCTGTTAAATGGATGCCTGGTTCTGGATACTCGGCTGGTTTCTTTCCATTCTGACGATAACTGGCAGCTCCACACCAAAACCAAAGCTTTTGTCGTTTTACTGGCGGTGGCAGATTTTTTGGTTGGGATGACCGTTGTTCCATCCTTGTTTTTCTGTGAGATCACCAATGGCTGCAGATGGTCTCACGAGTGGCTGTCTTGGGCAGAAGGGTTGAGGTGGTTGTCCGATTACGCTTCAGTGCCGAACTTGTGCAGTTTGGTGCTGGATCGCTATATAACAGTTGTGATCCCTTTGAAATATTTAACTTTTATGACTCGCCAACGCGTTACCGAAATGATTTGTCTATCTTGGGTACTCCCAGTTTGTTCTGAGGTTTTATTGGTCACTTCACTGTATTTATGACTTGTTACTTTGAGAAACATTTCTGTTTGCATGTATATGATATTGCTTGAGCTACTTCCCTGCTTAATACTTGTATTTTTTGTTGCAACCATGGTGCGTGTTGCTTATAAGCATGATCGAGCCGCACGCATCTTGTCAAGACAGTTGCGCTTTAACCATCACGTTTTGTTCAGATCTCACGACAGTTAAATGCGGTTATTGCAATAGTGATTCTCGTTTGTGTTTTTCTTGCATGTTACAGTTTGTTTATTCGTACTACCTTTCGTGGTTTAGCTGATCATACTGAATCTTTTGATGACACTGAATATAAGATCCCTATTTTAGTTTTAAATTCATCCGTCAACTCTTTAACTTATGCTTTACTCAAAAGAGACATAAAAAAAAGAGTGAAAAAAGATGACCTTGTTCTGTAAGTATCAGGCCTGAAACACATAAACACGATCTTTGATCATGGTTTTAGGTGGCTAATCTTACTAACTACTAGTCAGTCTGTCTTTCCCGTATGTCAGAATTTCCCCGTTCTCGGCGTAATTCTCAGAAGCTGCAACTGATCCCAACTATGGTCTGCACTTGATGCGCGCGGAGATGAAAAAGTGGTCATTTGGTAACGCTTCAGTGACTTTAATTTCAGTTCTGTACAAGGTTTACCTATATTTAATTGTGACTGAATGGCTTTGAAATATATATATGCTTAATTTACTTTTGTGATTGACTGTAGCACGGCCGAAAAGAGTTTTCTTATCTTTGGCAATAACTTATTTTTGTCCAAAACATTTTGTTTTATAGGAAAATTAATCTCCCGACAAGGGAATTCGTATGTGTAATCAAATGGTGATGAGTTAAATTAGTGAATAATTTCACGGGCGTTTTGTCCAAATCAGTCTAAGGCTCGGGAAATTATTAGAATTTGGACAAAACGCAAGTGAAATTATTCCCTAATTTCACGAGTATACCATTTGATTACCTTTTAATATCTTTGGTGACAAATTACGCTCACAAATTACGTGGGTTTTTGACTGTTTATTGTATCGAGAACTCCACGCATTGAAATGTTTAAAGCGTGCTTTTGGCTAAAGTTCCCAATTTTTTTTAATTTTTCGACAAAAAGCCCTTTGAAATCCTTCTACCTGACTGCAGGAATGATTCCTGCAGTCAGGTATGCAAATAATCTTCGGGAAATAATATGCTATAAATGGAAGTGATAGCAAGTCTGTGCATCCTTATTTCTAAATTAAATTGAACTGTATTTATAAAAGGAAACGTGTATCACTGACTGAATTGCTTCTTGTACAAATTCAAAGGGTAACTATATGAGCACAGCCATCCGTGACATGGTTCGAACGCGTGACCGCTAGTTTGTATCAAGTTTCATGTTGGAAATACATAACCTCCTTGATCTTTCAAGCATCACAAACGATTTGAAGGAGAAAACAACTTTTGGACACTGCACTGTGATAAACACTCTTGTTGCCTGATCTTTGGCTTACCTTTCTGGTATAAGCAAGGAGCGATTAAAATATTTAACTTCGTTCATGTAATTCTTCGACGGATGCTACAAGAAAGAAATTTGTCGATGTCGCGGGTAAATGGTAAACGACTGCTTCTATGACTCTTAGAATAGACAACATTTTTTAGCATTTGTTAGCAGATAAAGGTTCGAATTTGACAAAAATCATGGTTTTGACTTTTAGTATCATCAGCCAGCTGAGAAAAGACGTTTGCAAAATCACTAGTTTATATTGCCGCATGTAGCGGTCTACTATTCAAATTATTTAACTTCAAACCACTTGAATCTCACACATCTCGTAAAGAAAAGGTTTGTCTAGCTTGCTATGTAATTTTTTTTGCAAAATATCACACTCTTGCTTTGCACTGATCGGTTAAAAAACGTAAACAATCACGCTGAATTTCGGGCATACTTGAGTGCCTTTTGGTCAAAATAATATTTTTCTTGCAGTGCCAAGAAATTAAAAGCAAGAACCAAAATAATTGCGTTTTTGTTACGTTGGCATAAAGGCCTTTCACCACACAGAAAATCAGGCGATTTTATTTTTCGAACCGGAACCGACTGGTCCGCTCTTACAGAGACTGCCTCTTAAATAAGTGATGGACAAATATTCTAAAGCACATTTAGGCCAGTTTTAAACGTGGCATTTTACATGTGCCGAATCTATTGTTTTCTCTCATTTGCAGGGCTCGAAATTAATGGTAACCCGTTAACCAATGGGTAGTAATTTTCAACGTTTGGTTACAAAAAATGTGTCCAACTAACCCCACATGGTTAGTAAAATTTTCTAACATATTTAAATTATGTTATGGAAATAACCTTTTTTCAAATAAATAATAAGTTCTAGGAACGGTTTACGTGTTATTTACTTACATTAGCTTGTTTTCTGTCTCAAACAATTTGTTCTTGCTGTCTTTGAGATCGAATTGAACTTTACGGCCATTTTGAGCGCTAAGGCCCTGGATGCGAATTTGTGTCGAATGTGGGGATCTGGACACATCTTTATCGGATCTGCCATAAGCCATGTTGCAAATCCATATAGCGAAGATATCACTGACATCACGAGCACTGTAATGCAATATTTGTGGTTGGCAAAAAGCAACAAAAACAAAAGAAATGACTGAGTTTTTGCGAACTTCAAACGACTGTTGCTTCACATATATGCTAGATTTCATTCTGAAACCAGGACGAAAGTTAGAATATTATGATAACCCTTCACTGTCAAACTTTGAAGGAAATCCAAGTAGTGAAACCTGCCGAAAATCGTGTTGGAATTTCGTCTGCGAGCAAAGGATTTGACCAACTCAAGAGCTCTTTTGCCAACCACACGCACGAGAGATTTTGACCCACGTGATCGAAAATGACGTCAATATTTGTAAACAGATATCTTCGCTATTCGCTTCGAAATTACTGTGCATGAGGTTTTGGCAGTTCGGCATGGAATTATGCAGAGTTCTTTGGATAGATTTATCAGAAAAAGGCAGGCTCCAGTGGATAGTAACTGTGGTGAAGAGGGAAAATATCAAGAAAAGGAATCGAAGACAACAGAAGCTACAGAAGACTCAAGCTCCCGGAAGCGTTACAAAGAAACGAGGAAACAAGAGGGCAGAATATTTCAACAGGAGTGGAAGAAAACATTTGCGCACAGGCATCCCAAGTGGTGGTCGCATTGGACGCACATGTTTTAACCAAAACGTCCCTGATCAATGTGTACATCACAAGATCTACAGAGTTAACTCTTCGCAGATTTTTCCCTATCCTGCGTGTTCTTTGAGTCTCTGCTCTCCAGCAACGCGTGATTTTTGGCCCTTAATTATCGCTCGGCTTGCTGTTTTTTATGTTGTTGCTTGCACCACTTGCGATCGAAGAAAATTGTATTGCTGAAGCCATCTCTTCAAATTGTTGCCAGTCACCAGTTCAAAGAAAGGAGTCATAAGAATTTGAATAAAAACGCCGCTTGTACTCCTCGTTTCCATTGAAATAACTATGAATGACGTCAGATGGACTGGATAAAAAAATGATTGTCCTGCTATCGTACACACCAAACTGCACTAGCCGACCAAAGTTACTTATCTTGCCGTGAGTTTATTTCATTATCTAGACATGTTTGAAAAAAATATGACAGTTTAATGGTTAAAAAAAACAAAATGGTTTGGTTTCCCTAAAATTTGGGAGCCTCCGAGGCAGCTCTTCGGCTTCTTTGAAGATTGGCGAAATTTTGGCAATCCCCCAAAAAATGGCAAGATTTTGGAACTGGGGGTCACACTTACTTTACGGTACTTGTTGACAGATTTATAACTTATATAAACAAAATTGGCTCTGGTGCGACCCGGGCCTTAGCCAATAAGAACAGTTCAGTTTTTACTGGAAGCCAAGCTTTTCACATTGGCAACATTAAAGCTCATACAACGAATCGCAAACAGAGAGAGAACAGCAGGAAAGAGGTTCAAGGGACATTGTTGAATGCTTAGAATACTCAAGCTGATAAATCAACTTAAGCTGTTTTTAAAGAATGTGCTGTAGATGTACTGTTCTTGACTAATTATGGGAAACGAGAGGGAAATAAAATAGGTGCATAATTGTCAATGTTTTTAAGGTTACATGCAAGTTCAGCTACTCTGTAATTTGTCCTAATCGTTATTAAAAAAATGTTCAATATTTGAGATATTGTAACTTGTGGGCTTGGATAACAAACTTTATAATTTTGTTAATAAAAAGATGTCTGCTAAGTGTTGGTGATCGAAAAATTAAATTCGAGCCCTGATTTGCGTTAGATTCGGCACACGTAAAATGTGACGTTTGAAATGGGCCTTAAGGCCGGTTTACACGGTGTGATTTTTGGCGGCAGCTTTGAAAAACACTGGCCAGACAAAAAATCTGATACAGTGCAACAGATTTTTTATGTTGGGCCGATTTTTTGAAAGCTGCCACCAAAAATCAGGCCGACAAGTTGCATCGTGTAAACCGGCCTTATCTGCAGTGAAGATCTCAATCAAAGGATAAATGAAGGACCTGTGGGGGCACTCATCTGGCGGATACCAACAAAAAAGTGTGATGTTAATTTAGCTTGAACAAAAAAAGAAGGAAAACAAACAAAACAAAATAATGAACAGAATCGTACTTCAACCCAAAGAATATGCTGTGGTTAAAACAGTGTGCTTTATCATATTCATGAGAGTACCTGACGCCACTCGCAGGATTTGGAAAATAAACAAATAAACCCAAGTTCTCCAAGTGCTTTTCATTACAAAACAAATGAAGAAGCCTGTTCTGGGGATCTTCCGATAAATTCGTCTGTGGTTCATTCACACAACACAACGAACGCAACAGCAGTTTGTTAAACAGCCACATGCATTGAGCAAGTTTTCATGAGCCAAAATTCCGGCAGATTTCACCGAACAATTTGTTTTTCGATCCAGATTTTAGACTGAAAAACTACCTCTGTTACCTTGTTAAAGCCTGCCTATATGATGGTTTGACATTTCGACAGCTTTGGTCGTGTTTAACCAATGAAATGTTTTCAACTATTCTAACAAGGAATATGATTGGTCTGTTTTTGTGAGCCGTTTGAGGCTGATGCCACTCATAGGATGGTGAAAGTTGTCCAGAATTTTAGCCAAAAGTGTGAGGAAATTTTTAAAAAAAACTTTATCATAAAACAAATAAAGAAGCCTCGCCTGTGATCTCTTCAGTTGGAAAGCAATTAGAAGGCCTTTACAGTACTCAAGAAGTAGGGCAAACACTCGACTATGCTGGACGTGTTTCCCTTACACTTTTTCGGTTCTCTATCCGCTTCCAGAGAGAGCTTTACAACAAAACAGATCATAAGCAAGGTCTCTTTATTTGTTAATTAAAGCGTACATTAAACAGTACCTGAGCTATTTCAGGATAGTTTGACATGTGTATGGCAATTCGTCCACCTCTGGTATTATCTAGCTGGCAGCTTTGGTTAACCACTGAAGAGGTGAGATCTGATCTGATTTTCTGCACCAGAGGGAAACCTGATGAAGCTGTTCACGGATACCTAGCTAGCCGCAGTGATCCCGTATTGAGTGCGATTATATACGCTTCTAAATAAAACATGTCGGTACTCAAGAATACTCAGGTTGTTAAAAATGAGAAAAACGAAAGAAGTAAATAGCACCATTCTTCCTTGGTTTTCTTACCACTTGCCACAAAGTCTTCGGGGAGTTGCTTGGGGATGTGCCTTCTTTTTGAATGAAGAGTACCAGCTTTTTCGTTTTCCCAGGGTATTACAAATTCATCAAGTCGTACTTGCTTTTAAGTAAGATTTACCATCTGCAAGAGAAATTCCGTTGCGGGAATTAATTTTTGTAAAGTCGTTTCTGCCACATTGAGCATAAGAATATAGAACAAAACTGGCGATTAAAACCACCTGCAACCTCATACTAAATTGAGCTATTAAGACAAGGATGTTAATTTAATTTCTAGTTCAATTCCGAACAAAAAAACGCGGCCTGCCAGGTGGTGATGAGGCTTCACGACTATTACATCAACTGTTACCCAAAGACACATAGCTTTGTTGGCAATTTGACTCACCTCCAAGTTTCAGTACGGTGACGGGAGAGGTTTCTTCTTTTGGATCCCAAACAGCATCTTACATTTTTCCTTCCTCAAGGTCATTGCTGCTGAGTATTTCTCCAGTACTAATTACTTGGCAGCATTCCGGCTTTGGATCAGATGTCCAAAGGACAAGAGCAAACTTCGCTTTGGAATTCATAGACCGGAGTTGATTTACTTTCCAACTTTAACTGATTTAACCGTGTAAAGGGTTCAGCGAAAGGAAGAAAACAAGAGCTACCTTCTTAATGCTCACGCTCGACGTGGCGGGAAACACACGTGATCGAACTCGAACTCACGTGGTCCAGCGGTAGCAGAATGAAAGAGGGAGATGTCGTCGGGCATGTCGAAGAAACGGTCAAGGAAACGCGAAGAAACTCGTAAAAAAAAAAGAACCAAACAAGCGAGGGAATACTTTTCCTCTAAAGATGTTCAACACACATTCAATGAAAGTATCGTGGATTGTAATGAACTGTTCGATCAGTCAGTCACTGCTAATCTTCAAGAGTCAGCTGATCTTGATGACGATTATTTTCACGCTCTGCAATTTACTGTGCATCCAACTGAAGATGTTTTTAGCATTTCGAGACTTGATGACCGTCCAATTGATACTAAAACCGATGGTCACAACCTTTCTATTCAGGGGAATGTGCAAGGTAAACTGTCAAGCGATACAAGATCAGGAAACAATGTGGAGGTTGAAGATAATCATGACATTGAAAATGCTTTTGGTGCAGGAACAGCACACCACTTGACCCCAGCATCGATCGCATGTAGTTCTCCAGAAAGGAGTGAAACACTGACCAATCAAGGTTCATTTACAAGTGATGTCCTTGTTAAACGTAATTGTGTTCTCATGGCTTCAGCTTGGGCGAAAATCCAATGCCATCAAGTTGAAGATGATAGTTGTATAGATGATACTTTCACAAATGAAGTCTCTGAATTTGTGGAAACTGATGGAGATGAGCTACTGTTGGAAGGACTTGAGGAAATGGAAAAAGAAGAGGCATCTTCATCAGATTCTCTAAGCTGTAATAACCTTCTCTATCAGGATGCTCAGATAAACTATGATGACAGTATGTTGTTTATTATGGCTTTCAGTGTTGGACATAAACTCTCTGGGGCTGCAATTGAAGATCTTGTACAACTCCTATCTCTTCACTGTCCAGAAGGTGCAAATACCTATACTCACTGTTGATGAACACTACATCATATTCAGCACATGCGCAATGCACGATTGGCAAAAGATAATGGCGTCGTCTGAGGTCAAAGGGTTCTCTGAATATTTTACAGCCCTTGACCCTGTTGCAAAGTCACACTACGAATCCAAACTAACCTACATAGAACGAAGCAATGAGGAAATAATACTTCCAGATCCTTACGCATTGAAAGAATGGCACAATGATCCCCTTTCCTGGCCTTATCTGACGTTCGGTGATATCTACACTTATTTAATAGACACACCAGGCATCCACACGAGGGAGTCTTTGAAGGTGTACAAGTCGCTAGAAGCGTATGAACGTTTTCTAAGCGGCCATGTGAAGCCTCTCTGGTTTCACACTATTGATGAAGATGTACTGTTCTGTTTCATTAAAGGAAAAGTTATTCTATCTCAGTGTCTAAACGATAAACCACATGAAGCATGGGTTTGTCTTTGAAAGAAGGAAGCCACTGTTTATTGTGCACATTTACCTGCATGGCTGGGTAAGTTATTTCATATTGACAGATGAGCCTTTACCACTACTCCGGAGGTCCAAAAATGGTCTTTCTCACTCTACAGATTAGGGGAAGTGTGCAGCCACGTGGCTGCTGTACTTTTTAAAGTGGAGGCAGCAGTGAAACTGGGCCTAACAAAATCATCCTAACCTAGCGTGGCTTGTCAATGGAATTGCACATTCAGAGAGAAGGTATCCAATAGTTTATCATCTCCATTAAATACTATGATCATTTATCATGATTATTATTGTTGCAGTTGTACTAAAAAGAAAAGCCAAAAGGTTCGGGGGTGAAAAATTGTGCTTTGAAAAGAGAAAAGAAAGGAAGATTGCATGAACCAATTGTTAAATTAGTAAATGGTCAGTGACTGGATAATTCTTGAAGAAAAAACTATTAACCCCAACAGATGACAAGATAATTAGAGCTCACTGCCCTTGTACCCAGATTTCCAATGCCAGCGACTCCCACCCCATATGCAGTTTTCCAGTAATGATATTTTACAGATGTCCTGAAGATAATTTTTAGAAAAATAAATTAAATTTTGGAGATGTAAATTCACATAAACTATGAAGTGCAGCACACTACCAGTCAAAGAAGAGTATATTTTATTTTAAGACTGGAACAGACAGTAAGCTAAACATTAAATTTTATGAAATGGTGGAGAAATAGTTTCATCTTTCCTGGGTTTTTTTCTTATCAGCTAAATCCCAAATCTGTTGCTCAGTTCAAGGAGTTTTTTTGAAACGAAATCGTCACAAGGAAGTGCAGTCAGTCTCATATCAGCCTAGTACAGCTCTTCCTGACATTAGTGAGTTGAAAGTCTTCAGACAGCTTCCCCCAGAGCTGCATTTTTTACACTGATTCCAAAACTGGACTCAGAAGATACAGATAGTGCATCAGAGGATGAGAATGAGGTAAGTTATGTTCCAGAGCCAATTACCTCACTGCATCAAGAAGAGTATTCATCTCTTTCAAAGGAAGATCTTCAAGCCAAGAGCAAGGGAGTACTGTTAACACTCTCCAAAATAACAATCAAAGGTCAAATTGTAGAGCTAGAAAAGCTGACCAGGGACCAGGCCGTTTGCCCTCTCTGGTTTGAACATGGAGAGGCAGGATAACTGGCAGCACAGCTCATGAATTGTTCAGAAGGAAAGCAACCACCACTCCAGAAAATCTGTTGAGAAAAGTTATGGGATATGACTCAAAGGATCTAAGCAAAGTAAAGCCGTAAAATGGGGAACTGATAATGAAGACAAAGCAAGGAATCTCTATGTCAGGATTAAATCAGAGGAACATGAGGGTTTTGCATGCAGACACTCGGGTTTTCTAATTGATGTGAAAAGACAATGCTGATGGCATAGCAACATGTAATTGCTGCAAGCCAAGAGTTCTAGAAATTAAGTGTCGTTACAAATATAAGGATGTTGATCCCATTGAGGCAGCAAGGATTGAGGCTAAGTTCTGCTTAGACAAGGATGGAAATCTCAAGACAACTCATCAATACTACACCCAGTTGCAGCTGGAAATACATGTTAACCACCTGTTCGGTGTTGAAGTTGGTGACTTGTGTGTGTACACAAACAAGTGCGTCAGTAGTGTGGAAGACATCAAGTATGATAAGGACTATGTAGAACAACTCCTAGGAAAATGTGAATCTTTTTTCCATAGCTGTCTCTTGCCAGAGATATTAACAAGGAGCTTGGACAGAATTGATAGTGAATCTGAAATAGATGAGGAAGGCAGTGCTCAACCTCTATTTGGGAAAATGATTGAATGGGACAATGTGTCATGTGACATTGGTTGGTTCCACTTTTTATGTGTTGATGTTCGTAGAAAACCCAGAGGTGAATGGTATTGTCCAGAGTGCAAAAGTGGTGAATACGTTCATTGGAAATTTTGGAACATTTGATGCCTATAGGGTCATTTAAAATTGACATTATGCCTAGTATAGAACTTTAAAACCTGACTGGAGAGATCAGCATTAAATTTCTTGTGACAATGTTAATCCAAAATGAAAGAAGTGTTCACCAGATGTACTTAAGGGATATGTATTGTGGGAGACTAGTGACAATGACTTGCATATTGACTGCGAGGCTGATAGGGGTAATGCATTTATTACATACATCAGAGCCTTCAAGAAATTTTAAATTCAGGAGAAGGCTTAATTAACATAGCATCATATCTTCGAAGCATTTATAGTTTATAACCTGTTCACATTTTCTCCATGCAAATACAATACATAACAAATAATCTTGAACAATAACAACCACAATTCAACCACAGAGGCTGTCATGGAATCTGGTGACTGATAATTTAGCAACAAGTAATGCCCTCTGTTATTAAGTTATCTTTTCTTGAACACAATAATATTACTTAAAAGCAAAAAAGTGATGCAAAACAAACCCAGAAAAGTTAGAAGACAGATTGGTTCAGATGTTGATGAAAACAGAGGTACCTCCTCTGAGAGTTAATCAGGGAGGGTTTAATGTAGAGGGTCACCTTATTATAACTGTTCAGATTACTATAGAAAAGCTTTGGAACCTAGAGTTAATTTCAAATGTGGTAATTTTTTATTATGATGTCTCTGTTTGGATTGAAGTGTTTCCACTGCTTAGTGAAAGGTCTAGAAGTGCCTCTGCCCCTTCGAGGAGTTCTTTTCCATCCTCCTTGGCTTTCTCTTTTATTTCAGACTGCCTAAGGCAACGCAGGTACCTTGCCTTTTTCTTCTGGCAGCGTTCAAAGCATCCTTCCTCCCTGTAACCCACGAGAAGGTTGGGAACATAATCTGGGTCATTCGGATCGTCTGTTGTTTGTCCTTCAAGACATCTACAAACAAAATTTATATGCTCTACTCTTTGCTGCAATGCCAGAGTGCCGAAACAGAAAATAATGATAGAATAACAATACCCCCAAACCAAAGCTTGTTTTATAACATTTTTCTACGGAAAGCATTTAACAAAATTGCAACTTACCCAAAAGAAAATGCACACTGCAAACACTCTCATGCTCTGAAGGCAAGCGGATCTTTTAGCGTCCCGATCGGGAATCCTCAAAAATGCTATCCCTGATCCTTTTTTCAAACCGTCTTCCACAGTTTATCACACAACAACTCACTGACATTGTTCCTGAACAAAAGCCGTCGCGTTCTTTTGCCAACCATGAACCACAACAATGACACGTGACTAAGCTGGTGACGTCAGCCTGAGTATCGCTATACTGTAAAAAACTAAAGAGAATTTTGGACATTCTGCAAGCTCTACAAAATCCCATTGTCAGACACTACTACTGCCCAAGAAAGGGATGCCAAGTTTACATTGGAGTTGAGGAACCTGGATGTCAAGATACATGTTTTTTAAACAATGAACCTCTTTCACAAGACAACTTCTTCTTGGAGCTTCCTATAGAACGCCAACTCAGGGATCTCCTTTCAGGTACTTTTTCGTATAATTGGTAGACTTAATGTTCTGTGTTGTGCTTAATCAAAACGTTGTGCACCTCCCTGTGATTGCCCCATTGTCTGCAAGATTGTCATCGAATTTTTGATGGGTGCACGCCATAGAACTCCATACATTCACTGACGTTTTGACACATTTAGTGAGAGTTTACAAGACCTTGAAAACAATTAAAGGGAAGCTGATTAGTTTTGTTTTGTCTCTTTTGTTAGATCCGTGAAACTGATAAGTTATGCTACAATATGTTACCTTGCACAGGAAAACGTACGTTAACACTTATCCATTAAACGGGTAAAAATGGATGGACAGCTAACGGATGGTTAACGGCCTCCAAAACGTTTTAACGTTTTGTTCTAACGTTCTAACGGATAATAAGCAATGCCTAACAGATTGTGAAAGCGTTTGAACTGTTGCACAATCTGATCTAACGGATAGCTTGAAC
>OX419336.1:13274093-13286593 GCA_948470475.1 Galaxea fascicularis | reverse complement strand
TTTCCAAATTTAGCCTCGTTGGTGATATTCCCTCAATCGATCTTAAGCTTACTTCACTTAAAAAAAATAAGAAACTATATATGAGCCGCGTGCATAAGCGTAAAAAGTTCATTTTTGTTCAGGGCTAATCATCGTGTAAAGAGCTAATTACGTGATCTGTTTGTTGGCGCCTAGTTTGATGCGCAGAGAGATGACAACTACTAGGATTTGGAGTAAATATGCCACCAGCGTGACGGTTTAATAAATGATAAGCATTGAATATACAGAAACTGTAACTTGTTAGATCTCAAACATCAAAGGTGGGGGAAAAACCCGCCAAAAACATCATTACGAAATAACCCAAAAAACAGCCGGGATGGAGTACCGGGGAAGGCGGAGGGAAAATTGAGTCAAAGACTGACGTTGTTCATGCGTTGCTATCTGAACCAACAATGAATCACAAAGCATTGAATGCATGATTTGAGCCTGCAAGGAATTTTAACTATTTTCCTATCTCCATCCCAGATGCAGATAAGACAAACAACCAACTTCTTTGTAATTTGTTTTTGATGGAAACTTCACCTTTACCTTAACCGAAATACAAATTCATTTCAGCCAAACTTCTTTGTTACTCCTTTGTCATTATTTTTTCTGAAACGTCAGTCTGAATGACAGAAGTAATGACATGTTTATTTGTCAAGCAAAGGAATCAATGCTTGCTTTCTATACTAACTATTACAGTGGGACTGCATCATGTCTTTTGCAACCCTCCACACAAAATAGATTTTTAATTACCAATAAAAAAAGAACTAAGGAACTACATATTCACAACACAACTTCATTTTGCAAACAAAATTTGAGAATATTACTTAAATTTTATTATTTAAGACTTTTAAGCATAAAAGCCTTCCAGATCACTAATCTCCAACGTTTTAGCTTACATAATTTATCATTGAGAAAATTTCCCTTTGGTGATTACTTTATTTACAACCATTTTTCGCAAAGATGCATACTGTTATTGTTTAACATTTTCTACAAGATTTAAAAACAAAAAGCATTGAACATGAAAAAAAAATCCTGGAATTTCTCACCTCCACAGATAACGTTACGGTCTTAGGCTTCACAGGGATGACTAACTCCTCGTGAAAGGGCATAGTAGCTAAACTGTTGGAATCATTTGACTGCTTCAAAACCCGTTTGGGACATATCCAGAACGAAGATCCAGATAATTTCTTTGCATGCGGACTACTTGAAGATGGTGAACTTCTGTGGCCACATTTTACCCGAGGTCCTTGAGCACCAGAGATAAAAAGTTCGTTTTGTATCTTCTGTTTCCAACGCCTTTTCTCTCAACTTTTTCGTAAAATCACTCAAACGTTCAATCTTTTCGATGCCCCTTTTACACTTTAAACAGAGAGGAGAAGAAAGACCATTCTCTCTCGTCAAATCCCAGCACTTGCGATAATCGCCCTGCAACGTTGTTCTGCAAGGATGTTTTTCCTTCAAATAGATGGAAACGGGCACAGCCTGAAATAGCGATATTAACATTGCAAACACGACAAAAATCATCCACAGATGTCCGCAAAATTTTAACTGGGGTTCAGGAAAATGTTGGGAAAACCGCCATCGAAACAATGTTTTCGCGCAATTGTATTTTTACGCATCACTGTGCCACATGCAATCGGATGTCAGCTGTCAGATTTAATGTAAACAAACACACAGAGATTCCCACAGGGCCCAAAACCAGTTTGGTGAGATATTTGATCCGGAAATTACATGGAAATGAGGTTGCGTACTCCTGTGACCAGAGGTTATTTTTTTCTCCTCAGCGCTTTGTGCCTCGTTAACGCGGCTTTGCCGCGCACCATCAGTCTCAATAAGAATAAAATATCCTCTGGAACCCAGGGTACACAGCATCCAAGCCTTTGTTAGATAACACAACGGCATCATTTCTAAAGGGTGTTGGCAGACCCATCAGATGTATCCATGGCGGTGACGACTCTTTTATAACACATTTTAGGAACAACCCCAGCAAATAAATAAAATGTAGCCTTTGTACAGCCCTTCCTTGTCTAAAAAAAGAATTGAAAAGAGAGACGTCCCGAGGGAGCAGCTGTACACAGGCCAGTAAAATATTGTTTTTCACAAGAGTAATTAATCTGACTGTTCGCACAAACAACCGTCAAAAGATGGAACTGCAATGACCGATATAGAAAATTCCCAGTTGCAGACAGTCTAAATGTATAACTGAATATAGCAAATGCAACATAAACTATTAAGAATCCCAACTGGTGGGAGGCTAACAAGTTGGCTATATACACACGTAATTAATTTGAACTCAGGGCTGCCGAGAACAAATCCATAGAGCAGTAGGTTGGAGAATTGCACCCAGGGAACTCCAGATGTCAAATCAAGCAGCCTAAACCGCTCGGCCAGGCTTCCTCCCTTTACTGCCAATACAAAGCCCGAGTGAACGCTCCTCGAGCTAGTTACTATCACAAAGATCGTTTTTGCAAGTTTTAATTTTCCAGCAAAGTGCCGTGTAACTCTAGAACCGCGGTCACTAAGCAGCTTCTTGACGGAAACACCAGCTGTTGTAATGCAATCAGTCGAATGAGAGGATGTTGTGCCTATTAACTTGCATTATTTGTGCGTTGTCCAGTACGACTCTGCAAGGTACTAATTACTTAGCACTCATAGCTATTTTTCTATATGTTAAAAAGCGATTTTTGAACGCAAAACGTTCCGATTTGATTTGATTTTAAGAGGGCTTTGAACTGGAGACTTGTGTTCAGCCGTGTTTAGTGTAGAACCTGAGGTCCATTATAAACAAAGTAACAGTCTGTTACTTTTTTCAAAACATTCTCAAAAATGAAAGTCAATCAAGGAAAATAGTATTTAAAACATTGTTGGTGTTTTGTATAGGGCACTATTAAACCATTTTTCTTTCAAAAACACTTCGTGTTGTGTTAATGTGAGTTCTTAGTAACCAGAATGCCGTGACAGGAAAACTCAAATTTCAGGAAAGTACCAGTTGTATTTTGTGACCTCAAAATTTTTCTTTAGAGTTGCTCATAGTTTTGAAAACGGATTTTAAAAGAACAAATAATGCTCTTTTATGTGGTATAAGTCTCTGGACTCTAGGCCATGTACCAGTCCATGATTTTAGCATCTCAATTTTGTCCATTTTGCACTGCAAGAAATCGCTCAAAATAATGTAAATATTGAAAAATCCCCCAAATATTCAATTATGATTCCAACTAAAGAATTAAGCGCTCAAAATGTTTATAATTACCTACTTGCTGTAATGGTTTGTTTGTTGTCCGGAATATAACTGTTTTGAATTTGAAAGCGAGTTGTCAGTAATGTGCTGTGCCACACTCCTAAAACCCGATCCAAGAGCCATGAAACCAAGATCCTCTCCATATGTGTAAAATAATTATTGGATTGAAGTTTAACATATATCTTTTGCAACTGTTTACCTACAGCTATGCTGTGAATTATGTTTCAGAATTTTGATAATTTCCTTATTGCAAGCCATCAGTTGATATTTACAGACCTTCTCTCTGAAATATCTCCTAAAATTGCTAGCAAAATTAAAGACACTGTTACAGTAGTTATACAGTTGGGGGTACCAAACCATTTTTCTATTTAATGGCTAACAAATTTTTTATGCTCGATACCAACCCAACTTATAACCAAATTTTGGCAATCTATATATTTTTTAAAATGCGTGACTTTCTCGGAAAATCACTAAGCATGATTTTTTCGGAAAGACACATTAAATTAATTCTTACTATATACTTTAAAAAGATATAAAAATGCTTAAAAATAAAATATATAGTTATATTATAAGAATGAGTTGTAATAAGATAATCCATGATGAAATATCAAGTGAATATGTAAATTGTCCATTTTGTTATAAACAGATAAGTGATAGAACGATAAAAAAACGCTTTATGCTTTAATGAACAAGAGATTATAAATAACAATGGTATGAATATTTGTAAAAATTGTGGGATCGTACAATATAATTATCATGAAGAGTATATTAATTTCAATGAAAATAAATACAAAATAAGAAAAAAATCAGTTTATATCAGAAAATATCATCTAATTGATATTTGCAAGCAAAATAATATACAGCTTCAAAATTCAGACAAAATGAAAATATTTGATAAAATTAATAGAGTCATTCCAAAATTAAATCATAATAGAAAAAGAATAATTTCAATCAAATACATGTTAAAACAGATATTCGATATGTTAAAAATTGATGATAAAAGTATTGAAATCACAAAAAAGTGGTACAAAATTAAAATATTATGATGATTATTGGCAAAATCTTAAGAAGTTAATTAATTTGTGAATTTTTCATCGTATTTATGAAGTAATTTATCAATTATCGGGCTATTGTCTGTGACATAGTTATCAATATTATTCACCATTCTATGAAGTGAAGAGGGATTATATTCTCCACTTCGTGCCATATCTTTTATTTTTATTAAAAGGTGTTGGTAACTCTGGTATCCATATGTACAAAGATGTATTTTCAAATCAATGTCTTTATGTTTCATATATGCTTGAATTAATAATGCACCAGTACTGACTGCCACAAGAGCAACACCTCCAGTAACAATTGATGATACTATTCCTCCCAATGCAAATAGAATAGACATGGAATTACCAAACAATCTCCATCATTTAAATTTTTTTGTTGCTTTTTTGAAAGTCCAGCATTTGCGATGATACACGTAGTAATATGTTTTAAGTTCTTTTACTTGTTCTTGTCGTAACTTATCAGAAAAATGATTCCAATCAAATATTTTACTTTTAGGTCTATTAGTCATATATATTAGTTTAGATTATCAATTTTTTATGGATACAATATATTAGACCTGATATTTGTCCACAATATGAATTACTTTTGAAGAAGTAATTTGTTTTATGTCCAGGGATAGAATATAAATATCCTCTATCAAGTGAATAATTGTAATAAAACATTCCAAATGCATCATGTAATTGCCAACGAGCCAGCCGAGCGAAGACGCGAGGCTGGCGAGGCAGCAGCATTATAGAGCCGTGCGAAAGTATTGTGTTTGCGGTAAAAATCTCGAGTGATTGAGAGGAATGTTTGTAAGGTAACATTCCTGTTGTAAGGTAAGATTCCTGAGATTCCAATGACGGACCAATCGTAGGGCGTAAAGATTGTGACGTCAAGGGCGCATGGTTCCGATGGCCATTTCTCACCAGCTTTGGCATTCATCGAGCGGAGTGGAGATCAACTTGACTCGATTGCTTGCGGACTTAGCACGAATGGGCTCTGGAAGCGACGTGTCCATAGTTCATATATTTAGGATTTACTATGTTCAATGGCTAAAGAAGGCGATGTTTCAACTTCACAGCCCGCCATGCAAGAAGGCTCATAGGAGATTAATATCTGATTTACTGTATTTAAGGACCAAAGGCACCGATGTTTACCCCTAATCGCATTCATTGCACGGTTCACAAAACAATCGAACAATTTGTCGCACAATCTTCACAAAATAGACAGGAAAATATTGTGTAACTGAAAAACCTCTGCATCTAGGTGTCACTTCGATTCAAAGCGATTTACCTTTCAAAAGACCCTCAAAACCTATTTTGGTCTCCATGATAAACATCTCTTGCACTTGTAGAAATCATGTTACTATGCAAATTTGGGCTTTGCACTTACTGTACAGAAATCTACACGCTTAACATTCACGTATTTAACAAGTTCTTGCACCATTATCGTTGACCATCGTTTTAGAATGCGAGTCTTGCTCATTTTTTTTTTTAAATTTTAGGTTGAAAATGTTTCCAGGAAAGGAGTTTCAAACGTCTCAACAAGCCGTTTCACAAGTTTACTTCTTTGAGAATGTGACGCGCAAGTCAGACTTCAGCCGGCGACACATTTTCCTAGCCGTTCGACCTGAATGATGTTTAAGTATCTTAAAGAAACTTGCTTTTCGGAAACGTTTTTCCATCCGAAATGCCGTCGTTCAGTATTCCGTTCGGCCTCTTTGCCCTTGAAATAAAAATTGCAAGCAAGATCAGATACAAACTGAGCGAAAATTCTAATAACATCTCTGATTAGAAAAGTGTGACTTGCATGACTCTCAGAACATGTAAAGAGTAAAGGCTGGTGATTTGCTTCCTCAACAACTGACCTACGTTTCTCACGTGTATGGGGAGATTCTAAAGTAGTAGCCACATGCAGTCATTGACTGTCTATTTTTTTGATTACTTGACTACAGAAAGAGAAGTGCAAACAACATGACTGTGTTTTAAAGTTAGCAATTAGAAATTGTTATGAATGGTTGGTTGCTCGTTGGCACTTAGCGAGAGCTACATCTAGTATAGAATGTGTATGAAACACTTGAAATCTTCCTAAAGTTGATTCGAGAAGCCATGTAATCCATCCGTTATCAGGACCAATAAGACCAATATCATAGTTATTTATTTCAAGTATTTCATCAATTGTTAACAGTTTGTTGAAATGTTTATGATACAAGTATTGATATACCAAAGAAGATTTTAAAACAACATTTTCAATAGATGGATGTTTTTCTTTTGTTTCAAGAAAAAATCTTTCTACATACTTTTTTATATCTTTTATCATATAATATATCATCACATTATTTAACTTAATACTATTTCATCATGATCAGCTCCATACCATCTACATAGTACAAAATGATGAAGTTTTATTTGTTTGTGTCATTCCATGGTTTTTATAAACAGTGAAGAATATAATATCACCATCAAGACCTATCATACCATTTGGATTTATATCTCCAAATACTAGTGTATTAGATCCAGGACTTGTCTTTGAAGTAAAATCAGTTAGTTTTTTACCATTACACCATACTTGAGATTTTTCTATCTCTCCTGGTTCATCCCAATGAATCGATAAACATATCCATTTATTTAATTCACCAGCATGTGCTTTTGATTGGTAATTTGCAATTGGTTGAATTTGATTAGCTCCAGGTTTATTAGCAGATCCTTGACCGATTAAAGCAATATCATTTACTGCTCCACATACATATAGATGACCCGTTGGAAAGAAATATAGAGATTTATCAAAGCCTCCATTATCATGACCAAGTAGACCATTTCTTACTATATTCGAACCGTTTAATGTATTCATTCTATATATACAATAAACATATTCACAATATCTTTTTCACCAGCTGCTGGATTAAGATTGATATCAGAGATCATTCGTTTTGTTCCATCAAATTTAAGATAATATCTTCCATTTATTTTTTCTGATTTATTGCATATAATAGGTCGATTAGATAATAATGTTTGAGTTGCATGATTTTCATATAATGTTTGATCGCATAAATTGGCCACTTTTCTTGAAGCATCATATTCTGCTTCTGTTTGTAATCCTCGGTCTACTTTATAAATGCAAGAGGCAAAGGAGGTATAATATTCCCATAATAACGTCTCTGATAAAGAAGCATAAGCAAACGATCTGAGATAACTGAGAGAAATTGCAGAATTATTATCTGATGGAACAAATTGCAAGTTTTTTATCTCATTATTATTCATATTTATCTCCATTAACAGCTCCACCAGCTATTTTATTCAGATATATATTTTCCAATGATGTTATTCTATTATCGACATATTTTTTATGAACTGCATCTTTATTGCTTGTTGGATCATCAATATTTACAATTTTAAAGGATGTCATATTTAGATTGTTACTCATAATATGAGATCCATCTCTCAACATAACGTCTCCTTTATTTGATTTTGTTAAAAGTTTGTCATCAATTTCTTTGTTTGAATAAGAATCTGAATTTATGTTATTAGTTATTTTTGTGATAATCTGTGTAGCTGAATGTGGATTATTAGTGTTATCATTTATTCCCATATATTATTCAATTACATTAATCCATATATTTTAATACAACACACATATCAGTTGCTGGACTAACTCAATTCTAAGTAGTCCGGCTCTTTCATTGAAATTTATATTGTCAGTTATTACATTAACACTCAAAATTCCATTTCTTATAATATTACCTCTTTCAAGAATAAATTTATAGTTAAATCTACTATAACTATCTTTATCCTCTATATAAATAAATTTAACGTCTACCATATAAAAATAACTTTCAAAATAAATCCATCTACTAGCTCCAAATATTACATCTGTTGAGTCTTTTTAAAAAACCTGTGAATTTTTTGTGTCTATATCTATCAACGTAACTTCTTAATGCCACTATCTGATTTTTGCCACCTAGATTTGGAATTAAAAGTGTTGCATTTCCAGATTGTCTAGACGGTTTCAAAAAAACCGAATTATTTGAATATCTAAATTTTACACGATCACAATATAATAAGCCGCCATCACCATAAACAGGTACTTTTCCAGTAGTTATATTATTTGAACGTATTCCTTGTATTGCAGCAGGTAAATTTACAGAACTTGACTGTATATGATCTTCCATCTGTTTTTTATTTACAGCATCATTATCATCAACTCCATTAGCGATATTGATTATTTTTTTATTATTCATATCGATGTCTTCTTGCATTTGAATCTTATCACCAACAAGTTTGAATGGTACTAAGTTGTAAACACTATTGTCAACATCATTCAAGTAAGTGTCAACACCATAAACGACTAAATGTAGTGGTAATTGATTTGGTGTTGGAGGAGTGACATTGTCTATATGGGTTGTATAGTATATAAAACGACTGACTGCTGTTAATTTTTTGACCTGTACAATTGTTTTGGTATAATAATATTCAGTACTCCCCACATTGTAATGGAATTTGGTAGTTTGGTGGTATGGTATAGAAATACCAGTCCCTGTAATAGTTATTTGAGCCTTATTCCATAATGTTTTATCTGTGAAAAACTGCTCAATACAAACAGTATGATTCTTATCACTTGCACTACCTAATTGAATTCCCATCCTGTATCGATAGTTATTTGATTCATCGTTGGTGGCTCTGAAGTATAGAACTTTTTTGTTAGAATGAAAACTCCAACTCAAATTTTCAATCTTGTCTGAAATCCAACCATATTCAGTGGAAATTTCATTTACATCAGCCATAATATATTTGAATGTATTTTCAAGAGACTGAGATGGATTTGTTTTGGTTTTGTTATCTACATATTTCTTACTTACTCTATCAGTATCATCACTGGTTTAGTATCTTGTAAGTAAGGAGTCAGTGAACCACATGGAATCCGCATTGCAACTGTTTTATTCTCTAACACATTCCCCATATATACATTACTCACGTGCTTCCTAATAATTTGATTACGTCATCACAAATATTATGTTACAGCAATTCACACAAACACTAAATCCCTCCCTTGATTGAATTTAAAAATCAACCATAATCAGCATTGCTATTTTTCGGTAAATAAGCGAAACCAACAGAACTCATTCGCATACTAAGACTTGCAAATGTTCAGTAGCAGTTCAGTGACAACTGTTCAGTGCTGCCTGGAGTTTATACACTATAACTGATAGTCCCTCAGATGTGTCGGTGCACGTCTGACATGAACAGACCTTCGCATATCTTGTTCTGCTGCCCGTGGAGGATTCATTGCCTGTGGAAGATCAAAATCCATCACATAATCATCTTCCTCCCCTACAGCAGTGTTCTGATGCAACTTGTGGACATGCGACACATTGTGCATGAATACACGTCCATTACTTCGCTGCAGAATAAGGCTCGGTCGCCTTCGTTCTATCACCGTGTAAGGTTGAGGGTCATACAGCATTGATAACTTGTTCTGCCGCGCCTGCTGTAACAGCACTTTGTCTCCTGATTTGATGTCTGATGGACTCGCTCGGTTTCTCTTGTCCGCATAAACCTTTGTGCGCTGCTTGACCTGTTGGTCCTTACCCTTTGCAGACTGTATTGCAGCAGATACAGCATTAGACACCTGTGTCTCAACTTGTGGGCTGCTTGACCTGTTGGTCCTTACCCTTTGCAGACTGTATTGCAGCAGATACAGCATTAGACACCTGTGTCTCAACTTGTGGGACCTTGGTTCTGATCTCACGTCCTAAATGTAGAAACGCCGGCGACGCTCCTGTAGACCCATGAGGTGTCGCACGGTAGTTAAGTAGGAAGGTAAACATGTCTGTGCGCCAGTCCTTTCCTTCAGTATGCGCAGTGCGGATTGCTTTCTCAATTGTCTTGTTAAATCGTTCAACCCCTGCATTTGCCTGTGGCCAGTAGGGTGTGACCTTCCAATGCTGGACGCCATGCGTTGCCAGGTAATCCTCAAACTCCTCCGACACAAGATTTGCTCCGTTATCCGTTACTACTTTCTCTGGAAGACCATGTACAGCAAATATCTTTCGAAGATGTCCGATTATGGCTGCAGAGGTAGTTGAGCGTAGAATCACTACTTCAGGCCAACGCGTACACGCATCTTCACAAACTAAGAGACTTTCCCCTGTAGGAAAAGGTCCACAGAGATCAATGTGTACCTCTTGCCATGGTTTATCAGGCATCACTGTAGGTCGGAGTGGCTCTGCAGTAGACTTGCCCGCAACAGACTGGCAGGGTAGACAAGCCTTGACCATTGTCTCCACTTGATGTGCGATACCTGGCCACCAAACCTTCTCCCTGACCATTTGTTTGGTTCGCACAATTCCTTGGTGACCCTCGTGTGCATTCAATAAGGTTGCTTGCCAGAGGGTACTAGGCATGACAAAACGAGATCCTCGCAGGATGATTCTGTTGCTCACGCACAGTTCATCTTTAACCCGCCTGTAGGGCCTGAGCTCTGGGGTGTCTGGCCACGCACAGTCACTCAAACAGCATTGTACTTGCTGTAGTATTGGGTCTGCCTCAGTAGCATTTGCAATCTGCTTAAGTGTGAGCGCTTTTGGAACCGCGTTTACTGTGACGTAGTTAATGTATTCTTCTGCAATGTTTCTTTCGCGGAACGGCTGGTTTTCCAGCGGCAATCTTGAGAGGACATCAGCTGGGTTTGTCTTTCCCGCCATGTGTACAACATTAAAGGTGTATGGCTGCAGTCGAAGTGCCCATCTTTCAATCCGGGGCGGTGGCTTGGATTTGGGGTTGTAGATAACCTCAAGCGGCTTGTGATCCGTGTACAGGGTGAACGGTTTACCATACAAGTAAATATGGAATCGCTCGCAAGCCCACACAACCGCCAGTGCCTTCTTCTCGTTCTGAGAATATCTCCTCTCAACATCTGTTAATGTGCGACTCGCATATGCCACAGGATGAACACAGTCACCACGTCGCTGCAGCAAAATGGCACCAAGCCCAACTGGACTTGCATCAACTTTCAGTTCCGTTTCAGCTGCTTGATCGTAATGTGCAACAACACAGTCACTGGTTAGAATGACTTGAAGGCGGCTAAATGCATCTTGTTGTGCTTTACCCCAAACCCACTCTGTATCACCCCTTGTGAGCATCCGTAATGGCTCAGTGAGTGTTGCAAAGTTCGGGATAAAACGTGCGCAGTAGTTCACCAATCCGAGAAAACTCCGCACTTCTGCTGCATTCTGAGGTGTTCGTGCATTCTTCACTGCTTCAACCTTCTTGTCGTCCGGTGCGATGCCATCTGCAGAAATCTTAAATCCAAAAAATACTAATTCCGGAACACTGAAAATACACTTCTCTCAGTTAAGTGTAAGTCCCTTGCACTCAAGGCGTTCAAGTGTACGTTCCAAATTCCTGTCATGACTGTCTTGGTCAGAGCCAAACACAATAATATCATCAGAAATGTTCCTTACTCCGGGAATGCCTTTCATTATAGTGTTCTGAGCCTTTTCTGTGTCTGGGCTGACTGCTGGCGGGTCTCTTTCGCTTCCTAGTTGAACTCTCTCTGAGCATTGCTTCTGGTAGTGCGCAGTCGTCGTTTTCGCGGAACAGTCTACAATGGCCACTTGTAATCGGCACAGGAGTAATGCACATTGCCTCTTCGTCACTGTTCTTTTCAGCTTCAGGGGAAGCTGGCGAAGGTTCCTCTAGGGTATCTTGCGACGATTCTTCGAGATCATTGATAGTCGGTAATGTCTGGACCAGAGTGGTTACCAGACATCTGTCTTCTTTCTTTAGCAGACCTTCAGCAACACCATCGTCTCCATCATCTCCGAAAAGGGTTAACCCATGGTTTTGGGTCAAATTTTGAATTTGGCTGAAACTTCTAGAAATTATGTTTAAATGCTTCCAAAAACTCCGAAAACATTTCTATGCGACGTTTTTAATTTCTAGGGAAACTAAGAGAAAAACGATCAGAATAGTCATTCAGCGACAACTTTATATCATCAACTGACAAGCTAAGATCTTATTTTGCTTTGTCACAAGTCTCTCTTTTCGAACACACGTCACCCCATGCGGTCTGTAAACCTTCGCTGACTTTGCAAATACATTGTGCTCTGATAATGCTAGATTTTCCCGATATTATAGGGCTTATGTAGGTCAAGGGTAAACTGAAGAAGTATTGATTTTAGATAAGAAATTATACCACA
>OX419336.1:13241593-13269093 GCA_948470475.1 Galaxea fascicularis | reverse complement strand
TTGTACAAGCTTTAGTGCGCCTCGCGCGCTCCCAAGCACACCAAAAGGTTGAAGAATATGCCGCGGCCCTGGACGAGGTACGAGCAAGATGGGACTCTCTCAGTTCCCCTGAGCTGCAGCGTTTATTGCTAGGGCTGTTGGGAGACCCCGTTAGAGCTAAGGTCGCTAAAGAAGCCGCCTCCACATTGAAGTCTGCTTCCAAGACGTCTGGTCAGTTGCACGTTGGCCCTGTACGCCCAAGGCCCGGAATAATGTTCGGGCAAGGTCCCTGTTTCAGGTGTGGCCGCTTGGGTCATTTTGCACGCACCTGTAGGGCCACTCAGGCGCCGTTTCCGTACGGACGGGGTCATGGGGCCCTTGGTTCTGGAGGGCGCGTCAACCCTCGCTGATATACTTGCTTGATGTTTGATTTACAGGATTTTGTTGGCTTGTAATGTCCTTTCTGTTTTATTTTTCGCTCTTAAATAAAACATTTTGCTTGTGTTCATCTTTGTCTATCAAAAAAAAAACCCTTCTCGTCGTTGACCCTGGGGGACCTCCTATGTGTCTCTGTTCTGGACCTGGTTCGGATTCTGGGGTCAACGAGGGGTTGGTTTCCCTGTTTGTTTCCGGCTACCTTTACGGTTTTCCCTTTACTCCCTTTTTCAGATGCGTCATTCTTGTTTTGCCTCACGGATCTTGAAGGCTCGGGACTCGTATTTACAGTTTAGCGGATCTGTCCCTCTTCGCTCTGTGGCACAGGGAACCCAACCCTTCGTTGGCCCCCTGGCGTCTCCGGAGATGGTTTCCTCACGCCCGGAGTTAGGTGTTTTGACCAACCTTCGCTTTCGTGACCAGAGTCACTTTAAGGCTGGTATGCTCCACGAAAATTTCCTTGTTTGGCAACGTCTTCTGGCGGATTATTCTTGTGCGGTGGATCTTCTTGAGATTCTCCGGGATGGTGTTCGTGTGGAGAATTTTTTCATCCCATTTAGGGGGGACTTTAAGGGGCAGTTCTACCATGCACAGACCCCTCCTCAGAGAGCTGAAGCCCCAGCTTTCATTCTGTGTTACATTCTGATCGAAGCGGGCTATTTCATTAACACTGACAAGTCGCAGCACGTTCCATCTACGGTGGTCTGTTTTTTGTGTTTTTTATGCGATTCTATGCGCCAGGCGTTTCTCATTCCCCGGGATAAGAAGGCCAAGTTCGCGACCTTGCGGGAAAGTATTTTGTCATCCTCCTGTGTCAGTCTTAAAACGCTGCAGCGTTTCGCTGGCAAGGTCGTTTCTTTTAGTTTAGCCATCCCTACTTGTAAGCTTTACGTCCGCGAAGTCTTTCACGCAATAGCCGAGCTCACGCGTTCCTCCAAGGCTGCTGCTAAAGTCCAAGGAAGACTCTGCCTTGATGTCGCGTACTGGCGCTTTTTAGACGATTGGTCACATTGCTTGCCTTGGAGATCGGAGCAGCATTGTATAGTTTCCCTGTTCTGTGATGCCTCTAAACGCTCGTGGGGTGGAATTCTTTTTAAGGACGGCAGAAGGGTCGAGTCCTGAGACTATTGGATGGATGTTTCGGATGATATTAACTCGCTCGAGGCGAAAGCTTTGGTACACTCACTCTTAGCTTTCCGAGACCGTGTGCGTAATGCTAGGGTTGATATTCATACTGATAATTGAACCATCAAAGCCGCGTTGGGCAATTTTGGCTGCAAGAATTCGTCTGTTAACGATTCTGTCAAAGAAATCTTGGAGCTTAGCTGTCATTTGAACTTAGCTATTGATGTCCATTATGTTCCTTCACGTGACAATATGGCGGACATGCCTTCTCGAGCATGCTCAGACCTTGACTGTATGTTGTCGGACAACACCTGGAATTCAGTGGAGCGCAGATTCGGCCCTCACTTCTTCGATCTTATGGCGTTGGACAGTAACTGTCGAAGGGATTGTTCTGGAATAATGCTTCCTCATTATTCCGCTTGGCCTACTCCGGCCTCTAAGGGGGTTAACGCCTTTGCACAACCCATACCATTGGAGCATAACATTTACGCTTTTCTGCCTTTTGTTTTACTCGGACCGCTATTGAGGTATTTTTTGGATCAGGGATTCCAAGGGGCCCTTACTCTGGTAGTGCCAGATTTGCGTCCCAGGCGTTTTTGGTGGGCCCTCCTTCAGTCTGTCGCGGTTGATCGCCTTTTGCTTGGCAGGAAGGGTGACGATGCTGTCTTGCTTTTTCCCTCTCGCTCCAAATGGCATCAATTATCTGGCAAAAACGAGGAAGTATAAAATAGAAGGGTTGAACAGTAATGTGGTGTAAATTGATTGAAGATACTGTTGCTTTTGTGTTGGCAAGAGACATAACAAGTTAGCCATTTTTGGAAAATTTTATCTTAAAAAAATGGTCCCAAGGGGCTAAAACTTTAATTAGCTGTCACGTGACCACATATCATTAAGGAGACTAATTGATGGTCATTTGATTACTTACTCATGAATACCTTTCAGCATGCAAAGTTTGAGGTAGGGTTGTAGTTGGCCATTTCCAAAATTACTTGAACGTTACGTGGACTGGTTCTTAATGCGGACCGAAATAGCATGATATAGCTCCTTGTAGTTGTTTTATACATTGTCTGTACAACCTACGCCTAGCGATGATTTCAAATCGGACTTAGCGCAGATAGTTATTTAGGATTTACTTATATACTAGGTAGAGAGTAAACGAAATGGCTATCTGTGAAAATTCGATTACCGATCCATATTTTAGTGCTGCAATATCAACTTCACTTTAGGGCGGGCAGGTGAAACCCCTTGAGTAAACAAATAATACTTTGCTACTTTACGAAGACAAAAAAAAAACAGACTTTAGAAAACACGTGAGTATGGAGGGGAACCGAATACTGTAATTTTTGGGTCCAGAAGTATTGAATTTATAGTAAGGTGTTATTCCATAGTCGACCATAGCCTAGCTGGGTCTGTAAACTTGAAGGCTTCAAACTTTGGAAAGTTTTAGCTGGAAATTGGGCTCTTTGCTATCTTTACTATCTATAACGTAAATTAACCACCGTACAGGGATTAGAAAAGCTGGGCTTAGGTTTAGAATCCCTGTGCGGTGGTAAATTTACATTATGAACTCTGTTGATAAAACCAAATTCTATTTTGTTTAATCTAAGGAGAAGCTATATTACCTGTTGCCATTCGATATTTGGGTGCTAGGCCTGGGAGCGAGGGACATGTGATTGATTCTGCTGAAATATCACGCAAGGTGATCGGTGACGCTAAAGAGGAAAAACCTAGAATCAGGGCTGTGAAAAAGGAGGGGAATCATAGGAAAGTAGAAAGCCGTCAGGGGCTAAAAACACCATTCTCCCCTACATTTTCTCTTTTTGCAGGCGACTCGTAACCAGCGAGGAAAGGCGCTTTTTGACAACCCTGTAGAATATGTTTTCCCTACTGGAATTAAAACACAATTTTGTTAAATACAGAATTTTCTAGGTAGAATGTTTCAAGTTGTCTTGATATTTCATTTGCGAAAATCGAGCAAACTATGTATCGATATTTACCTCGAAGAGACAGAGGATCAGCCGAGGAACCTATTAGGAAACGCTTCCTATTCTCTGTGAAGCAAACGCTGTGTTCATTCAATCTTAACTTGAAAAAGTATCTCTTCAGGATATCTGATATACCCTGAGTGTAGACTATCAAGTGGCACAGTGAAACTCGTACTTACGTTTTTTCCGAATGAATGAAGCCATGATCTGCTGGCTGCTCGTTAAAGGGCTGTGGTGACTTGAGGAAGACGAGATACTAAAATTAATGTTAGAAAAGAACTATTGTTAGTAATTACTTCTAAATTACAATTAAAAATACAATTTTCGGTGCAAGACATGCTCTCATTTTTATTTCAATAAAAAGCCATGCTATAAATAACTTGTTAACCTCGTCCGTTCGGTCATTACACGGAAATCTCAGGCCTCAGTTTTGGTATTAACCTCCCTATCGCTCGGTCAATACATTACGACCTCTGCCTGAGATTTCCCTGTAATAACCTCACTCTCGGTTAATAAGTGGTATATCCTTATGGGGTCGTAAAGATATAAAAGTTTGTCTACCTCAATGTTTGTTCGATTGGCGACCTTGATCGCCATCTTGGAGAAGGTGTAAAAGGTGATCGCTCTAATTGCTCATCAAAGGGTCTGCAAAATAAAATTAATTAGAAAGTTATTTTATTTGGGAAAAGGACTTCGACACTGTCCCCACCCCTCCCACAGAAGCAGGCTTTCTTGGATGCATTTCAATTAAAAAATCGTCTTTATTTAATGTCTGTAATTTTCGAGAATCGGGCGTCAATTGTGAAATTTGTAAGTTCTTCATATTTTGCCTAAATAATCTCTGTAGTAAAGTGTTTTGATAAGTAACATTAAACTGTAACGGCTTTCTATTTTTTTCGAAATCGGGCAAAGTTTGAAAAACGCTAAATCGGCGGCCTTTGAAGTGTGAGATAAGTGGAAAATTACGCATTTTCGAACAGAAAATTGGGGAGACATACGTAACTGAAATATTATCAAAAAAACAAACACACTCCTATACTTCATAATTCAGTAATTTACTTTGGATAAGCTGTTACGATGGCACTATGCCTGCCGCAACAAGAAACACGGTTTCGGTTCATTAGAAAAATAACAAATTTGAGCTAACTTCAACATTGAAAAAACCAAATTGGTACGTGGAATTGAACATGAAATGAAAACCATCTTGAAGGAAAACCTTTCTTGTGCTTTGTGTTAAAAAATTTCTGGCGGCATTACAAAAGTGCCCCGTCGAGAGAACAAAACGTGAAAGGTAGTTTGACGCCAAGAGAACTCGTGTAGCAAACAATTTCTAACGCTTTGAGTGAATTTGTCTATTACAAACTAAAGCTTCTTCGACATTTAACCTGTCAGAGTTGTGAAGATTTCCAGACAGTATTTCTACATACATACATACATACATACTTTATTGATGCTCCCTAAGTGGGTTTTTCAGCTGAATGGAATTAAAAATTAGAAATATAAAATTTAAGTTAATTAAGGATATAAGTACATTAAGATTTATTTATTTTATTTTATTTATCTATTTTGCCATACAACAAATATAACGAAAAATAATAAAAAACAGGAAGAATAGATTTAACAATGGCGAGGAGACCTAAAGGAAACTATGAAGCTTATATTAATTAGGTCTCCTCAGTTATTGTTTTACAAGATGAAATCGAAAAGAAGATAAGAATATGACGACGGATACAATTACAATTAGAATTACATACAATTACAATGTCAAACGGAAGGATACGATACGAAAAAAACAAAAACAAAAAAAACGAAAACCTGCAAAAAAGTTAATACTTAAGCACATTTATAAGAAAACTACCAGTAGTTATTACAGAAAAACGCCTTAAGATTTTTTTTAAAGGAGACAGAAGAGGACGAGTTGTAAAATTTAGGTCCTTGGTGAAAAACGGAAAATTGTTTGATGTTAGTTCGACAAAAAGGCAAGCGATATAAATGAGAGTTTCTTGTATGATACGAATGAATTTCTTTCTGTAAGGTGAATTTACAATCAAATTTTAAGGGAAGGGCACGGTTCTGGTAAGAGTACATGAATAAACCTAATTGTAGTAGGTGTATGTCATGGAATTTTAAAATACCAAGGTTTCTAAAGATTGGATCAGTATGTGCATAGAAATGGGTTTTAGCTATAGTTCTCACCACTCGCTTCTGAAGAATTTCAAGACGAACAAGGTTAGATTTGTAAGTGGAGGCCCAAACTAAGTTGCAGTAAAAAAAGTATGGGTAGACAAGTGAAAAATATAATGTTCGTAGAGATTTTGTCGACAAGTAGAAATTAGATTTGCGAATTATTTCGATAGACTTTGAGACTTTGTTAGCCACATGCGAGATTTCGGACTTCCAATTTAAATTTTCATCTAGGATTACTCCCAAGAAAACTGTTTCCTTTACCTGATCAAGTTTATAATCATTTATTAAAAGTTGAATATCATAACGTACACGATTTTGACTTGGTTTAAATACCATAAATTTAGTTTTTTTCAGGTTTAATGAGAGCTTGGTAACTCTAAACCAATTTGACAACTTATTAAGCTCAGTATTCAATATGTTAGCTAGGCAATCTGCATCCTTATGGGACAGAAAAACGTTGGTATCATCAGCAAATAAGATCAACTGTAATATTTTAGATGCGTTGTTTATATCATTGATGTAAAGCAGAAAAAATAAAGGTCCTAAAATGGAGCCCTGTGGGACACCACATGAAATGTTGGTACGTGAAGAAACATGACCGTTGTATTCAACAAATTGAAGTCTGTTTGAAAAATAGCTCTTTATCAATTTCAAGGCCAAGCCACGTATGCCATAGTGTTCAAGTTTATCAAATAAGATAGAATGATCAACTGTGTCAAAAGCTTTCGAGAGGTCTAAGAAGACGCCAACCACTAATTCACCGTTATCCAACGCAGATGAAATTTTATCGTGCAAATCAATCAAAGCAAGCATGGTAGAATGATTTTTCCTAAAACCGAACTGGTTATCACAGAGAATATGTAAATTAATCAAATAGTCAAGTATGCGATTGTAGATGATTCTCTCTAGGAATTTAGAAAAGCTAGTTAAGATCGAGATAGGCCTATAGTTGCTGAACAATGACGGGTCATCAGCTTTAAACAGAGGTATTACTCGAGCTATTTTCATTTGATCTGGTACAATACCATAAGCAATTGACAAATTCATAATGTGAGCCAGGGGTTCTGAAATAATTTGGATGGATTCTTTAATTATAGACATTGGGATACTATCATAGCCAGCCGCCTTTCCGGAGGCAAAAGATTGGGCAATGGTAATAATTTCATCTGTTGTTGTTGGGTTAAAGAAGATTGATTCCTGGAAGGTTCCCGATAAAAAGTCTTTATGTGAACACGAAGGAGACTGAATTTCTCTTGCAAGGTTAGGACCAATATTGGAGAAGTAACTGGAAAACCTATTTGCGACTTCTATTGGATCAGAGATTTCTAGATTATCGGATCTAAACACTGTATTTACTTGAGGTTTTGACTTTTTTCTATTTAAAACTTAATTTAGAATTTTCCAAGTGGCATGGGTATTTGATTTAACATCTTGCAATTTCTTCTCGTAATACAAACGCTTAGCCAAAGGCAAGGTGTGATTCAGTTTGTTTTTATATGCTTTATAGAGCGAAGCATTGACCATTGATGGAACACGGAGATATTTTTTATAAAGATTATTCTTCCTTTTGATTGATTTAAGAAGAGCTTTCGTTAACCACGGTTTTTTAAAGCGCCTTTGCTTACGGGTTACCCTGTTTTAAAGGGAAGCAGTCATTGTATATCCCTGAATACAATTCAAGAAAGCGGTTGTACGCAGTATTTGGCTCGTCACAGTCTTTTAGCGGAGACCAATCAACACCTTCTAGTTTTTCAACAAATGAAGGAATGTTATCTGGGTTCTTGTCTCTAATAAAAACGGGATCTTGTCTACAGCGATTTACTAGCATGGTATCCGAATGGATTGAAAAAACGGGTAGATGATCTGAAATGTCAGTAAATATTAAGCCGCTTCTCGAACGCTCGAAAAAATTATTCACAAAAATATTATCAATTAACGTAGCGGTGTGAGAGGTAATTCGCGAGGGACGAGTAATCAAAGGAAAAAACATATTAGAGTACATTCCATCTAGAAATTGGCCTGTAAGCTGATGATGTGGGTAGTTCATTAGATTAACATTGAAATCACCCATGAGGAAGCATATTTTGTTCTCTCTAGAGATTTTATCTAATAATTCATTGTTTGATGACATGAAATTGTCAACTCTTTGATTAGGAGGTCTGTACACAATACCAACCACTATGTTTTTTTCCCGAAGTCTTGTCACTTCAATGAATAGTGATTCTACAATGTCAACATTACTGATGGACAAATCTTCTCGAAGTTTGAACTCTAAATCGTTTGAAACATACAGACCTACCCCACCTCCAATTCTATTTTGCCTATGTTTGTGAAGAAACTTAAAACCTGTGATATCGGTCGAATGGGAAGACTCACTTAGCCAGGTCTCAGAAATTCCGATGACAGAAAACTTAATGTCTAAACATGATAAAAGATCAGTCAGGCTGTTTAAATTGAGTGAAAGGCTACGAATATTAAGGTGTAGAAGAGAGAAATCAGCGCCAGAATAATTTTCGCGTAAGAGCATTTCATTAAATTGATTTTCAATGAAATAGTCGCAGGGAGTCTTTCCAGTGTTTAAATTAATATCAGGATCAAGACTGTCTGACTGTGTTAAAGGAGCGTTTGAGTTAGAAAAAATTGGATTGTAATATAGACTAGAAAATCTGCCGGGGTCAAAGTGAACTGGGCCATTCCGAAGTTCATAGAGCGCAAGATAAAAGCTAGAATCGTCTAAATGATTAAAAGGTAGTACCTCTGAAAGTGAGCATTGCGTTACTGACATTTTTACTAGTAATATAAGTAACTCGTTCGAACTTATCTGGATTGAGCAGGTCTATCTTTCACAATCAGTCTGTCCAAAACGAAGTAAGCCATTTTCCCATTTCGTTTAGCTTCTTCCATTTTAGGCCTCTGTTCCTTGCGCTTCTCCCTGGTTTCCTTCGCAAGATCCTCGTTGATAAATAAACCAGCGGGCTTGATTCTTCTCGCACTTCTAATGATCAACTCCTTCGATTATAATTACAAAAGATATATCAAGAATATCAACCTAATAAAACATTTGCAAAATGACGCCTAAAATTCTTTGGGCATTTTAAGGACTTAATATTATCATTCAAAGAGTTCCACAGTTTGGCTCCTCTGAAAGCAAAAGAGCGCTGCCCTGTTGACAGGCGACATAAGGGTATATCCAAAGTACCAGACGATCGAGGCTGTCTATTATGGACTTGGGAAAGTAGTTTGAACATATCAGCAAGATAGTCCTGAACAAGTTTGTTCATACATTTGTGCATTATAGAAGCGTCGTTTAAAATACGTTTCTCTCTAATAGGAAGCCATTTCAGTGACCGCAATCCCTCCGAAATATGGTCATACTTTCTTAGTCCAAAAATAATTCGTCCAGCGAAATTTTGGACTCTTTGTAACTTGTTGCTGGCATTACTCAAAACAGTTGAACAATATTGAAGTTTACTAAAAACAAAAGAATTTATTACTAACAAAAGCATTTTCCTATCCAGGAGATGCTTGATTCTGGATTATCTGCACCAAGCAAGTTGATCATAAGGCTGTTTTGCCTGTTGTTGTATCTGTATGCAATGGACTTTTTTTTTACTTGCTTTCTTGGTCAGTCTGAACAGTCAAATGGGCGAGTTGTTATGTTACATTGATCGTTTTCCCGAGTTCTGATATAATGTTGTGCAAATCTAAACTTAGTTGGTGGTGTCTGCGGCCTCAGTACATCTAAACTCAGGGAATGTTGAATGTGTCACAATCGCAATCAGTGATTGTGGAAAAGGCCTGTTTACATGGAGGGAAGGTGCCCCGTCTACAGCTTGGTTTTCATATGATCTTAGCGCTCTGCGATCGGTCTGCGACACTATCGGCGCCATGATCATGGCGCCGATAGTGTCGCAAACCGATCGCAGACCGTTAAGATCATATGGAAACCAGGCTTAACCGAGCTACCCTGGGAGGGCCAACTTCTCCTACGTTTCTTTAGAAAACGTATTGAGGCGTTTACATGTTACACAGGGTAACCTGCCTTTCCGGGGCGCCCTGTCTGCCTTAGGCTCAATTTCCGCTGTTCTCTCGGGTCAGTGTGCCCGAAGCAGCGGCTGGTAATCGAGCCTATGTCTGCCTGCCCGGGACACCCTTCTAGGCGGGATAGCTTTTTGCCATGTAAACGGTTTCTGCCGGAGCATTTGGCTATCCAAGGTGAGAAGACCGTTATATTCAGCATTATATTCCAAGGCAGCTTTTAACGTTAACTGCCTCTAGTGGCTACACTCAATTAATGGAGTGCAAAATAATAGCCGTAGACACTGAAAAGCGGCCGAGAGCGGAATGAGTGATGAAAAAAAAAAGGTTGCCGCCAAAACGTTTCTATTTGCCTCCACTACTCAACCGCTACACACAACAATGTTCATATATGGGCGCGTGGGCCAGCCAAGCCACCGTGCAGTTTATTTGACATATATGCAGATATCTACAAATATCAAGTATTATATATAAACGAAAAAACAGAAGCACCAAAGCCGGACACGAAAACCCAAAAAACGAGCAGGTGGAAAAAACACGGGGAACGTGTACCCCCGACCAAAGCAGTGGTGCAACCCTTGGGGTTTTAGGGTATGCTAGTGCCTAAACTATAAACATCAATAAACACTCAAGTAAAAGAGAAAAGCAACCTAACACGTTGAAGGTTGACCGTAGAATGTCTCACCTTCCTAACGACCGCAAATTACAAACTCGAATCCCATAACTCACTGCGCACGAACACCCTCCCCAGACCTCTGATACGTGCCGGCAAAATAGAAGTAATATTGTTTAATGTTGACATTATGTGCTGTTGCTGCAATCTTTCAGAAAACAATAAAAGAAACAATTAGTTCTATAAGCATCAGTGTATAGTATCAAAAACATATAACCTCGAAGCAGAAGCAAAACTTCTGACAGTATAAAGTAATAGGTGTCTCAAGACTACGTGTTGTATACTGTATTAGTAGCTGGTATTTACATCTGAAGATGACAGGACGTCCTCGCGTTTGCGACGTTTTGGCTTCGTGTGGCAGCACAGGGCGTTACAATGGCTGCTCACAAAGGTGCCTAAAGGCTCAGTGCGGATTAAAGAAGACACGTACCACCTATGTTTTGCGAGTGACGAAGATGATTGTCCCTGTAGGCTCGTGTAGGTATCGTTTAGATGCTATTTGCTTTGGGCAAGAATTGCTGCAGAAGGACAAGAGCCAGGGGGCGGGTGGTACCCTCTACCTTCTCTGTTAATTTACCACAAATTATGTATTTAGCTATGTTAAGTTTCCCAGCATGGAGAACTTTGCCCAAATACAGACTCAGTATACTTTAAGCTTTGTTTTGCAGTATTTTCTTACCATCGACTTAAATCTTCAACCTATAATAGGGCAAAACGCGCCGTCAAGACGTTATGGTGCAGTGTCCATACAAAATTTGCACAGGTCCTGCTGAACCAAACTGTACAGAGTAAACGAAGCCATTGCCTCTCTTTATTGCTTGTTTCATACAGCAAATACAACTAGAAAATAAAAGTAAAAACAACTCTCCTGCGAAAATGTTGCTGACTTGTTTTATTTTTTCTTCGTCGGTTCGAGGTTCTTGCAGGCACAGGTCCAAAAATTATTCTAAATCACCAGGCAATTATCCTGGATGCCAGAGATTATTTTTTCGTTACAACGAGTTTTGTGACGGCCAGTAAAACGAAAACAAACCTACTTCAAATCACAGTTACTATGTTCAAATCAGTTTCCGTAAGTGACGTAGCTCACGTTGATTTGGTCACGCAATAGTTTAGTGACGCAGTTTAACAAGCCATTAGTGAATGCCCGACCACTTACACTTTAAACAACTGTTTTAAGTAACGTCTTGTAGAGCTAGTATTTTATTAGGGGCTACAGTGTAAAACGCCGTTTGTAACAACTTATACATTTTGGGTGAATACGTGTCTCGGGGTCGAATCTCATTGTCAAGAACAGCCCAACTTTTTATCAAACCGGCAGGACCAACTGTTGCTTTTCTGAATACTTATAGATATACATATTTAAGCATTTTGTAAGGTTTTCAGAAAGTTTCCGTATAGTGATCCTCTGTAAAAACTACATAAATTAAACGAGGCTTACCTGTAAGGTGAAGTTTGATTTGGATTCTGTGAGTCATTGGTCGGGAGCGAAGGAGTCATGTGAGAAAGCGCACGAGCCCGGGAAGGTCAGTCTTTAACAGAGGTGAGCACTTACACCCAATCATGGGTGGGTTAATAACACATGGGTGGGCACATGACTCCTTTGCTCCCGACCAATGACTCACAGAATCCAAATCAAACTTCACCTTACAGGTAAGCCTTGTTTAATTTATGTATTCTGTTTCGTCATTGGTCATTGGTCGCTACGGAGTCACGTGAGATTTTAAAGCAGTGTGAGTGCGAACTCAAAAGAGGCGGTAATGATTTATATCAATATGAATCTGCTTTAATAACGTGCTCTCTTGGCCATCAAAACATACAACTTTAAGAAAGTATCTTAGGCTTCACCACATACAACTTTAAGGAGCTCAGCCCCAAAATTCTCTCGAGGTGTCACTGGTTTGTTGTAAAACGTTGTAAATGTGGACTCCTGGGACCACCCAGCACTTTTCATAATTGTGGCAATAGAAATGCTGTTCCCTTTTGCTGCAGATGTAGATGCTGCTCTAGTGCTGTGTGCACTGTACTTTGAAGTGTCAATTCCAGCAGCAACTAATGTAGTCTTAAGCCATCTGCTTACTGTATCAGGGGAAACAGCTTTGTGAGGCTTAGAGTAACTGATAAAAAGCTGCTTGACATCACCTTTAAGAACATCTGTATGCTTCAGATATTGCTGAAGATGCTTTACAATACAAAGACTTACATCTGGTGCATTGGCCTGAAACTCAATAAAAGCTAAATGTTTACCAGGTCTAGAAGTTTTCAACAACGAGCTAATGAAAAACACACACTTATCAGAACTTATCTGCATATAATCAATTGATAAAGTGTGCAGAGTCTGGCGACGCTGTCCTGAAAGCAATGCCAACAACATAACCACTTTCAGAGTCAAGTTCTTCAAACTAAGTTTCGCAGGTGGGCCAAGTTTAGCTAGATAGTCTAATACTACCGTCACATCCCGAGTTTCCTGGTACCTTGGGAGAGAGGGTCTGCATTCGAAAATCCCCGTGAGGAAACGACAGACTAAGGGATGCTGTCCAAAAGTGTAATGCTCTGATGTAAAACAAACAGTAGGTAAAGCACACCGTGCGGTATTAAGGGCACTATATCCAATCCCTGTTTGGTAAAGTTCTGCCAGGAAATTAATCCCATGTTCTATAGTTGCTGAAAGGGAATTAATCTTCCTTTGACAACAGTACTGTTCCTATTTAGTGATAAATGGTTTATATTGCTGTGTGGTGCCCTTTCTCCAGGACTGCAGGATGAGTGAGGTAGTGGCATATCAAAAGTGTGAGCCTCTGGTGTAGGGGATGCACTAAGTTTGGCTGTTGAGGTAGAAATAAGGTGTGTTTCTTTTTGGGAAGCATAAGGGGTTCCTGGACCAGCAGTCTCATTACCAATGGCCAGCATGGCACAACCAACAGTTCCGTGGCCTCCTCTGCTTGGATTTTCTGTAACACTTTTGGGATGATACTAAAAGGAGGAAAAGCATAAAACACGTAAGGTTTCCAAGAAATTGAAAAGGCATTAATAGCCATTGCTTCAGGATCTGGCTGGTAGGCAACAAATGGCTTTAACTGGTAATTACGCCTAGAAGCAAATAGGCCAATCTGAGGCTCAACATTAATTTTCTTAACAGCCTCGTGGAAAATTCCTTTATCTAAGGTCCATTCAGTTTCTTTTCTAGATTTCCTGGACTCTGCATCAGCTAGAGTATTCTCTTTTCCTGGAATATGACTTGTGGTTAACCACATGTTATTGTCAAGGCACCATTCCCAGATCGCACGGGTTAAATCATTTCGCTTTTTAGAATGGCTTGTGCCCATTTTACCTAAATCTGACACAGCAGTCATATTATCAATGCCTTGAGCGAAAGCAACACTGCAAGCATTTCAAGATAATTAATGTGATTAGAGGCCTCCTCAGGGGTCCAATGCCCCCCAATCTTTACGTCATTGAGTACTCCTCCCCAGCCTTCTTTACTTGCATCTGTGTATAAAGTGACCTCTGGCTGGGAGGGGCTTATAGGGTTATGTAATGACCTTGCTGAGTTTATCCACCACTGCAAATCACTGCGAGACAACTCAGAGAGTTGCATAAATGCATCAAAGTTACCCTTGTTTAGGTGCAGGGCTTCAGTTTTGTCCATGTCCAGTGACCTAAAATGTAAGGGCCCTAGCTTGGCTGCTGGAAAATTTGATATGAGCAACCCAAGGGTAGATGCCACCTCTCTTACTGTGGGATGTGAACATCCCAACATGCCTTGACAGGTATGAATGATCTTCTCGATCTTCTCAGAGGTTGGATAGACTGTCATTGTAATAAGTCTATAATAAAACCCATGAAGATGATTCGATGTTGTGGAACAAAGGATGATTTTTCAGGGTGTACAGTAAACCCAAGTGAATCAAATAATTTGACAGTATCCCTAACATTTCTTTCGCAGTCATCATAGTCATCTCCCTGGAGATATGAGTCATCAATATGACTCGCTGAAAGGTGTCCCAGCTCCCTTAAGTGTGAATATACTGGTTTCAATAATTTAGTAAACTTCCTGGGGCAAAATGCCAATCTATTTGGGAAGCAAACATATTGATACAATTTTCCTCGCCACTGAAACTTGAGGTATTTTTGGTCTGCAGTGGCGATAGGCACAGAATAATAAGCATCCTTTAAGTCTATGGACGCCATAATGCACCCGGGTTTGACCATTTGTAAAACAGTGTTAAGTGAGTCCGTTTTAAAATGGTGGTATTGCACATGAGTGTTCAAACACTTGAGATTTAAAATAACTCTGAAAGAGCCATCCTTTTTGGCCCTAGTGAAAATAGGGGAGATATATTCCCCTTCTTCGTGACTACTTGGGGTAATAACACCTTTAGCAAGTAGCTTATCTTTTTCAGTATCAATGACATACTGTTCATCCAAATCAAGGATTTTCTTTTCTTTGGGGGCTACCCTTTGATATGGAGCCCTAGTAAATTCAATTGGCTGACCTAATATCATTTGCAATATCTCAGGGTCTGAGGTTAAGGCCTGCCACTGATTATAATATGCTCTCAGCCCCCCTGCTTTGAAGCAGTGAACTTTGTGCTCAAGGAACTCTAACATATTTGCCTTGTCTGTCGGGATATCAGAGCATTTCAGTGGCTGGATTTCTTCTCGGTTTCCCGTGGTTTGTAGGAATTGTTGTTGTGTGGCCGGTAAGACCGGCCCCTCTTTCCTAAAAAAGGCTTTCCACTAGAGTGAGAAGATTTGCCCTTCCAGCCATCGCTATGGTGTCGGTAAGATGACTTTGCAGTAGTCGTATGGCCAATTTTGTTAGTTGCTTTGATATTGTTAAGCTGAGATTGCAGCTCATCGCCAAAGAGCAATCCCGTGATGGATACTTGAGAGCCACACAACGAGGAATACTCGTTATTTAAGTTGGGCTTGATAGCGTCGCGTCGACGGTAAGACAGCTCAATGTTTACATGGCCTAACAATGCCAGAGCGTCAGCGTTATACGTGACTAAGTTCCCCAATTTCTCGGTGAAAGCCGACGCTGAAGTCTTCGCAGGATCTGCACGGATAGCCAGCAGTGTGTCAGTCGATTTAGCGACTGCACTACCGACTTTGACCAGAACTTTCTGCATGTTTGCAAGACGTAAATCCGCGCTCCTGGTCACGTGCTTCAGCTTATTCCATATCTCAGGGTTGACCTTTGGCACAGTTAATTTATCGCAATTATCGGGTCGATTGTATTTCGCCAATTTTTCTTTTAATTTGGCTTCCTCCAGCTTAGAACCCACCGCTTATTGACGATATCCGCCAATTTCTGAGCGACTTTCGGGTCAGTTTGCTCGTCCGACTCAAAGTCTTGAGCAATTTCATTGAACAATGTGTCCTCTGTGACAGAGCTGCCCAGTTTTGGCGGGTCGCCGTTGGGCGGTAAATTGAGTTCCTCAGAATCTGAGTTCTCAGGGTCTGAATCTCCACTATTGCTCATTACACTAGCTGCAGGAGGTTTTCTGCTCCTTTTTGGTGGTGTAGCATGGTCGTCTGGTGCATCAGCTAACCGTTTCATTGCGTTTTCCATGGACAGCATGGTGGAGCTCATTTGAGTCATGGCCGACAATACGTCAGCAAGCACTTTGTCTGTGCCCTGCTGTGAAGAATTCGCTGACTCAGTTTCTTCAGAAAGTCGATTTTCCTCTTCTACCGGTGAAAGGGGGTCCCTTCCACTCATATTTTCGGCAGGTATACAGCGATTTTCTCGGTGTTCACTCAAAACTAAGCGAGCGAAACAACAAACATTCGACCTTCCCGAAGGATCGCACACAACTGATCTTCCCGGGCTCGTGCGCTTTCTCACGTGACTCCGTAGCGACCAATGACCAATGACGGAACAGAACTACGATAACATGTGAATGGCTTGTTCGTGTCATCAGGCGCTGGTTGAGTGCGGACGCATCTTTGAGTGCTCTGCCTTACTTCTTGACATCCATTTCAAAGACACTATTTAACTATGCCTAATGTATCAGTAGCCTCTTTAAAAAGGGAAAATAACAGTCTCAAGGATGAAATCGCCGCCCTTAAGCAAAATTTGGAAGAGCTGCAGCAGTCTATCAAACGACCAGATTCGCAAGCTTCCAACAATGGCGGCGAGCAACCTACTCGTTTGATTACGGACGCTGAGACCCTAAGCACCCTGGAATTTTATGGGAAATCATACGACGAGTTACGAGCAGAATTTGCGAATAGCCTAAAACAACTCTGGTCACGCCTAAATTTGCTGTCATCCCAAGTCGAACAGATCGCAGATTCAGTCGAACAACTGCTGAGGTATAGTTTCCAGTACAACATTAAAATTATTGGTCTTCCCGAAAGCGAAATTCAAGAATCGGCCTCTAAAACTGTTTCCCTGTGTATCAATCTCTTCAAAGCTGCTGGAAACGAAATTTCAAATCAGGACATTGATATTGTCCACCGTATTCCTACAAGAACTGCCACTTCTGGTCCTCGATCAATTGTCTGCAAATTCACAAGAAGAATTGTGAAAGAGCAAGTGATGAATTCACGAAAAGAAGCTTGTAAAGTGTTGGCCACTTCGATCGGACTACCGTCCAGTCAGTCTTTGGAAAACGTCAGATTATTTGATCACCTTACTCCCCTGCTTCAACAACTCTTGGCGGATTCAAATAAATTTCAGAAAAGAAATGGCTTCAAGTTCTGCTGGGCCAAGAACTTTGTCATTTATCTTCGACGAACGGATGATTCTCGCCCGATCCAAATCAAGTGCCACAACGATCTCGTGAACTTTGCAAATCAGGAGGGTTTACCCATGAGCTAAGTACCTTTTACAAGTTCCTAAGTAATTCAATACACTATTCTAGCTGAACTTAGCCGTTACCATGATGGCTGACGAATCCCATTCGGATTTTTTCTTTCCATTTAATCACTTAGATGATAGTTCTTTTAATCTAGCACTCTATGAGATGTCCTATGGCCCTTTAAATTTCAATAGCGACCGTCTTGAAACACTACTATTTAATCCTGTAGAACAACCTGAGTTATCTAATTCACTTTCAATTATTTAAATCCTGATTCAAATTTTTTAGCTGGTCTGCCCTCAAGTAGTTATTTGACTGAGGATGATATAAATGGTCGAGTAGCTCCCCTTAGCAACAAAATAAATTTTTCCGTTATGCACTTAAATGCCCGTAATTTGCTAAAAAATCTTGACCAATTGAATTTAATGTATTGAAGTCTCAAAAAATCATTTTCTGTAATCGGTATTTCAGAAACGTGGCTGACAGATTGCACTGTAGAGCTGGTTAATATCACTGGATACAGTTTCATCACTAATCATCGCAAATCCAAAACTGGTGGCGGAGTAGGCTTTTATTTACACAATGACCTCCAATACAAACTTCTTAACAATGCAAATTGTCAGATCCAGAGGTAATTGAGTCCTTGTTCGTGGAGATTACAGTTCCCCATGGGAAAAACATTATTGTTGGATGTGTGTATAGACTGCCAAACCAAAACACGGCTTTGTTTCTAGACAAATTGAATGACGTTCTTTCTTACATTTCTAGGAATAACAAACAATGCTATGTTATGGGTGACTTCAACCTTGACCTTCTCCAGTACAATTATCATACACCAACTCAAGAATTTATCGACACCTTATTGTTGTTTGCATTTATTCCTCTCATCTCCAACCCAACACGCCTCACCTCTTACTCTGCAACTCAAATTGATAACATATTCACAAAAAATCTTAAATGGTGTTGTCCTAAACGACTTATCCGATCACCTGCCGGTTTTTGCTTATTTTTCTGGTTTAACCCTGACGCGCGATGGGGATAATAAAGCATTTGTACGCAAGTTTACTGACGAAAACTTGCGCAAATTCAACGAAAACGTTTCAAACACAAACTGGTCCTCGCTTCTCTACGAAGATCCCAATATGGCTTACAATAATTTTATAGATGAATATTCGAGCATTTATAATGCCTGCTTCCCCTTAAAGACCATTAAAGGCAAGCTACAGAAAAACGCAGCTCCCCTTAGATCAGCCCTGGACTTTTAAAATCTATTAACAAAAAAACCCGACTGTACCAAAAATTTATTAGATCACCCTCTTTATCCAATGAGCGAATCTATAAAACCTACAAAAACAAACTAAACCATTTAATTCGTCTCGCAAACGTAAATATTATGATACTAAGTTTGAGAGTGCTAAAAATGACCTAAGAACAACTTGGAAATTGCTTAATCAAGTTATAAATAAACGTAAAAGTAGAGCACCCTTCCCCTCATGATTTGAATCTGAGGGTAAAACAATAACGGATCCAGAGGAAATTACTGATAAATTCTGTAAATACTTTACGAAGATTGGTCCCAACTTAGCTGGTGCAATACGCGACGTTAATTCCTCTGTTAGTTCTTTTGTCGGTGATGTTAACCTTCCTCCTATCACCCTGAAACCTACCAACCCGGGTGAACTGTAAAGCATTTATAGCATGTTTGCCTCGGGGAAGGCCCCCGGCTATGACTATATTTCAATGCGTGTAATTAAACACTCATTTCACTTGATCTCCGCACCTCTGACTAACATCATAAATCTGTTTTTACAAAAAGGCATTTTTCCCTGATAAACTTAAACTTACTAAAGTGATTCTAATTTACAAAGCAAATGATCCTAATCTTTTCACAAACTACAGACCTATTTCCTTGTTGTCCAACTTTTCAAAACTTTTTGAAAAAGTAATGTATAATCGTATAACTGAATTCGTCGAGCAATATAATATATTTTACCGCTGCCAGTTCGGATTTCGAAAAAACTATTCAACTTCCCATGCTCTGACTCATCTGATAAATAAAATCTCCTCGGCAATTGACCAGCGTGAAACTACTGTAGGTGTTTTCCTAGATCTCTCCAAAGCTTTTGACACTCTTGTCCATCAAATTTTATTTACCAAACTGGAGCACTATGGTATCCGTGATGTGGCTCTGCAGTGGATTAAAAGCTACTTTTCTTGCCGCCGGCAATTTGTCCAAATTGATCAAACATGCTCCTCAACGCAGACCATTAAGTGTGGTGCTCCTCAAGGATCCATCCTGGGCCCTTTATTCTTCATATTATACATAAATGATCTTCCTAGAGCTTCCAAATTAACTGAACCTCTGCTTTTTGCTGACGACACTAGTATCTTTTTTTCACACTCTAATCCCAACTATTTGGAGACTGTGCTTAATAATGAGTTATTAAATATTGATGTTTGGTTAATATGCAATAAGCTCTCGATTAATGTCCAAAAGACAAATTATGTTATATTTAGTCCGAGTCAGAGGAAAGTCAATCACAGTTTTTCTCTCTCCTTTGGAGGGCAACCTCTAACTCAAAGCAATGTAACTAAATTTCTTGGGGTGTATCTAGACGAACACCTTACTTGGAAAAATCACATAAACTTTGTCTGTAAACAAATCGCTAAATCAGTCGGTATTTTATCCAGGACGCGTTTCTACTTATCCTGTAAGACCAAACTCATGCTGTACTATACATTAATTGATCCATACATTACTTATTGTAACTCTACGTGGTCGTCCACTTACATATCTAATTTAAACAGAATTTATTATCTACAAAAGCGGGTGGTGTGAGCTATTACAAATTCAGAATATCGAGCACATACTGCTCCTCTTAGACATCTTCCAAATCAATACCCTCGATATTGCTAAATTTATGTTCCGCTACCATAATAATCTGCTGCCTCCACTTTTCTTCAATCTGTTCATGACAAACAGTCAAGTCCATAAATATGACACAAGAACAGCCGGTAATTATCGTGTGCATCCCTGTCGCACGAACATTAAGAAATTCATAATTCTTTACCAAGGACCTAGGGTCTGGAACTGTCTTCAGTAGTAAAGGGGGTCACTTGGGCCAATTCAAAAGAATAAATTAAAAGAACAATGGGGTGAGTATTCCCTAGGGACAGAGAACAATGGGGATATGGTAATTATCACGTGCACAGCACGAGGGCAGGAAGGTGGGTATGACATCATCATAGGGGTCAAAGTCCAGGATTTTGCAATACCAAAGGTCTTAGGAAGGTGACGTCATGCCAAGGTCATGGGATATCAAAGGGGGTATGATGCAAGACCCAACTTGAGAAAAAAAACAATGACAACAAAGGAAGATCAAAGAAAAAAAAGGATTGATACGATGACGTAAGGTAACCAGGAGTGTTTTTTGCTGACAAGTCAGTAAAAGGGATGACGTATGGTATCAAGGGAAGTGTATTTTGTTGACTAAGAGACATGATTGTTTTTGCTGAAAAAAGGACTTGATGGTTGTTTCTCACAAAAGAAAAGACTGAATAGGTATCATGTCACTTTTAGTTTTGCTGACAAAGGAAAAAATTAAAAGAAGGTTTAAAAAGGCAGTGTGTTCTATGTGACTCAATCAGTTTGTCTTTGCTTTGATTGAGTGTAAAATGGGTCTCAAACCTTTAACAGAAGATACGGTGAATTCATTAGTGAAAGAGAGGAAACGAGCACTTGTGGATGTGAGTCATAAGTTTACCATGCCTGGTGAGGTCAAGAGAAAAAAAGCGTTGGCAAAAGACGTGGAAGTGGAACAAGCCTCTCTCCCCTGTCGTCAGAGGAAGTTCAAGCCTTTGAAAATTTAGTCACGTATTTACCAGACCTAGATGCTCAGGGGGTGAAAACAGATGAACTTCCCAGTTATGAAGCTGAAGTAGAAGATTCAGAATCTCTGCCACCCCTTTTAGAGGAGAAGGAGTGTATGCAAAAACTGTTGTATTGCCCTTTGCACGAGTTACCCGTGCATCACAATGTATCCAAGAATGGATGGGCCTATGTGACATGTGCCATTGAGAACTGTCCAGTGTGGTTACCTGAAGAAAAAGCCGATCCGATCTTAACAGGCATGCGATTAACCATGCATCCTGATCTTAGAGAGGAAGTGTTGCTGTGTTTCTGTGAGGAGCCAGTGCGAGTCGGTATGAGTCAGAAAAAGTGGAGTAGAGGTCGTTGTTTCTTAACATGTCGACAAAAGCCAGCTTGTGAATATTTTCGCTGGGTTGATCAACCTATGCAAATTCAGGAAGAAATCAGTCAAGTGTATCAACCCGTGGCAGTCACGCGTGTCACACCCTCGCCTCGCTACGCACCATACAAGAATCCACGCGAAACAAACATTGAAAAGCAGTCAGGCTATCCACAGGCAGCGCAGAATCAACCGAGAAACAACAGAAAGCAGACAGTGTCTGAAAAAAAAATGAAGCAAGTTCAAAAATGAATGCACAAGTGCAAGAGACCTTAGATAAACGTGTGAAAAGAAGTCATGACAGAAAAAGTGAAAGAATTAGATGCAATTGATGCCAATATCGCACGTCAAGAGAAAAACGGTGAATGGCGAGTGGCACGAGATTTAGCCGCCAGACGATTTTTAGTACAGACATCCATCGTGAAAGTCATTAAGCGATGGATTCAAGCACCTAATCTCGCTACCATGGTGAAAGCGGTAGAAGCACCCATCTCCGAGTCCACTCAAACAGACGGAAAGACGAGTGGATATTACGAACCCTTGTACGAAGCCATGTGTCGAGAACGTGACGTGTGGAAGATACGGACTAGCTATTTGTTAGATTTATTGTTGTGTGATCATTGTAAATTTGAGAAACAAGAAGTGTATCACACAGGCTCTAACGAAGAAATTATTGACTGGTTGCCTTGGCATTTCAATGGCAAATGTTATAAAGTGCGTTCTAGATTCGAACAAGGTTATTTTTGAGTGAATAAAAAGTGTGATTGTTTAGCATTCAAGTGTCAGTGATTATTGAGTCCATTTATGAAAAAAGATGAGGGAGTTACGAGTGTAAGATCCCTGGGTGCTAGTTCGTTTTATTTTTTGTAGCCTACTCGTTAGTGTTTTATTGTTTGTGTGTCACACCTTCGTTCCGAGTTGTTTTTGCAGTTCATCGCAATTTACACCTTTATTTTAGTCTCGTCGTGTTGTGCATGTAATTACAGGTTTTGCCATATATAAGCCTTAGTTTTCTTGTTTTTTAGGGCATAGCAGTTTTTCCTTGGCAGTGGACGCGCTATGCACGAGTTTCTATTTTTGCCATAGCACGTGTAGTGAAGTTCTCGCAGTTTATCCTGCAGTTATTTTTTAGTAGCCGTAACAATGTACGTATAGTCTTTATCGTCGTTTCTTGTTAGCTGTATTTCATTTGCAGTCGGCGCAATTCTTTTTATTCATGTTGTAACTTTTAGTTCGTTTATCTTTTAGTTTCAACCTACAGTTTACGTATACTGTGTTATGTACCGTCGAGTTTGAGAAGGTTTATCGGCAGTTATAACGAGAGAATTCTAGTTTTAACAATTTCAACCCGTTCACTATTACGGCACAGTTGTCGTGACGATAAGTTTGAGAAAAGAATTGGGTCATACCATCCTGTCAGCCCAATAGGGTCGAACGTACACATTTTCGCTGTAGAAACGTGTAAATCTGGCCAGACAAACACGCGTTATTGTTTTCAAAAAAGATATTTAAACGGTCAAACAAGTCTCACTCACATCACATTTTGATCAGTTTCATCATGGCTCTACTGAAAGCACACATGAGTCTTTTTCATTGGCAAGTGAAGAAATGGGTTTCTCAATCCTTTGTCAAGGCCCTCCGACCTGAAACGTTGAATGATATCCGAGCTATTGTTCCGGAACCAAACGATTCTCCTTTGACGTTGTTCGAAAGTTTAATGCATAATCTCAACTTTGGTACCTATATTGCGTTTTTGGTGTGGCTAGATGAAACGTACGGATTAGAGGAGAGTTGGTTTTGGTTTAGAACCATACATAAAGCCTATGGGTTGTGTGTTCCAAGCATCTGGTCACTCTTCAAGTACAGAGTGATTCTCATCTTCACAGGCTGTTGTCAGAGAGAATGAAAGGAAAAAAAGTCAAACCCCAGAAAACCAAAGGCAGTTATGAGGATCCAAAGAGCCGCGGTGCCCTAGGGGGGGTTCAGCGTTTTGCTCGTGCGCGTAATTTGTCTGTAAAGAAAGCCAAGATACTTCTGGAAAAACAATTGCCTTACACACTTCATAAACCCGTGAGACGTAAATTTCAGACGCTCCCAGTCCTCGTGTTTAACAGAGATCAACAATGGGTGGCGGATTTAGTCGAAATGCAAAAGGTATCGCGTTACAACAATGGTGTACGCTATCTCTTGACCGTGATTGATGTGTTGTCCAAGTATGCGTGGGTGGTACCGTTAAAAAACAAGACTGGAAAAGAAGTCGTGAAGGCCTTTGAGCGTATTTTAAAGACCAGTCAGAGAAAACCACAAACCGACAAAGGAAAAGAATTTTACAACGGTTTGATGCAGCAATGGTTGAAAAAAGAAGGCATTTATCACTTTTCAACCGAAGGAGATGCCAAAGCGTCCGTAGTGGAAAGGTTTAATCGCACTCTCAAAGGACGTATGTATCGGTATTTTACAGCTGCAAATACGATGAAATATGTGAATGTATTACAGGACCTTGTGAATCAATACAATGCAGACCGTCATCGGAGTATAGGCATGGCACCTCAAGATGTCACGATTCAAAATGAAAGGCAAGTGTGGCAAACATTATATGGCAAGCGTTTAAGAAAAATACGAAAACCTGGCGACTTACGAGAAGGAGATCGCGTGCGTTTAAGCGAGAGAATACGACCCTTTAAGAAAGGCTACTTACCACAGTGGACAGAAGAAGTGTTTGCTGTGAAAAAAGTGGTCCCAGGACCTGTGTTAACTTACAAGATTGAAGAACTGGACGGCACACCTTTGAAAGGCACGTTTTACAAAGAGGATTTGCAGAAAGTATTCATCGATGATGAGACAATGTGGAGAGTCGAGAAAGTACTTAAACGTCGTGGTAAACAAGCCTTAGTCAGATGGAAAGGTTGGCCCTCAAAATACGACAGCTGGATCCCACAATCTGACTTAACATCATGGAAGAAACTTACATAACACTCCCTAGTAATTGGGGAGGTGTTGAATTTCACGCTGTGAACAAAAACAATAGTTTTTAAGTCAAATTACCCAAACAACTGAGATTAAGTGGAAATGCGTGGCAAGTAGGCTTAGCGAGTATTTCGTTATCTCTTCATAATGAATTTCGCCAAGCCATTTTTAAAAAGTTTCCATCAGGGACTGTTTTAGCGAAGGTCAATGGCTACACCACGAAACTCGATCCTGGAGGACGAAGAACGATAGCCAGTAAAGTGGCACACGGTAGAGTGACGGTTGAACAAGTGCTGGAAGATGAGTCAATCACAGATGGTGTTTCCTTCATGAAGTCCTTAGTAAGACTGCTGGAACAACACTTGGCGTTGTGGTTCTTAGTTGATAATGAAAAAACTGGAAGAATGAAGACTGAATGGAAAAATCCCGATACAGACGAAGAGTATTTTCAAACATTTCGTTGGACCACACCTACATCGCTTTTGATTGATGGCAGTCGTTGTGATCAAAAGTCTGATGCGATATGGACCGAATTTAACGAAGAGTTTTTTATCATGTTAGGAGCAATGACAAGCAGATATGACTTCCCCGGTCCTCAAATACGAGTGTCTCATTACAAGTCACCCCCTAGAAACGAGGAATCCATTCACACATTTTCTTCATCACTTGGCGAAACCATCAAATTGAGACAGCAACAAAATTGGGAGTTTCCAAATTTGAACTGGGGGTGGTTTGAAAATAATTTTTTTAGTCCTACACGTACGCTGCATGTCTACTGCAATGCTGGCAAAAGTACGATCGTGGGTGAGCGAGTGACGGATTTGTTGAGAGAAATTGCATTATCTTCAACAACGACAGGCGATAGGATTTACTTCGAACCCGCACACATCCATCACATCCCCATACGACAAGAAATCTTCGATTACCTGGAAATTGCAGAATTGAATGGAGCCTTAGCGAATTTAGGCGACGGTCCCACCAATGTCACATTACACTTTAAGCGGAATCTATAAAAAGGTCGATCACTTGTGTAATATTTCATTTGAAATAAAAAACGTCACTAAAATGCGAGGTGGTGCGCTTCGTCGATTTTCTCCTACATCCCAAGAGGGGGGTGGCTTAATAAGAAACCTGGTTTTCCCCTTTCTCACAAAGGAAATACAATCTGTGGGTAAAAAGGTCATTAAAAAAGTACAAAAGAGGGTTCGTACAGCTGCGAAACGCAAAGCAACGCAACTCGTGGAAAGCGTCAGTAAACGAGCGAAGAGAGGTGTGGGAGATATTTTTGGACACTAAGCATGCGTCGTACACCTAAAACAGCCGAAACGTTTTCTGCCATGATTAATCAACCTGCTTCCCGTGCAGGCCATTATGGGATTATGAAACAAAGCGGAGGAAGGGTTTGGTCGGCTGCAGCCTATCAGGTTAATGAATCCGCAAGACGTAGGATGACACATTTGCAAAGAAACCATAGACATAAAGGAGGTCGGCTTAAAAGGTATAAAAGACGACGACCGAAAAGGAGACGACGTTAGAAAAAAACAAACAAAAGTAGCGTCATCATGGCAGAAGCGATTAAGAAAGCCATTGAAATTAACCCTGTGGTGCAGGTGTTTGCAAGACCTCCCACAGATATTGCCCTTACACGCTACAGGATGACAAAAACGAAATCCTTTTCCAGCGGTATTCACCCTCTAGAATTTGTCATATCAGGTGTGAATCAATTCATTGATTTAGGACGAAGTTACTTTGAAGTGGAACTCGTTTTGAAAAAAGCCAATGACACAAACATAGTAGATGAAGACCATCTGTACCCAGGTCAAAATTTGATTCACACGATAATCAAACAGTGTTCAGTGAGTTTCAATGGATCTCTCGTGAGTAAAGAATCAGACACGTATCCCTACAAAGCTTGGATTGAAACAGTGTTGAACAACGACAGGTTAGATGGAGAAACCATTCTTCCCATGCAAGGATTTCAACAAAATGGACTAGCATGCAGCATTCGTAGGGCTGTCAGCTTCCCAGAAAAGCGCGGTGCGGGCTATGATGTCAGAGAAAACCTATTACACAGATGGCAAAAGAAGAACCTTATTCTTTAGACCTCATTCAGAAGCCTTTCAAGTGGGAAAACTTATGGTACCTCATATGGAAATGCACATACAATTCTTTTTCTATTACCCAAAGTTCTTTCTCGTGGGAGTAGGAGCACAAGGAAGACTCACAGAAGCTGACATTAAGATGACATTTCATGCCTGTCAAGTGGAACTTGCTCCACCGATCCGAAATTACTTGGATCATGTCAGAGAACAGGGAGAGTATGCCAAATACCCTGTGGTAACATCAGAAATAAGGACCTATGCCCTAGCCGGTGGTATGACAGAGTTCAATGAAGATAAAATCGTTCAGAATCGCATTCCGAACTTAGTGGTAGTGAGTCTGTTACATCAAAACTCCTACAACGGTGATTACGCATACAACCCGTTTGCCTTTCAACAGTTTGGTTTGACAGAAATCAAACAGCTCGTGGATGGTGAAGAATACCCTTACAAAAACACGCTCAAGTTAAATGCAGGAGATGGCAATAAAGATTTGGTGGGGTACCAGCAATTCTTGGAAGCCACGGGAGCGTTGATGAAAAACAAACCCAACCTTCTTAGAAGTCAGGAGTGGGGGAATGGAAAGAATTGCACCTTATTTATTTCACTTATTTTACTTATTATTTCAACAATGTCCCTACGGGGATTTTGGACAGTGAAAACATGAACATCAAGCGAGAGGGTAATTTACAAATTCAATTCAAGTTGAATGCTCCACCAGGTCATGTGATCATAGTCCTCATCTATGCGCAGTTTGAGGCTATCATGGACGTGACAAAGGAAGGAGGGGCTTTATATGAAGGCACTCTAGCATAAATACAAGCAAACGCATCAGTCACCATAACAGTCTTTAGGAAACATTATGGAATTGATCCCAACAACAGATCAGCAATTGCGTACCTTGGCAGAAGACGACGAAGATCTGTCACCGTATTTCGCAGGTGTATTTC
>OX419336.1:13221593-13236593 GCA_948470475.1 Galaxea fascicularis | reverse complement strand
CGTCCTAAGAAACCAGCTCATTTAATCAAAAGAGAGATTAAATCAACACCTTTTTCAGACAGTGATTTGGAAAAAGGATACAAGGGTTTAAAAACACCCTCATACTCTAGTATAAAACGAGAACATGAAACCCTTGAATCACTAGTCAAGCGAAAGTCTCGTGAAATAGATAGAAGGAAAGTCATTTCGGAAGGGAGAAGAGAAAGACTTCAAAAAACACTTTTGGCCGTTAAACGCCTGAAAGAAGCACCAGGTTGGGAAGGCTGGGGCGAGCCAGTTAGACGAAAACTAAATGACCAGGACTACTAAGCGAAAAACACACAAGCGGCAAAGACGACGTAAGCAACCAATAAGCGGACAGGGATTGGACATACAAAAATGGATAGGAAAAACGGGCATAGAATTTCATTGGCCCGGGTATCAGTTTATGGGTCCAGGGACACATTTAGAAAAACGTTTAAGGCGAGGGGATGCCGGGATTAATCGTTTAGATAGAATCGCCAGACAGCATGACATAGACTATGCATCTGCCAAGAATTTAAAGGAAAAACATGTAGCTGATAGAAAAATGATTACCGCTATTAACCGATTGCCTGGCGCAAAAAAAATTAACGGAGAGAATTGTGAGGAAAGTTATGCAAACCAAAGTGAAATTAAACTTGTAATGTATTTTTTTCTATGCTTTGATTGAAATAAAAAATTAAAAAAAATCAATGTGTGTCCGTCACTAGTGAGGTTCGAACCCGCGTCGTCTTAACCACTAGACCAACACAGCACCGCTAGATTTGAAACAGTGACATTTTATTTCCAAAAACAACATATCAAACGTGCGTATAACAATATAAACTATGTTTAAAAGATGCATTGGCCAATAACTGTATGGAAACGAATGAAAACTTGTCCAATACCATTCGATATTGTTTGGTTTGTGGTTTGGAGTGAATCGTCTTGTCTTTCGCTTGCCGCACTATTTTATGGGGATTGTGCGTTTCAATTCGCAAAGTCTCCTCTCCTTCTGACGTGAGTTCATCGAAAACTAATCCGCGAATGGAGTCAAAATTCAAAATCTCATCATTGCGAGAGACGTGTGAAAAACCTCTCACTTTATGACACACTTTACCATCTTTGGTTTGGTAAGCATAGTTTTTAGGACCCCCTGTTGCAAATTGAGTGATAAAATCGCCTTCAGAGAGTTCATTGGTGAAGTCCCCCAAATAATTTCCTCTGGGTAAAGGCGATTCGTTGGATGCACAGCAATAGATTGCAGAATCAGTGTCACAATACAAGACTCTTTGCTGTAAAGGGTGTAAGGCTTCTTTGTATAATTTCAAACGAGCCCAAGCTGTTGTGAAGGCGGCAATAAAAATGTTTGTGTTGATAGGTGGGAGGTCACAATCCTCTTTTTACGGAAAAAAAACACATCAACCATGTGATCCCCTGCAAATTCGATGCGGTGAAGGTTGAGACTTTCGTCTAAAAATAAATAAAAAATTCAGCGGGTGTCTTGCACGCTTGCTGACCAAATTTCCCCCAAAACGAATTCAACATCAGTTTAGCTAAGGCTCTTAAGCCTGCATTTTTGTCAATGTTAGTATGAGTCAAAAGAATCCCTTCATTGGCTAAATAATCCGCAATGTACTGTTCCTGTTTCTCACGATCGTTCAAACAGTCGCTTGGGAAACCAGAGGCTTCTTGCTTGAGTTTCAGAAAGGTGTTCACATAATCCGAAAACAAAGCAAAGTACGTTTCGGGAAAATGCCATCTTTCGTAAATGTGCAAAATGCGGTACCCTTGTGCCACTGCTTCCTTCAATTCTGGCGTCGTCCACGTACCAATCATAGCTCGTTCGTGGTCATTGTGATGACAGTAAAACGTTCTGTCGTGAAAAGGTTTTACCATTTCCTTCTCCACACAAGTGCTACAGAGAGGAAAAGTCAATTTGTTACTGTCTGTGAGGTAACACAGGGAAATAAAGTCCAAAGGTATTGGTTAACAGCTCGTGGGTTGACTGTGATTTCCGGGTGACCCACAGGATACTCACAATTCTTGTTGACAAAGGGGTAGAGAGAGATAAAAGCGACTTTAAGATCCACTACGGCGAGGCTCTGGTACGGCAAAAGTGTGAAAAATTACTTCCGGTGACGTCACTACTTGTGGTCCAAGCAAGCTTTCCCGCCGTACGACGGCAGTCTGGTACGGCAAACACGCCGAGTTGAGGGAGTGTTCACTACGTGAGTAAACTATTGTATTTTTATCGGATCTTTACTCGTTAGAATGCACAGATGGCACAAAACCGTTCATTTTTACAATATTTTAATATGTTTTTGGTTTCATTACGTTCTTTTAGCAACAAAAAACTTGTTCGTGAAGCGAAAAAGATGGACAAGCCGGACAAGCCAGACACCACATCGTAAGTTCGAAGTTATTTTTATTTTTGCTCACTTCTAGTGTCTAAAACACTGAAGTTTAGCAGATTAATGTAGAATGAGTAACATCTGGAATATAAATGGTTTGAAAGTAACTGGAGAAGAATGTTTTCAATTCCATTTTGTTCATTTTCTGTCGATTAGCTGAGTGAAATAACTTGACTTGGTTGTTGAGTTTGCCCTTTTTCAGAACTTTGTTTTGATGATAAGCAGCATCTTTCTCGTGAAATTTGCTCCCGAATAATGACAAAAACATTGTTACAGCGTATGAGGGCTTAAAATAAGATAAACCAACTGATTTTACACCTACGCATCTACGCCTTCATAGCTAGTGGTACTTATAGAATATCTTGAAGCCGCGAAGTTTTTCTCCTGATCTGAAAATAGAAATAGTCGTAAATAATGTATCCATTTGATCTGCTAACTCAGAAGAGATATTTGACTTCTGCATCTAGGCAGAGTCAAACTTAATGCTTATTTTTTACCAAAAGCTTCAGTAAAAAAGAAAACCCGCATTTTATAAAAAGTTGTACTCAGTTAGATGACATTTTTCCAGAAATTCCAGGGTCACAGGTTGCTGTTTTTCCTACTCACAGAAATGGTTGTTTTCAATTTTTTTTATCTTTATTAGGAAGTCAATGCAATGGACAAGAGAGCATGATATCCTTCTTTGCCGAGAAGTCCTTGCCCTAGAGGTTTATAAACACAAAAAAGGAACAAACGAAGCAGGGCGACTGTGGGATGAAATTGCCAAGAATCTTAGAGGGTGCCAAACCATGAGATTTAAATCTAATTTATCTCAGCGAGCAGTCAGGGAGAGATTCAACCTGATCCAAGGCAGATTCAAAGAAAATGAAAAAACAGAATTGGCTGCATCTGGAATCTCTGTACCAGAACAACATGAGCTTGACGTACTTCTTGAAGACATAGCAGAGAGAGAAAGAGATGCTATTGCAGAAGCTAGTGAAAAGAAAGGTCAGGAGAAGGCTACAGCAGAAGATATCAGAAGCCAAGCTTTGGAACGGATGGGGCAAACAAAGAAACGAAAATCTGAAGACAGCCAAGAGCCAAAGGAAAGAAAATCCAGGAGAAGCAGCAATGAGGCTCTTCAGTTTATGCAGGAGAAGGCTGAATCAGACATGGCATTAAAAGAAGAAGAGCTAAAGATTAGGAAAAAAGAAGAAGAAACAAAAGCTGCTCAGTTCCAAGCAATGTTCACCCAACAGCAATCCTTCTTGCAGGCAATGGCGCAACAGCAGGCTCAACAGCAGCAGCAGAATCAACACATGCAGATGTTAATGGCACAGCAAAGTCAGGCAATGATGTCTGTCTTAGAAAAACTTTTGTTAAAAGAGTGACTCAAATGAGTCTGGGATTTTCTAAGAACAGATCAGTTTTACAGCAAGAAGTGTTAGATTAAAAGGGATGTGAAATCATTCCAAGTATTGTAGCCAAGTTGTGTTTTGGAGTCAGCAACTGTTTTTTAAAGGTAGTTCAGTTTGGATGTGCATGGGAGATCATCAGAGTGTGCCTTTTTTTATATTTGTCTTCAAAAAAGGTTAAAAACAACCTATGTTACTCAAACAGTTGAATAAAAAAATGTTTCACTCATAAGACATGTAAATGGTTGTGTTATCAGTTCAATTTTTTTTCATGAGGGTCAAAGGATTAAGTGCAGTGGAGCAATCACAGCTGCAATAAAATCAGACTTTGACATCTCTTTGATACACCTATCTGGAAAGTCTAAACACTTTTGTGTTTTTGCCTGAATTCAAGGCCAGAAAGGTGAGAACAAAGGCTTTTCTTATTGGCTATCATATTTTTCAAGTTTATTTCTTTGTCTTTTATGACAGTCTCAAAATCAATACAATCAATACATTACAGGAGTCATGTGAGACCAACTCTACAGTATTTGTTCATAAGACTGAATCATTACATGACATAAAATTTCTCAATGCAAGTGTGATATGCCTTTACAGAATCTGGTGTTGTAAAAATAATCAAAATCGTGAGGTATGTTATCCTTGAGAACTGATGCTGTGACCCCAACATGTCAGTTTCCAACTGCTCTCCTCTAAATCCAACAAAACATCTGAGAATGTCTAAGTGTTCTTGGTTTCATTGCTTTACACCATAAAACCAATGTCTAAATTGTTTAAGATAATCTTTGAAACAGTTAGCCCAAAATACTGGTATCCAGGCTCTTATGCAAAATATGTTTCAAGGTTGGGAGGATCACACTGGAAAAAGTCTGAGGTTGTATTTCCATATAGACATGTTAGCCCATTTCTAAGAATAGCACTAACAATATACAGTTTCCCCACACTACTCAGTCCCAACTTTAAGTTCTTTTTAAAGTCCAGAAACTTGAAGTAATTTATTATGTCTCCAAACAGCCACTCCACACTTGTTCTCACTGTGCTCATAGCAGTATTGTAAGCTTCCATCTGTGGGGTTAAAACTCCATTTCTAAATGGACATTGAAGGTGTACACGGATGGGGTAGGCGGGATCCCCGTAAATACAAAGTGGTTGCCCAGCTAGACTGAAGGCATACTGACAGAGGTCATCCAACAGGTGAGACTCAGCAAGCATGCCTGCATCATGCTTTCTTCCCTCTGCAGCAAAATTCATAGAGGAGTGTTAAAGTTCAGTCAGATAAGTGAAAAGAAAGTCCTTTAACTATTAATATTTATTACAAATTGAAGATTTTTATATAATAAAAACGTTTTTCTTTAGAAATAGCCAGCTTGGCTATGAGGTAATGAGAGTCAAAAGTTAGTGTAAGACGGGTTTTTTTTAATTTCTCATGAAAAAGCGGTTGTATGTTTCCAGGAAGTTTCATTTCATGCGTTTTCCCAAGATGAAAAGAAAAAAGTATGGCAGTCCCCTTCTCATCCTATAAAGGACTATAAACCCCAGATTCAATTTTCTAAAGAAATGACAACTTACCAACAGGGCCATACATATTTGCAATCATTCCATCTGGGGTAACAACAGACTGAAACTTGATTGCATGGACACGCTTGTGTCCATTGTAAAGCAACCTCTGGTTAACAGTGCCGGGCCTACAAATAGGGCGAACTGTTCCATCAACAAAACCAAAACAGTTATTCAGTGGGCTTCCTTTTTGTTCAACAACTTCGGCAAATCTTTCAAGATTGGCTTGGCTTAGTAGCTGATGATTCCAAAGCAGAATGCGATGGCTGTGAGCTTGATAGATATAATCCAAAACTTGATTGGTAATCATGCACAATACAGGAACGGGCTTAGCGAACAAGTGGACCATATCACTGTATCGGCAAGGGTAACACAACCGCTTCAAAAGCATACACAGTCCCTCAGTTCCTTCACAAATTGTTCCTTGGTGACAAGTTATAACATCAGGAATCTGCAAAGCCTGGGAAAGCCTTGGGATGTCAGCTTTCCTGAACCGAAATTCGGCCAAACATTCATCTTCGGTCAGGTTTAGGAGGTCGAAATGTGGGTACAACTCACACGGCAAGTCGAGGTTTTGTGGGCTGTAAAGGTCGTATAGTAAGAGAAATTCGGCGTCATCGAGGACATTCATGTTATAATAGAGCACTAACAGCTCTCTCAGTTCTTTCCAAGAAACCATCTTTTTTGTAAACAAACATACCACAACAAAAACCTTGAAAAAATGGTTTTATTTGTTTACATCGAGTTTGACTTCGCCGTACTACACAAAACTTAATCAATTTGAGTCTTGGCGGGAGACGGCGTAGTCTGCCCAGTCTCTTTCGGTTGCATCAGCCGTACCAGAGCCTCGCCGTAGTGGATCTTAAAGTCGCTAAAATCATCGTATTGGATCGTTTCATGGTCTTTCACATCACGAAGGAGTTGAATGGCTTCAGTGCGCCCACCATAGAACGCATCCCGTGGATTCAAAGGGGACACGAGTTCTAATTGCTCTACAAAGGTTTTCACATTAGTATTGTCTTTTTTGAGTTGACTCCATTCGCATTCCCACATTTCGAGGACTTCATAGCCAGCCTCTCTAAGCGCTTGTGTTTTTAATTCAGTACCTTCTCTGACTTCATAACAACTGGCATTGTTTAATTTCAAATGACGTTGTGTAAGATTTTTGAAGCACGTGGTGCATCCGTGAAAAAAGCAGCCATGAAATTCGTACACTGTACGCGTGAGAGGGTTGAAACCATCGACCTGGTAATGTTTCTGTCCGATGCGAATCGTGTGTTCAAATCGTAAAATGGAGACGGTAGTGGACGCCTCTTTCATCAGCTCATGGTCCACAAAATGCAACCACTCTTTCGCCACATGCGATTGGTTTTGCTGACTTCCGCTCCAACCGGAAATAGGTTGCACGGCGATGGTCTCTTCCTGTAACCAATTTCGACGGTAGGCGCGATTACAAGCGGAGGCAATGGTCAAACATTTTTCAAGGGGATTGAAACCGCAAATCGATTCAAAATCTTGGTTGAACTTTAAACACCCCTCTTTTAAAAGACGCACATCCGATTGACAGTAACTTTCTAATTCTTCTTTAAAATTGTACACCATATTCCTTTCCACTTGCTCCTCGTACCATGCCAAAAATTCCGTTTCGCGCTGTTTACTCATGCCTTTCGGGTCGAAAAATTCTTGGGCGGGGATGGGTCCCACGTAAGCTTCATTCTCCTTCGTGTTAAAGAAATGGGGAAAGAACCCGTTCTTTAATTCGGTGAGACCAAAGGTTTTTGGGAAATTACTTAAAGCCACGGGAAAAAAACTCAGCGAGTCCATAAATTTGACTTTATCCCCAGGGAGATACACTGCAATTAACTTTGAACCGTTGACAATTTGACGCGGTTGAATGGCTTCTTTGTAGAGCTCTTCTACAATGAAATAACTGTCATACCCACTGAAATTGTGAGCGAGACAAATCCATTCTCGGTTGGTGACCACATCATTTTCCACCAAAGCCAAAAGCCATTTGAGAAAGTCAGGCATGCAATTGTCTCCGCCAAAGGTAAATATGTTATCGCAAAGCAAATTAGGTTCGTGACGCCCCGTTTCCTGACGACATTCGATGTCAAAAATCACAAAACCAGGCTTCGTATTGACAGACAACTTGGGATGTTTGAGTTCTTCACAGGGTTCAGGCATGGGTCTGGATTCCTCTCGTTTTCTTTTCGGTTTTTTGACAAACTCTTCATCCTCAATCGGTTGCAAAAAACATTCATGGGACTGTAGGTTGACCTTTTCTCCGCAGGAAGGACAGTCATGTTTATCACATTCATGCTGTTGCATTGAAGACGCCCCAATGAGTAGTCGACCACAGTCGTGACATTTACGGTAGGTGTTACAAACGGTGGCTCCATTCTCCCCACTATCACCTTTAGTTTTATGGTTGAGAAAGCACGTCGCGTTGAAAAAATACCGACCGCATTTCGCACATCTCATTTGTGCTGCTTGTGAACCATGTTGAGAAAAACCTTCGCAATCAAATTGATGACAAGCAAAGCAACGTTTGCCTTGACATCGGTGGTGATTGAAATCATCCGTTTTGAAAGCTTTCATACATTTGACACAAAAATAGGCTCTTCCGAAATAACCCGTGAAAGAGGTAATGACATCAAAATGTTGATTGTGAAGCAATAAAATCAATTGCTTTTCACGCTCTTCGCCTTTGAAAATGATAGCGTTTCCATGATTGGCTGAGACCACGACAATCTGATAATCAGGTAAGGCTTTTTGAAATTCCACAATTTCAGGTAAACCACAGGGTCCCGGGGCTACCCCCACCTTTTGATGCAATCTAAAGGCACGCCTCTCTTGCAAGCTGTCACCGAGTCGAATCCTCTTGTAATCTTTCAAAGCCTCTTCACTCTCATCTTTTTCATGACGAGCTTGAGCGGTGACAAGCGCTCGGGCGCAACATAACTCATCCTTGTTTTTAATTTCAATGACAGATTGCTTGCGTTTAATGAGATTGGTGAAATCCATCGTTCCTAATTTCCTACGTCCGCTTGCGCGCGGCATGTGCACTTGCGTGATGTCAGGTGTAAAGTCTTCATTGGAATTCAAAATGGCTGCCATTTGATCCAACACAGCTTTGGCGGGTTCACTGTTTTGTCTCCAATCTCTCACGGTGACACGATGGGTGGTGTAATTGTGATGCAGTGAATTCGATCCCATGTACACTTGTACAAAATCATTTAAGGGCATACCATTGATATGTTGGCAAATGACGTCACCAAGACATGAGACCAATTGTTCTCGGAATTCCGTAGGGGTGATGTCATCCTCCGTAATTTGCCAACGCAAACGGTACGTATTTCGAACAATTCCAAAATCTGGGTTTTCCCTTTTTCGAAAGGGTTCCAATTTCAGTTGAAGTTTACCTCCCCTTTGCTCTGAAAACACTTCTTCGGGAATACTGGACAACTCGCTATCTGAGATACCATCATCGTAAAAGAAGTCCTCCGAATTCATGTTTGCTTTCAATCTTATTGACTTTGACTGAGAAACGCTCTCTTCTTGTGAACTTTTATAGAGCTTTCTAACCAATGAGAGGGCCAGAGAAAAAAACACAAAGAGACGTATCAAGTTTTTTTTTGCACAATAACTGTATTGAAATATACAAATCAAAGGTTACACAATAAGATTGCACACGAAGCAACGAGAGAGACACACACGCATATCAAGTCTCTCTAGGACAACAATTCTATGAAAATACAAAGTTTATTGCTCAGGCTATCTTTTCAACCTATTTTAATTTTTTTCGTAGTTTTTGGTCAAAATCATTGCGTTCTCGCCTTATTTTTTTTCGGGATGTTGTATCAACAAACATCCCTATTGTCATCGTAACAGAAGGAGAAGTGAGAATCTGTGGTAAAATGTTTTTTCTTTTGATTGCTTGCAGTTGTTACTCTCTTATCACATATGTTTTCTGAAACATCGGTTGTTAGATGAGGAGAGAACGCCCAGGATTATTCATAAACATTACAAAGTAAAACTGAAGGAACTGAAACTCAAGTTTACGTAAACAAAACTCTCTTTTCTTCATAACAGTTAAAGAGGACAACGTATTGATCATGTGCTTTTGATAAGAGTGAAGTAGTGCTGAAAAGCACTGTTTTTTTTGGTGGAATTCTTGGAAGAAGGGTGGTCGTCAGGGCAGTCGTCATCTATCAGTAAGCCCACACGCTAAAACCGTCCGGCAGTGTGGGCATTTCACGTCTTCGTATATTGGCACCGTCATCCCATAATCGAAGAGACATTTTCTATGTATGAAGACACCACAGCAAAGTCTTTTATGTGGTGTTTCGCTATACCGCTTTCTCCTTCCATTCCTCCAACGTTTCCACCATGATAAAAAAATTATGCAAGAATGCCCAGAATGCCGCGACACATCTGGGTACCTTTTACGCGCGCCGGCGCTAAAATTCAAAATTGATTAGAGAAAAGTGCGTGTGATAACAAAGAATACGGCCAACAAGCGGCCACCAGCGCGTGCGTTTTTCTGTTTCACGGACATATTAATTCCCCTGGCCAAGTACCAGCATATGGGATTTGTAGAGGAGGCATCAATAAATGATTCTGAACAAAAATTTGTTTTTTAAAGTCTCTACAAGTATTATCAAATTTGCTTTGAAAATCGACTATTTTGGGAGCTTTGCGGTATGGACGCTGTTCTTTGAGCGAAATATTCCGACGAGCTGATCGGTTAAGTTTACGGCCAGCATATGGAAAAGTTAGTACCGGGTGTCGGGAAAGCTCCTGCAAATTTTCGCTGGTCTACGACACCTACAAGTACTATCGAACTGCGGTTTTCTGAACGCACTCGTCAACCCTCTGCAAATTTGCCTTTCGGAGGCTGTTCGGGAGAATGGTTCACTGATTTTGAAACTCCCGCGAGTAATAATAATACGCAAAACTCCGCCTCCCACAACAATAGCACGCAAATCAGCGCATTACAACGCTCCACTGATTTCGGAAAGGTAACCATTGGCAACGGTTACTCCAAAAAGCTTCATTTCAAAGCGTCGTTTTACACAGCACAAATTTCAGATTAACTAAGAAAATTTCGATTTTGACAATGTGTTCCGTTCAAGAAAAACAGCGTGTTGACCGGGAGCTCTTATCAGAGCTCATAGAATCCCCGGTCAATCCTGCGTTCCTCAACATGATCCAACCATTGATAGGTGGTTTGGACCCCCTATTTTATCTTCGAATAAACGGAGAAGCTCTTTGGGAATGGCGAAGACTCAAACAGCAAAGCCAAGTGTTCGATGCCCTCCAGTTCAACTTGCAGAAAATTGGTTACATGTTATCGTCGTGTTGCCGCGTCAGAGTGGGAAAGGCCGTGTTAAACAGAGTGGAATACATCACCAAAAAAGTGAGCAGAATCTCGAATGGTGACGTTCGTCGCTCCATTAAAGTTAAGTACTGGGCTTGTGTTGCACTACATCCCGACGAAATCCTTCAAGGACCCGACGAGATCATCGAAAAGCTAAAACAAAAAGAAGAGGGACTAATTACAGAAAACCAAAGACTGCGAAACGAGATTGAAGGTAAAATGTCTCTGTATTCCTTCTCCCTTTGATAACAAAGCGATGCACTTGCTGTGGATACATGCAAAGGGTTTTTCACAGATTGATTTTTCTCTTTTTCGAAACGTGTTACGTTACTTCGATGTTCTTTAACTGTAAACAAAACGGGTGTGAAGACAGATTAAGTGACATAACATTGACTGAACGTTGTATTTGGCCTCCGTTGGTGAACTACAAATAGCTAAAAACTTTATGAGCTGGGTTGTTAAACTGCTGTTGAATTTAACTCGAAAAAAGTTACGGTATCAGTGCTTAATAGTAATTACAGTGAAATCATATTTGCAGAAAAAGCATCAGAGCTTTACAATGCCATGACTGAGCTTAAAAAAGTGCAAAGATCAGATGGACATAAAGGGAAGCCTATTAATGAAGTGGGTTTAAGGCAGCAACAGCGGGATGTAAAGGAAATGAGGTAAGGTGGATTTTGATCCTTCTATTTCAGTTCTTATAGCTATGACATGTAACATAAAGAGAATATTCTAGGATGAAATTAATAGTAATTACACTGGAAACGGCATGTCTGTAATAGTAAACCTTACATGTATTTTCCTTCTTTTCTATCTGAAAATGTGAACAGTGTTTTACTGAAAACAGAGAAGCTTTTGAGGACAACAAAAATAATACATAATACACACACTTACACTAGCCCTGGGCTATCAACTATACTGTATCTGTACATCTGCATGCCATGGTAGGAAAAAAACTAATACAAAAAAGCAATGACAGTATAAATATCTCAGGGTATTGAACATTACTTTGCAGGGAAAGGGCAACAAAGGCACTGTGGTTTGCTGAAACCTATGGGCTTGCTCTCAAAGAGTTAAAAATGGAGGACATATCAGGCAATGATGTAAATATAACTTTCACTGACAACATCAACAAAGGTAACATCACTTCACATGTTATTTCATCAAAATAAGAATTTTTGAAAAAAGATCTTGTGAGATCCCAATGCTATAAAATTGTTTCAATGTCATCCACAAAAATACTTTTTGGTTGCAGTGCAAGTTCTTTTCCTTATACAAACTGGAACTTTTAATGAAAATAGTAATTTGGAGTCTTAGAGCCTGATTACAGGGCAAATTTTAATGCCCAAACACACTTTCCAGCTCAGGCTGAAATTTGAATTTGATTACACAAGACCCTTCAACCTGGACTGAAATTTGCCATGTACATGTAATCAGGCCCTTCAAAGAAGAAATCTGTTCATTGCAGGCAATGAAGCTTGTACTGATGAGGAGAATGGGACCACAGATCCGTACAAAAACCTAGACGAAGAAGAAAAGCAGAAAGTACGGACGCTCCTATACATTATGGACCGGTTTTCAATTTCCCTCCAGGGATACCATGAGCTCTCACAAGTAGAGACATCATTACCAAGGACCCACCTGTTAGAAACCTGCGCCAAACAGATGGACAGCCAGTGGGAAATAAAAAGGACACCAGGATCCGCTCCAGGTGCTGAGCTACCTTTTAAGCTACTCCTAGAGAAAGAAATTCGACAACACGTAAGTGTCAGCGCAATACATGAATGCAGTTTTTTGCCTGTTTATAAGAGGTTCTACTAGTGGAGACTCAACTGTAAGACACATGTGTATTTCTTTTCAATGGAATTGAAATTGTTATTTCACTTTCTTTCAGTTGAAGGATGGTAAAGGAGCCGACGAACCAATAAAAGTGAAGATTTCAGGAGATGGTGCAAAAATGTCCCACACTAGTAATCTGTTTGTGTTCTCGTTCTCACTACTAGATGATGGTCAAAGTTGCTTGTCAAGTTCTGGTAATTTTCAGATTTTCATTAATTTTTATCTTACATTTGCATGCATTCATACTCCCAGGGCTGCCTTTACGGGTCGGGACTGGGAATAATTTGTTATCTGGAATGAGGTTACTACGGCTATTTGAATACGACAAAAAGAATAACAAAAGGCAGCAATTTTTGAGAGGGTCTATAAAGAAAGTCATTGGTTTTAATCTTGTCACATACCTTTCCACATATAGGTAACCATACCATCACAGTTGTCAAGGGGAAGGAAGACCATGAGACACTGAAAGCATCACTTTCAAATGTTATTAGAGATGCAAACAGCTTAATAGATGATGGCCACATGATTATTGATGGGAAAAAAGTTTCACTGGAGTTCTTTTTAGGAGGCGATTATAAGGTGATTGTTGAAGTACAAGGCAATAGCCTAAAAATTATGTGACTTAGAAAACCTCATAAGTAGGTATATGCTGGTGGCAAAGTTATCTACTGACCTAAAATACTTTTTTCAATTTTCAACAGTTCCTCCTCATAGCCCTAGGAATGAAAGGAGCGACTTCAAATAATAGCTGTATCTATTGCAAGATTCACAAAAATGAAAGGTAGAATGATGTGATATTCATATACTACTTAAATCCTGTGTCGAGTTTATGTATAAAGTCAACATTGGTTATCTTTGTCAACATTAGAAATGCTGTAACAAGATAATAATTTATCACATTACAGATGTGACATGTCAAAGAACTGCTGCTATTACTCAAATCCTCCCCTTGCAAGGATAGTGTGTGATGACTGGCATAAGCAACCTGGATGCCACAGCCAACCCTTCCTCAAACTGCCCTTGGAGAACATAGTGGTGGATGAGCTGCACCTAATGCTCCGAGTAACTGATAGACTTGAGGAAGGATTAATATTCGATATCATGAAGTGGGATGAGGTGAATAAGTGCTATTTGAAAAACTTTCTTATTCTGGTATATTATTTTTCTCAAGTTAAAGAAACCATTGTATTTCATACCAGTCAAAAAGAGAAATATTACACACACCTGAATATTACTTATGTAGTTTATCATTTGCTTCTTATTTAAGGTTGAGAACTTGAACAGACCTCCAAGACAGAAGGCAAGCATTCATCTGCAAGAGTTCCTTGCAACAGTCCATTCCCTGGGTGTGTCCTTCAGCATCTACCATACAGACAAGTGGGAATGGACCTCTCTTCTTGGTGGTGAGAAGCGTCTTCTTTTAAGGAAACTCCCAGAGCATTTCCATAAATTGTTGCCAGAGGACAAGGTGGAAGTCACAAAGAATCTTTGGATTGTAAGTATACGTGTATTTTTTTCCACCAAATGTTTACTGCTGTGGGTAAGAACAAGCAATACATGTATTTACTTCTGTATAGACTCCTAGGCAAAACAGTTCATTACACATATTTTTTTTAAATTTCTCTCAGAATTTCAGAGAACTGTTAGACTGTCTGAACACCAATATGACAGATGATGGAATAACAGAATTTGAGACCAAGGTTAGTTTTTTTTCTTAACACCAGTCTGATATAAAGGTTTACATTCCTGATGTACTATTTTTGGAGCAAGGAATTCTTACTTGTTTCAAATTATCAGCTTTTACTAACATCAGCTTTTATGTAGGCACTAAACTGGGGCAAACAGATGGTCAATATGTCAGGAAGTGGACCTGGGTACTAGCACACAGTCATTATCACATCATACATGCACATACTCATCCACCACATACCACATATGCTCAGGAGACATGGCAGCCTACGAATTTTCAGTGGACAAGGTATTATTTTAATTCTTTGCCTCCTTGAAGTTCTTTGGGAAAATATTTTGACCATGTTAAGAAGACCCAATATTCACACTGGAAACTCCAAAAGTTTGTTTCAATAAAACTTGGCCCCAAAAAGGAATATGTATGATTTGAAGGTGTTGTTAACTATAATAAATATTTTTATATTTTTATAGGCGTTGAGAAGAAGAATGATGACTTCCGAAGATATTTTCATAGGAAGATCAACCGTTGGGATGCGGCAACGAATTTACTACTGGTAGAAAAACGGCAGGAGGGACTCAAGGACTGTGAGCGAGAAAAGCGAAAATATACGAAAAGAAATGAGTCATTCTGGTTGGAGGGAGGAAAGCAGGAGGCTGCAAAGAAAGTTGTTCGTATATCAACAACCCCACAAGAATTGCCAGATACAATCACACACACAGCTCC
>OX419336.1:13214093-13216593 GCA_948470475.1 Galaxea fascicularis | reverse complement strand
TGGAGACGCCATGTTTGTGTCCCTCTGAGGGACACAAATATGGCGGCCGGAAGCTAACAAAAACATATGTCGTCGAGTTTTGCTATAAAAAGCCCATAGTCGTCCTCTGAGGGCTCATAAACATTTACATGAGTACTTATTCTCATTCAAGGACTGTTCAGTTTGCGAAATCTCGGCGGCTAAGTCACTTTTTTTAACCTACGTGACAGCATTCTCGGCCGCCAGTTTAATATCGTGTCACGCAAAAGCTTAGAAATTCAACCTTGCTTTACCACAAGACAAAAAAAACCAATCAAACTGAAAATTTGGGAAAATGTAAGTCTTCAGCTCTTCTAATTACTGGCTAAATTAAAATCTCAAAAGGATAGATAATTCCCTATTTTTAATTTTGGTGACGTCATGTGAAAACCGAGAATTAAAGAATAGATTATATGCAAATTTAGTGAAAAGCGGTACTCATTGTCTAATGGCGGCTTTTTCTCCTTCGGAACCTTGATTTCTTTGTACGCAACTTTAGTGAAAAGCGGTACTCATTGTCTTTGGGCGGCTTTGTCTCCTTCGGACCCTTGATTTCTTTGTATGCAACTTTAGTGAAAAGCGGTGCTCATTGCCTTTGTCCTTCCGAACCCTTGATTTCTGAGCAAGACACGCTTAATGCACCATTCGAAAGCACAAACATGTCAACAAAGCGAGGGTTCATCGTGACCAGCATTACGCAAAAATTTGGTATTATCAACAGAGTTGATAAATGTAAATTGACCACCGTACAGGGATTCTAAAAGCTGACGTTTCGAGCGCGAGCCCTTCGTCAGAGCGAATTGAACATTATGCAAGACGGCGAATTGCTCTCTACTTATGATATCCAAACGCTTTTATAGCACAGGCTATCTTTTCAATCTATTTTAATTTTTTTTCAGTTTTTTTTGGCCAAAATCACTGCGTCCTAGCGTTATTTTTTTCAGATTGTTGTTTCTGTGAACACCCTCGTGTCATAACAACCGGAGGAATGGCGATCCATGGTGAATTGTACTTTATTTCATTGCTTACAGTTGTTACCCTCTTATCACATATGTTTTCTGAAACATCGGTTGTGGGATGAGGAGAGAACGTCCAGGATTATTCATAAACATTACAAAGTGGAACTGAAGGAACTGAAAATGAAGTTTACGCAAAACAAACTCTCTTCGCTACCTTGACAATCATTCAGGACATGGCAATGGAATCAAATGTATTGATCATGTGCTTTTGATAAGAGTGAAGTAGTGCTGAAAAGCACGGGTTTTTTTTTGGTGGAATTCTTGGAAGGTGGGTGGTCGTCGGGGCGGTCGTCAGGGCGGTCGTCATCTATCAGCAAGCGCGCACGCTAAAACCCTCCGGCAGTGTGGGCATTTCACGTCTTCACACATTGACACCGTTATCACATAATCAAAGAAACATTTTCTATGTATGAAGACACCGCAACAAGTACGACACTGTGGTGCATCTCTACGGCGTTTTCTGTTTCCATCGATCCATCGTTTCCACCATGATAAACAAATAATACAACGTTCTCCAGGCATGTTGTTTCAAAACAGAGAAAGCGTGTTTGAGAGAGCTGTGAAGACCGCGTGCTTTTTTAACCCTTACCTAATTGATTAAGTATGTAAATTCAAACTTGTCGGCACATTTTATGCCAGACCGCTTTTCTTTTCTATACACCGCCAACCCTCTCACACAATTTTTCAATTTCATTTGCTTCTGAAAAGAAAAAAAGCGCTTGGTACTAATCTCTCTCTCTCTCTTTGTCTTCCAAAGGGAACGCTTTGCAATTGAGAAACGAACTTGATATTTTTTGTTTAATTGCATATGTTCTTTTCTTAACGCAAGTATAAGAATAGCTGGTTAAGAAGGCTTGTTTTCATTCCTAATATTTGGAGACAATCTGAGAAGTTTACTTTCAAAAATGATTGGAATGGTAAACCGGCCTCACATCTTAACCACCGCCAAAGAAGGAACCGATTGAGCCGTTATTGGAATATGTTTGAGAGAAGCTGTTCCAGTCACCGCTTTTCTGAAACCGACTCATCCGTTGGCAAAACAAGTTGAGAAAAGTCAAGACCAAGAGAGTAATGCAACCTTCCAAATGGGATGGAAACTCGTGAAATCTCAAGGTGTGGCAGAAATTGTGAGTGAGCGGTTTATAGAGCATCCAACTGACATTTATCTGTCCAAGCCGCGGTTGTTGAATGAGTGTTTTGAAGTTACCGCTGAAAATACCGCTACTCTGGCAAACACATGCAATTTCGACTGGTGCGAGATTTCGGGGCTCAAGGACAAAACATTATTGGAACTGGCTCCCATTTTTGCGATATTCGGAAGAGCTGATTCAATATTTCTGTTTGGAACTTTTCTAGCAAATCATTCGAGCAAAGACGGGGAAGTCATTACGGGTCGTACAGCTAAGTGCTTTGACATTGCCGTGAACACAGGTAAACGCTTATACTTTTATGAGTGTAATAAA
>OX419336.1:13194093-13209093 GCA_948470475.1 Galaxea fascicularis | reverse complement strand
AGACTTACGCGGCGGTGGCGGGGGGCGTTTGGAATCATGCGAACGCATGCACTTTGGATGGTGTGCGGCCGAAACCAAAAGGACCGAAATGACGGCACGTACACTTGTATCGGTGCGGCCAAATGGAGTTTGGATAAATCCTACACGTCAATACGTGACCGGGGATCTGAAAAGAACCAGAGGAAAGACTTACTAATGCTGGCACATGCACGTTCGGTGGATACCGAAGATACCGAATTCACAAATCAATGCGTGCCCGGGGATCTGAAAAAACAGGAAAAAAAGACTCACGCGTATGCACGTCCATACGAACACATGCACGTGGTGTGGTGTTGGGGGAAGCGGCAAACGAGTGCGTGCCCGGGAATCTGAAAAAAAACTTACTGGGTCAGACCCCACCATCCGTCGTCCGTGTAACACATGCACACGGTGTGTTCCCACGGATTGACGATGCACGTCAAAATGTGCCCGGGGATCTGAAAAAAGGAATGAAAGGACATGAAAAGGACGTACGGTGGTGATGGTGGTTCGCACATGCATGCGACGTGTGTCCAAGGATCGACGATGCACGTTAGAATGTGCCCTGGGAAAATGACGGGAAAAAACACTTACACTCATCAGCTGGTGCATGCGTTCGCATGGCAAACTATGCAGAGGTGGATCGTACCGCAGAGGGCGCACAACATGACTCTGTGGGGATTTAACTGAAAAAAGAGAATACCTTTGGTACAATCGAATTAAACCCCAGTTGTAAGTGAAGCCGTAGGCGCTGGGGCAGGTGCACTTGTGAACGTGACCCTCTAGGGTAGCGATCTGTCCGCGTTAAAACTAGAGATCTGAAAAAAGAAAAAACAAAGGAAAAGCAAACAAGCGAAAAAAAAGCGAAACGAGAAAACAAAGGGAATCGCTTCTCTCGGCTAGCAAAACATGTTATTTTCGCAACGGAGCCAATTTGGTCGAGCGAGCACACCGCTCTGAATTTTTTTTTTTTGAAGAGCACACACATAAGATGGACATCGACTTACAACGAAAAAAAAATAACAGAAGAAAAAATAATCACGATGGTTTAAGCTCGTTGTCGCCGGAGAAATCCATCATTGAACTACAAACGAAAACGTGAGCACTGCGAACGGTAAAACGGTACGTCAAAAGAAAGCTAACATAAATCTTCAACTGTCGTTTGAGCGAGTCCGTTTTGAGGATTATTGCAAAGGAAAAAAATATATATATGGCAGAGCTCGGAGGCCTTTTCTTTTTTAGTAAGTCGTGGTCATGAAAGGATTTGAACCACTCAGCAATTTCTGCGTTTTCCTGGAAACATCCGCGAGAGCGGTCAGGGTTTTCTCGGAAAAAGTATCGGTCTTTGAATGTGCTTTGTTCGCACCACCGACTCGTTTGAATCTTCTGGAAAAAAAAAACAAACAAACAAAAATAAGAATGGGGGTTGTTTCCTCGGATGACCAAACGTAAGCTTTTAAAGGAAAAAAAATTGTGGCCGCCAACGCTTCCCGCATTTGCGAGCGAGTGTTTTTGCAAAGAAAACCCAAAAAAAAATGATGTTAGCTTGAAAACCGCTTCAAACCCAGCCTATGCAACGCTTAGGTAAGAGTCATGGTGATTTTAAGGAAGGTTTTGGAGTTCGACAAACGTTGGAACGAAGAAGAAGAAGACGAGAACTTACCTCGAGCTTGCGTTTCTTTTCGAAGGTCGTTTGACATGAGAAAATCGTTTGTAAAGATCCTCTTTCGATTGTACACAAAAAACAGAGCTTGCAGAAAGGTCTTGTCACGTTACCGGTGGATCAAATCGAGCTGTGAAAAGTCTTTTTTTAACGCTGAGGATCAAATCAAGCTGCAAGCTTTCACGCCGCCCAAAAACTAAACCCCGCATCTCAAGTGCTTGGCAAGTAATGTTTCGATGGCGTGGATGTGACGCAGTCGGTCGACTCCTTTGTCCTGATTGGGCATCTCGCCCACGTGGGTGGCACAAAGGCTAGATTACGGAGAGATTACGGCGACAAATGGAAAATAGGCCTCTGAAAAAAGGCCTATTGTTGTTGCGTAGCGAGAATGCGTTTTCCAGTAGGGTCAGTGGTATTTGGTCAGTGGTATCCCACCCCAGCCAGGGGGTGATTTCGATACGTCAGGTAAGACGTCACGAAGGGTTCCCTCTCTGAGAAATAGGGGCCTGCGAGGTTATTTCCACACGGAGTCAGTGGTATCCCACCCCCACCCAGGGGGGTGGTTTCGGTGCATCATGTAGGAGGTCACGAAGGGTCCCTCTCTGGAAAACAAGGGCCTGCAAGGTTATTTCCACACGGAGTCAGTGGTATCCCACCCCCACCCAGGGGGGTGGTTTCGGTGCATCATGTAGGAGGTCACGACGTGTCCCCACCTGAGAAAGAGAGGCCCGCTAGGTTATTTCCACTTGGAGTCAGTGGTATCCCACTCCACCCAGGGGGGTGGTTTCGATGCATTATGTAAGACGTCACGACGTGTCCCTCTCTGGAAAACAAGGGCCTGCAAGGTTATTTCCACTTGGAGTCAGTGGTATCCCACCCCCACCCAGGGGGTGGTTTCGATGCATCATGTAGGAGGTCACGAAGTGTCCCTCTCTGGAAAACAAGGGCCTGCAAGGTTATTTCCACTTGGAGTCAGTGGTATCCCACCCCCACCCAGGGGGGTGGTTTCGATCCATCATGTAAGACGTCACAAAGTGTCCCTCTCTAAAATAGTAATATCCTGACCTATATGTGAATCACACGCATTGCAAATCGTTTTTTTAAAGAACCTTTTATTGTCAATTGCTTTTTCAAAAAAGAACCACTGATGGTCAACTAGTGTTTAACCTGGTTTTGAAAAAAAGAAAAACCGGTTTTTTTTTTTAAACGTTCAACTTGACTTTGGTTTGCATGATTTTCTTGACGATCCTTTCCGTGAGGGTCCGCTTGCCCGGCAATCCCTCGATGGCCTTGATCATGCGACGATCGGCGGCGTGCTTGTCCCTCAAAGTCTTGGCCTTGTCGTAGTCGATGTCGTGTTGTTTGGCAATCTTGTCCAACCGGTTGATGCCCGGGTCCCCGCGTTTCAAACGTTTCTTCAAATGCGTGCCGGGGCCCATGTACTGATAGCCCGGCCAATGAAATTCCAGGCCCGTTTTGCCCAGCCATTTTTGCACGTCCACCCCGCGGCCGCCCTGAGACGGCTTCTGGCATCGTCGCTTACTCGTCATCGTAGTCCTCTTCATCGAGTCGGCGTCGCGTGCGCTTCCCTCGCTCCCAATCTTCCCACCCTGGTTGGGTTCTCAACCGTCTCACTGCCAAGGGTGTTTTCGACGTTTCCTCCATGGCCTGTCGCCTTTTATTCATGGCCCTGGCGACAGCCCCCCATAAATCGTCCTCACCCCTTGGACGCTCGATCTGGGGCGTCTTTTTCAATCGGCGTTTACCCTGTTCGAGGTCCCACGCATCAAAGGGGGTCTTTCGTGTAGGCTCTTCCTCCTTTGTCACTTTCACGTCCTGAGGGGGTGGGAAGGACCAGTCGTCTTCCTCTTCCTTTTTGACTTCCACCCAAGGAGGGGGTGGGAAGGACCAGTCGTCTTCCTCTTCCTTTTTTTTGACTTCCACCCAAGGAGGGGGTGGGAGGGGCCAGTCCTCTTCTTCTTCTTTTGCCTTTTTGAACAACCGTTTGGGTTTTCTTGGCACTTTGGGTTTCACGTCCGTCCCTATGGCTTTGCTCACCGTTGTCTTGGCAGGGGTCCTACCTGTAGGGGTTCCCCCCTCCGTTTTTTGGGCCACTCTCACCATGCGTCGCATCCATTTGTCGAACGCACTGCTCACCAAGTCCGTTTCGGGAGCGTCGTCATCGTCGGCTGTCCCCACCGTGCCGGCTGCGGGAACGTCCAAGGTTCGCAGTTTTTTCGTGGCTCGATGCAGGGCGCGCGATACGGGCTTCAACTTTATGCGTTTGGCTGCAGGCGACAGGTGGGGATCCTTCAACAACCGTTCCTCTTTGGCCGCCAAGGTGGCCGCATGGGTTAACAGATGGTTCTGCAACAAACCGGCCTTGTGTTTAGCCACCCAAGGGGCGAATTCGCGTTTGGGTACGATCAACATTTCTTCCATGACGAGACGGCGACCGGTCACGCGTGCTTCACCGACAGGGGTCGCACAGTAGGCGTCGTCTGAGTTCACAACACTCATGTTGCCACCTCTTATAGGTTCTTGTCGGCCGGGCCTTCGAAGGTTCGACTGTTTTTTTTTCTTCCTTAGCCGCTTGCAACAAGGCCACAAGAGCTCTCATCGTTGGAGACATCGACACACCGCTTGCAGTCCCCGCCATAAGCCACTGCCTGTCTGTCGGAGCAAGAGAGCGCGTCGTCGGGTCACCGAATTTTTCCGCTTGGCTAACTCGCGCAAGACCTTTTTATGCCTTTTCAATCGGGCCACGACGTCCGGGGTGACCCTGGCATGCCCTTTCAACGTGTTCAACACCAATTCGCTGATGGCATTGATCTGATCGGCGTTAGCGTGCCGTAGGAGGTCGTGACGGTATTGCCCGCGGGCATCTCGAAACAGACTTTCCAAAAACGGCAACTGACGTCTGAGACGTTTCATCTCGAGGGGAACCGTCTGCGTCGACCAGGGTCCACGTTGTCTTTTATACCCTCTTTTTCTCTGGCAACTTCCAGGGCTTTTTTTGGTCACATGAGGCAACAAGGGCTGGCTTTCTTGGCGATGAAACCTTGCGATCGAGCGTATTGGAGCCACGATTGTTTGCCCCCTCTTCCTTTGTGAGCCTGCCAGGCCGCTCTCATGCTGTCGTATTGCCGTTTGGCCTTCGTCATATCCGTGTTTTTGACGGCGCAAATCATGTCGCGCGTGACCTCATAGGCTTTTTTGGGATCCACCACCCAAGGCATCTTGCCCCCTTGCTGAGTGGAGGGTCGTCTCCGCCGACGTGTCGAGGAGGTTTTCTTCTTCTTGGTCGTCGCACGTTTGGCCATGGTCTGAGGTTGCGAGGCCAGCGTCCCTTCCCTTTTATCGCGTCCACGCAAAGGTGGAACCATCGGGATGACGCACCAACCCAGACCTCCGTCGTTTCATGGCAGCACGTTCAACACTGCTTGCATTGTACCGCTTTTTGGTGGCGGCCTCCAGAGCTTTTTTGGCACCGTACCCCGCGGCACCACTGACGGCTCCTACAGCAGCCGCTTTGCCCGCCGCAATGGCCGCCGGAAGGAGGGCTAAGAGAGGAAACAGGCCTCCCTCGTGACGTCGCCATCGAGTCGTCCGTCGTCGCGATACTCTTTGCTTGGGCATGTTGAGTGACCCCTCGTAGGCAGTGCGTTCCCTTTTATGTTGGACGGTGGGGCTTGGCAAAGGCACGGGTGTACCCTTCGTCCTCCAAGAGGTCCGAAAAGACCCGGTACGTATCGTCGGAGGCCGGATGCAGATCCAAGAAGACGTACCCAAAAGGTCGGGCCGTCACGGTGTCGTAGACGTCTAACACGTCGGGCCAATGTTTGGGAAAGGCTTGCCTGATGAGGTTGGTGAACCCCAACTGATCGCGAGGACTCTTGAAGGCCACGATGTAATGCGCATTACGCGAAATGGTCTTGGCGTACTTGCCAGGGGGAAACATGTCTTGACAGAGATACAGCACGGTGATGTTGCGATGGTGCGAGTCTTTGGTGAACAGATCCAACACGCGTTTGTCGTTGCCCCCTTCCTCCATCAGATCGTCGAGGACCAAGACCCCTCCTTTCGTGCGACCGAACCAACGTTGTAATTGATCGCTCTCGGGTATGCCTTTGTGCATGTGTACCCCCAGTCGAGCCAACGGGTGAAAGCCCTCTTGCCACACCCCGTAACAATAGTGGACGTTGGGCACCACGTCGCAAAAGTACCGGTGAGGCGCTTTCAAGAGTTTGGTGACAAATACCGTCTTGCCACACCCCGAGGGTCCCACCACCAACAGGCTACTCGGTGTCCGAATCATCTTTGTTCAACTCCACAGCAAGGCGTCGATTTTTATACTGCCCGCTTTCAGACGTCTGAGCATGGAATTCAACGTCAGACGCCCCGTGAGAGGCACCTTTTGCGTCTTCAAGGTCTTGGGGAGTTTCCGAAAGACCTCGACCAACGTCACGGTGTCTTTGACCATCTTGATCTTGTTCTTTTTGCTCCGCACGCGTCTAGGTGGGTCAGGACCGTATTGTTCCTGCAACCGTTGCATCATACCCATCCACGTGGCTTGACTGGGTAAGGGAACCGTCGAGGTCAGTCGCGGAGGGACGAGCCCCGTCACAGGTTGCAAGTCGAGGCGTCGTTGGGCCATACTGATACCGTTACCCAAAGAGTGCGCCCCCCTTTTATATGGACAAAGGACAGTCACCGCTTTTTAAAAAATGTTTTATTAAGAACGACCTCGTTGTTGTTGTTAATACACGGTATCGTAGTTTTGGCCTTCCGGGTTCCCCGTCATCGTCATGAGCATGTCCATCAGACGCACGGGCACGTGGTTACTCTGGCGAATGGGGCCCGTCAAACGATGCCACGCCAAATCGCGTCGCACCAACCGCTTGAACCAGGCAGCCGCGCGAGCGTCGTTCTTCACGAAATCGTAACGACTAAAATACTGTTGAAACGTCTGTAACGTGCCTCCCAGACTGCAATGCACCAAAAACAGGAGGGCATAGGCACCGCACGTGTTGCTGTCGATGGCTTGCAAACTGCGCTCGTTGAAACGAAGGGTGGACCAATGCTTTTCCAACCAGTCTTCCAGGGCAGGCGCCCCGTAACGCCACAACGGTAACCCAAAACTATCCATCACCAAGCAGGTCTCCTCCTCTTCGTCGTCGTTAGGGCCTGGCGTCCAAAGGGCCATCCAATGACTGCCGGGACGATCGTGAGGGTCCACGTTGACGATATACCCTTGCGCACGGTCTCGGATGGGTCGAGGGGGCAGTCGGTCGCTGGGAAAGACCCCGGCAAAATGAGGACCAAGGTGGGGGTCGTCTTCGGCCAAATGCCGCAACTGTTCGTCCGTGGTGGGCACCAACTCCATGGTGGGACTGACCTAGGCCTGCCTTCTAATGGCTCTTTTATGTGCCATAGGCATTGTACAACACGCCTCCGTCATGGGTGATTTGCATGACGTTCTCAAATTCGCCGTAAATGACCACCGTGGCCACGTGACCCAACCCGGCATTCAAGTGAAATTGCACGCGCACGTTGCCCTCTTTTTGCGGGTTGAGAATTTTGCCGTCGGCATCCCCACTGGCCACGTTGTCGAAGACGTACAAGGTGCAATTCTTGCCGTACCCCCACTCTTGGGGCCGTACCAGGTTGGGTCGCCTTTCTTTCCAAGCCGAGGTGGCCTGCACGAAGCGGAAATATCCCACCAGATCTTTGTTGCCATTGCCCGCATTCAATTCGAGGGTCGTGCCGTAGGGATACTCTTCCCCGTCCACAAACTGTTTGATCCACTGTAACCCAAACTGTTGAAAGGCAAACGGCGAGTACGTGTAGTCGCCGTTGTAACTGCTCTGGTGCAACAACCCCACGATCATCCGATCGGGCACGCGGTGGAGAAAGATGCGATCTTCGTCAAAATCCGTCTGACCCGCAGGGAGGGCATACGTGCGAATCTCCGAACGCACCAAGGGGTACTTGGCATAATACCCCTCGTTTCTTTGTAATTGCAAGGTATTGGCAAGGGGGTCGGACAATTGCACTTGACACACGTGAAACTTGATTTTGATGTCGGCGTCCGTCAAACGGCCTTGCTCTGCCACCCCGTTGAGGAAGAAGGCCGGTTTGTGAAAGAAGAAACGCACCACCACTTCTACAAAGGGTACCAAGGGTTTACCCATGTAAAAGGCTTCCGAGTGCGGCTTGAAGTACAGCGTGCGTCGTTTGCCAGCCGTGTAGTGCCCTTGTTCTCTCTTCATGGCCTTCACGGCAGCTTTTTGCGTGGCACTGAGAGCCGTGTAGTCGGCATGAGGGGTCGTGTCGTCCACGTTGTTGGCCGTCAAAGGGGTGGCCACATCCAATCCATCTTGTTGGAACCCCTGCAAGGGCAAGAGGGTCTCTCCATCCAGGCGATCGTTGTTGATGAGGGTCTCAAAGTAAGCTTTGTACGGGTAGGTGTCCGTCTGGGAACTGATCAACGTGCCATTGAAGGTGACGCTGCATTGTTTGATCATGGTGTGGCACAAATTCTGGGCGGGGAACAGATTGTCCGCGGCTGCGACGTTGTTGCCATTGTGTTGTTTCATTTGAAATTCCATTTCGAAGTAACTCCGATTCAAGTCCACGTACTCGTTGACGCCCGACATGACAAATTGCATGGGTTGAATGCCCCCACTGTCCGCTTTCACCAACACCATGCGATACTTTTCGTAGGAAGTATCCGTCGGGGGGACGTCGAAGATTTGCATGGTGGGATGCCAGGTGGTGGCAGCAGGTGTCCTTCCCTCACTCATCGTGCTCACCGGTGTCCTCGTCGCCTTTGCCGTGGTCGCTTGTGCATCTCTTTTATATACGCGCGTGTCCAGGAAGGCACCATGTCAGGAGCCCCCGGCCAAATCCGTCCCCCGACTTGAGGCGCCACGCCTTTCAGACCGTGCCGTTGAAGCCCCCTCGAGGGCATGGGTGTCATGACGATGCGCCGCTTCACCATCTTCAGGGTCCCAAGATATCGTGCACACTGTGTTTGACGCGTTTACTCACTCTGTCGAGGACTTCGTCCGCTTTGCGTTTCAAGGCCCTCTTCACGTGCTTTTGTACCTTTCTGGCGACGACTTGACCCCCCCTTTTGAGCACGGGTCCGACAAACCGACTGAAAAGCCCCGACCCGTCTTGCGACGTGGGGGTGTACCGTGTCAGACTGCCTCCTCGCATGACTCGCAAATGCTTGGGGTGTTCGGGAGTGTCCTTTTATACACGTTGACGGGATTGTCTGCACGGACCACGACAGGGTTGTCTTCTCTTTATACACGCTGGCGAAAATGCAAAGTCAAGTTGGACGGTCCCTCCCCCAGATGCGCCAAGGCACCGGCCATCTCGGCGATTTGCACTTCCATCACCTCGAACGAGGGTTGACGCACCGGCAGGTATTGCACGTGGGTGGGTTCGAAGTAGGCGTATCCATTTCGGTCCGTGGTGGAAAGGTGGACTTCTCTGAGGAGATCCGTGATGCGTTCGCCCACGATGGTGCTCTGACCCGCATTGCAGTAGACACGCAGACTGCGCGAGGGGGTGAAGAAGCTCTTTTCGAACCAACCCCAATTCAAGTTGGTAAACTCCCAGGTCTGTTGTTGCGTGAAAAGGACCCACTCTCCCTGGATGGTGGCCGCATCGATGGGTTGAGTGTTGATCTTCTCGCTGGCGGGAGGGGACTTGTAATGAATCTGACGGATCTGGGGTCCGGGAAAACTGTGGCTTGGGCCAATGCCTCCTAACAACACCATCAAGTCGTACGCAAAGCCCACTGTGATGTTCTGGGAAGCGCGCTCGCATCCGCTTCCGTCGATTTGCAAGGTGGTGGGACCCGTCCAACGCAGGGTTTGAAAGTACTCCGCATTGCTTTCCGGATGCTTCCATTCTTCGAGGTCCGTGCTGTCTTTTTCCGTGTACTTGAAATAGTAGGCGATTCCCTTTTGCAACTCGAACACGAGGGACCGCATGAAAGAGACCCCGTCGTGCACCGACTCGTCCTGCAACAGGTCGTCCACGGTGACCACGGCCCTCACGTTGTTGTTGGCCACACTGCGTGTCCCGCGCGCATCCACCTTGGTCGTGTACCCCCGTTGATAGGCAAGTTGGGTGCCCGAAGGAAACTTTTGCAACAGGGCGGACCGAAATTCGTTCCGAAGGGGTAGCGACAGGCTCGCCAACCCCACTTGCCAGTCTTTGCCTCCGAACTTCAAGGGGGTGGGCAATTGCACCTTGTAACTGTTGTTGCGATTGGCCCTCGCAAATTGAGCTCCTCCGCCATCGCTGGGCAACGTCACGTAGAGCTCTTCCATGCCTTGAGGTCCGAGGTGGGGATCCAACTATCGTATTTGGCCGGCCACCCTTTCCATCTCACCAACGCTCGCTTGCCACGCCGTTTAAGTACTTTTTCGATGCGCCACAAGGTGTCGTCGTCCACGGTGACTTTTTGTAGATCCTCTTCGTAAAACGTCCCCTCCACGGGTGTGCCATCCATTTCTTCGATTTTGTAGGTGATGGGAACCCCCGACACCACGCGTTGCACCACAAACACTTCCTCCGTCCATTGGGGCAAATACCCTTTCTTGAAGAGTCTCGTGCGTTTGCTCAAGCGCACGCGATCCCCTCTGGCCAATCGAGGTCGCCTCCGATCAGGTTTCAACCGTAAACCGTACAATCGCTGCCACACAAACTCCTCGTTCTCCGGCGTCACTTTTCTCGGTGCCAAGCCAGTGCTACGGTGCTTGGAGGCATTATACCCAGCCACCAAGTCGGGGAGGATGTCGATGTACTTCAAGGTGTTGGCGGCAGTGAAATAGCGGTACATGCGGCCCTTGAGCGTGCGATTGAACCGTTCCACCACGGCGGCTTTGGCATCCCCTTTCGTGGAAAAATGATGAATGCCTTCTCGCTTCAACCAGGCCTGCACGGTAGCGTTGTAAAATTCTTTGCCTTTGTCCGTCTGCAAGGTTTGTGGCTGGCGTCCCCCGTCCTTGAGAATGCTTCGAAAGGCTCGCACGACCTCGGCGCCCGTCTTCTTTTTTAACGGACGCACCCAGGCGTATTTCGACAAGACGTCCACCACGGTCAGGAGGTAACGTATGCCGCGGTTGTGGCGGGCCACGCGCTGCATTTCCACCAGATCGGCCACCCATTGCTGGTCGCGCTGAAACACCAAGACGGGCAGCGTCGAAAACCGCCGACGCGGGGGTTTGTGCAACGTGTAGGCCAAATTCTTTTGCAACAAAGTGCGTGCCTTCTTGAGGGACCACCCGTGAGCGCGTGCAAACCGGGCCACCCCGCCCAAGGCACCGGGTGCTGCAGGGTCCTCGTAGGAGGCTGCCGTTGTGGGCTTCTTTTTCTTCATGGTCGTCGAAGTCTGTCCGTCACCCACAGGCAAACTCGACGCCACGCCAACTCTCGAATGGTGGGCAGGCATAGCCCGTACGTTTTATGTATCTTGCAGTACCATTGCCAACTTTCTGGCCAAGGGTACCCCTCGTCCAACCACACCACAAAGGCCGTGAACGTCCCCCAGTGCAACTCGTCGAGAAGGTATTCGAAGACGTCGAGGGGCGTACCCTCGGCGGCCGCGTCCATGGCGAACACATCCTTACTGGGTACCCCTATGACGGCCACGAGCGATCGACATACCGTGCGCAACATGACCCAACGGCATCGACTCCACACGTCTGCGCACGTCGTCATGGTGTTCGCACACTGACGAGTCCAGGTGGCGGACGGCCCGGTTTTATGACTTCCTGCGTCTGAAATGCAAGGTGACCGTCGTGTGCGTGCGACCTACTTGTGCCGTGGGCAACGCATGCCCCAACCCATCCCTCAAACTCACGCTGGCCACTTCCAGTCCGTAATAGCGCACGGACCGAAATCGTTCTGGCGAGGGTTCGTAATACACACCCCCCTCCCCTCGCTGCAAGTGCGGCACCTCTTGCAAGAGATCGGTCGTCCGATCCCCCACCATGACGGCACGTCCCACGTTGGAATAGATGTGCAGACCCTGCGTGTGATGCGTCTTGCCCACCACGCTGTCGAAAGCGTCATTCAGACGCACGAAGCGCCATTTCACTTTAGACGAAAACATGACCGTGTCACGCGTGGAATCGTGTTTTAGCAGCACGTCACCGTGAGCAATGATGGAGTCCACCGTGTGACCCCACCTTGGGGCCGGGCCCGTGACCACTTGACGCAATTCGGGAATGGCATTGTGGCCTAGAAGAAATGACAAATTTTGCGATGGGTCGGGCATCAACCAACCCATCTTGAAACACAAACTCTTGTTCAATTCAAAGGTCGTTTCGTCGAGTCCATCGACAATCATCTCCGTGGCGCCATTGGAGATGTCCCAACTCACGCGGGGGCGGATCTGCAGGGTTCCGTCTTCGTAGTCAAACAGATTGACTTTCAACAACCATTGTTCGATCAAGGCTTTCATGAACGCTTCGCCCGATGGCAAGGGATGTCGAGCATTCGAGGCCACCATGTCACTGACAAGGACTTGGTTCTTGATTGTCCAGGGAAAGTCCGAATCCCCCTCTTTCAGTAATCGGGTGGTCGTGACCAACAAGGCCTTGCTAGGTTGGTCGTGCAAGAGGGTGACGTCCATCCCACGATCGCGCATGACCAGACTGCTCAAGGCCACTTCCCACCCAGGCTCTCCAAACGTCAGGGGAGTGGCTAATCGCACTTGAAAGGACGCCGCCGTGTTGCGGGGAAATTCGGGCGTCGTGTCGCTCGACAGGGTCACGTACATGTCCCTGAGTCCCCTCATCTCGACTGACCCCCGTGCCACGGCGTCCCGTCTTTTTATGCTATTTGTCTAGGGTCGTGGGTGAGGCATACATGCATACACTACAACAACCACACACCTCGAAAGGAGGTCTTTCATGGTTTAATCTTTAAAAATGGACCGCACGCGATTACAAGGCCAACTACAATTACAGGGTTTCCAGCACAACACTTCTTCGGGGGTCCCACGTTGGTACACCTGGTTTTTCTCGTCCTCACAGTACTCACACAACACCAGGTCTAACAGGTCGTCACACCGTGCACGCCACAGATCGCGTTCTCGCAAGGCTTTTTCGTAAAGGGGCTCGAAGACCGAGGCGGGGGTGGCCACACCCTCCCCCACCTCTGCTTTGGGTTCGGGTTTCGGGGTGTAGTCCTCGCCCATTGTTCCCCTGACCCATCGCGTCACGTACTTCACAATGGATTTTTCCAAATGGTACTGGGTGCGGCCGATCGATTGCACGTTTTCCCACAATCCCTCTTTTTCTCGCAACTCTTTAATCGCTTGGCACTCGTCCATCTCTCTGACCTTGTCCTTCAACGTGTGAAGCAGATGAAACGACATGGGCTCGAACTGGGGAGGAGCCTCCTTTCGCGCTAGGGGTGCCAGGGCCGCCGGGTCTACCTTGGCCCACGCCTTCACGCCGTTCACAATCTCTTTCTCCAAGTCGTACCGAGCCTTATCGAAAGCATGCGCGACCTCCCATCGTCCTTTCCTCGCCCACCCTTCGTACGTTTCGTCTACACGAAGCATGTCCAAGACTTTGTCGTGCAACCCCCATTGCAGTGGGTCTGGCATCTCGGGATGTCCGACCATGGCGAAGAACAAAACAAAAATGATCAACAATGGCAAACAACGCGCTCTTTATAAGGTCCGTGGTGCCTGCAATGCGCGCAAAGCCACTCAATCGCAGCCAGGCCCGTGACCCAGGCGGTACGAGGGCTCTTTTCTTGGCCATGGATAAAAGGCGACAGGCCATGGAGGAAACTAGTTGACCATCAGTGGTTCTTTTTTGAAAAAAGCAATTGACAATAAAAGGTTCTTTAAAAAAACGATTTGCAATGCGTGTGATTCACATAGAGGTCGGGATATTACTATTTTAGAGAGGGACGCTTCGTGACGTCTTACATGATGCATCGAAACCACCCCCCTGGGTTGGGGTGGGATACCACTGACTCCAAGTGGAAATAACCTTCCAGGCCCTTGTTTTCCAGAGAGGGACCCTTTGTGACCTCCTACATGAAGCACCAAAACCACCCTCTGGGTGGAGGTGGGATACCACTGACTCCAAGTGAAAATAACCTCGCAGGCCCTTGTTTTCCAGAGAGGGAACCCTTCGTGACCTCCTACATGATGCACCGAAACCACCCCCCTGGGTGGGGGTGGGATACCACTGACTCCAAGTGGAAATAACCTCGCAGGCCCCTATTTCTCAGAGAGGGAACCCTTCGTGACGTCTTACCTGACGTATCGAAATCACCCCCTGGCTGGGGTGGGATACCACTGACCAAATACCACTGACCCTACTGGAAAACGCATTCTCGCTACGCAACAACAATAGGCCTTTTTTCAGAGGCCTATTTTCCATTTGTCGCCGTAATCTCTCCGTAATCTAGCCTTTGTGCCACCCACGTGGGCGAGATGCCAAAGGAGTCGACCGACTGCGTCAACCACACGTGTGCGAGACACCAAGTAAGGTCACAAAAAGGAGTCATCCGACTGCGTCACATCCACGCCATCGAAACATTACTTGCCAAGCACTTGAGATGCGGGGTTTAGTTTTTGGGCGGCGTGAAAGCTTGCAGCTTGATTTGATCCCCAGCGTTAAAAAAAGACTTTTCACAGCTTGATTTGATCCACCGGTAACGTGACAAGACCTTTCTGCAAGCTCTGTTTTTTGTGTACAATCGAAAGAGGATCTTTACAAACGATTTTCTCATGTCAAACGACCTTCGAAAAGAAACGCAAGCTCGAGGTAAGTTCTCGTCTTCTTCTTCTTCGTTCCAACGTTTGTCGAACTCCAAAACCTTCCTTAAAATCACCATGACTCTTACCTAAGCGTTGCATAGGCTGGGTTTGAAGCGGTTTTTCAAGCTAACATCATTTTTTTTTGGGGTTTCTTTGCAAAAACACTCGCTCGCAAATGCGGGAAGCGTTGGCGGCCACAATTTTTTTTTTTCCTTTAAAAGCTTACGTTTGGTCATCCGAGGAAACAACCCCCATTCTTATTTTTGTTTGTTTGTTTTTTTTTTCCAGAAGATTCAAACGAGTCGGTGGTGCGAACAAAGCACATTCAAAGACCGATACTTTTTCCGAGAAAACCCTGACCGCTCTCGCGGATGTTTCCAGGAAAACGCAGAAATTGCTGAGTGGTTCAAATCCTTTCATGACCACGACTTACTAAAAAAGAAAAGGCCTCCGAGCTCTGCCATATATATATTTTTTTCCTTTGCAATAATCCTCAAAACGGACTCGC
>OX419336.1:13181593-13189093 GCA_948470475.1 Galaxea fascicularis | reverse complement strand
TATAAAGAAACTCTTCGAAAGACAAAATTGTGTTCCTTTTTGGAGCAGCAGGATGCCATGGTAAAGTAAAAGCTTATGAAACATTGAATCATTTTGTTTCAACGGTTTACCATTAATGGCAGGAACGAGTCGCCCGAACTTGGATGTTGAAGTTACTCCACAAATTCTTTCTTTGGTCAAACCGGTTGCTTTTACGGCCGCATGTTTTCGAGTGGTAGAACTGAACCGCTACAGCATTGGTGAATAAAATAAATTAAACCTTACATTGCTTTTTTTTGTTTTCACCGTGTTTTCAAACAAAAAAAAATAAAAGATAAACGTTTGGTTTAATCGTTGTTTCTTTGTTCAGGAATGACTGGATATAAATACCAATCATTTATACTCGTTTTGGACGCAAAGAAGTAGTTGAATTGTTTGTTTGTTTTCCTTGCGAGCGGATGTCGGGGCCTCGACAGAGTGTTGAGAACATTTTACCCGGTTGTGAACACGTAATCGCAATGTCGAGCAATGAGTTCTCGTAAAATTAAGGATTAATTGCATTTGTATTTTCAGTCTTCCAAATTGCCCTCGTCACTTCGCGACTTGGGCAATTACATACTAACACATCAAAATAGAAAACCGGAAAAACATTGAACTACACTCGAGCGAATAGCCATATATTGCGTTTCTTTCCGGCGTTTACGCGTTTTTCAATCACAGAGCAGAAATGTATCCGCTTTTTCTTCATTGACGATTTACGCTTTATATTACAATACAATTGTGGCTGAACAAAATTTGTTATTCAACGGGCGTCGAACAAAAATGCTCCCTTCGTTCATGTTTGACGGCTCAAAAACAGTTTCATAATCGACGAAAAGAAATCTACCTTGAAACCTTGAACTTTCCTCGTTTTTTTTCTTTTCTGTCTTTCTTTCTTGGACACCTGAAGACAAATGTTCTGTTAGTTTATGTCAATTCATTATAGACAGAAAAAGAGCCTCAAGACGTTTTACACTTTCGGATTTGTCAGTTCAAAAAAAAATGTTCGTAAGGTTATAAAATTTCATAAAACTTCAGAATACACAGCACTACACGTACCTTTCCCTCTCAGCCTTTTGCTTTTTCTTTTGCTTCCCCATATGTAATAATTTAGAGTCTAGAACATTAAGAAACTTATATGTGAAGATATGACAAAGCGAAAATTTCAAACGGCAACTAATTCGAACTAATCACCCTCGAAAATGGCGGGGCTGAATGAAAAAGGCACGCACAGCGTCTGAAGCGTCCCTTCACGAGATCAGGTCTTTGAGTGACAGCTTACTAGTACAGTTCTGACAGTTCCCGGCTTCTTTCTCGAATCATTGAAACCATTATCAGCGCTAGTACGATCACCACGTCTAAGGCGAAATATAGAAATTTAGCAGTTTTATTTTTAAACCCGAAAGGCAACAAAGAGCTGAAAGTGGAGATGGTTCGAAAGGTCGAGAAAGGTGTCTACTCTGGGTGCCAGCGAATTGTCACACAGTTCTACGCAGTTTTCGGTCCTAAGCCAGGTCAAAAAACTGGCCGACGACGCTCTTAATCGGCCGGAGGAGAAAGCAAACAAGAAAGAACCCAACATAGCCACACGTCGATTTTATTCACAAAACTCATATATAACTCGAATCTTTAAATCTTTGGAAGAGCCACGCTCCTGTTATATGATCGTGACTTTGCGCCGCTCATGATTTAGTTGTTTACGAAAAATATTAAAAGTAGTCTGCCGCTTGGCCGACTACTAGCTTGGTTGCCAGAGGTTCTTTCCTTTTTTCGTTTAGACGAGAAAAACTGCGAAGCGAAGCCACGAAAGGGAACAAAATAACCGTGCTGTGCTGTCGGCTGGGAGTCTCTCGCCTTCTATTTTGGGCTTGCAGGGATATTTTTTCAACGGGCTTCTGGAGACATTGTAGCCGGAAACTCAACTCGATTTTGAGTGGATTTTCAGCAACTTGGATTTCGGATTTAAATCGTTGGCGGGATTCCGGATCCCTAAAGCTGGATTCCGGATTCCAACGCCCAGGATTCCGGATTACCTAACATGGGGCGAGACCTAATATCTTTGGGTATTGTGCTGATTAGTCTTGTAGCGTCATTAAGTTTTAGAGTAGCTACTTGGGATGTAGCAGTAGGTGACTTTATGAGGATTTAATTTGAAACATGGAACATTTTCACTGAGGATCAGGGGGTGGAAATTTAATATAGCCAATCTTTTTGTCAACTGCCAGCACTTCAAAAGAAACCTACACTCTGCTAAATGAATTTCCAGTGCACGCACCCAGTAAGGCCTGGTTCACACTAGCGACATAACGACACAACGACATAGTTATAATGACATAAAGAAAAGATCAGTTTTATCCTTATGTCGATATGTTTATGTTATCAGGTTCCTACTGTGTTGTGAAGATGTGTTGTTCACACTAGAGACATAAAACATCAACACGAGGTACTTTTTTCGTGACCTTCCCGTTATGTCGTTATGTCACAAGTGTTAACCAGGCTTAAAATGAAATTACACCCTCACATTCAGAGGCAGTATGAAATACAAAATCCATCGTAAAATGTAATTGACCATGTATTATTTGTTGGGAAAAAAAATCTATTATTTGTTGGTCTTTCGCTTTTCTTTCCCCCCTTAGATTTAAAGTTAAATGACATCAACCACTCACCCTTGTCCCCGGCCATGATTGCCATAAGTGGAGAGACCACCACGACAAACGAATTTGTAGCCCAAGCTATGCAAAGATTTCAAAATTATTTCATTACCACATATGGAAGAACAGAAAGACTTTCTTTAATGCCTTCTCAAGGTCTCGCTCGAAATTCAACTGATGATGTTGAACACGAAGGTTGAATGCAAGATTCGATTTCGCGAAATACTCGCCCGATTGGCAAACCAGTCTAGCCCGTGCAGCAGAAATTCCGGCCTTCGCCTCGAGAAGTTGCAGGAGTGGCTCACTACCCGTATAAGTACTCCAGAAAAAATGCTCAACCAAACAACCACGATATGTGAGTGGTGGAACAGAGAATTAACTCTGAAGTGTAAATTATAAGTGTGCTAATAGAAACCCATGAAAAACCGATGAAAAACCCACTGGGCGTTAGCCCGAGTAAAGGGTATCAGGGAACCACACGAGGCAAAGAAAAAATTCTTATGACCTCGGTGGGAATCGAACCCACGACCTCCGGATTAGATCTACCGTTGCTCTGCCGACTAAGCTACGAGGTCGGACAGAGAAAGTCGGGGACGATTAAGGTGCTGAATCGCGGCGAAGAGAAAGTAAGGGTACATATATACGTTGTGCCGCGTAGCAATATAAACACATGCAAGTGGTGGAACAGAGAAAAAAATTAACTCTGAAGTGTAAATTATAAGTGTTAATAGAAACCCATGAAAAACCCACTGGGCGTTAGCGTGGGTTCGATTCCCACCGAGGTCATAAGAATTTTTTCTTTGCCTCGTGTGGTTCCCTGATACCCTTTACTAGGGCTAACGCCCAGTGGGTTTTTCATGGGTTTCTATTAGCACTTATAATTTACACTTCAGAGTTGATATTCTGTTCCACCCTAGTTCGCGCTTACGAAGCGAAGCGTTACTTTGTTTGAAGGCTACAATAGATGTACGATTATCCACTTTATTTTTGCACTGGTTATCATCGGTAAGATAATCGGCAACAGTCAAACTGGAAAGGAAATGAAAGATTTGCGTTTTAGGTATTGCACGTAAAGGCTGAAATATTCGAAGCGAAATGCTACTTACAATTCTGTAGGGCTAATCCACACATCTTATCACGGCTCTTTACAATGATTATCTCGAACTGATGTGTCCGGTTGATTGCAAGGCGACTAATTAAAAATACGTTATGCCTATTTATACAAATGCTAATTTGTCGCCAGGTCCTTTGCGGCCGCATTTTTGGCGCCAAATCGAACAGCACTAGAAGCGCAAATCACACCCCTTGTATGTGTTTATAGTGCTACGCGGCACAACATATATATGTAACCACAATATGTGGCCGACTTTAATTATACATATACATGCAAGACGTCCTCGCGTCAAGTTTTCGATACCTGCGATTTCGAGTTCTTTGCAAGTACTTTTTGCTTGAGTATAGGTTAAATTTGTAAGCTTCTGGCTTTTGTGGGCCCCTTTCCCCCAAAACGTTCCTCGTAGGATACCGTATGAAACGGTCGGCATTAGATTCCATCCACCAAAACCATCGTTGTCAAGAGAGGCCGAGATCGATTTTTGAACACATTAGAACTCGTGACCGGAAACTCTTGGAAATTAGACGGATCACCGAGCCGTGCTACCGAAGACGGTCGGGCGATGAAGATAATCCCGTGATTCATTAGAAACAAGACGTCTAAAGGCGTTTCCGTGGGATGCATTGCTCTATGAATACTGTTATTTTGTGTACGAGCAATCAATCTCAACTTTTTGTATCGCTTCTCGGTTTGGTGGAATCTGCGAATCTTATTGTCTCACTGCTGTTGAATGCTTTGTACAGCTTATAAGAACAAAGTTTACCGCATCCGAACTCTTCGGCTAAGTAATACTTTGGTTTGAGTAAAGTTGTGGTTCCCAGTTAAAAGACAATGACATTGCCAACATAACAGGATCTAGAGAGAGTGTGGGTAAGGGTGCATGTGTGTGTTTTGGTTATGGGGGTGATGGGCGTGAGATAAGGCAAGCAAGAAATTTCATGAGCTTGTGCTCCATTTGGTCTGTCAATTTTCTGGCGTACTGAACTTACACAGAGGAACATGCTGTGGAACATTTAAATAGAGGACTGCATTATCAGAATAATAGCTTGTTACCACACTGTTAGGGATATCAACACCTGTATAGGTACAGTTGTATACCTGGGATTTTACTCGTACATGGTTTGAACCCAGGAGTCAAATCCCAACTAAGTGGAGAAAGATCGTCCGGGTGACTGTAGTCCTCAAAAGGACTGTTCAAGGTGACATTGACTGAAGTTAGAGGCATGATAAACCACTTGAGATGTTGGAAGAATACTCAAAGTAATCGTAAATCACTCGCCTGCGGCTCGTGATTCACAAATTCTTCTCGTGTTCTTCCGACATCTCAAGTGGTTTATCAACCTATAAACCATAGAAAATTGTGGTGTATTGCTTAAATTTAACTTAAGGAATTATTGCTATACCTTTGTTTGTAATAATAAATAATAATAAAGAAAGTTCTTATAGGCGCATTTAAAAATCTCAATGCGCTTACAATAAGATAAAAAATGTATATGTATACGAAAAAAAAAATATATATATATATAAAAATATGTATATAAATAAAAAAAAAAAAAAATACACTACCTATACTGCTCCAATCACATGGACTGACAGACGTTCATATCATACTTATTTAAATGCTAATTGAAAAAAATAGGTTTTTAAACTTTTTTTAAAGTCGTTCACTGGTTTAGAGTTTTTTATATGTTCTGGTAAGGTATTCCAGAGGTCCGGTCCGGCGTAGCTAAAAGCTCGTTGACCATAAGAAGCCATGTTGATTATTGGTTTTTCTAATACCAGACGATTACTTGAGCGGAGTGTACGTGTAATCAAAGGGAAGCAGTTTATTGGTACCCAGTTTATTATGTGTTGCATTTGTATCCCAGGGTGTACACTACTTTCTCATTGTTGGATGATAAAGTTTCAAACATTGAGAAAGAGAAGAATAGTGTTACACTGTTCCATTCAATATTATTATGCAACTATATTATAATATAACATAAACAATTATTGCTATACATTTGTTTGTAATCAAACAGAAGCAATTTTTTTTTATTGTCTGAGGTATATTGTTTACTGCTGTTTGCAGAAATACAAGGTTAAATACAAATTCAGGTTAAGAGCTGTAAGTGTTCGGACATTCTATTGCTTATTTGCACACAAATTTGTTTACCAGGATTAACTACTTATTAAGTGAGAGTGTTAATTTATGGGAAAACTTAAACCTGAGGCCTTGCAGTATTGACCAAGCAATGCATTGTTTATCATACGGCTTAAGAGTTGATTCACAGCTCTGATTCGGCTTGTGTTGTCTGTCCTCCTCAACCTTCGGCTTAGGCAGAAAACAACCCTCGACTCTCGGTATCATGCTCTACCTCATCTAATAATTTTTAAATGCAGTACCAAGTCATCTATTATCTGTAATTGTAATTGTATTCTACCAGTCGACTGTTCAGAGCGGCGCATAAATTACGCTTTCCGCTACGCAAAATACATTGTGAAAGCAAACAGCTTTTTTTAATTTGGTAAGAAATACACCAAGATTGTCACCCTAAGTGACAATTGTAAGGACACTTGGTACATCAATTCATTGCTGACACGAGCCACGTTACATCGTTTGTTGCTATCACTGGTTTAGTAAACCACGCGAGATGTTGGAAGAACGCGAGAAGAATTCGTAAATCACGAGCCGCAGGCGTGTGATTTATGAATTCTTCGAGTGTTCTTCTAACATCTCAAGGGGTTTATCATGCCTCTAAACCGTAGAAAATTGTGGTCTATTGCTTTTATATAATAATTCAGAAAACGCGCGAAATTTCCATGAGTTTACTGGCACAATAAACCATAGCTGATTGACCAATCAGAGCGCGCGCATTGTTTGGATATTATATAAAGTATTCTAGCCAAGGTCCAGGCTGAACGAGGAAATAACGTAGTCGAATATGGTTGCCGAAATGTAGCAAAATTCGACAGGACTTATATGCGTTCAATATTTCATACATATTGGAAATAAAACCTCTAAAGATTCGATTTTGTGCCATATATATTTGATACAGGTAGCAAAATTCAATTGTGCCATCTGTTGTTCGGTATTAAGTGGCTAGTGGCCAACAAGCTTATGTGAACATGGCTAAGACAGAATTCATGTTAATCGGTTCGAGGCAAAGGTTTGGTCCCTTCACTTCATCTCCAGCCCTTGTAATTAATGGAGCTCCCGTAAAGCAAGTCTCTACATGTAAATATCTGGGAGTTCTCATCGATGAAAATCTTACCTGGAACGATCATATCGATAAATTGGCGAAAACGATCGCATCCAGTATTGCAGCCCTTAAACGGGCGAGACAAATTGTCCCCCCGTCGACCCTTCTCTGCATTTACAATGTTTTAATTCGACCACACTTCGATTATTGTAGTGTCGTCTGGGGAAATTGTTCCATAAAGCTTTTCGATAAACTACAAAAGCTCCAAATCGTGCAGCCAGGGTGTTGACCTACTCCAGCTTTGACACTGGTGCTTCTCTTCTTTTCGAGGCTCTGGGATGCAAAAATCTTAGTACTCAGCGTAATTTACAAAAACCTTTTCTGGGCTATAAATCTATTCACGGTCTTCTCCCGGAGTATTTACGTTCCAAATTTGTGAACCGTAATGATATCACGCCATACTCACTCTGTGATTCTGCCAATAAATTTTACTGTTTTTTTTACCACGGACAAACTATTTTCGTGATAGTTTTTA
>OX419336.1:13081593-13176593 GCA_948470475.1 Galaxea fascicularis | reverse complement strand
TTTTATGGTAATCGGGGCAACAGGTCTAGGGGGCGCAGTTTTCTTTTCCGAACTGGGAGCAAGGTAGCTCGACGGTGCCCATCCTTCCTTTCCTTGTATTCTAACGTACGACCAACCATCTTGTTTATCTATTTCGAGTGCTGTGGCCCCTTCTCTAAATGAAATACTCCCCTCAAAATTACCTTCGTAATTTGCCAAAGTGACGAACGCTCCAGGCCCCTCTGAAGCCTTCTCAGCAAACGAGGGCAGTGGTTTCGAAGTGCTTGCCGCGGAATTTGTGGAGGGCCTTCCCCTTTTGACATAACTTTCTTTTGGAGGATCAAGTTGCCGTTGGTGTTCAGGGTTTGGTAACGAAACGCAAGGCTCGGATGGTTTTTCCTTGCCTCTTTTACCTAAGTAAGATGACGGTATCCAACCTTCTTGGCCTCCGATTTTTCCCAGCCACCAACCATTAGGAGCTTTGTCAAGAACCTCCACAGATACACCTCCTTGAAAGTTCAAGGCACCGTCGATGCCCAGCGAACGAAAGTCGCCAACTGTGAAATATTCCACCTCTGGAGACTTCTGAGCAACGAGATGACTCAGGTCCACGGTTCGCTCATAAGACATGTTGGTGACGTGAACTGGCAGCTTCTTTATTGACTTTTTAACCTGTTACATAACGAATACATCAAGTCAGTTCAGAAAATTTCAGATCGCTTTTCATTAAAGTAACAAAATGAAGTCATGCGGGAGTGTATCGTAGATATAGAGGACGAGAAGACAATTATCCTGAATCACAGTTTAATTTCAGTTTACACTCACCGAACCTTTTCTTGGAGGCAGTTTTCGTCCATTTCTTTGTGTTAAATGGTTCCGACTTTTTGTTTCTGTTACAAAGAAAGAAATTTTATTAGAGAACAACTAAAAAACAAGTTCATATACCATCACAGGGAAGACTCTAAAGGTGGCTTTTTACAACAGACCGACCAACTACAAAATACAACGGTGACAGTATTCAACAACCACTGAATACCTTGAGGTACAAGTCGTACGAAAATGTAATTAATTTAGCACCAAACACAATTCTTTGCGTCGGCCATATATTATACCAGTTGGTGGTTAGCGGGTCCTGTAAAGTGATATTGTTATTTCCATTCACACGCTGTTACTAGGCAACGAGAACGCAACAAAACTATAGGTTTAATGAGCAAAAACAATCGCTCTGCACGCACAATTCAATACATTTCTTCGCCGTCAAAACATAGGTTTTCCAGAGAACGCGAGCGCATGACGGAAAATTTGTCTTTTCTTCTCCTTACTTTGACGCCGTTCATTGTGATTTAGTCCCTGGATAGTTCGCCAGCATTTTAAGTGAAACAAATTGGAATAATTGTGAAAGAGTGACTATAACGAGAAGTTCCAGTTTGAAATGACGTCAAGTTTTCATTGCCGTCGCCATCGTTGTTCTTTTAGGTCCCAAGTAAATCTGTTTGACGAGCCTCCTTTTTACCGGGTCTCTGTCCCACTCCCACCAGGCCACGCGTGACTATCACCAACTAGCATTGCAGCTTTATGTACGTCCGTTAGTACAAGGATAAAGGAGTAATTAAAGTGGACTTGACTTCCGCAATTAAACGAAAAGAAGGTTAGACAAAGAAATATGCTACCTTACCAGCAACTGGTGCACTTGCTGTACTTGCTGTAACAGATCCATCCTTCCTTGGTAGCGATGTCGAGCCGATAGCTTGAAGCTGGGAAGGGGCAGGCTTTTTAAGGTACATAGCAGGAGCCCAGCCTTCACGATTCTGATAACTGTAGGACCAAACAGACAGAAATCAACTTAGATTGAGCTCTTCGTTCCTATAATGATGTTGACTATGCTGTTTCTTAAGTTTTATTCGGCAGTAGATAGAATCGTACTTGAATGTGGCCAATCAAGTGAAAATTGGAGTTTGTGGTTTAAATATGACTTACAGTCACCTCGCTGCAACAGACATTCTCGTTTCCACTGTTAAGTGTCCATAGACAGAGCCAATTCGAATAACAGTATACTTGACAAACCGCGAAGAATCAACTCACCGCACAAGCCACCAGCCATCAAAGTTTTTCTCTAGTACAGTCACCAACACACCGAGTTCAAAAGAAATTTCATCGTCAAGCTCTGCTTTGTAAGCTGACGTCGTGATATATTTCTCTGCCAAATGTAAAAATATGCGAACACGTTATTGCATACAAAGGTGGAAGAGGTCTCAACCGACCAATTCCTACACCTTCAGCACCGTTACTACAAATAATCGTAATCATCATCATTGTAGCCTGCGTAGCAGGCATGGGGAGCGAGAAAAGGAGAGACCCCCATTTTGTGATTGGTTAATTTTGACAGTAGGTCGCATGGGAATTGAACTGGTCAAAACAAACGTCCGCGAGCTTTACTGAGCTTTACTTGAACGTTTTCGCAAATTGCAAATTTACGTTGAAGTCGGAACAAGAATTGGCAGTTAGAGCTCCTCTAGAGGGAAGTGTTGTTTCCGCTGTTTTACCCACGGGATATGGTAAAAGCCTCATTTACCAAAATGTTTGTTCGCGCCAACTAATTTCCATATTTGTAATGAGGGATTTTAGTCGATCTATCAAACGATTCTTGAACATTAGTATAAATACAAGATCAGGACTTTTAGCTGTGTATGTGTTTTTACAGAAACAAGTCACAATATCGTACTCCTGGCTTAATGTGTTATCGTCCACAGGGGATTCATCTCCGTACTCCTGAATTGTTTGTCGATATTCCCGAAGACAAGGACTTGCGTAAATTTCCCAGTCAATTTGCGTTAATGGAGAGCTAATTTCGTAGTAATATTCTGCTAAAATAAGGCCAGGACTTTGCTCTTTCTCTGACAGCGAAAATATAAAATTCTCAAATGATAGTCTAACAGCTTCCCGTAGACGTGAATCGTATTGCACAGTGTCTGCACGTTTTGTTTCGATCGCTGTCTTCCTTTGGCTATCTCATTCGTTGGAGTTAATACCAAAATAATTGTGTTTTACTCAATTTCTTTGTTCATCATACGTAAACTATGTTGTGAACGAACCAGCGCTTCAATAACGGTTTTTAAAATCTTACGCAAGCGGAAAAGCGTGCGCCTGTATTGACAGCTGGGCTAATTGGATTACCAAAAAATTGGCGGGTGGCGATTCAAATTGCACGGTCTTGCGTGCAGGCGTTCCTCTTCCCTTCCTCTACCCCCAACCCCCCTCCATTTTTCTCTCCCCTTTCGCCTGTCTATACGTATACGATAAGCCGGCGTTTACGAAAACCACGCGCCTGTGACGTCATCGTATTCAAAAACCTGTTTTCGCCTGTCCACAAGTATACGATAAGCCGGCGTTTTCAAACTTGAAAACCTCCAGTCTGGAGAGCGTAACCTCCGTTTCCAGTGACGATAACGCCGGTTACGTGTACTAGACGGAAGGCGAAAACGGTGGGAAAAAACCTCCGTTGAACAATCGTTTTGGGACATGTCTTTGCCGACCTCTGCATATAACACCGTGAAATGACCAAATTTGTAGTTTTCTTGAGAACGTGAGTACATAACGGGTAATGCTTCTTTCTTTTTCCTGACTTTGACGCTGTTCCTAGTAATTTAGTCAGTTTTCCAGCAAATTGGAATAATCGCAAAGGAGTTACTAGCAGACGTAACATTTTAAAATGACGTTTTGCCAATAAGACGCATATGGGACTACTTTTCATCAGTCTGAGAATGATTGCTTTTCATGCCCCTATCTTAAGAGGTAAGACGCGATACAGACTGGGCTGCAACCTCGTCCGAGTCACTGAGCAACATAGACGGCACAGAAACTCACCTTGCATGCCGTCCTGATTTATTTGCTCGTCGGCTGTGCCATCTTCACGTTCAAGATAGGCTGCTGGAACCCAGCCTTGCTCTTCATCAACATTCACAAACCACCAACCTAAAAAAAAAAAATAAATGATTGTAATTCACTTTTGCACATAAATGGAAAGTTTCTGTTATTGGCATTCTTTGACATTCAAGGTTGTGGAAGCAAAGCACTCCGCAAAAGCAAAGTCCACGATTTTGACAAAATTTCTCATGGCCTTGAGTTACGAACGGCTAAAATTGTGGCCTTTTCCGTCTTCCAGTGATCCCTTTGTTAGAATCTAGAAAAATTGAGGTCAGAGGATAAACACTACCGCCACAAAACAAGTTATTTCATGAAAAAACAATCGCTCTGCACGTGCGTTTTATATATGGGAACATCTCTCTTCCTTGCTGTGCAAACAACAACGCGAAATGATCCAATTCAGGGTTTCTTCGAGAACGTGAGCGCAAAATGGCGGATTTTGCTTGGATTTTGTTTACCTCATCAACGCCGTTCAAAATAACAAAATTGTTCCTGGGTAGTTCGGCCAAATTTGAAATAATCGCGAAAGACGTGCAATAACGTTAAAATAACGGAGGGGAGGGAGGGCGACAACTCTAACAAACGTTGTTAAAACAACACTATGTAAAACTTAGGTTGTTTACTATTTACCAAAAAATGTCGGAAATTTCAGTTGAAATGTTCCCGACCGGAAAATTTCCAAAATTTTCGGAACGGAAAATGTGTTTACCATTTGCAATTTTCACCAGTTCCAAGCCCTACTCCAATTTTGATGCGTGTCACGTGTTATTTAGTTGGGGTTGTGCAAATGGTACACGCCACTGCTAAACGGAATTTTTCATTGGGGATTTTTGCTCACCATTTGAACAAACCGTCGACCAACCGGTTTTCCCAGGTAAATGGTAAACAACCTTAAACTCCCTCCGATTTTTTAGCTAATCGAAATTCAAGTTTCTTTCAATGTCCTGCTTTTCTGCAACGTCCTAGAACTATGTCACTTTTCCAGAAAAATTCCCGAGTCTCCGGATTCCCAACAAAATCTCCAGACTCCCAGAAGAATTTTGTTTTTCTCCCTAAACGGCCCTTGTTAGAGTTGTCACCCCCCGTGAGTTATATCTTGAAATTATGTTTTGGTTGCCGTTACCGTCGTCGTTGCTTCAAGTGCCTATAACCCCAAAATATTTTTTCGCTAAAATAAATTCTGCCTTTTTATAGGCTTCAAAATTTACGAGAACCAATCATCGTTTGCTTCACGACCGAATCAGAAGAGGAGTGGGTCTATTCCTGATTTGACGTCACAATGTACCTTGCATGCATGTTTACAAAGAGTTAATGCGATGGAAATCAGTTTGTGACATCAAATCAGGAATAGACCCACTCCCCTTCTGACTCGGTCGTGAAACAAATGATGCTCATTTTTGAAGCCTATAAAAAGTCAAGATTTAGGAAAAAAAAGCCGCAACGCGTTTCGAACAGGCGCAAAGAATATCTGGGGTTATAGGCACTTTAAACTTTCTGAGTGCAAGTATGTAAGGTCTCCTTCAACAGGATATTAATTTTGTGTGGCCGTAAAAAGGAAGACGGGGTGGATTTTACCGACACAAGAATGGAGAGTCTCGCTTCGTGCTATCAAAACCATTTCAGCTTGTTACACGGTCATAGACGCTGATGTAAGTTTTTATTGAATTAACTTAGTTGTAATTAAATTCTAAATTTTAAATAATGTGGTTTCAGTCACGACTTTTAGGAAGAGCATTTTTATGATAAAATTTCGTGAATAAAAAAAGACGATGATGAAGATAAGACAAATAACGTGCGAAATGTATGTGGAAAATTTACCGTTTTCATTCTTGTCAATAACTTCAACTATATCTCCGGCCACCATATTAACTTCATTTCTGTTGTGCTTCTTGTAGTCCGCAATGGCCACATACTGTTCCAGCAAAACAGGTCCACTAATGTTCTCAACTATTACAAAATTCAATTAAACCACGCTCATTTACCGTTAATATGATGGTGAATCAAACATTATGCACAGCAACAAGAATGAGCCTCCTGCCCTTTACAATACCTGAATCGTTTTCTTTCTTTCGTTTATCTTTGCTAGAGAAAACAGGAAATAAAATTTAAAGTTTGCTCTCATCCATAAAATGGCTTCTTCCCAGGTAGGAAGAAAGGGAATACAGGGAATATAAACCAAATCTTTTTCTGATTCATGAAATATGATTTTGCTGTGCCACAGTTATCCACTTTTAACAACTGGGTAAGTACGAATTCCTTGTGCAAACTGGTACAACACCTAGTAACACTCAAACAAACCTGATATTAACTTGGAAATGACTGTTTTTTTCTATAAACATGACTTTAACTGTGTTCCCCCCCCTCTCTTGTCTATCCCCTCCTTATATTAATAAGAATTCAACTTACTCTTTAGAAGGCGGCTCTATGTCATCTGACGTGGGATGAAAGAACTTCAAAACAGTTTCACTGGATGAGATCCTTGGAGGTAATGATATGAGATCCTGAAGGAAGTAATTGAACAGCCATTAATGAAGAAGGAAGAAAATGTTGCTGGTAGTGAGACATTAAAAAAAACCTCATAGGGCAAATATTATTAGTCCGGGATAAAACAACGATAGAGCAAGAAAACTGAGACTTGGAGTCAGTGATAGTTGCCAAAGGAATAAGAAACCGAGGAAAATCAGTTATTTCAAAAATCTCCCCCCTTGACAGAAAGTCAACGAGGCAGGAGGCAGCATGGTTGAGAAAAAGCACCAGACTTGTACTACAGAAGTCCAGTGCTAAGAATTAACTGGAATTGAATCTCAGTAGTCTTACATGTAAGTTCAACTCCTTGCCCATGGTTGTAAATAGCTGTTACAGGTTAAATTTGATCTCAGGTCATTTTTGATTTAACCTAGGTCAAAATGAAATTCCTTTGTCTCCTAACCCAAATTATTTAAAAGTAGTGAGCAGTACAGTGAGTTAGAAAAATTAATTATTAATTATTAGTGAGTTACACTGTAAGGCAAATCATCCCCTCTTTCATCCAGCAGTTTGAAGAACCCATTTTGACAAGCCTACCATTGCACAATCAAGCTCTTAAGTTACTGAGCCTAACCTTGCAATATTCATTGATTGGGTCTTTTCTTCTTAATGCCACATCTCGAACATGGCTTCTTCCAAAGATTATTTTACCTGCAAGCATAACATTTTAGCTCATCAATTTCCAATTAATTCCACACAATACAATGCTCTTTCTGACTAATAGTTCAGCTAAGATGACATTCTTGGGTTACACATGATGTCAGAAAAAACTAATATTAAAAAGTTTGAGTTTTTACCTTCATTGGGTGAAAGATATTTTAAAGATGTACAGTGTATCTGCTGGCCTGTTTTCCCAATAGAAAAGTGTTTACCAAGTGGTCTGTATTGCAATTTTTAATTACTTAAATCATGCCATACAACAATTCAGTCAAACTTTAATACTGTTTTAAAAAGGTGCAGTCACTACACCTGGTAAAAATGGTAAAATCCTTTTTGTTGGGTCTTTCACTCCACTCTCATCTGGGAACTCTTCTAACAGCTTTGTCTGATGCAAAAAACAAAAAAAACAAAAAATAAATCACCTGACCATATACAGTATGTAAAATATCTAAAGATGAAGGTCAGTGGGCTTGAATGACAACTCTATGATCTTGCAGTGTTTCCATATACTTCTAGCAGAATGATTTGGTTTCATAGTGGCACCAAATTATTTTAGGGAAACGGTGTTGTCTTAAAAGGGGCAATTTTTTCACCATGTAATAATCAACATTCTCTTGGATTAGCCATGCATGGATTACATAAACTGTAAGAACAATACAATACAATCTAGTTAAATTTTCAATTTCCTTTGTCTCCAAACCCTGAGTTTGAATAATTATAAGGAGACAATTAAGGGAAATTGATATTAACCTAGGTTGAAATCAATAGCCCATTGCAGAAAATGTGAGGGGACTGGGATAGAGTGTGGTTGTTTTTAGTTTGTTTGAAAAACTAAGATATTCAAATGAAAGATCGACTAACTTTGAGTCTTAAGCAAGAATAGAAGTATCATTTAGTGGAGGAAAATGGCAAAATGATAGCTCTTCAAATATCACCTAAAATAGAGAGTTTGTATGGATTGGGTAGATAGGCCAAAAAATTGTAAGGGTTTGTATGGAATTTTGCAACTATTTTGCAAGATGCTCATTTGGACAATTTTCAGCTGAAAACTCTCAAACTTGACTGGGTAGCTTTTCATTCAGTAACATTTCAGTTGAAATGTTTAGATTTTCAATCTAATCAATATAAGAAACTTGTCCCAGTCCTCTCACGTTTCTGCAATGGGCTATTTAACCTGAATTTCATTTTGACCAAGAACATTGATACCAAAGCTAGACTGTCACCATTGTTTTACATACCTGAAGGTCAAAGAATTTACTGTATCTTCTGTAAATAACATTAACACTTCCATCAGACCAAGTGACATTTATAACATAAACCTACAAAGAAAAGTGTTCTATCAGTAAGACTGACTGATGAGATGAGATATAAAATTGGTAAGCAGCCCAGTATTCTGGGTCCCACATTACATATTTCAAGGTCACAATACTTGTAGCTTTAACCCTTTAACTCCCGATAGTGCCAAATGGCACTTACAGATTTTACTCTGTCTAACGCCAGACGATTTTACTCATCAATGGAGAACCCCTTGGGAGTTAAAGGGTTAACCACATCTTCACCCAAAAACTATGTCCCCATTAATGCCTTGCCTCACAGGCTTCATTTATTAAGTGAATGGCCCAATAACCCCACAAAATGATGTCTGTTTGACCTTTTAAAAGGAAAAACATTAAATCAATTAAATTAAATCAACAGTGACATGAGGCAAAGAAATACAAACTCATGCTTAATAATTAATCTCTGAAACATAAGGCTAAGAAAATACTGCCAAAACAAAATGGAAATTGTCTCAATTCAACAGACAAAATGGTCATTTTTACTCAACTGTTCTGTTTTATCACTATCATACACCTGTATGGTAGTTGATGCTTTTGAAATGAAAAGTAATGCAACAGACTGACATATACAGTAGTTTGAAATGAAGAAGATAGGCATAAGTGAGATGGCTAATTCTTACCAAAAATGAAAATATTCACTGCCTGGTATGAATAATGAGAAACAATTCCAACAGTAGCTGGAGTTCAGATATGGTTGCACAATAGCCGTGATGAGTTCATAACCCTCCCATAGCAACTTTTTATTGCTGGTTAACCGGGCAATAATTATTCGTCCCAGAATTAATGAAAACAATTTCACCCGAAGAAGAAATGCTTGCTTGTTTAAGGCTTGTTTTCACTGCAGGACCCCTATTCAAATGGAATTTTTAGTCACTTCTCATCCCGGCATGAAATTATTTTAATCTTGGTGCTGAAGACCAGGGTGACACCAAGATGAAACATCCTGTAAGGAGCCCCATAGTTTCTTTTCACAAGTCAAAGCCTTGGGTCAATTTATCCCATTCAAACCTGATTTCACTCATTCTTCTTTTTGGAAATATATTTTATAGTTAAAACTGACAGTATATACATAAAGCTCAGTACAAACAAGGGAAATATTTGCAGGGAATGCTTGCATGATATGGTCGCTGAGACTAATTCCCTTTGTGCAAACTACCAAAATCTTATGTACAGGGAGCAAAATTTGTTCCCTCTGAATGGCCCCATGAATTCAAACACTGTTCACAGGAAACTTTGTGTGAACTGAACAAGGGAATATTCCCTGCAGACATTCATTGCGAATGACCCCCTTGTGTGTGCCAACCTAATTGGTGAGACTTTTTACAGGTATGACACCTTTCACCACTTTCAGTTTTTCCATCAGGCTGGAGTAACATGATCATAATTATTTGGTCTGGAATAAATACAGTTTTTACCATCCAAGGGTACACTGTGCGTACTTTGTTTGATCAATCTGAATTAATTAATCCTCTGAATTGCATTGCGCATCCTTACTACGCATAATTTCTTGCATCAGCAGCACATGCACGAGCACATGCACATTCAAAACATTGCAGTTTTCTGAAGGAGTCATCCCCTAGAAATAGTTAAATGGCGATTTTCTCCCAAACGAGTATGGGGACCTATGCTTTTTATTTCTCATATTGAAAGAAAATGCAATTCTCCATGACATATCCAGATTTGAAGAATTTTTTGTTGTCCAGTTTTTCATTATTCAGAGGAGATCTCCTTTACGATGAAGCTATTGAAACCTGGAAACTTCAGTGGTAATTAGCACAGATGCAAGAAACACGACTAATCTTTCATTAGTTCATTTGCTCTTCACCTTTGAGAGGTTAAATTTCGACCATGATGTGCTTTTGACAAAATAGACCTATATCTCATTGCTTCTGTCCCGTTTTTGTAAATTATAGAGTCTCAGACCACTTTCAGCTATCAGCTCAAACTGTGCTAACAATGTACCAAAGTAGGGGTAAACTAAAGCGTAAAAGCATGAAAACGGGCATGGGGACCCTCTCTTTTTATTGCATATCTTTGATGTTTTTGACTTTGGCAACCACCTAGCAAAGTTTCAACTAAAATCTATAGTGACTTCTATTTCTGAGGAATGACCTTTAATATGACTGTCAAAACGAAACAGTGCATGTTACAGCTTTAACTGCATTTCCCTGTAAGGTAGCAATAAAAGGCTGTTTTGGTTGCGGAAAGAATTGTTAAAATTGTTAAACGGACCCTCCAGAGCTAAGCGTTAAACTGGTACTATCCACCACATCCAGGAACAGAAAATTAAGCTTACCGTAAGCTTATCAGCTTGCTAGCGGTTACCCCTGTAACTATGAGCTGTTTTTAGGTATACGCTCCTCAAATCATTTCAAATCGATTACTTTGCCGTACTTACGTAATGCTTGCTAGGCACCTTCCGTTTCTGAATATCAACGATTTTTACTTCTGTTAAGGTCCTTCGCGACATCTTAGGCACAAGACTGAAATGTGCTCCACTGAACTGATCGACGATCTGATCCCGATCTGATCGATTTGGGAAACTGAGCCCGCGAACATCCGGAAATCAAAGCCTCGCCCATCCCTCCCCCGCTAAGGATATCATTACAAACCACCCCACCCATCATGTGATACTAACATGGATAGCATTATTTACAGCGAGCTTCCAACTAAAGCTGAAGTCGGGCAAAAAAAGAAAAGAAAAAGAAATTAGCACAGTCCTTTAATAGAGCTCAAAACACGAAACCCGTGCGCCGGGAGCGTATGGTTGTACGTGTTCTGTCACTGCGAAGTAAGACTACAAGCAGAAAATTCCTTCCTTTGACCCGCAAATATGACTTATGGAGGAGGAAAACTCGAACACGAGGAAAACAATTATCTCTGGTCGCACGAATGCTGAACCTCATTTCCGTGATATGCAGTCCCCTGGGAAACCACGCCTTTCCTAAGCCAATCAGAGTTGTTGTTTCACGACGCTTTCCCAGTCGACATAAAATAATAACTGTGATTGGCTTAGTAGAAGCGTGGTTTCCCAGGCTACAACACAGCACGGAAATGAGGCTCAGCATTCGTGCGACCAGAGGTTATTTTTTTCCTCTCGACGCTTTGCGCCACGCCTCGTAATTTTCCTCCTCCAAGGGAAAAAATAACCTCTGGCACCCAGGGTATACCTTTCTTTCCTTCAATCTCAATTCACCCCATTTTCTCTATAACTCCACCTTCTCTGACAGTCAGGTGGATGAAGTGTTTGAGGTCGCGAAAGACACTTGCTCTCGCTACCTGTGTATTAATTTAAAGAATATGCACGAACTCAGTAACAACTGTTCGAAAACACACCAAATATCCATGAGAAGGCTGTTTTTATGTTCTCACTACAAGTTATTCGATAAATTCTAATGTTCAGGCGTATCAATAATTACAAGTGTGACTGAAATCTTGAGGTATTTTTAACTTCTTGCGCATTTTAAAAACTCATAAAATTTATGTTTCAGGGATCGTTGTTCCCAAGACGATATACTCAAAAGGAAGTTCATAACGAACCAATATTTTTCAAAACTAGAACTGTTGAAGTAGTTAACAGAAAGTGCGAAGTATAGGGGCGTATAACGAGTGGGCACACATCGGAAATATACTGACGTATTTACACAGGGAAGTATCAGGAGAGTGGTAAAGGGTGTTGGCAAATTTGTTCCTCTTGAATCGTGATTTGTAAAATAGCCAAGAAGCGTGATTGGTAGAAAATTATTTTCCGCGAAACGAGAAATAAATGTTTCATTCGCCGTGATCCGTGATTTTCATTATGTCTTTGTTTTTTCTTGAGTAGTGAAAGGACCCTATACGATCCTGATATTTTCTTGGCATACCCTGACATGTACTGATCAGTTTACAGGACTGCATGCGTCCCTATGGTATCCTTATTGGACTTTGTATCTTAATTAAGAAGGACCTGAATGAAGGCAAGTTTACCGATAATTTTGTGCAATGAAGATATAGAGATGATTGAACCAAATATTATTACGCGGGATGCCTATGGCAGACGCGTCAAGGTTTCGGTCGAGTTCCGTTTTCACAAATTGCGATGTGTTTTTCCATGTTTATCACTCCATGCTTATCATGCGTGAAGATAACAGTTCGCCGGTCTAGGAAGGAAAACACTGCTTTTAAATTGTCACACAATGTAATCAAAAGAATAAGTTGTAAGAAACTCGACAGCTTAAACAGTGGAAATGAGTCCGTTCATAGCGAATGAATGCCTCTTCCAGGACAGATCAATAAGTCACTGTTGTTTTTCTAAATAGGAACCATTTTGCACAAATGGGAACAAACTGTTCCACGTGCCAATAAAAAGGAACATTTCATTGAAAACGGAACCATTAATGGGAACAATTGTTCCTCAAATGAATGAAAAGGAACCAATCTTTAAAGTAGGAACGACGAAAATAAGGAACAAACGTTCCTTTACAAGAAAAAAGAACGCAAGTATTTGGGAACTAAAGTTCCTCACCCCAGCATAAAGGAACAGCTATCCCAAAAGGGAATGCATTAATAGGAACAATTGTTCCTCAACTGCACAAAAAGGACCAAACGGATAAAAGGGGAACAATACCATTGGGAACACTAGTCAGGCTAAGTAAGGAACAAAACGTTCCTTTTAATGTAAAACATTCGGAACAAAAGGTTCCTTTTAGCTCTAAGTGAACAATTTGTTCCCATTTTGCACAACAGTTTGTTCCTTTTGATGCTAAAAGGACCACTCAAAACAGGAACAATTGTCCATGATGGGAACGTCCCCAATAGAAAAACGGGAACAGTGCTCAAAAACAAAATGAAATAAAAACGCCACTTAAGGGATTACAAAAACATACTAAAGTATCTTATGAATCTCCATGCGGAATCTATACCACAGCCAAAATTTGATCGATAAAATCAACCTAGAACATATTCAAATGTGGCAGTAAAAATTTTGGGAAACGGGTAGGAGTATTGTCATAGGGGAAATATTGTATCTGTCTTTTTTTTTTATTTTTCGTAATATATTTTTATCAGTTCTTCTTACTCATTTCATAAGTTTTTTTTGTTGACAACTTTTGTAAAGTGCGTTCCGGTCCGTTTGAAACAAACATCCTTGAGAATGTGTGTTCATATTTCTTCGTCTTACATATCAAAACAAAACAATTTGTTATGTTCTTAAAAAACGTAAACTAAATAACTTTCACAAAACAAAACTTTATCTTTCATGTATCACGGTAAAGAAATGATCTCGCGAAATGACGCCTAAAGCCTGGGGCGAAGAAAACACATGATCTGGCAGTAGTCGGTTGACATTCATTAGAGCTTTTTAAATCATTGACATTCAAACTTTGCCATTCGCAACCATTGCTACATTCCTCTGCATTCCTTATGTAGATCGATCCTCTTATTCTGAATCTCTTATGCTACAATTAATTGTAGGTATAATTCGCGCTCCGCGACAAAAACAAGCATCTTTGGATAAGTTTATTACAGGTAAGGCGGCAAACTATCACTCTCGAAAAAAAAATTCTGTCAGTTGAAAACGAAAACAGGAAACAAATGGTAAAATAAGAATCCTCGTTACACCGATACTATTACCACTATAACAACGCAGAAAACAGATAAAGGAAAAGAGAGAGAGAGAGAGAGAGAGAGAGAGAGAGAGAGAGAGAGAGAGAGAGAGAGAGAGAGAGAGAGAGAGAGAGAGAGAGAGATTAAAGGGCACTTTTGCAACGTAAATTCGGGCACTTTTGTCACGTTAGGGCACTTTTGTCACGTACCGTAGGGCACTTTTGTCACGTTAGGGCACTTTTGTCACGTACCGTAGGGCACTTTTGCCACGTCAGGGCACTTTTGTCACGTACCGTAGGGCACTTTTGCCACGTTAGGGCACTTTTGTCACGTACCGTAGGGCACTTTCGTCACCTTAGGGCACTTATGTAACACACTTGCAAACATGGTTATAATGCAGGATTCTATGCTCTACTGTCAGTGGTGATTCAACTTAATTTCATGCCACTTTTACACTGCTAAGGGAGGGTTCTCAATATTTATTCGCATTTAAGTAATTTTTCCGCGCACAATAAATTCGCGCTCAGGTCGCAACCACTTAATGACTACGATAAAGTCGACTCAATTTTAGCCGGAAAAAGATTTCATTAAATTGAACGGAAAAATCTTTTGCGTTAACTGTTGTTACTGAAGAGTTAAAAGAATTTGTAAATTTGTAAATTACAAGTGTGGCCAGAAAAATGCCTTTAATCTTAATATTTGTTTTTCTTCCTTTCAGAAATCAAGTGGTGCCTTCGTTATTATTATGACAAAGATAAAAAAAAAAATGCTGTTTTAGTCTTTGAGTTTTATTTATAGATGCAAGTCATGCAAAGCAACGAACCAGCAAAGGCAATGGCTGCAGTTTTTTATTGTGACCTTTTATCATAAACTCATTCCTCGTGTAAACCGAAGGAATAAGTCCCCATTAAATTCAGTTTAATTTTTTGTTTATCTACGGGAATACAGACTAAGCTACCAGCGGAGTCACTGTCTCCAGTTTTTGTGTCTCGTGTAAAACTGAAGAAATGAAATCTAAATCAAATATAGTTTTTTGTTGATTTAGAAATACAAACTAGCCTATAAGCAGAGTCACTCTCTGCAGTCTTCATGCTTATTAAAAACTTTAACGTAACCAGTTTCTCATGTAACGACGAGAAAGTTAATCTACATTGAACGTCGTTTGCTTTCTCTTTAGAAATACCAACAAACTAACCTATAGGCAGAGTCACTCTCTGCAGTTTTCATGCTAATATAATATCTTAAACGTAACCTGTTTCTCACGTAACGGCGAAAACGTCAATCTACATTTAACGTACTTTGCTTCCTCTTTAGAGATAAAACTAACCTATAAGCAGAGTCACTCTCTGCAGTTTTCATGCTAATTAACAACTTAACGTAACCTATTTCTCATGTGACGGCGGAAAAGTTAATCAACATTGAACGGTATTTGTTTTCTCTTTACAAATAAAAACTAACCTATGGGCAGAGTCACTCTCTGCAGTTCCCATGCTTATTAATAAGTTTAACGTAACCTGTTTTTCATGTAACGGCGAGATAGTTGATCTGTATTGAACGTATTTGTTTTTTTCTTTTTACAAATACAAACTAATTTATAAGCAGTCACTCTCTGCAGTCTTCATGCTAATTAACAACTTTAACGTAAACTGTTTCTCGTTTAACGTAACCTGTTTCTCGTATAACATTGAAAGTTCTTTGCTTTCTCTTTAGAAATAAAACTAACCTATAAGCAGAGTCACTCTCTGCAGTTTCCATGCTTATTAATAACTTTAACGTAACCTGTTTCTCATGTAACGGCGAGATAGTTGATCTACACTGAACATAGTTTGTTTTCTCTTTAGAAATACAAACAAACTAACCTAGGCAGAGTCACTCTCTGCAGTTTTCATGCTAATATAATATCTTAAACGTAACCAGTTTCTCATGTAACGGCGAGATAGTTGATCTATGTTGAACGTATTTTTTTTTTCTTTTTACCAATACAAACTAACCTATAAGCAGAGTCACTCTCTGCAGTCTTCATACTAATTCACAACTTTAACGTAACCTGCTTCTCGTGTAACGGCGAGAAAAAATAGTCATTTTTTAAACATACTTTGTTTTCCCTTTACAAATATAAACTAAACTTTAAGCAGAGTCACTCTCTGCAGTTTTCATGCTAATTAATATAATAAGTTTAACGTAACTTGTTTTTCATGTAACGGCGTGAAAGTTAATCTGCATTAAAAATAGATTATTTTTTCTTTAGAATACAAACTAACCTACCAGCATCGTCACTATCTACGGTTTAGCCTTACAATTTAGCTGACAAAAAGCGTTGCTTAGCAAATTGTTCATTTCTTCTGATTCAACCTTCTCTCGTATTTCAAACGATTGATTATTTGTTTTAATTTGAACTCACGTAACATCGCTTTGCCCTCCTCCTCTTTGCTAAGCATATCTTTGACGGCAGTTTGGGATATTACTCCTGATTTTACCATGCCACCACATACCTTAAGTAGGTACTTCCTGTGATCATCACTGAAGATGTTCCTCGACACATAGCTTGAATTTGAAGGAGGCACCATCGATACGCTGCTCTCTTCATTGGAAAAGAAGCGGGACATCTTGTCGGCTAAAGAGTCTCTTTCGTTGGGCAGTTCAGGACTTTTGTGGGGCTGTTCAGCTGAAGGTTTGTCGTCATCAACATCTGAAGGTTGGGAGTTGCTTTTGTCATTAAAGCGCCACTCACTTCGAATCTTGTCATACACCTTTCTTGGGTCAAGACGACGGAGGACGGGATGCCCTTGAATCTTTTCCCTCACTTCTGCCATGGTAATTGATTTATTTTCAATTTCTGTGCAAAATGCATCTTTTAAAGTAGCCACCTGTTCCTCGTCCCACAGCATGCGCTCCTTGTTGTTTCTGTCATCAGCTGCTAAAGAGACATCGTGAGAAGTCGTAGCGGTTGGCAGGGTATCTTCTACGCCTTTTTTCGGTTCAGCCGATCTCATAATGGTGGTAAGGCTGCTTGCCGCTTGTACGCACGCTTTCTCTTTCTCTTTAAGTCGGTAAAATCTCTCAGCTGTCCCTTCTTTATGCGCCATGAGGTCGGCCAGATCTGATTTCATTCCTTTATGTCGTGTGTGCACTTTGGTGACTGCGGACTTGCGAAAAATAGTTGATGTCACGTGCCCTTCCATTCCTCCCTTCCTCCACGCTGCGTTAATGGCAGTGGATATTTGGCCGGACTCTAATTTAGAACCATTCCAAGACAGGAACACTCTGCTTTTGTTACTTCCATACTCTTCACTTGTGGAATCTTCCACCTGGTTTCGCATTTCACTGACGTACAATCTTAAATACGAGAACAGTGATAATGACAACACCACGCGTGCCGGGCCGTGAGTATCCGCCGTTTTGTGGTCCTTGACGCTTATGACCATGCTATCATCCACTCTCTTTGCCGCCCTATATTCTTCCAGTGTCATATTTGCCAACACACCAGAACGGTGTGCATTGGCAATAGTGATTTCTAGGAGAACAAAATCTCTGACGAGAGTGTACATGGACTGGTTAACTTGCAATGAATGCGCTCCACTTAGTTGTTCCAAAAGGTCAACAGCGCTCCGTGCTGCCTCACTGCGTTCATATTCGTTGACCATTTCAGGGGTCACTAAATTGCTAAGGTCATTGTCCATCTTCTCAAGATGCCGCCGTTTACTATCCTTCTTATACGACATGGACCAAAGACGTGCTTTCTCTTGAATTTGTTGCGCAAGGGCAGGATCAACATCCACACTTTCTGGTTTCTCGGCAACCACGTACGAACAGAAATGCCTTAAACTGAGGAGATAGGCTTTGACGGTATCGGCTGTATACTTTGCTTCAGCTTGCTTCAAAAAAGTGTCGCGAACAAGGGTCTTGTTGAACAACGACTCAAACTGCAGCGAAGGATCAATTATCTGCAATATACGGAACAATTGCGAGGCATGTTGCTTTGATAATTTCTTATCCTTTCTACCGCCATCTGCTGACTGCAACCAGCTGCAGAAGGAGGATACTACACTAATTTCATCTTCGACGTTAGAGGAATAAGCTTCTTCTGCCGATTCCATAATGGCTTGCTCTTCTTCAGAAGGTTCCGTGTTGTTCGACTGCACCTCCACTTCATCTTCTGACTCGGCGAGAGAACATTTTTTTACCTTTGTTTCCTCTTCTGTACGAAAACGTTTAACTTGTTCAGACGGTTTCCAGGTTTTGGCTGAGCGAGCTTCTCTCAAAACCTTTTTGTAAAATGGTGACCCTACCGGGATGTCCCGATGAACTTGACGTATATGATTAGATAAGCGCTTCACCACTGATTTACACCCTTGAATTGGGCAGGCTCGATGACGGTGATAGTCAGTGTATATCTTCTTGCCCTCACTTGATTCTGACTTCTTATTCTTCACAGGTTTCGGCTCAAAACTTTTTCTCATCCCATACCTCGATGTTGCTTTTCTTGCCATCTCCTTGCTCCAGTCATGAACCTCCCTTAAGTGTCGAGGGATGTCTATGACGTCTGCTTTACAACCCTTTGAAGGGCACCTGCGTCTTGCTCTTTTCTTCTGGACATTCTTAGCTGTCGAACCTTTGAACTTTTTTACGCCATCTTTTTTATTGCCCTTCCTTTCACTCTTGCGGGGTTTATTGTCTTCTTCATCTTCGTCATCTTCGCCATCTTCACTGCTCTTCTCAGTCCAACCTGTGCTTTCAGAGTATTCACTGTCTCCTGAAGGACTCCGACTTTCATAATCTTCGTCATCTATTTCCACTTCATTGTCGTCCCCTTCTATACAAAATCTTGCCCAGGCATTTCGAGTATCCTCTAGTTCACATCTCCGCTGTAACCAAGATGCAGAAGTTGTTTGAGTTACAATTTGAATGTGAAACGTCAATAGAAATACTATATACAAGAAATGGTTGTTTTGTTTTGTTTCAACCTGAGCAACATCATCAACAATGACTGCATTTGTAGTTTATTTAGAAAAAGGGAAAACAATGTCAGTGCTATAATATTTTACAACGCCCTAGTTTTTTCACGTATCATAGCCGATAAAGGACGTCGCGCAACGTTAGTTAGTCAGAGAAGTTAGTAGAAGCTAAACCGCTACTTTGTTACGATCAGAAGGATCCACGTTACCGCTATCTTTTGGTGCGCGTCGTCAACCAAAGTACGTAAGTCTTTCTACTTTGTTGTTCATTAAGTCGCAAATTACTAGTCTTTGTTCTGTCACTAGAAGAAGCTTTCATTTAGTCATTTTTGTAAGTTTGCAAAGGATTATTTCTCGAGTTTTATCATTACTAGTATTGTTGTCAAGCAATCTTGTCAACCAATTGTCTGTTGCTTTTACCAAATTGTCACTGCTTTACGCTCTTTTAGTTACTCTGTTCAGCACAAGATTGTTGTTTATATCTTCGCGTGATATTGTGTTTATTACACGAGCTTATCATCTTAGTCTATTAGTTTTCAAGTATCAACACTGATCAATTAGCACGTCTGTTTATTCACGTTATGAGTTCGATGGGGTTTTTTTTATCGTTGTTCTATTTTTGTTAGTTGTATCTTTAGCTTTATCTAAGTTAGATTATATTTTTGATTATCGTATTTCAGTTCGAACCTACTACTACTTCACCTACTATTATCGCTACCCGAATCAACTTTGGTCTTCGCTATTTTCATGTCAAATGCTACCGATTGTGATCTAGACCTGTGAACTTTGATCTGTCATTAAATCAGTTTGAATCTATCAAGTGGAGTTCGAATATTGCCGTCTCGCACCACGCTACCCCTGTTGTTGTTGAAAATTTGAGTAAGCTGTACCCTCTAGAATCTTTACATCTACATCGTTACTTTAACAGGATCACTTAAAATTACTGCCAACAAAATGCTTTAGGGGGCCTTTTATAGGCACGCACCGTGTTTTAATGAGCAAGTATAACACAAACGCGCAGTTTGCGGTCATTTGTATTTGGCTTGTGTTAAGTATGCAAATGCAAGCTATCTTTTATGTTGCAGCTGGGTTCAACTCCTATCAAAAACAGTACAGAAAAAAAAGGCAGTAAAGAGACTGGAATAACATATTATTATCTGGCACAAAAAACAAAGCAAAACCTAGGCGTGCTGCCTTATGCATCTAGAATATAGCAGAGATAAAACTTAATCGACATCACATAGTTTGTTACAATGGTTAAGCCTTATCAAACACATTTGTTAACTTAAGAAACCCACCTTTTCAATCAGATCTTTGTCTCCTGTCATTAAAGCTTTGGCCAAATTTGACTTTCCAATTTTAATTTGCTCAAGTAGATCCTGATCACTCATTTTTGAAATGCTAAAAGATGCATAAAGAAATAAGAATACTAAATGAGAATATAATCATTTACAGCCGTGATCGCCAGTAGCTTGCGCCAGGCCAACAAACATATAAACAGTTCTACAATAGTAGGGATTAGAAACTGATTTAACGTTTCAAAAAAAAAAAAAAAAAGGTGCCAAAGAAACGTTCCCTGATAGTAACGACAGTAATGGCATTGATTTTCACATTAATGCAACTTACATGACCTGGTGTCACTTCTTGTCACGCGATTCTCAGATAATGGAGTGAGCGTCGAAATCAGCGGGTGATTTCTAGAAATCTAAAGAAAAAGAAAACGAAAACGCTGTAGCTACGATATAATGTGAACCATAGGAATGTATGTTTACTTATACGGACTGAATGGGCGATCATCAGATGGAAAACAAGTTTTGAGTCAAATTCGATAACTGCGTCGACCACGTGCATTTATGAGAGTTTTCAACTTTATGCTTAAAAGAACAGGGCACTGTAAATCTGATCAAATTTTCGAAGACGTTATTAAATACTATGCACATGTAACCCCCTTATTTCTGTATATTAAAGCCTACAGATGCGAAAGACGAAGAATAGTTCAAACACATGTTTGCTTACCTTTTTCTTGAAGTCTTCGATGACAGCCGCTTCAAGTACACTTCACGAAGTGTAATTTTATGATGCCAGATAAATTGCGTCCAAGCTTTTCGCTGGCAAAGCAATTGGTCAAAAGTGTCTCGCATTTTTCTTCGTACATCTGACTTCCATCATTAGTTTAAAAATCTTCCTAATATAAATCACAACTTTGATTGTTTTTAAGTCGTTCCTGTTTTTCTTAAAAAAATATTGTTGCTTTCTGGCTAGCCCCGGTGAAGTGTATGGTTAGTCAACTCCTTAGCTGGTAAATGTTTATTATTGTAATTAGTGTTCTTATTACCATGATTAAATTGAAGGTATCCTTTAAAGGAATATGCGCCAAAAGGTAAGGATTGACATGTAGGGGTTAGGGGAAAAGCCTTCAAGGTACAAAGCTTTTCTTAATTTGCCGGAGTGGAAAAGAGTCGCAAAAAAGCACGATTTTGTTACTTGAAGATTGATAATATTTTAGGCTCTAGTATATCTACTTATAATTATAATGACGTTTACGTCACTGATTGCGGCACATTTTCTAAGCGTTGCAAAAGTGCCCTAAAACGTTTCGAGAAAAAGTAGTGTGAAATATGCTATTAAATCTACAGTAATGAACATGGAATTAACATTCCCGCCATAAGTATGATGAGCAAAATTAAATTTTCACGAAGAGTTTTCAAAATCACACAGAACCTTTGGGTTTTGGTCCAGTCTCTAATTAGGGCACTTTTGCCACTCCAGCTAGCGCTCCAAGTCCATAGTAGAAAAAAATTCTAAAAAAAATATTTGATACCAATTTGTAAGAGTCTTACAGTTTAAAAATAAAGTTGAAGTGCTGCTTTACAAGTTTCAACCGTTTTATTGTGGTCTTCTTCGGCTTTCCGAAAAATATTCACTAAAGCGCTCAAAAATCGTCGTCTGATAACTTTCGATGTTAAGCAAACCTCGCAAGTCTATGAAGATGTATGTATGTATACCGTATTTTTTCGGGCAGCGAAATTTTTGGAGAGATTAATTTTTGGAAATGGAGAGAATGATTAAAATATGCCTAAAGGACTGGATATCTTGTTAACCACGAAAAAAGCCATCATTTTGGCGTTATTTTCCCAATTCCACGGCGTAGGGAACTTTCGCAACGTACATGGAAAGAAAATAAATCTAAAAAATAGAAATTTAAAGGCAATGGAATGATAACGTAATATGACGTACATTGTTGAAGGCCCTATGCTTCCAATGTGTTAAACCGTCAAGTTTTATAAACTGAGTGTAATAAGGAACGAGTGAAATGAACGTGGCGAAAATGCCCCACTTTCAATCTTTAGAGAGAGAGAGAGAGAGAGAGAGAGAGAGAGAGAGAGAGAGAGAGAGAGAGAGAGAGAGAGAGAGAGAGAGAGAGAGAGAGATTAAAGGGCACTTTTGCAACGTAAATTCGGGCACTTTTGTCACGTTAGGGCACTTTTGTCACGTACCGTAGGGCACTTTTGTCACGTTAGGGCACTTTTGTCACGTACCGTAGGGCACTTTTGCCACGTCAGGGCACTTTTGTCACGTACCGTAGGGCACTTTTGCCACGTTAGGGCACTTTTGTCACGTACCGTAGGGCACTTTCGTCACCTTAGGGCACTTATGTAACACACTTGCAAACATGGTTATAATGCAGGATTCTATGCTCTACTGTCAGTGGTGATTCAACTTAATTTCATGCCACTTTTACACTGCTAAGGGAGGGTTCTCAATATTTATTCGCATTTAAGTAATTTTTCCGCGCACAATAAATTCGCGCTCAGGTCGCAACCACTTAATGACTACGATAAAGTCGACTCAATTTTAGCCGGAAAAAGATTTCATTAAATTGAACGGAAAAATCTTTTGCGTTAACTGTTGTTACTGAAGAGTTAAAAGAATTTGTAAATTTGTAAATTACAAGTGTGGCCAGAAAAATGCCTTTAATCTTAATATTTGTTTTTCTTCCTTTCAGAAATCAAGTGGTGCCTTCGTTATTATTATGACAAAGATAAAAAAAAAAATGCTGTTTTAGTCTTTGAGTTTTATTTATAGATGCAAGTCATGCAAAGCAACGAACCAGCAAAGGCAATGGCTGCAGTTTTTTATTGTGACCTTTTATCATAAACTCATTCCTCGTGTAAACCGAAGGAATAAGTCCCCATTAAATTCAGTTTAATTTTTTGTTTATCTACGGGAATACAGACTAAGCTACCAGCGGAGTCACTGTCTCCAGTTTTTGTGTCTCGTGTAAAACTGAAGAAATGAAATCTAAATCAAATATAGTTTTTTGTTGATTTAGAAATACAAACTAGCCTATAAGCAGAGTCACTCTCTGCAGTCTTCATGCTTATTAAAAACTTTAACGTAACCAGTTTCTCATGTAACGACGAGAAAGTTAATCTACATTGAACGTCGTTTGCTTTCTCTTTAGAAATACCAACAAACTAACCTATAGGCAGAGTCACTCTCTGCAGTTTTCATGCTAATATAATATCTTAAACGTAACCTGTTTCTCACGTAACGGCGAAAACGTCAATCTACATTTAACGTACTTTGCTTCCTCTTTAGAGATAAAACTAACCTATAAGCAGAGTCACTCTCTGCAGTTTTCATGCTAATTAACAACTTAACGTAACCTATTTCTCATGTGACGGCGGAAAAGTTAATCAACATTGAACGGTATTTGTTTTCTCTTTACAAATAAAAACTAACCTATGGGCAGAGTCACTCTCTGCAGTTCCCATGCTTATTAATAAGTTTAACGTAACCTGTTTTTCATGTAACGGCGAGATAGTTGATCTGTATTGAACGTATTTGTTTTTTTCTTTTTACAAATACAAACTAATTTATAAGCAGTCACTCTCTGCAGTCTTCATGCTAATTAACAACTTTAACGTAAACTGTTTCTCGTTTAACGTAACCTGTTTCTCGTATAACATTGAAAGTTCTTTGCTTTCTCTTTAGAAATAAAACTAACCTATAAGCAGAGTCACTCTCTGCAGTTTCCATGCTTATTAATAACTTTAACGTAACCTGTTTCTCATGTAACGGCGAGATAGTTGATCTACACTGAACATAGTTTGTTTTCTCTTTAGAAATACAAACAAACTAACCTAGGCAGAGTCACTCTCTGCAGTTTTCATGCTAATATAATATCTTAAACGTAACCAGTTTCTCATGTAACGGCGAGATAGTTGATCTATGTTGAACGTATTTTTTTTTTCTTTTTACCAATACAAACTAACCTATAAGCAGAGTCACTCTCTGCAGTCTTCATACTAATTCACAACTTTAACGTAACCTGCTTCTCGTGTAACGGCGAGAAAAAATAGTCATTTTTTAAACATACTTTGTTTTCCCTTTACAAATATAAACTAAACTTTAAGCAGAGTCACTCTCTGCAGTTTTCATGCTAATTAATATAATAAGTTTAACGTAACTTGTTTTTCATGTAACGGCGTGAAAGTTAATCTGCATTAAAAATAGATTATTTTTTCTTTAGAATACAAACTAACCTACCAGCATCGTCACTATCTACGGTTTAGCCTTACAATTTAGCTGACAAAAAGCGTTGCTTAGCAAATTGTTCATTTCTTCTGATTCAACCTTCTCTCGTATTTCAAACGATTGATTATTTGTTTTAATTTGAACTCACGTAACATCGCTTTGCCCTCCTCCTCTTTGCTAAGCATATCTTTGACGGCAGTTTGGGATATTACTCCTGATTTTACCATGCCACCACATACCTTAAGTAGGTACTTCCTGTGATCATCACTGAAGATGTTCCTCGACACATAGCTTGAATTTGAAGGAGGCACCATCGATACGCTGCTCTCTTCATTGGAAAAGAAGCGGGACATCTTGTCGGCTAAAGAGTCTCTTTCGTTGGGCAGTTCAGGACTTTTGTGGGGCTGTTCAGCTGAAGGTTTGTCGTCATCAACATCTGAAGGTTGGGAGTTGCTTTTGTCATTAAAGCGCCACTCACTTCGAATCTTGTCATACACCTTTCTTGGGTCAAGACGACGGAGGACGGGATGCCCTTGAATCTTTTCCCTCACTTCTGCCATGGTAATTGATTTATTTTCAATTTCTGTGCAAAATGCATCTTTTAAAGTAGCCACCTGTTCCTCGTCCCACAGCATGCGCTCCTTGTTGTTTCTGTCATCAGCTGCTAAAGAGACATCGTGAGAAGTCGTAGCGGTTGGCAGGGTATCTTCTACGCCTTTTTTCGGTTCAGCCGATCTCATAATGGTGGTAAGGCTGCTTGCCGCTTGTACGCACGCTTTCTCTTTCTCTTTAAGTCGGTAAAATCTCTCAGCTGTCCCTTCTTTATGCGCCATGAGGTCGGCCAGATCTGATTTCATTCCTTTATGTCGTGTGTGCACTTTGGTGACTGCGGACTTGCGAAAAATAGTTGATGTCACGTGCCCTTCCATTCCTCCCTTCCTCCACGCTGCGTTAATGGCAGTGGATATTTGGCCGGACTCTAATTTAGAACCATTCCAAGACAGGAACACTCTGCTTTTGTTACTTCCATACTCTTCACTTGTGGAATCTTCCACCTGGTTTCGCATTTCACTGACGTACAATCTTAAATACGAGAACAGTGATAATGACAACACCACGCGTGCCGGGCCGTGAGTATCCGCCGTTTTGTGGTCCTTGACGCTTATGACCATGCTATCATCCACTCTCTTTGCCGCCCTATATTCTTCCAGTGTCATATTTGCCAACACACCAGAACGGTGTGCATTGGCAATAGTGATTTCTAGGAGAACAAAATCTCTGACGAGAGTGTACATGGACTGGTTAACTTGCAATGAATGCGCTCCACTTAGTTGTTCCAAAAGGTCAACAGCGCTCCGTGCTGCCTCACTGCGTTCATATTCGTTGACCATTTCAGGGGTCACTAAATTGCTAAGGTCATTGTCCATCTTCTCAAGATGCCGCCGTTTACTATCCTTCTTATACGACATGGACCAAAGACGTGCTTTCTCTTGAATTTGTTGCGCAAGGGCAGGATCAACATCCACACTTTCTGGTTTCTCGGCAACCACGTACGAACAGAAATGCCTTAAACTGAGGAGATAGGCTTTGACGGTATCGGCTGTATACTTTGCTTCAGCTTGCTTCAAAAAAGTGTCGCGAACAAGGGTCTTGTTGAACAACGACTCAAACTGCAGCGAAGGATCAATTATCTGCAATATACGGAACAATTGCGAGGCATGTTGCTTTGATAATTTCTTATCCTTTCTACCGCCATCTGCTGACTGCAACCAGCTGCAGAAGGAGGATACTACACTAATTTCATCTTCGACGTTAGAGGAATAAGCTTCTTCTGCCGATTCCATAATGGCTTGCTCTTCTTCAGAAGGTTCCGTGTTGTTCGACTGCACCTCCACTTCATCTTCTGACTCGGCGAGAGAACATTTTTTTACCTTTGTTTCCTCTTCTGTACGAAAACGTTTAACTTGTTCAGACGGTTTCCAGGTTTTGGCTGAGCGAGCTTCTCTCAAAACCTTTTTGTAAAATGGTGACCCTACCGGGATGTCCCGATGAACTTGACGTATATGATTAGATAAGCGCTTCACCACTGATTTACACCCTTGAATTGGGCAGGCTCGATGACGGTGATAGTCAGTGTATATCTTCTTGCCCTCACTTGATTCTGACTTCTTATTCTTCACAGGTTTCGGCTCAAAACTTTTTCTCATCCCATACCTCGATGTTGCTTTTCTTGCCATCTCCTTGCTCCAGTCATGAACCTCCCTTAAGTGTCGAGGGATGTCTATGACGTCTGCTTTACAACCCTTTGAAGGGCACCTGCGTCTTGCTCTTTTCTTCTGGACATTCTTAGCTGTCGAACCTTTGAACTTTTTTACGCCATCTTTTTTATTGCCCTTCCTTTCACTCTTGCGGGGTTTATTGTCTTCTTCATCTTCGTCATCTTCGCCATCTTCACTGCTCTTCTCAGTCCAACCTGTGCTTTCAGAGTATTCACTGTCTCCTGAAGGACTCCGACTTTCATAATCTTCGTCATCTATTTCCACTTCATTGTCGTCCCCTTCTATACAAAATCTTGCCCAGGCATTTCGAGTATCCTCTAGTTCACATCTCCGCTGTAACCAAGATGCAGAAGTTGTTTGAGTTACAATTTGAATGTGAAACGTCAATAGAAATACTATATACAAGAAATGGTTGTTTTGTTTTGTTTCAACCTGAGCAACATCATCAACAATGACTGCATTTGTAGTTTATTTAGAAAAAGGGAAAACAATGTCAGTGCTATAATATTTTACAACGCCCTAGTTTTTTCACGTATCATAGCCGATAAAGGACGTCGCGCAACGTTAGTTAGTCAGAGAAGTTAGTAGAAGCTAAACCGCTACTTTGTTACGATCAGAAGGATCCACGTTACCGCTATCTTTTGGTGCGCGTCGTCAACCAAAGTACGTAAGTCTTTCTACTTTGTTGTTCATTAAGTCGCAAATTACTAGTCTTTGTTCTGTCACTAGAAGAAGCTTTCATTTAGTCATTTTTGTAAGTTTGCAAAGGATTATTTCTCGAGTTTTATCATTACTAGTATTGTTGTCAAGCAATCTTGTCAACCAATTGTCTGTTGCTTTTACCAAATTGTCACTGCTTTACGCTCTTTTAGTTACTCTGTTCAGCACAAGATTGTTGTTTATATCTTCGCGTGATATTGTGTTTATTACACGAGCTTATCATCTTAGTCTATTAGTTTTCAAGTATCAACACTGATCAATTAGCACGTCTGTTTATTCACGTTATGAGTTCGATGGGGTTTTTTTTATCGTTGTTCTATTTTTGTTAGTTGTATCTTTAGCTTTATCTAAGTTAGATTATATTTTTGATTATCGTATTTCAGTTCGAACCTACTACTACTTCACCTACTATTATCGCTACCCGAATCAACTTTGGTCTTCGCTATTTTCATGTCAAATGCTACCGATTGTGATCTAGACCTGTGAACTTTGATCTGTCATTAAATCAGTTTGAATCTATCAAGTGGAGTTCGAATATTGCCGTCTCGCACCACGCTACCCCTGTTGTTGTTGAAAATTTGAGTAAGCTGTACCCTCTAGAATCTTTACATCTACATCGTTACTTTAACAGGATCACTTAAAATTACTGCCAACAAAATGCTTTAGGGGGCCTTTTATAGGCACGCACCGTGTTTTAATGAGCAAGTATAACACAAACGCGCAGTTTGCGGTCATTTGTATTTGGCTTGTGTTAAGTATGCAAATGCAAGCTATCTTTTATGTTGCAGCTGGGTTCAACTCCTATCAAAAACAGTACAGAAAAAAAAGGCAGTAAAGAGACTGGAATAACATATTATTATCTGGCACAAAAAACAAAGCAAAACCTAGGCGTGCTGCCTTATGCATCTAGAATATAGCAGAGATAAAACTTAATCGACATCACATAGTTTGTTACAATGGTTAAGCCTTATCAAACACATTTGTTAACTTAAGAAACCCACCTTTTCAATCAGATCTTTGTCTCCTGTCATTAAAGCTTTGGCCAAATTTGACTTTCCAATTTTAATTTGCTCAAGTAGATCCTGATCACTCATTTTTGAAATGCTAAAAGATGCATAAAGAAATAAGAATACTAAATGAGAATATAATCATTTACAGCCGTGATCGCCAGTAGCTTGCGCCAGGCCAACAAACATATAAACAGTTCTACAATAGTAGGGATTAGAAACTGATTTAACGTTTCAAAAAAAAAAAAAAAAAGGTGCCAAAGAAACGTTCCCTGATAGTAACGACAGTAATGGCATTGATTTTCACATTAATGCAACTTACATGACCTGGTGTCACTTCTTGTCACGCGATTCTCAGATAATGGAGTGAGCGTCGAAATCAGCGGGTGATTTCTAGAAATCTAAAGAAAAAGAAAACGAAAACGCTGTAGCTACGATATAATGTGAACCATAGGAATGTATGTTTACTTATACGGACTGAATGGGCGATCATCAGATGGAAAACAAGTTTTGAGTCAAATTCGATAACTGCGTCGACCACGTGCATTTATGAGAGTTTTCAACTTTATGCTTAAAAGAACAGGGCACTGTAAATCTGATCAAATTTTCGAAGACGTTATTAAATACTATGCACATGTAACCCCCTTATTTCTGTATATTAAAGCCTACAGATGCGAAAGACGAAGAATAGTTCAAACACATGTTTGCTTACCTTTTTCTTGAAGTCTTCGATGACAGCCGCTTCAAGTACACTTCACGAAGTGTAATTTTATGATGCCAGATAAATTGCGTCCAAGCTTTTCGCTGGCAAAGCAATTGGTCAAAAGTGTCTCGCATTTTTCTTCGTACATCTGACTTCCATCATTAGTTTAAAAATCTTCCTAATATAAATCACAACTTTGATTGTTTTTAAGTCGTTCCTGTTTTTCTTAAAAAAATATTGTTGCTTTCTGGCTAGCCCCGGTGAAGTGTATGGTTAGTCAACTCCTTAGCTGGTAAATGTTTATTATTGTAATTAGTGTTCTTATTACCATGATTAAATTGAAGGTATCCTTTAAAGGAATATGCGCCAAAAGGTAAGGATTGACATGTAGGGGTTAGGGGAAAAGCCTTCAAGGTACAAAGCTTTTCTTAATTTGCCGGAGTGGAAAAGAGTCGCAAAAAAGCACGATTTTGTTACTTGAAGATTGATAATATTTTAGGCTCTAGTATATCTACTTATAATTATAATGACGTTTACGTCACTGATTGCGGCACATTTTCTAAGCGTTGCAAAAGTGCCCTAAAACGTTTCGAGAAAAAGTAGTGTGAAATATGCTATTAAATCTACAGTAATGAACATGGAATTAACATTCCCGCCATAAGTATGATGAGCAAAATTAAATTTTCACGAAGAGTTTTCAAAATCACACAGAACCTTTGGGTTTTGGTCCAGTCTCTAATTAGGGCACTTTTGCCACTCCAGCTAGCGCTCCAAGTCCATAGTAGAAAAAAATTCTAAAAAAAATATTTGATACCAATTTGTAAGAGTCTTACAGTTTAAAAATAAAGTTGAAGTGCTGCTTTACAAGTTTCAACCGTTTTATTGTGGTCTTCTTCGGCTTTCCGAAAAATATTCACTAAAGCGCTCAAAAATCGTCGTCTGATAACTTTCGATGTTAAGCAAACCTCGCAAGTCTATGAAGATGTATGTATGTATACCGTATTTTTTCGGGCAGCGAAATTTTTGGAGAGATTAATTTTTGGAAATGGAGAGAATGATTAAAATATGCCTAAAGGACTGGATATCTTGTTAACCACGAAAAAAGCCATCATTTTGGCGTTATTTTCCCAATTCCACGGCGTAGGGAACTTTCGCAACGTACATGGAAAGAAAATAAATCTAAAAAATAGAAATTTAAAGGCAATGGAATGATAACGTAATATGACGTACATTGTTGAAGGCCCTATGCTTCCAATGTGTTAAACCGTCAAGTTTTATAAACTGAGTGTAATAAGGAACGAGTGAAATGAACGTGGCGAAAATGCCCCACTTTCAATCTTTAGAGAGAGAGAGAGAGAGAGAGAGAGAGAGAGAGCGAGAGAGAGAGAGAGAGAGAGAGAGAGAGAGAGAGAGAGAGAGAGAGAGAGAGAGAGATAGTACAATAAATTATATTGTGAAAATGATGGCTATTATGTGTGATCCTTGACTGACCAAACTGTCCGCGGGTTAGTATTCCTGCTCTGTCTTTTATACGAACACTTCTGTCAAGATCACTGACAAGCGATTTGCCTTGATTACTCACGAGTTATGTTTGTTACTTGTTTTATTTTTCCAATTTCTACGAGAGACGCCGAAGAAACATTCGTTTCGTTCTTTTTTTTTTTTCGTAAGGTTTGTTGTTTTCACGCTTCCATCTCAAATTGGATTGGACTAAAAAATGCTCGTGTTTTTTCTAAATGTTTTCTATCCAATATTTTATTTTTGATCCTAAAACTCTTCATTTTCCCTGTTGTCGCTCATTCTTGAGCACAAATCTGGTTAAAGAAAAGCCAAGCGAAGTCCGGACGGTTTATATCCTCGGCTCCGCTTTGTTAGTAGCAACAGCCGAATTGACATTTGGGAAACTCTCGCAAAGAGCAACAACTCCTTGCCAAAAGTAAACACGATTTTTAACAGCTGCAGCATTCGAAATGCCAGCAATATGTTGCCTGTCACAGCAATTCTCGTTGTTAGTTAACTCTAGTGAGAGACTCAGTAGCAAACAGGTATGGGGGTTAGCAAAGGGCCAGCAAAACTGAGAAATAAACGAGGTGAATAAACTGCATATAAGTTAAAAAAAAAACAAGGTTATCTGGCGAATAGCATGCATACAATACTTGATAGGTATATGAATGTAAGATCTGAAAGCATCAGACGGCAGTCTCCGAGTCTTTTAATGAAATCCTGAGGAATGTTAGCCTGAAAGGCTAGAGTGCCCCCCCAGCTCTTAGCCTGTGTCCACTGATACGAGAGGGATCAAGACCAGCTTAGACTGCCACTAGAGTACTGTCGAACTTTCCATGCGTGAAAGGAATGAGACCCTGGCTGGAGGGTGCTGATACGACAAAGGCTGGGCCAGACAAGGGGGCAAGAACAAGCTGGAAGGCATGCTGCAGAGCTGTATAGGGGCACAGCGGGTGGCCAGGAATGGGTGGTAGTGGATGGTGAATACTCTCTGGCTGAACTGAATGGTCTTTGAGCGGCGGTTTACAGTGATGACCCAGCCGGCTGGGAAAAATGCAATATTACTTCTGTGAAGGTTCTTTGAAGGGTTAAACTTGGCGACACTCTTTAGTAGCATATTGGCTTTGCAGAGAACGCCAGACAAACCGACTAAGGAGACAGCCCAGAAGGTAGCATGGACTGGGTCGGCCAGATTCAAGTGTTTCTTTTTAAAAGGAAGCATCTCGGGGACATGGGTTTCTTCTGAGAGACTGTGAGGCCTTTGTGCCGAATGGCACGCAAGGTTGTAGCTAGGTGAAAATTATTCTTGGTAGGGTCTTCAAGGCTATGTTCCAAATAAAGAATGCGAACAATGTTGAGGTATGCGGGAATGGAGGTCGCAGACAAAGATCTTGGTAGGAAGGCAGCATAGCGACTAAGTGCAATGGTAGAGGCTGGTAGTGGTTGGTAACCGGAGCAGCCCAGCTAAGTTTGCCTACAAGGCGCTGAAGGTGATGTTGCAAAGACTTGCGCTTAGACAATGTCAAAGGTCAAGAGCTCCAATAGCTCAGAGACACGGTCACTAGGAGGGCGTAGTCCATGATTCCCCGTATCAATGATGACTCCGAGAAAGCACAGGGATTGGCTGGGTTGAACTACCTTTGACCAGTTTATTGTGAAACCAAGTGATTGAAGCAGATCAATGAGGGTGTCCAAAAAAATTTGGCACTGCTGGTGACTGGGTGCTATGATGATAAAGTCATCCAAGTAAGCTGGCCCAGTGAAGCCACGACGAGCCATCATCCTGCAAACTGACTGCGTAAGACGGTGGAAAATCATCGGGGATGTTCGAGTACCAAATGGGAGGCGTTTATCATACAAGAACGTGGTGTTGGCAGTATCGTTTAAGTGCCAGGACATACCAGTAACGTTCCAGCTAGTAGAATGTGTGCCAACACTCCTATAGGCATGTTTCACATCCACTTTAGCTAGCCAGAAACCTGGTTTGGCCTTACATGCTACCTCATCAACTGTCAGATACTTATAATTGTCAAGGTCCATGTAAGAAGCAGCACTCTTTGCAAAGGGACGACTACAGTCCATAATCATTGTGTGGAGTCCCTTTTGGGTACAGCGCCGATAGCATTAACAATAATTGGGGGTGTCTGTGACACTGCAAAATGCCCTCCTGAGAGGCCGCGCACAGTTGCTGTTCTATCTGCTCCTTGGCCCCTGGTCTAAGGGCTGATTTGTTATTGTTTGTGAAAACTGGTAGACGATTTGCATGTCCCGGAATAAAGTCAAAACCCTCTCGTACGCGTGTGAGAATAAAATCTCTGTCTGAATCATTTGCTAGTTCGTCCGCCCATATATCAAACCTTAAGTCCGTGAAAATACAGGCTGCGTTGGGCTGCTGCGCATCAATACACGAGGGCCCTGCTGATTGATTGCATGTAGTAACACACTCTGCAGTTCTTAAACCAAGGTGGGGGTACTCCTCTGCGAAGGATGATGCAGTCGAGCTATCCCCTGCATGTGGCTCCACAGAAGGATTGGGGAATAGCTCTGCAAGCGAGTGTGAGTTCAGGCTTGGGGGTATTGTGAATAAGGGAGTTGATGTTTCCATTGTGGATGGTCCCCTAGGCATTGTGGTTTGATACTAACATGGTCATACCTGAAAGCTGTATCATAGCCGCAACCCTGCGCCGCTGGAAATCATAGCACATTTGCTTTCCTGTTGCTGTATTGATGTTGGGGGTTGTTCTGGTTGTGTTGCGGGATGCTTGCCTGGTCAAACTCGACCGGGTGGTATCAGGCTTGTTTAAGGTTTGCTGGTAGATGAACTGGCTCTCAGTACCCCACTTGCAAGCAGTGGCGAACTGCATTCGTCGGTAGAGGTCATCGTACTGGACAACACGGGCTATTGGGTAAATCTTGGCCAACTCCGAAACTTAAATTCCATACGAAATGTAATTCACAATGTCTGTGTTTGTTGACAAGGCACCTTCTTTGATAGGTGTGTGCATTATGCAGACGTTTGTCACTGACCATTGTGCAGGAAAGTAATACAGGTGATTTAGACTTCTTTTCACGGCTGGTCTTTAATACTATTTGAGTGCCACCAGATGAGCCCACCACGGTCTCCTGGTCCTCTTCCAAGACAACAGGGAGGGAACTGACAAAACTCGTCAGATATTCCCAAAAGAATTGGATCCCACAGTGAATCTTCTAAGGATTTGAGTTCCTCCTGTACCGCTGTGTCGGTTTGCAATGTTGCCAGAGAAGGAACGGTCAGTCCTTGTGCTGCAGTCTGGCTTCAGTTCTGCGTGTTTACGTGCGCGAGATTCGTAGCCGCCATCTTGGATCGGGTCACGCGCGTCATGTCAGACTGAAGTCGGGCAAGCTCAATTTTGGCTTGGGTTAGCTCAAGTTCCAGCTCCAAGTTTTCCTTTGTTTGAAGACTGCTTATAGTGGGAGGCTGTTTTCCCGCTTCGAGTGTCATGGATTCGAGTAGGGACTTCACCTGGTCTATTTCATCATTGATCGTTCGTGTCGTACGTAGCTGCTGCACTGGAATAGTTGGGCTTCAGGCCGAGGATACGCCAGCTTTCTCTGCTGCTTGGTCTAATTCCAAATGCAAGTCCTGCAATTTGGAGGGAGGTTTCCTCTCCCTGGAGCTCCTTCTAAGCGACATATTTTCGGGTGGACATAAAGCTCAAGCGAAAGCTACAGCCAGATAGAGCACATGTAGAGTTCAAAGTGCGCAAACTCAGGTAAACTAGTTCAAGGCTTCCCTCCTCCCCAGAGTTAAATGATAATAAAAGGTATATTATTACCACTCAGACTTTAAAGGCTAATTGCAATAAAAGCTTCGTCTTTAATTCAATGTTTATTAATAAACGTTTTTCTGAAATCCATTTGTTTGTCTGTTGTTGTTTGTCTGTCAACAGTGATGTCAAAAATAATACCACCCACGACTTGTTGTCATGGTTTGTTGTTTGCAATATTAGTTTGCAATTAATCGAAGTCAAGAATAAAACCATTCTCAACCATTTGCAGTTGATCACCCGAGTTGCTTCATGGCTTATCGTGCCGCAGTCACTTTTCTCAACGAAAAGTTAAGTCAATTTCGCTAAATGTTTTCGGTGCCATTGTAAAAAGAAATAGGACATCAACGGCAGTTTTCTATCGTCTTTACTCTTACAGATCACAAAAATGGCACCATAAAATAGTCAAAACAAGGTGAACAAAGTACTTTTCTTTTTTATTGACCTACTTTGGGGTTTTACCATTTTGTTTCGTTGTGGAATATTTCGGTTTGATGAGGTTAAAATGTCACCGATACATGTTAGAAAACTCCGCAACCAAAGCACACAACCGATTGTGATGTTGGATTTAAAAGTGGGACACTGGCACTGTTAATCCATAGTTTAGTGATTGATACCCTAACCCACAAAGGCCGATGATATTTCAAAAGTGTACGATTGCACTTGAATGAATGGTGACTATGGCTCTGCAGCAAAACAGTAAAAAAAAAAAAAAAAACTATAATCACAACACAGAAGTCGTTACGAGAGTCTTGGCTCGAGTCCTAGTATTGATATTAGTTTATCTGTAACTGAATGCCATACAATAAGGAAAGAACTGTGGAGCTCCACTTTTAGGCTTGTCTAAATATATATATTATTTATAGTTTCCATTATCCTGACTAGTTAGGTCTTCCAACACGTCCGGAGAATCGACGTTTGACTGTACTCTCTTTCTAGTGATTAAAGTAAAGGAAAACTGAGTTCAAGTGCAGAAATAGGGATTTTTTTTCAGATAAAATATATTACAAAAAAACTCGTTACGCCGTTACTCGTTACTCCGTTACGCGTTTTACTAACGACCTTTCATGAGTGAAGTTTGTCGAAAACGTGCTCAGTTCGAGTCACAACAAATTGTGCTTCAAACTGACTCGCAATGCCTTACGCGTAGTTTTACTTGAGGCGAAAATTGAAATCACATTTTTTTCAGCCGTAAATGAAGGCTTGTCTAAACATCATTGGTAACAGCTACAAGACAAAGCTTGTCTGTTCTGTATTTCTTGAGAGCTGTGAGAGGTTTACCATCCGAAAAAGTTGGGGGGGGAGCGTTGGCCCCCCCAGCCCCACCCCCTGCGCGGTGCCTCTTAGGGCCTGTTTTCATGGAGGCGGGTAACCCGCCTTGTAGCTTGCGTTTACATGCAATCTTACCACCCCGGGGTCCATGGTAACCTTTTGTTGAGGCTCAATACGTGGTCGCTAAGTACGTAAACAGGCAAAATGGTGGGAGAAAGGCGCATTTTGGCGGTTAATGCTCTTCTACTCTCACTAGCAGCTCTTGTTTCAACTTTTCAGTGTTGTGGCGTCTTGTTATCACTTTTAATGTTGCAACGGCTTCGTGAAAAGCAGTACGCGCTTTTACGCGTAACACGAGCCAATCCCGAGTAGGCGGGTCATCCCACGTTGAACCGTTTACATGGCAAAAAGCGACCTGGGCTAGACTGCGCAATCCCTCCTTTGCGGGTCACCCCACCTATCACGTAAACGCAACGCCGAAAAAAGAAGAGTTGATATGAACAGGCGGTACGCGTGTTACCCCACCTCCTTGTAAACAGGCCCTTAGAAAAAACACGATACGAAAAAACTGCTAGCAGGATTGCTGAGCAGGCGAATCTACATCAAATTTCTTCCTCGAGGAAAGGCAAAGCGTCTTCATGTTCTTCTCGCTTTAAGGAGCCTGGGACTCATTTCAATGAAAATAGCAAGGATTACCCCTTCAAAGCACTGCCCTTCCGCTCCCGATGTGGTTCTTTTTGAAGTGGGTTTCCAAAGCAACCGTCCAGGAACCTTACGGTCCGGAACCGATCTCCACTGTTTGAAATTAAATGCGGCGCTCAACCCCTGTCAAGCTATGTCTCTTTGTTTTCTGTACTATCTGACACTTTTTTCCGCCCAGCTGATAATAGCGTTGGGAGCTAAATTGGCTACAAGTGAGAACAAATGAGGCAAACTCTCACAGATGTGTGAAAGACAACGCTGATCAGATTTCTTTATCTTTTGCAGTGTAAAATACTCAAACTAAACGACGTTCCTTCTTGCTCTGATCAGATAAATGAAATCATGGCGAGCATTTATTTCTCGGATCGTAGTGACTCCGGTTTTTTTTGTGTCGTTGCCATGGGCAGGGAATAAATGCCTGCAATTTAAAAGACAAAGCTCCATTTGTTTGAATAGCTCTATCATTATTTACTTTGAAAAGAAAGTTTGTTAACGAATCACGTGAACATCAACGTACATGCATAAAATTTTCTCATTACGGATTAACTTTAATCCCGCTCACTACGTTTACAAGTCTTATTTTGCCCGTCCGGAGATAGGACGAAAACTCAGTGGTAGTTATATGATACAACAGCACCACTGCACGGCAGGACGGGGAACAAAGCTCTCATCACGGGTGAGTTGTGTAGCTTAATTTTTGTTGTTTAAGAGTGGTCGATTTCAGGATGATTTATATTTCCATGACTTTAGCTTTCGTAATCTCAAGGACTAAACAAAAATACGCTCATTATGATTTCCATGGTACATAACATTCCCTAAAATGAAGGCATCTCAAGTACATTTATTTGGCTTTGTTGTTACCCTTTTGTCAGAAAGGTTTATCGAGTTGAAAATCTTTGATCTTTCGGTGTTCGGTATCATTTAACTAACCCAGTTGTTCACTTTTTGTGGAAGAAGTGTTGAAGACAAAGAAAACAAAGAACTTTAGAAGAATCTAATTAGCGAGCCAGATCATTCATGTAAATATTCTTCTTCTCCTTTCTGCTGAAATAAAAGAAACCCAGTGACAAAATGCAATGTGGTTTTTGGCTGTTATCGAGTATCAACAGTTGATATTCAAAATTGAATTCAGTGGTTGGTGTATTTACATTGCCTATTCATAATTTCGTTTGATGCAGATGGTTTTGTCTGAAAAATAAAACACCACTTTGTCTTTTATCTTTGTAAGACAAAAGGTTCATTTTCTCTGGCCATCAGTATATAATGCTCAATCACTGTTAGCGACAAACCTGAAACACTATAGCTGTAGCTATTTGTGACCGTGAAAGGAACGGACACTAACACTTCTTTCTGTTAAAGACCGTCAAACGGCCAAGAAAAACGGTTGTAAACGGCGGATGCGAAACTGCTGACTCAATAAACGGTTTCTATTACCGTTTAAAAGGATGGTTAAAAATAATTTTTCTTGCAAATGAGTTTAAATTGCAATCACATGGTCTATTTTTTCCAAAATAACATTCTTCTTTCAGTCATATACGATTTAAAAAATCAGATTTCATACCGAAAATTGCCGTACTTTATGTACTTAAGATAAGAACCTAGTATCTTTATAATTTTCCCTTTTTGATGTCTACTTCAGTCACACCGATCTTCAGTAAGATAGAGATCTCTGGTAGATTATTCCTTGAGCTAGTTTTTAATTAATAATAGTCTAAGAGACAGTCTTCCTTAATATTTGTTTTCATGCCAATTATTTTCATAAGTTTTATTGAGGTCCGGACTTGGATTTTTAAACTGAACTGAAATTTTGTGGCACTTCGCTTCGGGAAATTGCAGTGGGAGAGATTCCGCAATGTTCGCACTGGTGTAGCGTATGAAAAAGCACTTTTAACGATAATTTTAAAACAAAATTAATTTCGTTTGATTTGTCTTGCCATGTAATTTATCTTGTACTCACCAGTTTGCTCTGGGTGCCAAAAGAATCAAACACATTTTAGTTTTCTTACCACCGAAAACAATTTGCAAGCGGAGCTAGTCGGACCGTAGTTTTCTGAGAAAAGAGAGGTAGGGTGAAAGAAGAATGGGTCTAAGGTGGCCTGGTACAATGGTAATTTAGCCTATCTAGGCGCCGATTACATGGTGAGGTTCTGCCAGAAATAGTAAAATTTCGGCCCAGCTACTCCAGCCCGGTTTTCTGAACAAATGCAAATGCCTAGTTTTATAGCCCCTCTGAAAGTCGAACTTGGGCATGCGCATCGATTGTGTCAGTTTTTGATGTGAAGAAAGGTGGCGGCTGCAACGGGTTTCGTCGGGATGGCGGGGGAAATCTAATAAGTTGTCTCACCAAATCATTATATCTAAAATAAAGTACAGCAAATAGGCTGCAAAGTCAGTTGTCTCTTGAGTTACTTCAGTTTAAAACCCGGCGCTATCGTCCCAAGACGTTGAAAACTTAAAGCCGGCAAACAGAAGGCTGAACTGTGAGAAAAGCAGGGCTGTTATTTTGAACAGTCTCATCTTCGGCGCCATTTAAAGAGGAAAACGCTTTCCGGCAAAATTTTTCCACGCCCAATTTCAAGTTTAGAGCCTGGGCTGAAATTTCAGTTTGGACTGAAACTCGCCAAGTAATCATCCCCTAAATTCCAGCTCAGTCTTCATTTATCGATTTCACTCGTGTTTCTTCAACTAAAGAAGTCCATCTCATTCTTTGTCAGAGACGTTGGATAGAGAAGGCAGGACGCAACATCTGCTTTTACGCAAAATTTGTAGAGTATAGCGACGATCTGGATGGCTCGGTATTTGCGCAAGGCTATGTAAATAACGTTTCAAGGCCTCAGTAGGGTAAATAATCTGATGTACTTAGTTGAGAGAGATGGCAGTGTACTTCACATCACTCGACCACAATGAAAAAGCCAGATGTCAGTTTAAAGCTTTTGAGAAAAAGAAAACAAAACTCACGAGTTAAAAGCGTACTAAATCTTCCTTTTGTATTGTGTAAATAAGGAATTGAATTGCTCCATTTATTTTCTCGATTTGAATTTCCGGGTTTAATTTCAATTCCATATTATTGTTTTATTCTTAGTTCAATGTTCTGGATCACGGCCCAGGTGGCGTTACTTCTGTTAGTTTTGAATTGTTTAGTGCAGTATGCCGCTCCAGTTCCAGGGAGAAAAAATGAAACACTCCCTCCTACGGCGAAAAGTAAACCAAAGGCTACACCTACGGTAAAACCGCCAAATACCCGCCCAAAACAACAAACTGCAAAACCAACAGCGAAATCAACAGCAACGACAAGAAGATCTACGGAAAGAAAGGCCGCGGCTCCAACTCAACTAAAAGAGTTCTCACTTGAAGAAATCCTATTTGTAGGGCGACAATCTAGTAAGTGAATAGTAGCTAGTGTTTTTGTCAATGAGGCTGAGAATGGTATCTTCAGTAATCCCGTATGGCTATAAAACATTCTGAACTCCGACTCAAAGATGACAGGTCGCTTCTCGCGAAAGTGGCCAAGTTGATATCGTCAATCAAGAGCAAAACGTTAATACTTGGCGCTAAGACCAAGTTTGATCGTTTTGCATCCTACCAGCAAAGCATGCAGAACCCCTTAAACTCGAAAACAACTAAACGTAACGTAACGTAACGTTGACATTTCAGTAATTAACAATCTGTATTTGGTCAAACACAGTTGCCCATTTAGCCACCGATCGTACCACGATGTTGCATGGACGATAATGCTTGATCCTGTCGTGTGCTAGGGCTCTAGGGTCGTTTGTTAACTTTCCCTAGCATAGAACTTTCTTTGAGGTTTGGACATCAACTGTGCGACAGGTAGCGTGTTTTTAGTATTCTCCCGTTTACCTGTCAGTTGTCTTTATCAGTTCAATTAAAATTCATTTGTTTGACGTTGGTTCTTTTTGCAGATGAGGCAAACGCTTTCATAAAAGCAAATGAGCAAAGAGGAAAGACTCTAGAAACCACATATGAACATGTTCGCGAGCAAGATCTTAACGACATAGAGGGGTTGGTGAGGAGAAGAAAGGAATTAGAATCTAGAATACAGCTTAATATTTAATATGAGATTAGTTTCAAGGGTGTTATTTACAGTATCGGCTCAAAAGCAGCGAGTAACCGCTTTTAATACAAAAAAAAAAAAATTAAGGAATGAACAAATTCCTTCCTGAGACCCAAGAAAACCTTGCTTGTATCATATTGTGCTTACTGAGCTAGAATCATTTAGAGATTGTGTCAGATAAAAGAATCATGATAATCTGTTGGTTCCCAAGCCAGTCAATTCTCCGTGCGGTTCTATTTAGAACAGAACGAGTCTTTGATCTCAGTCTGACCAATCAGTCAATATTTTGGGTTGATTTTTTACCTATGTGACACGTGACACTTGTTCGTTAGAAACGGCAACGGCTGATAAACGGATTGCAGTCCATTTTTCCCATTTTTAAACTTCTCCTTGCAAGTAGGACGAAACTGAACTAGTTAGATTAAATCAGTCTTAAAATAGACTTTAAAAGGGGAATGCAATTTTTGAAAAAACGGGTTAGACTAGTAAAAGGGGTTATTGTGAGTAATGTTTTTCCGCGTGCTAGAAAATAGAGTGGTTTTACTTAAGCCATGAAATATAAGTTCGTATAAAAGTAACTACTAGCATCTATTACACACTATTTCCTTTGTATTCTTTTGTGTATTGGACAGCAATTACACTATGTTACATGTTGTCTAATAACAAATGTTTCACGGGTTTAGTAAAACCACCCACTAGTGGAAAACACAACTCCTGAAGAACTTGTTCAGTGTAGCGCTAGGAAAATCACTGCATGTGGAAGAGTATTTTAGATGCTCTCTTTCAGCGGTAGTCCTGCAACTTTGTTAACCATGTTTTTCAGCCGTCATGAGAACGTTATGACCGCACAGTCTATACAACGACGACCGGCAGCAAAGGCAACAAAATCGTCATTTTCAAATATAAATTTACGGTGTTGTTGCGATTACTTTGCAATTATTTCAACTCGTGCAACGTTGGCCAACTAACAAGGAACTACGTGAGTGAAAACGGCGTTGAAGTTTGGAAAAAGAAAGGAAACTTCACCGTCATTAGTTGTGCGCGTTCTCACGGAAACCTGAAATTTCGTTATACTACGGGGGAGTATTCTGTTGCAAGAATTACAGTGTACAGTAAAGAAATGTACCAAAATATGAAAACGCACCTGCGGAGCGCTCGTTGGTAGTTGTGTTCATTGTTTTGTGGCGTTCGTCGCCGTTGCTGTTTTCAGGTCCCCGATACACAAGAGAGGAATATTTGCAGGGTATATAAATCACAAATACAAATGACAGGTAAAATAAACTATAATAATATTCACTCGAACGGACCGAACTTTTTCATGTGAATAATCCCACGAATTCAACCGACCACGCATAAATTCGTGGGGCCACACGCAAATGGTCCCCGCGACCGTTCCTTGCCACTGTCATACCATGCAATTATTGTCATAGTTTTTTTCAATTGTGAGCAACTGCTTTTTCTATTAGACGAATGGGCCGTTAAACACGGAGATCAAGACTTCGAGTGATTTCTCAAGAGGAAAAGATATGATTTATTTTATGGTGATTTTTGCAAGACGCAATGACAAAAACTTGAAAAAGTTAGCCAACATTTTTAAGTTACAACCAAACGCCGGTAATTATTGTTGTTTTGTTGTTGCTTGTGACATTCGCAGCCACAAACAACGACAGATATGTTTAAAGCACACAAAAAGCACTACGACAAGGTTCCATTGTTACAAAAACATATTTGGGTTTATCCAATTTTACCCCGCAGTGCCTCTTTAAGCTCTCTATATAATGCCTATAAAATAAAACGGAAAAACTAGAGGAGTAGATAGACTGGTGGAAAGGCAGCGTTTATAGCGATTAACTAAATAGCTGAGAATCTTGCATAAATCAGAAAATAGAGGGGCCAACAAATGGTTCGTGAATATATTTTGTATGTATTTTTACATGGACACACTGTAGCCGGTTCATGCTCTGGTAGCATTCTGAGCTACATTTAAAAATAAACGGAATTATGATGTACATCATTTGTGTGGGGATGAATGAATCATCAAAAAGCTGTTTCACAGGATGGTCTCTGGCTGATCGAACCCTTGATCCTGTTTCATTTTCTCTTAAAGCCTCGTCTACACAAGCAAATTTTATGTCAGTGACAATTTTTATTTGCTCCTGTAGACGAGGGAAATTGGCCAATTTTTATGTGACAAATACATTTGCTGAAAAGCTGACATGTTAGCTTTTATGTCACAAATAAAAATTGTCACACACAAAAAATTGTTCGTGTAGACGTTCGTGTCACATAAAAATCCCATCGGCGTGAAATCAGTTCGGTTATTCTTGTAGCAATGTTTCACAGTTAAAGTTTCTTAAAACGAGATCCAAAATGAAGGAAACAAACACGACAACATCCATTACCTGCTGATAAATGTGATACCGAGTAAATGCATTGTGTCTATACTAAAGAGTCGTTGATGTGCTTGTAATATTTCGATATAATTCTAGATCGTCTTCAGACTGGAGTGACATACAGGTAGCAGAAATTTAAATACTGCAAGATGGTACATCAGATATACACGTCAAAATGCAAAACAAAGAAAAAGAAAAAGAGAATAGACATGTTAAGAAAAGGTTGAGTGGTTTTAGGTCACTATAAGGCTGAGATTCGATGAAAACTCAACAACACTTTAATCCACTTCTGTGCAGCCAAACTACATTCTTCCGAGCACATGTATGATCAATCCCATGATCCCTTAGAACAAACTAGGCACATAATGCGTGCTTACAGGCATCATGACATTCCTAACAAGGCATAATTCCCTACTGGCTTTCAAACCGATGTTTAAAGATGGTGCTGAACGCTTGATATGGAAAGCTTCTTTGTATACCCGGGTTGTATAGCAGTAGATTCCAATTATCATCGCTGTCTATTATGTTTGTGTTGTCACGCACGGTTTGAGTGGGGTGGGTTGTTCTCACTGATAAAAATGTGCGGTAAGTTGTATGAAGCGATTATGTGTTTGATTTGATCAAAATAACGCAGAAGAATTATATCGAAATATTACAAGCACATCAACGCCTCTTTGCATTTGTTGCCTGTATTATAGAGACAATGCATTCTCGGTATCACATTTATTCTCAAACACAACAACAATGCTGATGATGTGGTTTGAGTAAAGTGCTGAGACACGTGTATTTTTGTAAGTTCTGGTATTTTGTTTATGTTCTGATCGCCTTGTCTGTGCTAATTTTGGAAATATCTTAAGGTCATTTTACGGCGACGGACTGTGTCACTTCTCTGATGCGCAATTTATTACACGCTTTCTCACTAAGGTACCCTGGGCGCGATTTGGTCAAGACATACTACAGAAAAAACCAAAGAACTGACAAGCAAACGAAGAAACCTCGCTTATCGAACGGTGCATCAGAGAAAAACCCCATTTACGCTAGTTTAATTGCAAACGATTTTTTGCGACTTTTACTGAACTAATTTCACTCTCGGCTCCACTCAAGATCAGTTGCATTGGTCAAATTTCTTTGTCCGAGACCACAGCTATGCTCAGTTTTCTTTATTTGTTTGGGTAATAGGCCATATTCGTATTATCGGCATTGAACTGGATCTAGCATGAAGTGGAGGCTCTTGCGGGGGAGTCTTTTCATATGTAAATGTATTCCCCTGCAAGAGCCTTCACTTCATGTTAGATCCAGTTCAATACCGACAATACGAATATGGCCTATTCAACGCTAGTGAATTCGTCTTAAGGTGCCAGTACTGAAGCGACCAAAAAAGTTTGTGCATTTTTCATCGAAACTTTGACATGTCAAACGTATGTTGCAAAGTTTGCAAAAATGCAAGTTATAAAGATGCCGGCAGATTCTTAACACCAGGAACCAGTGTTAGCGAGCCGGATAATCGTCGTCGCTGCAGAATGTTACTGTGCTGTAAGCAACACGTGATCCATCACTGCCATCCAAATAGCCCTTATTCACGATGTCAGCCATCTTTACACGCGCACAGAGAATGATGGGATAACTGCTTGGTCACATGGTCTCTTGGGGGGCAAACATTTTCAATGGCGTCCGAACAGGACATTTTAATTGTTTTAACAAACAAGATGTCAATACAGCAGTTTTCTAAGTGGAAGGTGGATCAGTTAAAGACATTTCTGCAAAAAGAGGTGTTGTTTTGTCGGCGAGAAAAGCAGAGCTAGCTGAAAAGGTGTATTATGCGTGGAAGTTGAAACTCGAGGTCGCTAAAACTACACGTCTCAACGAGACGAAGGGAAAAGTTGACCACAGAATCGATTGTCAGTCTTCCTTTTCCCAGCAGCCTTAAAGAAGGATGGGAAGAGGGCAGTCTTAACTTTCTCGACGTTTTGGAGGATGAGGTAGAAGAATGCAGCCATCAGCAAAGTCCATGAAGCAAGGAAAGAGTTTATGGAGTTCAATCCCCGCCAAAAATCAACTTTGGCAAACAACATCGAACTTTAAGATTCAACGTCGAACTTTAGAACTCAACATCCAACTTAAGCACTCAACATTTCAATTTTTTCCAGTCGTTATTGAAATCGATATTTATGAAATGAACTTTCAATTATAAAGCACGATGTCGAATATTGACGTTCATTCTTTTTTATGTTTGAAGTATGAACATTTCAACGCGATGTCAAAACGCGACAACGAATATTCAAGTTTATTTCGATTTTTGAAAATCAACACGTTAATAAAATGGTTGAAGTCTTTTCACTTGACGCTGTGGTGAAATGTTGACATTGCGATGAAATGTTGACTCCGTTGAAAAAGGTTGACTTCGTTTTGTGAACGGCGTGCTATCCCCGCCAAAAAGTATCAAATGTCTCAAGGTTGCGTAACGTGGATCTAGTCGACCTTTGTGGCTACTGCTTTCCCGCCTTTCACGCCACGAAGCATCAAATGTCAGAGGTGGTCGAAAGTTTGCGGCATTCGTCAAACGATAGCAGCTTTTTTTTTGCCAAAACACAGAGAAAGACAAAGGGACAACAACAGTCATCATGAATAAGACAAAATAAACGAGGCTAAGGTGCAACTCGACAACAGACAGCACTATGAACCTCTAAAAGCACCAGTGGTGAAAACCACAAAGGAAAAGGTTAATGACCTCATTAACCGTCTTCACCAGGGCAAACACATTGATGACATGACTAAAAAATGGCTCTCACAAACTCCCAATCCTCCTAGAACACCAACTTTCTATACGCTTACAAAAATCCACAAACCTAAACCGGTTGGTAGACCCATCATCTCAGGTTGTGACGGCCCTACTGAGAGAATATCCTCATTTGTGGATACATTGCTCTAGCCTATCGCAGAAACAACAACGAATCCTTTGTTAAGGATACAACTGATTTTATCAACTTCGTAGAGAAACAAAGATAGGCCAAGACACAATCTCAGTGTCAATGGACGTCTCTAGCTTGTACACCAATATACCACAAGAAGAGGGAACAGAAACAGTAAGCAAGGCATACGAAACGTTCCACAATTACAGCAATTACAACCCACCGATCCCAACATGCTTCCTAAGGGAAATGCTTGGTCTAATTCTGAAGAAGAAAACTCGTTCCAGTTTAGGGATAACCATCTCCAAACACATGGAACGGCCATGGGAACTAAAATGGCAGTATCATTTGCAAATATTTTCATGGCTGAAATCGAATCAAAGCTTATACAACAAAGCGAGATTAAGCCTAAAGAATGGAGACGATATATCGATGATATCTTCTCGCTTTGGGACTGCAATGTTTTATTGAACAAGCTAATAAATTCCACAGTACCATCAAATTCACGGCCGAAATATCAGAGAACGAGATCACTTTCCTCGATACAGTAGTGTTTAAAGGGGAAAGATTCGAAAACGAATCCATCCTGGACATAAAAACTCACCACAAGCCGACAGAAACCTTTCAATATACACACTTCAAGTCATGCCATCCCCCAGGCGTAAAAAGTGATCGTTTTTCTTGTCAATCTTTTGTCAGACATTGCTAAAAGCCTGTCCATTAGCGCACGACAAGAACATATCTTTTCAATGTTATGTCATGTTTGGGAAACTTTTATTCCAGCTCAGTATTGTAAACTCACAAACGAAAATTGTTTATTCAGAAATTTTTTATTTTGTCGCATTCGGAGACAACAAATCTCGAAACATACCATGGATAAAAATTAAAAAAAAAAAGACTGAAACAACAAACATTTGTTTTTCTTGTCAGTCTTTTGTCAGACGTTGCTAAAAGCCCCTCCATTAGAGCATCTCTGGTTGCGAAATCATTTGCTGTTCCTCAGTTCTAGTTTTGCAGTGTGTGACGAGTTCTGGTCGATGTATAGTTCTGCTTATGACTTCACGGTGGATGGAAACCCAGAAACTGCGAGATGTAGGCGCCTAAGAGAAAACCATATTTCGCTGAATTACTTAGTCACGCTTTCCACAAAGTTAACCTTGACCTCTCTCAGCCGGCATCTATTTATTTGCGGTTGCGGGTGCATTGGTGGAAGCTGTGTAAATGAACTCTCTGACGTCAGGTGGTGTGGACGCTACGATCGCAAAGCATTGTAGGTCAATTTCCAAATTTCAAAAAGACTTTAAATTTAAAAAACCAAACATTTAGCTTCGAAAGCTGCTCGACCAGTTAAGAAAAAATGTTTTGCTTACCTCCAAAAATCGCGGCTTTGCAGGCTATTTCGTCGCCATCTTGAATACGTCACAAAATAATGCTTTGCGATCGTAGCGTCCACACCACCTGCTCTGACGTGAAAGTATACGAAAACAGTTTATTTTTTACAATTTACAATTTTTAGTTTTTTATGGACCCTCGACATCTTACCCTCGACCCTCGACCCTCGACCCTCGACCAAAACCCAAACTCCTCTCAGCCGGCATCTGGACGTAACGAACCCTGGCTGTGACCACCCCTAGTGCCGGCCTGTTCTATTCAGCAAATGGGGCTGACCTCGTTGGGACTTCGAGTCCGTACGTTAGTCCCTCATTTGGTGTTGCTGTCATGTTCACCAAATGGAAGCTACTATAACTATAACTATAACTATAACTATAACTATTAATTTGCGGTTGCGGGTGCATTTGTGGAAGCTGTGTAAAAGCGTGAAAGTATATAAAAACAGTTTATTTTTTACAATTTACAATTTTTAGTTTTTTATGGACCCTCGACATTTTTCTCGGACCCTCGACATCTTACCCTCGACCCTCGACATTTTACCCTCGACCCTCGACCAAAACGCAAACTCGAATGTTAGGGCAAAAATATAATCTAAGGCTCTAATGCGAGGCGAACACAAAAACCGCATGAGGAGTCCGCGCAGGCCTGTCACTCATTTCCTCTGATCCAATTTCGCTTTGATCGTTGAGTCTTTCAATATTCTGACAACAAGGTAATTGATAGCTTGCACGACGCTCGATAGATCAGCCATTTTGACCAAAGTAAACCCGTCCGCAGACTAGATCCAGTCCTTTAGGATGTTACGCAACCTTGAGACATTTGATACTTTTTGGCGGGGATAGCACGCCGTTCACAAAACGAAGTCAACATTTTGCAACGGAGTCAACATTTCATCGCAATGTCAACATTTCACCACAGCGTCAAGTGAAAAGATTTCAACCATTTTATTAACGTGTTGATTTTTAAAAATCGAAATAAACTTGAATATTCGTTGTCGCGTTTTGACATCGCGTTGAAATGTTCATACTTCAAACATAAAAAAGAATGAACGTCAATATTCGACATCGTGCTTTATAATTGAAAGTTCATTTCATAAATATCGATTTCAATAACGACTGGAAAAAATTGAAATGTTGAGTGCTTAAGTTAGATGTTGAGTTCTAAAGTTGGACGTTGAATCTTAAAGTTCGATGTTGTTTGCCAAAGTTGATTTTTGGCGGGGATTGAACTCCATAAGAGTTCAGTCAGCTCGGAACACATACACAGTGTAAAATTTCAGCATATCAGTACAGATGTGAAATACTGTTTTATCCATTGTCAAATATCCTTTTAGATGTCGTGGGCTTGCTAACACTGAAATGGTTGGAGCAAAAAACAAAAAGATTGCCGGAGAACTTACAATTACCTGTCCGGATATCTTCGATAAAAAATATATCTTGATACAAAATATCGTATATACATACATAAAATATCGTAAAGTATAAATTAGCTTTCAGAAATCTCTAAAAATTCGCGAAAACCGGATTTACCAAAGCATTGTTTACATCACAACCAACTGTGAATTTACCGCGAATTCAACTGTTTGCCCCCTGAGTGACCACGTGACCCTAATATTTCCTGACAACACCTAAGCGCCCGCAAAGGTGGCTGACATCGTGAATAAGGGCTAATAAGCGCAACAAACACCCACGATTACACCCTTCATGGTAAAGGCTCAGCAAAGTATCCCCAGACCTCCGGTGGAATCGTCATATTGAAAACATTGCATACAAGGCGAATCAATCACTTGGTTTCCTCCGAAGAAATCTGAGAATTGATTCATCTAATCTAAAATCTTTAGCTTACAAGACCTTGGTTCGACCACCACTCGAATACTTTTCAGCAGCATGAGATCCCTATACCAAAGGAAATGTGAAGAAACTGGAAATGGTACAGAGACGTGCAGCTCGGTGTGTCTTAAATCGGTACAATTACGTATCAAGTGTTACTGAAATGCTACAGCAATTGCGATGGAACATCCTTGAAAAAAGGCGAAAAAAGGATAGACTAGTCATGTTCTATAAAATCCACAATGACCAAATTGGAATAGACACTGCAAAATATCTAAAGCCGCTGGGCCGAATTAGCCGTCATGTCCCCGCAATAACCAAGCTTATGAGGTCCCATTCGCTTTTACTGATTATTATAAATTATCCCACTTCCCAAGAACAATAATCGAATGGGACGATTCGCCGAACGAGACAGTGATTGCTACTTCTTTGACGGCATTCACAAACCGCCTTTAATTTAATTTAGTATAATTTCCGAGTTGAAGAGCAAGTTTTCAGCAATCTGATTGGTTGAGCGATTCGTACTATGACGTTATATTCACCGCGCTAGGCGGTGAATATAACTCTCAACCTTTTGTTTTCAAAAACAAAATTAAACTCCTCTTCGTTAAGAGACTTTAAGTTCGGAATAACACACTTCAAATGTAAGATGCGAAAATTCTGCTAAATGTAACAAAGAAATCATTTAAATTCCCGTGAAATAGTCGCTCAGGTGTCGATATATTATATGCATGAGTAGATCAAAACAACTATTGAATTTTCGCAACACTTTATTTATGTAACAGAATGGTTTCAACAACAAACCGAATTTACCACTGAGTTTGAGGGGGTAAACGAGATGAATAAATGTTTGTCGAAGTTTTACGTGACAAATGACAAATAAAATTTAACATTTTTCGGTCGATCCTTTGTTTAGGTATTTCTATAATCACCTGAGAAATTATACTAAAACAATTATTCGCCGAAGGCGAAGTGAATATTGGTGAATATTCCCCTCGACTTCGTCTCGGGGAATATTCACCAATATTCACTTCGCCTTCGGCGAATAATTGTTAATTATAATATCGTTATATTTATTTATTTATTTATTTATCTATTTATTTATATATCGACCGCTGGCCGATTTCCAATTTGCAAGAATCATCAATTATTTTGATGGAGGCAAATAAACGGTAGATAGATAGATAGAAGATAGATAGATAGATAGATAGATAGCTAAATATAGCTAGATAAAGAAGTTCAGGAAATTGGTCAAGGGGTAGACGCAACAGAGGGAAAAACTGAAATAAAAGTAGTGTAGGCCTACCTACTTCCTTTTGGAAAGTTCTAAAGTTGCGAAAAGTTGCGATATTTGATCGCTCACGTTTACGTGAACAGGAGTTCCTTAGCCTGCATAGAATGTCTGTTGTCCACGCCTCCCCCCCCCCCCCACCCCAAAGCCATTTTTTTGGTTGTTTGATCGCGCGAAAACTGGCAAAGAACAAAAACCTCGAAAACCCGACGGAAGCGCTTGCTTCCGTAGGCTAGTAGCAGCTGAAAGGTCATGCCTTTGAAAATTCAACAACTGAACAGTGGTAAGGTGAGAGCGAGCATGCAAGTAACCAGTCACCGACGACCCACGTCAACGAGTTGTGTTTTGGCCTAAATAACTGAAAAGGGCTTCATTAGGAAAACCCTCATTAGAGTAAATGCTAATGAGGGTTTTCCTCATGAAGATGATGTTGAGCAATAATTTCGTAGCTTCGCTGAAACAGAATTTCACAGACGGTGAAGTAACTGGAAGCTGTTGCTAAGCAACGCTGTCAAGAAAATGAGACAGGAAAGGGAAATGAATATAAAAATATCCAAAAATAAATTAAAGATTCTTGACTGCCAGTTGGTAAAGGAAGGTCGGAAATTGTTGTTCTATATTTGATGTTGAATGGTTTTCCAGCTTCCCCTCTTCCGCAACGAAAAGTTCGCGTTCGGGCCAGGGGCGATTAAAAAAAAAGTAAGTCCCCACATTTAAAATCCGTTTGCCTAAAAAGTGCTTGAACTGACACGCGGCAAGAAGAGAATATCCTAAATGTTCCATTCCAGTAATAGGGATACAGTCTCTTGTCGAGTTCTCGTTCTTAAAAATTACCGAGTACGCCGCGAAGAATAACAAGAAAGCACTATGAAATAATAAGAAAAGTCGACGACTGCCAGGTGGTTTTAAAACTATAAGCTTTAAACAAAAGGCAGTCAGCTGTCTCGGTGCTTTTTTTAGGGACTACAGATTTACAATGGAAATGAGTGATCACCTCGAAAACGCCGGAAAACGTTTTTCGGCTGCCCGCTAGTCTTAGTCTAGTTTACTGGTTAACAATTCTTACACCAACTGAGTTGTCTTTTGTCCTGTATACAGCGGGTACCAGCCAAAGGCTTGTTGATTCAATTCGCGCAAATTCGAATATTAAGTCATTCAAGAAAGTCGACTTTGTTTGAATCACAAAACCTGGAGCTAAGCGATCTGGAAGAGTCTCCATGGAATTCAGTTCATTTCTCGGCGACTTTAAGGTGAAATATAATTTATCTTCTTATAGATCTTTTCTGTCCGTTTAACACCTCGAGTTTGAAAAATTTCTTAATAATGCATCAGAGCTGTGCCATTTCACCATGAGACGACCCGTGATCTTTTATTCGCTCCTAACTGGTATCCGTCGGTTAAATCCACTTCCGGTTAAGTGTGTTTTCTCGCGCCGACCATGTGCTTCGATCGTGATAAACAAAGAACACGACAAATGAAGTTTCAGTTCTAAAAATGGCAAAGGTAAGTATTTAACATTTTATCGATTCTTAATTTCAGTTTAACTACTGGGTTGAAAGAACTGTTATCACTGTCAAATAAAGACGGCAAATATTAAGGACCATTAAGAATCTACCTAAGAAAGGATTTACTTTATCAAATGTCTCACTAAATAGATCTTTTTACTGAGAGATATCGTAGAAAGAATATGATTTAAAATTGCCATTTTTGCTTTATGAAGCAAATGTTAACATATGCATTGAAGAAATGATGTGTTTTCGACGCTGTAGTCTTTGATGAATCAGCAATCGCTGTGGTAAGGTGGATCAGTGCAATCACCACGTGTGGAAAAAACTGGTGAATGAATGCGTAGTAAATAAGTTTGAAAACGCGGGAATACATCCTTTGGTCTGTGCTTAGCTTATTATCTTAGATTATTTCTCAGCTTATTATCCAGTGTTGTAATACTAACAAACATAATCCCATATTTTTGTTTCATAATTTTTGTCTTTACGTGTATTTCTTTAGGGATTAAGAAATCGTCAGAAGTCGCATGAATTTATAAATAGTTTGTGATCTGATTTGTAAAGATGGAAGCTGAAGATCAATCAAAAACAAAGTTTTGTCCAGTCCTTTTCACTTTTGTGAGTTGGGAATTACAGGAGCTTTTTAAAGAGAACTTCAACCAAACTCGGACTTCAAATACGAATTGACGAAGGGTAAATTAGTACTCAGTTTTAGGCTATTTTGTTTCTGTGAACGGCTTTAGAAACTAAAGTAGGTTCTCTCTCCTCAGTTCAGTAATCTCTGTTTCGGTTTGAACATGAACTTGAAAATTTTTCTTGAAAGTGTTAACAACTAACACAAAAAGAACAAACTAAGACCGAACTTGCTTTCTCTCACTGCGTCTGCTGTTGTTTTTCTCGTTTAATTACTGAGGCTATTATTGTTCTGACAGAGAAGATATCACGCTCGCATGCGGCATTATCCACGCGAAGGAAGACGTAAAATGGCAAGAGTCGAGCTCTTCACAGCTAATTAATCATCTTCGACAGTATGATTTGCCGGTGTATGTTATTGCAAAATAAGGCTTAATCCAGGAAAACAACCACCTGGAAAATTATTAGGAAATGACTCCAAGAGACTTACTATGATTCACGTTGAAAATGAACGAAATGCGACACCACTAGTGCACTGAAACACGAGGTTCGAAATGGTTGGTGCGGATGTAGGGCGGGTTCACTGAAATAGCTAAACAATGAATATGGAGCCCAAAAAGGCCAGTTGCAAAACTCTTTTAAACGAAGTTGAAGTATCACTTGAGGAATCAAAAGTAGTTATTCATCTGCTAATATCGTTTTTGAAGGGCCTCAAACCCTCTTCAGGGTTTTTTATTTTCATCTCACGATAAAAAGTTATAACTATACACCACACTTCTCATCTCTATTCATGAATTTATCGATAAATATTGCTTTGGCCTGTGTGTGGGCGCAGCACAGCGGTAGCGTGATTCTGGCGTCTTCCTCACCGTTGCCCCCACATGAATCTTGCGTCCGCTGTTTAGGCGAATATCATGTTCTCAGCCGAGCGGTCGGTATTTGTTGAAACATGCATGACAAACGGATATGACCTTCAGATGAAACGCTTTTCATAAGTTATAACTGTTAGCATCACACTGAACTGATTCAAGGAAATTTCAAACCTGTGACATGAACTCTTTACTTTAGCGATTTCTTAGGTTGGACGAAAACGCAAAATTTGCCACTGAACAGTTCGTCTCTTAAAATAGAAATTATGATGCAAATAGTGGTCAACACTCGGGCATTTCTAGAATTTTTCCCGTAGTTGTTTTTAAAATTGTAATCCATTTGAAAATTTGTTTTTGAATGACGCATTTGCGGAGGCCTTTTTGTACCTGATATGTGAGTGGTGAAGAAACTATTTTTCTTCCGCTTCTTTTTTCCCCTAAATTTTATTGGCAAAGTCAGTAATCGATGTCGCCAATACTAGAAATACTGCAGATGAGTGGTTATCATATACTGTCATTGAAATCTCAGTGGACTGTAATCAAGTGTAAACCGGGATCAACCAGTATTATATAAAAGTCGAAGGCGCAAAAGAAAAGGCAGGCAACACAAAAATTGCCTAAAAAAGTTGCTTGTAACTGCTGAAGATGGTCAATCCGGCAGGATTTACTCCGAGTGCACCTGTAATCAAACCCAACTGATCTAGTTTCTTGGGTTAGTTTTTAATAATGCTGTGGTTACTGATCAATTTTGAAATAAAGGTGTTGTAAGCAGTTCACTTATAATAAACATTTTCTTTCCCAAATCAGTGCTGTTTAGTGTTGCACAACTGGAAAGTGCATGTCACGGCTAACTTTGAGCCGGCTATGGATCATATTTTGTGGCAGGACACAGGCGTTACACATCACAATAAACTATTTTAGTGAGAGATGGAAAGAAAACCGAATGATTTTCATTATATTATGCATATAAAAAGAGATGACGATTAGGTCAACTAAAGAGATATATAATGCTGTCTTGTTTGGTATCCCACCGATCACCTTCTTTAGGACGCCAGTGACAACAAGGGTACTTAGACGTACAGCCTCGAAAAAGTACCTCAGTCACTCTTTAAAGCTTAATTTATTGATGACGGTTTCAAATATTTGAAAAGGGGCTATCAATTTACTTTCCGAATGGGATAAGTTATGGCTTAGTGCATTTTATAAAGAACAGACATTTTTCTCCAATGATGCGGGCATAATCAGATTTTAAAACTGCATTCTCGGACAGAGACTGAACGGGGCGCACTGATTAGTGATGTGTATAACTTAAGATATATTCCAAATTGAAAAAGATCATTATAGCCAAATTTAACCCAAAGCAAAAAAAGCAACAAACAAAAGAAGCTAACAAGAATGGGAAGCAAATTACGGTAAGCACCGACTGAAATCAGCACCGAACCGAAGCAACTACTTTTTAGTTACGTTTTTAGTCTTTTGAAGCCATTTATTTCTAACAGGCCATCGAGCAAAACAAGTCCAAAATTGGTAGTAAAACAGCTGACATTTGAAGTGAGCTTCTCGTAAAAGTTTTGAGCAATATCGGAGCGAGTGGATCCACCTGTCTCTCTTTTTCTACCACACATGTGTATACACCTCTTACCCTCTTCCTCAATGGACAATGGACATTTATGGTCTTTAATTCACCTGTTAGTGTCGTGGCCCAAAACCTCGCGGGCTGGAAGGAAGGCGAGGTCAAACTAGGCACAACTCCCGAGGCTTGTATAGATGAGGTCCATTTTCAATAGACAACAACGACAAAAGATTTGCTAGCACTGACAACAAAGCATGTGCAAACATAGTTCTTTCCTCTCGTAGTTTGTATGATAAAAGTTAGGCCTAATGGAAACAGGGTGTGCGAGGAGGACGAACCGCACTGTAGAATACAACATATGTTTATAAGCTGCGGCTACGAATTTTTACGTTGTTCATTATTAACAGTGTACCAAGTTTGTTGTAGGTAGTGATAGCGTGGATCGGCAGTGCAAAATTATTTGGTGTCCAAAGTGAAAATGTTATGCAGAAATTGTTTTTAGAAGTCAGTTTTCAATGTCATGAAACTGGAACTTGAGAATGCTGTAATAAGCAAATGAATAGAAAATAATCTTCCTAAGCTGTGGTTTATTCGGCTGTGATGTAAACAGCGGATGGCTAGCTGCATGAGCATGTCATTAACTTGGCAAATCATCATGTGTCAGTTCCGTTCGGCGAGGTAAGGGAAGAGGACAGGGCTCCAACTTTGAGCTTAACGGTCATCTTTATGGATCTGGCCTGTTATGTCGGCAGTCTGAGCTCAGCTTAAGGAAATGAACATTTAACTTCGGTGTACCGAAAAAGTGGTGATATGATACCCCACCATATTGAGCAATTAGTAGGTATTTAAGGCGAGGTTTTTTTGCGGTAAGAGAAATATCACCTGTGATACTTGATCCAGCATTCTGAAGGAAGCAAAACATCAGTTTACATTGTGCAGATGGCTGAGGTGGAAAAAAGCGGAAAAGAAATTATCTGGTGTAACATATTCATTGCTAATTTGTGCTATTGTAATATTACCAATACTTGAGAGGGTTTTTCATCCCCTCACGAGGCTCTGTTACCTCGTACAATTACAGATCACAAATAGACTATTTTAAGGAGTGATGGGAAGAAAGTTGAGTAATTTAATTATTATTCATTTATAAAGTGATGACGATTGGCTAAGGGGCTATTATTTGCTGACTTGTTTTGTCTTGCAACAGCCGTGTTTAAGCCTGGAGTGTCAAAATGAAAATGTTCTTTCTTGTTTAGACTCAGCTTCTGTACCGGCGAGATAGAGGTTTGTTTATGAATAAATCCATGACGATCCCCATACGGCTCGAAATATTGCTCCATGGTGCTCTCCGTTATTCCAAAAATGTCGTGTAGCCTTGACATTTCGCATAAACATTAACCTTATCCTCCCGTTTAATCTTATCTAAACACAATTTGCGTAAAGATTTGTTTTATGAAGGCATCTCAGACAACAACTGTAGCAGACGTCACTTAATAAGTCGATAACATTTCTGTCATGGACGGAATATTTTTTGATTGTATGTATTGTTACTCTGTCAACGCGCTATTGGACGTCCACCAATAAAGAGCACAGGTCGATACAAAGAGCCCGTGATATGCAACACGACATTGCAAAACACGCCTTTTGGTGACGTAACAAGGGTTAAAAATAGAAGCGTGAGGGATTTCGGCGGGAATATAAACCCAATCTTGTTTGCTTCTCGCCAGTTGACACTGAAGACGCGTTCTGAACGTAGCATGTTCATCACATCATAGATGGTTTGTCATTGTATCTTCACAGAATAGCAAAACAAGGACTTAGAAATAACTGGACATAAAGATCAACGTTGAATCAGAGAGCATGGTTGTAATGGAAGAACACGACTTGATTTGGCCGCTCGCCCCGCTAACAGTTGTAAACATGACTGGTTCTCTCACTCAGAAGTGCACCGTTATTGACTGCCGCTCGTTTCTGTCATTTAACACAGCGCACATAAGAGGAGCCCTTAATGTTCACTGCCCACCTATCTTGAAACGGAGGCTTCACCGAGGAACGTCATCTCTAGACTGTCTACTTACTTCTCCCGAGTCGAAACGACGACTCGCGGAAGCCGAAACTTTGATTTTATACGAGGACAAAACACAAGATTGGAAAGAGTTAGAAAAGGACAACACAATGAGGATTATATACATGCTCCTCAGAAGAGAAAGAATAAACAAGAACTTATATTTCATCAAAGGTGAGTTTTGTTCATCTGTTATTCACCACTCTTCTAGTACTACGAGGCCGTGGAAATCCATTGTTAAGCTGGCCACGTGTTTACAGCCTGTGAAGATATCTTATCGCATAATTGTCACTTTCTAAAATTGCGCCTTTTTCGGGTCAAAGTTTTAGGGTATCCACTTTCAAAACTGATCAAAAAGTTAAAGCGTGAGTAAACTTGGGCTAGTTGATGATGAGCTCTCTTCGCTTGAATGAATGCGAAGTTTTGTTAAAACAGACCAAAACAAAGCAATAACGATATGAATGAACACTATAGAAAACATGAGTCCGCTTTCATCAAGAATTCATGAATGAATGACTCGTTCTTTGTCTTCAAAATGGAGGGAACTTTTATAAGCATAACAATGAACACGTGTGTAAATAGATCCTCTCTGATCCAGTTTCCCTCTTGTAAACCAATATCCCTTAAGAACGCTTCAAACCAGAGTTCACCTAATGGGCTATTAAATTGATTGCTCACTTGTGTGTTTTTTATGTGGGATAAAGCCGCATGAACGTCAAACATAAAGTTTTGAAGAATGTTTGCGGACGGATTTCCTTTACATAGTATGTTTCCGTTGCAGTTTTGAACGTGATCTTTCACTTTTGAATGTACCGTAATTTCATTTGCTTCAATCAGTCAGTTCACGAAGAATAGAAAACACGCGGAAACATGATTTCGCGAACCAAGTCACCGATCGTGCAAAACATTAAACATTTCCTTTCCCGAGGTAATTCCTGAATTACTCGAACGTCTATTTAAAGAAGTCAGCTCGGGATAGTTCCTCGATTATTTTAGCCGCTGATAGGTACAAACAGTGCCAGAATTTACCGATATTGTACAACATACCTCGTAGCCTTAAAATAGGAGTCCTTTATAACCGATGACGTCATTGTTGTTTGTTGATGAAACATGTACGTGAGCGGACATCATTACTTAATAATTATATAACAACGGGCTCCAATGTCTATTTACGCAGCTGATGGATGTCGTCACTGAGAATACGTGCCCTTTTATGAACTTAACAAAAGCCTTTCACTATTATTTAAAATTGTCACTGGCTCTATTTGTTGCGGCATATAATGTAAATGAACGCTACAAAATGTTTGACTAAATTTAAGCTGTTAACCTCTTAATCTGCAGGAGGGTTTGAAAGATTTTCATCTTCGTATCCCTCGATGTGCTACTTCGCCAAAGCGCACTCCTCGCCACAAGCAAGCTCAAGTCCTCTTGGATTAAAACTTAAAACGAAGGATGCAAGAAGACCAGTGACATACAGCCCGAGACTTCAAACAGAAATCAAAGAACACGAGTCCCAACCAGCTTCGAAAGTGAAGCAAAACGAACCAGTAGAAATATTATCGCATTTGTACCTGGGAAGCGAAATACATGCGTCACAGAAAGAGTTGCTAGGACGTTTAGGAATTACTTCTGTCGTAAATGTATCGAGGAACATTCCCAACTTCTTTGAGGACACATTTCATTACAAATCGGTTCCAGTGGACGACACTTACACTGCAGATATTGGGAAATGGTTTGAAGAAGCAGCCAAGTTTATAGGTAAGGAAGAGTTTTGATCATTTTTACATTTTAGTAACCTAAAAACTCATTATTTTTGGTGAATAACAGAAAGGTATTTTCTTCTCTGGATTGTAAATTCAAGTGAGATATTAGATTTGTTGCAAGTTGTTTTGAAAACAATGCATGGGCATGCACGACCTAAACCGCAAGAATAGAACGTGCTGCTCTCTTGAACCACAAAACTCGGAAGTCTCTTCTTTCTCAAATAACTTGCATTTATTTGAGGAACGGCTTTGTATTTGTGTAAATGCTTTGTAGGCGAATGTGCTTGTCCCGTCTTACATGTGTTTTATTCTCATTTTTATTACAGATTCAGTAAAGAACTCTAAAGGCCGTGTTTTGGTTCACTGCCAAGCTGGTATTTCCAGATCAGCGACCATCTGCCTAGCTTATCTCATCAGTAGATACAGGCTCAGGCTGGACGAAGCTTATGAATACGTCAAGAAAAGGCGCTCTATCATCTCTCCAAACTTCAATTTCATGGGACAATTATTGAACTGGGAAAGCGAGTCTCGGTTGACCGAGAGAAAAGTGCCAAACAGTGAACTCTTATCAAACACACCCACGAAAAGTTGCAGTGCCTCTCCGTTCGGGTTTTTTAGCTTTTCCCCGTTTCCTTGTGGAGCCGAGTTAACGGGTACCAAGCAAAGTTCGCCTGGACTTGTGACGTCTCCTTTGTAGCTAGGGGCATCAGATTAGTTAGTTACTGTAGAAAACATAACACCAGTAAATACTATAAGTAGGTGACATTTAAAAGTCAAGTCAATCAAGGTAGTTTACAGACAAAAAGCAACTGTCTTGCTTCGATTTTTCTGGGTAAGTTCGTTGCCCACAAGTAAGTCCAAAGACAAGTTAAGCGCAATCATAACTGCACCACAAGGCATAAACGATAAGTGCTTTCATCAAGCAATACACAAAAAATGTCATAAAACACGTTTAAATTATCGATTGCAAAAAAAATGTAAAAGTGCGTGAAATCTCATTTGGTCTTCTTATTTCGTTCACGATGAGGGTCTTTGACTCTTGTTTTTAAATTCCGACAGAGTAATTTCTACTTAGTTCAAAGATATGTAAACGAAGATATCTAAAAAATATTTATTAAATCTTAACTTAAGGAAAAAATATCGAGTCATTTTGTACAGCCGGTGTAAGTATGTTAAAATAGACAGATATAAGCATTTATTCATAAATATAATTGTTACAAATTGAAGAAAGAGAAAGTTTATTAAAAGAAAGCAACGAAAGAGTGCCAAACCTCAATGAATCGAGGCAAGAACAACTTCAAGGGCAGTATCACGGAGATTTTCGTGGTTTGCTCAAAATTCTCAAAATTCTAGCTTCAAACACATTGTTATTAAACATTCGAATCCTTTCTACATCGCTAATTCCAAGAAATATAGTGAATTTAGAGTGAAAGGACAAACCGGAATTTGTTAAGATCCATTTTTAGAGAATTGCAACAAGAAAATTCAATTTAAGGTATCAGCCAACCCAACGGGGTCGTCTGCGCGCGGATCGTTCTAGCGCTCTTTGTTTGAACACAAACCCCCATAAACCGTATATTTCTGAAAGCTGAGTAGTCATGCATACAGCTAATTCCCTTTAAAAGGTAAAAAACTTTAATGCGTTTAAAAGAGGAGGAGGTTTTTGTAAAACTAAGTGTTTTCATTCATTAAGTTCCACGCTCACCAAAAACAAACGGTAGAAAACTATTAACACGGCTTTCATTTCTTCACACGTTTGCCTAAAAAACCGTGTCTCAGATTTCTCGAAAGCGCGCTCGTTTTATTTTTACAAGCAAATATATTCGGGGATGAGAAATTATTGCCACCGCCAGTGGAAAATAGGCTATAACTTTAAAATGAAAAGACAAATTAAAATTCGCAGTCACGGTTTTGTAGGTGAGCTATCTGACAACAATTTGACCAAATTTCAGCCACACTGATCCAGGGGCTGCCGACTTGGAGTTCAAAATGCATGCACATCTCTCCTAAATTTTGATTTCGAGAAACAAGGAAAAATAGAATTTCGACCATAATGGGAATAGCGTCAAGCAAAATTGTTTTCGCTCAATAACTTGCCGTACGAAAAACATTTTTTGTGGAATTTTTTTTTAAATGAAAGCTACTCCCAAGATCTATCGAAACATATAGAAAACCAAAATTATGAAAAACGGTCAATTTTGGGTTGGCTGATACCTTAAACTTGAAAAGGTCGAGCCAATGTTTTTAACTTTGAATCGATCCCGGTCCCGGTTGTCCGCCTCCGAAATCGTATGAGTATAATTTCATTGTATTGCAGTAAACCTTTAAAGGAATTTTAACCATTATTTTACCTTTGGCATCAACCGAAAAGCGAATTTTGATTTTCAATGTGTTACTAAAAATAGCGTGATACCGCCCCTTTAACGACAAAAAGATAGAAGAAAATAAAAACAGTGTGTGAATAGATTGTTCATGAATATTCTGACTCTGGTTATGTGCAAGAACCAATTTCTCCCCCTATTTTTACAGCCTCATGATTTCGCGCCCCTCTTATCACAATTTAGTCCCTTGCGCTTCTTTCAATAACCTTTTCAAGCCCCTTGTTCCTCAATTCAACCTAACTAGAACGCTGGCCTTCGACCGACAATCTTGAAGTCTCATTCTTATTGAGGCTTAGGAGCCTATCTGGAGGGGAGGAAAGGTCACGTTTTAATCTCAATGTCTTGAAAGAGTTTATTCATTAAGTATTGGTGTAAATATTCCTAGCTGCTTGACAATCAATGTTTTGTAAGTCTTTACTTCTCTCCAGGCAGTTCCACAGGGTTCCCGAGCGCCTTGAAAGTCCTTGAATTTCAAAATAAAAATTCAAGGCCTTAAAAATCCTTGAAAATTGCAGTCGGTGCTGGAAAGTCCTTGAAATTTGTTGCCAATTTTATCCAACACTGCTTCGCAAATGTCTAATACCAAAATCAGCACACTCTCCGCTTCGCGCATCTGATGTGCATTACTTGGCTTAATTTTGCATCTCTCAATTGGAGTCCTTGAAAAATGGGAAAAGGCCTTGAAACTGAGTCCTTGAATTTTAGGTCGAAAAAAAAGTGTACGAACCCTGGTTCCATCAGTTATGATCTTTACGCTCTTATTTAGTCAAAAAAGGTGTGTCGCATTTCATGTGATCGATTTGTTCTTCACAAAATATCGATACTGAAATATTCAAGCTCTTGGACTTAAGCAGTGTTCCCCTCGATCACTTTACTCTTGTCAAAAGCTCTTTCCGGCTCTCGAATTCTATATTCATCACGTTTTGGATAACTGGCCCAAGCCAGTGTCGCCCATCAATGCAGATGCGCCCAGCTTGTTTGTGGACTTACCTTGAGCTTCAACACCAAAAAAGGTGTACTAGTAAACAAACTGAACATCCTAGAATGACCTATAATAATGCCTTGGATTGAGCCAGTTCCTATCTTGAAGTGTCATTTGCGCAGGAGTAAAAAAATTTCCTTACAAGGGGATTTCGCTCGGTTTGTTTTCCGGAAGTCAGTCCGCCAGTGTTTATCGGAATGTATGATCTTATCAAACAAGCAGGATAAAACAATAATCCAGGAGCTTCTAAAGCGACGCGAAAGTTATGAAACCTCTCTCCAGAAACATAGTTTTCAGGGGTTGATGTGTTACTGCTATGATGGTACTTAGTTTCACTTTATGAATGATCCAAAAAAAATCAGTCAAGTTTTTCACATTGCCGTCCGACTCCTTCATTACTGTTAAAACGTCTACAAAACAATAGTGAAGGGTAAGGCTATGAGTGGATCTTCTGAATACAAAGGAAAGTGGACCGTGTCTATTTTAAAACCAGCTTGCTACGAGACCTCCACTTTTCAGGCTTCATATTTTACTCGAACTCTGGAATACTGTGTTAACCTAGCCTCCCCTGATCAATTTTCCAACCTGGACCTATGACATTGTGATCCCTTTCTAGAGTAAGGCCTTGCCATCGCACTTAGCTAAAAATTTCTAATTTTTATTTTTTATGTTTTAATGATTAAGGGTTTGTGCCTCGCATGGGTCTCGTTTTCCCGTTTTGGGCAGTTTCATTGGTCTTGTCATTTTGTTAGTTGTACTTTTTTGTTTTGTCTTTTTGGTGTGTCCAATAGAGCTGTAAAACACAAAACGTTCCCACTTCATGACCGTCATACCATGCACACAACAGAGACGCCAACAAACGGAAAGATTGAAACTCAGCAGTGCTGTTTATGGATTAGTCCAGTTCGTATTTGCTTATGTATAGATGTTGCTTTCCAGATGACAGATCTGTCAATATTTCAGACAACGCCTTTTGCTGACATTTTCTCTTGCATCTTACTGTCACGTACACAGACATCTCAAGTCGGTGTAATACTTGACCTTTGTTAAATGCCCATGAGGGCTTCCTTTCCATTAGCCCATGCCAGATCAAGTCGAATATTTAGCCACTCTGTTTAAAGAGTCATTGTTGCAAAAATTTCCCTGACTTCAAGAAAAAAATTGTTTGGCGTGAATTCAACATTTTTTCAGGATATCGACTTAGCTTATGTTTTTTACAGATATTGCGCCGCTGCTTATTAACAAAATCATGAAATTTTAGTTGGTAATTGGCCACTCGCACTCACTGCCGTTCAAATGAAAGAGAACCAGACCCTGGGTACCATTAGTGTTGTGCTGTTGAAATCTTTCCTTGATTGTTCTACTGAGGCGGTTGCTCTGTTTACGATATGCGGGGAAAGCTCGGGGGTTATAGGCGGGAACAGGGGCAGGGTTACTAGAATACTTCACACGCTCCGGAGTTAATATGTGGGGCACAGAAATCCGTCTCAGTTCTAAAATAGATAGCGATGATACGTTTACCAAAGTATATTCGAGATCCTCAAAAGGCTAACTATTTCATTGTCCGACGAATCATATAGGTCGAGGTAATTTGTCCTGTACAACTGTGCGATATACCAAGCCTTACTCGCTTTTAGTCTGTGGAAAATCTTTAATCTAACGTTCATATTATGTTTCTAGGTATGCCAACTGATTCTGGTTGTTTACGTTAGCTTATCCTGTACAGTCCAACAAAATACGTTCATTAAATTTATAAGGGAGGAATGTTCGTGACGAGCGGCCGAAGCGTGCGTAATCAATGTACGCAACTGTCAAAACTCGGTCACGCCCGATAACTATTGGAAAGACATCATTTAATCTCTGAACGAAATCAGTAAGTGGTTGATCACAAGTAGAAAAGTTCTTCGATCATCACCCTACCCCAGGCCGACATTCTAATAGAGTTCTAAAGTGATGACGTCACAAAAATAAATTTTTTGAAATTATGGGATATCATATCCATGATGATGCCATATTTTTATAGAGCATCCCAAAAGACGCCCTCGTCCCAAAAATTAGCTCCGAATTGCAATTCCCGGTAGAGGTATAAGGGATCAAAGTTTGATGGCATCCCATACAAACCCTTCAAAATTTGTTTCAGTTCCTTCAGTTTAGAACTGACTCAAAATTAGAGGGATTTGCTTGGGGTAGTATCAAGTTTCAATCCTTTATATTTCGGCTGGGAATTAAAATTAAGAGCTAATTTTTGGCAAGGACCCTTTTTAAAGGATACTCCATTCGAAAATGGCGCCCAATCCCATAATTTCACAAATTTAATTTTTTGTGACGTCACACTTTAGAACTCTATTACATCTACATTGATATGTTTTAAGTTCTATTTATTTCACAGCGGTTGGAAATTAAATGCCTTCAATATCTGGGCTTGCTTGGCTGTCTAAAGGCAAGATTTAAGGTATAGCAAGGCTTAAAGTGCCTATGAAGTAAAAAATCATGTTTGCTGATTTGAAAGGCCAGTTACAAGTGAGTAAGAATGGCACATTCTTTTTTAATAATAATAATAATAATAATAATAATAATAATAATAATAATAATAATAATACAGTTCTTAAAAACGCATTATACATAAGTCTCAATGCTTTTACATAAGATTTAAAATAATTACAAGAATAAGATTAAAAATTTACTATAGGTTAAAAGCGTTTTTAAAAAGGTGTGTCTTGAGCCTGGTTTTAAAGGAATCTAAGGTCTCAGAATATCTTATAAAATCAGGAAGTTTGTTCCAGAGCCTGGGGGATACACACGCAAAGGATCTGTCGCCATAGGTGGAGGTTCTAGATCTTGGGACAGACAGATTGAAGGACCTTGAGGAACGGAGGGTGCGGACAGGTTTATAGAAAGTTAACAGATTTGCCAAGCAATCAGGAGCCAGACCATGAAGTGCTTTATCGGTAAAGAAGCTTGAAGATAGCACGCTGTTCTATAGGGAGCCAGTGCAGATTAATGAGGACTGGAGTAATATGTTCAGACTTTTTTGTTCGCGTAATAAGTCGGGCGGCAGAGTTTTGTAGTCTTTGAAGTTTTTGAAAGATCTTCTCTCATTCCCGAGTATTGAAATTTTGCTTAAAAATTGATGACGATGAATTGTTTGTTTAAGTTAAAATATACAACTTTAGACCAAATCCCAGTCCTCGTCTTGAAATTGAAAAGAAATCCCAGAGCAGTAACGGTCTGAGTTCAGGAACATGTACATGTATTCTTAGCAGGCACGTCAGTGCAGGTGAAAAATAAAATCACCAAACATTCAATAAATCAAGTCAAGAAAATAAGATGTCTTAGAAGAGTTCTTAGATTACAATGTGTCAAAGTTTCAGGGCTATGCGATATCCCGTGCGCGAGTTAATGTTATTCGGCAAAATGTATGGAGACGCCATGTTGGTGTACAGCTGAAAAACACCAACACCGCGGCCGGGAACGAGTAGCAACATCAAAAATTTACTTTGGCTATCCCAAACGCTTTCTTCTCTTGGTGAGTTTGCAAACATTCACATGCACACTACTTTTATCATTTGGCTTTTCAGACCTCAAAAACACAGGGTGAATCGTTGTTTACATGTACAAATACGTGTTTCTCAGCAGCCATCTTATGTCACGCACCGTGAAAAATCTGAAATTCAAACTGTTCTATTTTCAAAACCAAGCATGCTACCGAGCTTACAACATGCAGTGTATATTTATGATCCGGAGCAGTTTTCCCGTTATTACTCAGTCGTCTTGCGAAGCTAAAAGTTTGTTGGACGTTCCAGCAGATAGTTTTCTTGGTTTAGATGTCGGAGAAACAGTGCCGCGGGACACTTTTCCAAGAACTCTGTTGTAAAAGCGCTCTTTGTTTTGGCTTCGCGTTGCGTGACAGTCATGCGCATTAGTCTTGGGGGCGAGGCGCGTGAAATAGATTAGCCTTTGTTGTACGCCGAAATCGCAAGCACGCTCATAAAGGCCCTTTCTCTTATTTATCGGGAAAAGAGGTATGATTCTTCATTGATTTATTATTTTGTACTTCATTTTCTTACGCCGAACTAGTCTCACATGTTCTGTTTACCTTTATGTTAGCTACCGATCAAATGTCTGTAATTATCCTTTATAATGTTCTCAGTCGTCGGAGACGTTTATTAGCTTTGTCTTGGAGATCTCAAGCGTTTAAATTAGCTTAGTGTATTGTTTACGTTCTTTTCAGTTTTTACGTGCAATCATCGATCCATCAATAAATACAGTTTGGTATCATTTTAACGTTTTGGTTTGGTACTCTTGCGTAACGTAAGATGATCTGTGCGCTACAAACTCAGTAACGCAAAGTGAGTTGGGTAAGACCAACAAGAAGGTTGAAGACGCAGCGAGAGGTTGAGCAAAGGAATAGAAAACGAATTCCACAAAATATACGCCTGTTTTCGAGTAGAAAATGTTAATTTTGCAGTCGCTGATCAAGTGTGATCGTGAATAACTGGAGGGGAATAATTGCAGGGGAATAACTCAGACCTGTTCTCACCTGTTACTATCAAAACCGGCCGCCAGCTTTTCCGACAGTCGGTAATTACACGCCCGTAGCAGGGGGAGGGGTAGGACAATTTTTTTCCCTAAAGAATACCAAAAGATACCACGAAGTGTAGTATTGTTCTTTCAAACGTCATTGCGATTCTTCCAACCCGCCATTGCGATTCTTCCGACTCGCTGCAGTCTAACTCTAAGGACCGGTTCCAAGTTTGAAAAGAGGCCGGAAAACTTTGTCGTGTTAACGTCCTCCAAGAAACGTGAAATTATGAAGAAATGTACCCAAAAAGTGCGATGAATGTGCAGAGTTGATGTTTTGCATAGTAAACCTGTTGCTTTGATGTTCCCTTTGCCCGTAGCAGTCGCCGTACCACTTTAACCTCCTAATGTGTACGGCGGGGAGGAGAGGGGGGGCGGGGGGTAGGAGGGTGGAAAGGGGGAATCTGCTGAACCCCCCTAGTTATGTTGGCCTTGCTACGGGCCTAAATTGCCATTAGACATTCAATTTATTCACCTGAACAAAACAAAGGAAATAATAGGTTTCCATCTGTTATATTCAAGTTACTCTACTGAAGCGTAGGGATCGTCTTTGACTTTCTGAAGTCCGCTTTTGTTTTCTCTGAAAAGCTCGGTAGAACTTGCTAAGATCTCTTGCCATTGTATCAAGGGCTATTTTTTGTAGAGGGGGTGAGTAGGTCAGCGGATCAGCAGATTTCTCAAATACGTTTGTGGGGATGTCGGATGCAGATTTCAATTTGAATGGATCTGCGGCTTACGCAAATGTAGCGGATTGCGAATTTGTCGGATTCGTTTCCGTCACCCGTCCCTAGCCTCCCTCCTTTTTTTCGTCGCTTTGTTTTGCCTTGGTCTGCGGGTGTTACCGCGCCCCATTTACTAACGAACGCCTGGAACAGGCAAGAGAACAGGCTTAGCTCTGTAACTCTGGCTCGTATTTTCATCCCTCTCCCGTTACAAATACTCGCAAGTTAGTGACTGAGCCGAGCGAGTATCTGAATGAGTCTAGTATATTTTCCAACTTTTATCTCATGAGAACTTACTTAGAGGGTGCTGATGGGGTTAACAGTTAACTGATAATTGGCCCAAAAAATAGTAGTTAACTGATGTTTGGCCCAAAAATTAGTAGTTAACTGATAAATGAAAAGTTAACAGTTAAGTGACATTCTATTATTACACTGAATACGATTGTTGTTGAAAATAAAAGCAACAAAGTTTTATTCCCAGCCGCGAAGCTATTTCGTGACATTTACCTGTCCCGCTGCGTGACCCAGTGAATTACGCGAATTACCTGTCCCGCTGCGTGACCTTGTCACATCGTACCAGGCACAAGGGAGCGTTGACGTTGATCTCCGCGATCGCGTCGAGTGGCGTGGTCAAAGTTATTCTGAGTTCTTATCGAGTTTATGACCAAGGATCGGCATTCGAACGACACAGAGGTCGCGTACCATTTAACTCGGATAAGCACAATACAATGAAGAAAGCCTGCAGACATTTAATCGACACTATAGGAATTAACCCCGGGGAATTAAAGAACAAGTGGAAAAGTTCGGACTCGGCGCGTTTGATTTAAAGCTGTTCAGAGTAGAAAAGATCGAAGACAAGGCTTGTATCAAGATATATTCAGTGATTTAACAGAGGTTAAACAACAGACTACATTCATTGTGAGCACATGCTTTCAGCTTCTGATAATACGGGAACTCAGTGACGCAATATGTGTCACGCAACATGTCACGTCTCCCCCGGTATGAAAATGAGTAAACGAACAAAGGAATTATTGGGCCTTTAACGATAACAAAACGATATATAAACTCTGTGGAACTGTTTGTAACTGGAAACAAGGTTCAAACACTAAAGCCATGTTCCTAAGTTCCCCTTTGGTTGTTTACACAACGAAGTCCCCAAGGTAGGAAGGGCTAGTGACCAGTCTTCCTGACCGAGTTCGGATCCTTGCGTCAGGTCCTGTCTGCTCCTTGCAAGGTTCAATACATGGGAGGGCCTCGGGGTCTGATTACATGGACGGTGTGATTTCATTGAGCTCGTCGGGATGACTAGACATTTGCAGTGGCTCAGCAAGGGTTGTCCCAAGAGGCAGTTTGTTGGCGGTTTGTGTCTGGCCCCAGGCGATGAATCTGATGAATCGCGGCGAAGAGAAAGTAAGGGTACATATATATGTATTAGAGAGTCGCTCATCACCGGGCACGTGCAGAAATTACAGGATTCAGTCATGTTTCTGAGAACGGTCAGGTAAGCATCGAAGCTTTCTCCAGCTTCTTGATTGCGATCTTCGCTCGCACTGAACTGAAAGGCGTTAAAAATTTCTAAGGCGCTTTGCCCGATGGTGCAAAGAAAGAGAGCCTTCTGGTATTCTTCTCCTTGAGTTGAAATTTTCGAAACGATAGCAAAGTTAAGCCAGGTTTGTTCCCATAACTTCCATCTTTTCGCCGAACATTCGGCCAGATTGAGTGGAGGTGGCGGTTTCACTTGAGGTAATGGCGGTCGATGCATTGCCGCTGGGTTCAGCGGAACGGTTGCGGTCGCTCCAGATGAAGATTCCTCGTCGCCTATCGAAAAAACAGTAAACAGAGTAAAAACCACGACCACTGCCACCATGTATCAAGATATATTCTGTGATTTAACAGAGGTTTAGCAACAGACTACATTCATTGTGAGCACATGCTCCCAGCCTCTGATAATACGGGAACTCAGTGCCGCAATATGTGTCACGCAACATGTCACAAGGCTGAAAATTTTGCAATTGTGACAAAGGTTCAGCTGGAAATGGAGCTGCCCTTTTTGCTGGGAAGTGCAACAAGTGAGCTAAATGGTATTTTGTTTCGTCCTTTTGTTTAGAATCTTTTCGAGCAAGCGAGCGCGGGTTGACCACACGAATCTTTTCGAGCAAGCGAGCGCAGGTTGACCACACGAGCACTTTAATTTCTAATTACAGTTAAACCTGTATTAAGCGGACCCCATAGTAAATGGACACAAGCATCAATAGGTTTCGATTTCTTCCTTCTCATATTCTCCGTGTACGAACCTGTATCAAGTGGACATTTCAATAATTCAGATGATTTTCATTACGCTGTATGAAGCCACGGAGTGTTTGTATGAGAATCTAAGCAGGACCGGACCATTAGAAATAACCGGCACACTTGACTGCAGGATTTTTTTCTTCCGTTGCATGAATTTTTTTAGGCATAACCGTTTGCAGGATTTATTTAGAAAAGTTTCTCTTAAAGGAACGTTTTTAGAGACCCCTCCTAGGTGAGACCATCAAATTTTGTCAGAAGATTCCTTTACCTTGTAACTTATTGTTTTTAAATAGACTTTTTCAAGAGTAAATCGACGTTTGATTCTCACACAAGACCATACAAACGCCGTAATTTTTCACGTGGTTACCTACATTACTATTTTTCTTCTTCATATTATTATCAATTAATAATAATAATAATAATAATAATAATAATAATAATAATATTGCCTACTTGAGGAAGTGCACGAGTCAGCTTTTAATGAGATAACCAGCGAGATGATTAGAGAAGTAGCACTAAGAACGAAAGGCGCTGGAGGTCCCTAGAATGTGGACGCAATCGCTTTAGAAGGATCCTTAACCTTGCTAACAAATCGTTCAAGAAGTCTGCCTCGAATTTGTGCGATGCTCTTGCAACTCTGACCCGCCAATTGTGTACAGAGTACATCGATCCCGCGACTATCGAGCCGATTCTAGCGTGTCGTCTTATCCCGTTGGATAACGGTAACGGTGAAGTCAGGCCAATAGGTGTGGGGGAAGTAATCAGAAGAATTATTGGGAAGTGCGTGACAGTGGTGATGAAACAAGATATATTAGAATCGAGTGGCTCGCTTCAGGTTTGCGCTGGACACAAATCCGGGAGTGAAGCGGCAGTGCACGTAATAAACAGCTTATTCCAGTGCGAGGAAACCGATGCAGAACATCAGGATTGTTTGTCTAGCGGTAGCTACATTTGTAATCAATACCTACCGAGCATCAGCACGACTATTTGTAAAGGGGGTAAAGAACTCGTTTCTGCGGAGAGAACTATGCAAGGCGATCCCTTAGCTATGTGCTTGTATGCCCTGAGTCTACAGCCGCTTATCTCTCGTTTGCAGGCAGTTAGTCAAACCAAACAGTGCTGGTTTGCAAATGATGCCACTGCGTGTGGATCGTTACAGAACATCAAGGCGTGGCGGAATGAGTTGACAGGGGCCGGACCGGATTTAGGATATTATCCTAGTGCTGGAAAATGCTGGCTTGTTACAAAGCCTGATAAGGAGGAGACCGCCAAGAATATCTTTGAAGAAACGGCAATCATCATCACCACAGAAGGTCGGAAGCACCACGGTGCGGCGCTGGGCTCCAGGTCCTATTTTGAGCAGTACGTCAACGGTAAAGTCGAGGGATGAAAGGGACAGGTGACAAAATTGGCCGATTTTGCTCTGTCGCAGCCTCAGGCCTGCTACGCGGCATTAATTTTTGGATTAAAACACCACTGGACGTACTTTGTGAGAACTCTGCTTGATTTGGAAAACCTACTCGCACCTTTGGAGCGCGCAATAGCTGATGTCCTCATACCGTCCATTACAGGGCACTATTGTACACAAGCTGAAAGGGAGCTGCATGGGCATAACAAATCCGTGTCAAGTAGCAGCCTCAGAATATGTAGCATCAGCTAATATCTCTGGTCCATTGGCCTAACAAATAAAATCACAGGTGCATGAGCCACCAGACGAAATTGAAATACACACTGCTCAACGGGAGGTGTGCCTAGTGACGAATCAGTATCTGAAGGAAAAACTTGATCAGGTGAAGGGCTTGGTTTCTGGAAAAACTCTAAGAGCTGTACGTGGACCTTGCCACCCAGAAAGGTGCCTCTAGCTGGCTTACTGTTTTGCCAATTAGAGATATGAACTTTGACTTAAACAAGAGTGATTCTCGTGATGTTGTGAAACTCACGTACGACTGGGAAGTTCCTGGTACGCTCCCTGTTTGTTTTTGTGGGGACCACTTCGATGTGGATCACGCTATGATAATTATGCAAAAGGGGCGGTTTTGACATCCAACGCCATAATGAACGGAGGGATCTGGAGGCGGAAATGCTTCGCACAGTGTGCAGTGGCATTGAAATTGAACTAGTTTTGCAAGACATCACAGGAGAAGAGTTGAATAGGGGAGCCAACACTGCCCCTGATGCGCGGCTGGATATAGTGGCTAAGGGGTTCTGGTAGAAGCAGAGGTTGGCCTTTTTCGATGTGAGAATTTGTCACCCAAATGCAGACTCCTACAGGGATATGGATCCCGACCAGATTTTCAGGCAACACGAAGCAGAGAAGAAGCGACAGTACGCTAGCCGAGTTCTAGAAGTTGAGCAAGCTACATTCACTCCATTAGTTTTTAGCACGACAGGTGGAATGGCGGTGGAATGTAAGCGATACCATAGTAGTTGCTACAAAGAAGGGTGAAAACTATGCGACTACTATGTCATGGATCAGGGCAAGAGTGTCCTTTGGGTTGCTGAGATCATGCTTGAGAGGTTCGCGAGCTACGAGAAGGGTCCATCTAGAACTGTCGGACATTGACTTTGACATCGAGAAAGGACATGCAAATATTCGTTAAAGCTTTTTGACGATGTTTTTTCTTCTTATTTTTTTTATTTTCTTTGTAGACTACCATATTTGAAGTCAAAAGGAAAGGTTTTTTTAATTAAAATATTTGAAAATTTTATTGCTTGTAAAATTAGGAGCAACCAATACTTTTTATTTTAATTTCGCGTCTCGTTTTTTTTAATCAATTGAATTTTTCTGACCAAAATCAAGTCCTCTTCTTTTTAAATCGAAAGAATTCGTAAATGAATAGTTTTCTTTTTACTTATTGTATATAGGATTTTAATGTTTGTGTTAGTTATCATGTCAATTATTATTATTATTATTATTCATGCATGGCCAGGTTGGGAAGAGCACAACTCGCACTAGGGGCTAAGGTTATGTAAATTTATACAATTTATTCCTTGTTTTAGTAAAGTCCGACCCCCAAAACTGATTGGCGTGCTGAAGTAAAGAAAATTCGGGTTATGATGCAATATTTTTCGCTGTAAGAAAATGAAAGTTAATAGTTAACTAAAATTAGTAGTTAACTGACAATTGGCTAAAAAAATAGTAGTTAACTGTGTTAAGGGCGGTGCCTACTTTTGTTAGTGCGCACACATTCTGCGCATCACGTAAGCCATGGTTTAAGCGCGCGTGCGCTGGAGTTGACATTGACGCAATCAACTACGCCACCAAGTACACGACTAAAATTAAAGCAAAATTTCCGTACTGTGACCAAATCAATTTTAATGAACCCTTTACTTAAACCAGGAACACCGGAATAGCAGGATATCGCTAAGCAATAAATGTTAGCGTCTTCCACCTGAAAACCTGGCTGTTATCTTTCGGAAATTACACTGAAACCCAACTGTAATCATGTACCTGCAGATGGCGTAGTGCGCGCACAAAAACGCAAATGTCTTACTTACTGGGGAGGTGACGGGAAAAAATGTAACGGGCACCGTAAAAGTTTTCAAAAAAGATCAATAACTTTAAAAAACGCGTGGTTACCCCTACATTTTATGTTGCGAAATGGAAGTGGCAAGCCTTTTCAACTTATGATTAGTTTCTGGTTGTGAGCAAAACGAATTTAGACTGTATTTTAGCTGAACCAGAGGAATGCTGTCAGAGACACTAAAAGCGCTTTTGCAACGATTTTGTTGTTAAAAATGTACTAAAATTGATTTTAATGTTGCCATTTGCCATATAGTTTAAAGATCTTTTAAAATGTGTCTGCCTTTCTGTACCAGTAAAGGCGAATTCTAAGGAAATCTGTGAGGAAATATCATTTCCCTCTTTTTTCAGAAAAATTCTGATGTCAGCATTTTTGTTGAGATTCAAGGCTAATTATCTCGAAAAACTGCTTGGCTACCCCTATTTTTTCTTTGTGGATTCCAATAGCCCTTGCAAAGATCTACTTTTTCGGCGTGGTCCTAACCTGGCGCAAAAACCTTTGTATTTAGTAGGCACCGTGCTGAACTGATAACTGACATAACTAGGTACCCCCGTTAGTACCCTTTACTTATGGTGACATATCAGTTACTTGCAAAAAGATGGAAATCCGAGAGGCAGAGTTGCACCATTTTAGCGATGAATCCTCGTGACCGCTGAAGAAGCTGCAGGTCTCTTCTAGATACTAGATTGGTAAGAGGGAATGGGGACCACCTATTTGCTGTTAAGGACGTTGAAGGAAAAGAAGGTGGGGCTGTTTCCAAATACCAGTTCAAGCAACCAATTGGCCTTTGCGTGGAGTTTAAGTACGTTGTGTATGTTTGCGTCGCACAGTCAAACTGTTTGAAAATAACTTCATCTCTTTCCGATACAGTACAGCAATTCTCAGAAGCTGCTTTCTCTGAGCATATATTAGAAAGGACAAAGCGCTCCAGCAAGAACCTTGCCACAGGCTAGAATGTCACGAAGTATCCACGAAGTCTGGGGACATTCAAATTTGAACGTGATTTATACTGTAACCGTTAAGTATAAAACTAGTTCTTTCATCGATCTTGTTAAATCCCCGATGAAGTCTGTTTGATCGGATGAAACCCGTCGGATAATATACAAAGCTGACAAGATCTGTTGCTGTGTGCTGCTCACTAGTTTTTATTAAAGTAAATAATTTTAATAATAATAATAATAATAATAATAATAATAATAATAATAAATGGTTAGTACAAATATTACCCAATCCCCCACCCCCTCGGGGGTGTGATTTCCCTCAAATCTCCTTCTTTTCCCGACTAATCTCCACCTTGTCCCGGGGTGGGGGTTTTCATTGACTCCTGCATTAGTAAGATGTTCAACCTAGGGCCAATTGATTTCTGGTTGGCACATGAATGGTCTCGCATTTGATAGCATGGTTTTGTATTTTTCTACGGATAACTTATACTGTAAACACAGAAAAAAGCGAGAAAATAAAACTTGCTACCTTCCCTCTATTCATTCTGCCAATTCGTTTACGAGTACAGCAGTGTCCGCCGAGTCAGCCATCCTGCTCAACCACATGTGTTAGTGCTTTGAGCCCGCAATAAATCTAGCAGCAGTCTACAAATGAGCGCCAGAGTTGGCGCCAGAGAAGAAAGTCGTGCCATAGAAAAAACAGTCGCGCCAGCAGAGAAAGGTCGCACCAGAAAAAAATAAGTCGTGCCAAAGGTAAGAAAGTGTTCGCCAAAAGAAAAAAAAGGATACATCCACAATATGATGCTGTACACGGGTGTGATAGCACTAACAGGGCCCCGTAGAAACAGGAGTGATCCGCGAAACGCGCACTCCTCGCACTGGGGAGTAGTTCTCAATCTCCCTCTCTTCCCTGACGCCTGGAACGCCTGGAGGATAAACTTCCAGGTTCGGCCAATAAGACTTCACCGCGTAGAAAAATATAAATGGCGGCAAATCATTCGGGACATGAATTGAGGATATTCCTGTTTACGTGTGAATCTAATTTGCCTTTGTTTCTTCCGCCTGAATTGAGCTCAGCTGTCTGCGTAGATAAAGGAACTGCGGAAACATGCAGTTTGATGTTCGAAGGTACGACTTTATCCGGCTTTGTGTTTGGTAATAATTTATTGTCCACATCGTCTGATGCAAATTGTGCTCATACTCAACGTACATGTAAACTAATGTAACCCAACCAGCCACGTGTCAAAACAAGCCGAATTGTCGGTTTATGTACAGGGAATTTAATCCAGTGCTCTAGTTTGATGCCAAAAACTTTAGGCACCTCATTTGCCACGAGATGAACGTTCCGTTTCGACGTTAAACGTTTTATTACGTTCCGATTCACGGCCCGTTTTTTGTCTGTGATCCAAATATGCTATCGGCGACGTTAAGCGGAAGCTATTTTCCTCACCTATTAAGTTTGTAAGTTAAATAATAAAACAAATCTGTTTGTTATCTAGCTTATTCACCTGTTGTTTTTCATTTAAATGGGTGCTAACACTAAATGCAGAGAAATGAGGCAGGCAAGCGTGTATCTATATATTAAACAAGTTGATTTAAGCAGATGCTGTTAATGATATGTATGGCTTTAGATAATTGTAGAGTAATTTAACTGACTTTACTAGTATTTTTACTAGTTGTTTGTGATAGATGTTTGAAGGTTGTTTGATGACAAGCTGAAAGCATTCTATAAACAACTTTACACTGTTAAAAACTGTTATTATCATTTTTACTGCCCATGATTAAGATTGTTATGATTATTATTACCAATGGTATTTACAATTTTAATCTTTTGGATAAACTTATGGATACCTCATATACCTTCTACTTCTGCAATGGAAAAGTGGTAGCAACATAACATTGATACATTATCGGCTATATCAATCAAGAAATTGTGTTGAAGTCAGGGCTTAACTCTAGCCCTATGACCAAAATTTAAATTCGGAAAGATTTCCACATAGCCCCATATATTAATTATACATGCATTTTGTGACTCAAACTCTATTCGTTTTTGGAACAGGGTTAGTATGACAGTAATGCATGTATAAATAAGGTATGGGACTGTGCGGAAATTGGCACAAGTGATAGCCATGCATAGGACATTGAAAAAAATGCAATAAAAAGATGGGGTCACCATGCTTGTTTTTGCCCTGCACTGATGCCCGTTATTCTAAGTGCTTTTTGCTGAGTTGCACGAGAAATGTACAAAACTTTATCAATTGGAAAAATTGCAAATTGCAGTGCAAAAACAATGAATATTACTGAAATGTAGGGCCTATTCGTCTTTCTTGGATATAATCTTTCAGAAAAGTGATTTTAAATTGCCTGATGTTGCAAATAATGTAAGGAATTTGGACCGCGATCTCATATTCTCATACTCCTCCCTAGCTTCAAATGCAGAGTTTTGCTTCATTTATAAATACACAAATTCTACTACCCAACTTTTTTTCTTCTTGAAATATGTTTTTCCTGTACTTATTACAAGCAAATGACACCAATTAACGTGCTCGTTTGGGAGAAAATCGCCATTCACCTATTTCTAGGAGATCAGTCCTTCAGAAAACCTGCAGTGTTTTCAACATGCATGCACTCATGCATGTGCTGCTGACGCAAGGAATTGTGTGCAATGCAATTCAGGAGAATCACCTTAAATTCTTATTTGTTGCCCTTACACATTTCCTATAGACTGAAGTAGTAGGGAGAAATAATTTTATTGATAAAATATCAAGCAAACTCACCCTGTATGATCCTGTCCTTACAGTAATTCTTGTGACCACTTTGTTTTATTAAGCGTTGGTATTACAAGGAGAAATTTGATGCTGATCAAAGGGTTAGAGGCTTAAAAGAACAACACCAGGGAGCTTAAGCAATGAGGACAGCAACAGCAATGAGAGCGCCACAAAACAATAGGCTTAATGAGCAAAAACAGCACTCTGCACGTGTGTTTTACATTTTGGTACATTTCATTGCCGTCCTTTGCAAAACAACAACGTGATATGACCAAAATTTTAGGTTTTCTCAAGAATGTGAGCGCATGACATCAAGTTTTTCTTTCTTTTTTTTTTTTGCTTTTACACCGTTCACAGTAATTTAGACCCTGGACAGCTTGCCAGCAATTTTCATGTTAAGCAAATTGGAATAAACAGGAAAAAGTTATGAAAACGAGAAGTCATATTTTGAAATGACGTTCTCGTTGCTGTCACTGTCATCGTTGCTTAAGCTCTCTACTGTCATGAATGCATCTTCAGTTTTTTGAGGAAGAAAATTAAAAAAAACCAGCACTGTTTGTTACAAAATCTTAGTGATTGGATAGTAGTTATATTGATGTTGGAGAAACACTTTGAACAAAAACAATTATATTAGGCAGTATGATTAAACAAACCAACATTTACCATTGCAGATTTGATGTCTACAGAAAAATCCCCAAGGATTTAACTGAACCCACATATACAGGCGCAGTTAGTAAGTTTTCTATATTCAAATGCTTGGTTTCCTTTGTTTGTGTTTTCTGAATGATAGCCATGTTATGAGGTCAAAATCAAATTGAAATCATTTTATTTACATGTAAGCATAAGGAGTGGTTGCCCAATCTCCTGAGCCAGGGGCTCATGTATTAAATGCGCGAGCATTCCGGATTGAATTGGAATTTAGAAGTGATGGTTTTTGAGGAGAGGGGAAAACTGGAACACCTGGAGAAAAACCTCATAGCAGAGAAAACAACCAACAACAAACTCAACCCACATATGATGTCAAGTCCACCAACATTGGTGGAAGGCGAGTGCTCTCACCATTGCACCATCCCTGCTCCCCAGCACCATCCCCTGCTCCCCAGGTGTTAACATGTATGACTGAAGAGCTTACAAAAGATTGTTAGATTGGCACAGTGATCCAAAACAAGATAAACCATTCATTACATCTAATATTATTATTCTAATGTCTCAACAGTTTCCATATGCAGTGCCTTGTTCATACTATTCCTGTTACTATCAGAGTTCTACAGCTTCATAAGCACAGAGCTGTAAGTACAGTGTGAATAATGTTCTGCCTCTTGAGCTAATTGCAAATTACAAGATTTACATGAATTCATACCCAGTGATTTGCTGGTGCCAAAATGGTTTTATACTCATACCAAAAGTAAATACAGTGTAATAGTAAAATGAAGAACTCTGGACAGTAGCATTACAACTTCACACCAATTTAAAAGTGTCATTTAGAAATGGGTAATACCGCTGAATTTTTGTTGTCCGAAGGCTCTCTTTATTCCTTTGGCTGTTCACTTTTGCAGCCTCCGAGGATGTGGCAAATGAATTTGGTTTTTTCTGGTTGAGAACTGGTGAGAACTGATGCAGGAAGACCCTTAAGGGAATTCAAAAGACTGGAACAATAGGCCAACTTTTGAACATATCCTTTTGTTCTTGAAATTTGAAGGAACTTTGAAGAATCACTGCAGGCATTTTTTATGGTTTTAAGTTCCTCGCTAAGTACTTTCAACTCTTGTTTATCTTAATGAAACACAAGTGTTTTTAAAGCTTAAAAAGGGGCCTTAAACATGGTGGTCTCTGTAAGTCGAGATTCTGTATTTTCAGATATTTTTCATTGCATGGCACTTTAAAATACCAAAGCTTTGATATTCATATACTTGTGAATGTGTAGTGTGTCTGGAGTACCACCTTACAGATAGGTTGTTGAAGGTTACTTTTTTTCTCGTATTCATATTCCCTAAGGAAGATGTTCTAGGAGCCATGAAAATAGTTGAAACATTGTAATTCATTGTAAGAAGCTGTAAGAAACCAGGATGAGTGGCGGTTCAAAGTCCTCAGACCCATCAAGTTGGGCAAAGTGTCATTCTTGTTTGCATGGTGGTGAAATAGAATAAAAATGCGATTTTGAACACAATTAGCCTTCTGTGACTTGAGCTTACAGCTTGTGCTTATTACCTTTGAAGGTGTGAGAACTGCGGATGGAAATATGAGAGTGGATTTTATTTTGAGAGCAACAAGAAGAGATTTCCAAAAAACTTTGAGTCCTTGATCAACATTGGCTTGAATGTCTGAGGCCAAGTTTCCATATGCAATGAGCTATCGATTCTAATTCTCATTTACTTTATCTTAATTGAATACATCAGTAATTAAGTGGCCATCGCGTAGCAACGTGCCGCTTCTAGTTATACCCATTTATTTTTGTCGTGTCCGTTGTGAGGCCTGGGTCCCGCTCGGCCAGAGCTGCAAGAAATTTTATTTTGTTCCGCCTGTACTGAGATTTGATCGTGCCACCTCAGAACAGAATCTCAGATCAAAAGTTCACTCTCTGGGCTTATCACTTGCACCACTCAGACATCAGGTAACAACTCCTGACAATTTTACAATACTTAAAGCATGGTAGTCATGCATCTGGTTTGTCATGCAAACAAAGACCCTTTGTGTTTACTCGAGAAAGGATTGACAAATTCGAGAATATCCAAGAATTTATCTGATCTTAACTGTGATATTATCATTAGAAGGTGTTAAGCGATTCCCAAGACCTTTGTTGCTTTTTAAACTTAGGCTGTATTGTATGCTGGGCATAGCATATGAAATGTAAACCACAGCTTGATTTTAAAATATGTTGCGACACAAATTCTGTTCAGGGACAGCCACAGATCGCTTCCAATTCTAAACAGTCCATTGATGGGACTGTTTAAAAATCACCATACGGTCAAAGAGGGCTCCAAAGTGACCATTCATCCTGTTGTTAATGTTGGCCGGGGATCATTGACATCACCCAATCTGACACGCAGGTAAATTCCCCAGAGACCAGATATGGACAAGCAATTCTTTCATGAATTTATTAAATCAAAGAAAAATCTATCCAACCGATCCACAGACTTCAAATGGATTCAGGGTCCGAAATTGCGCCTTTCTGGTCGCCAATGCGACTAAAAATTGAGTGCTGGCAACTGGAATTTCATAGCTGGTCGCCAGCTGGTGACTTATAAAGCTGATTGTTATTGTGGACTTTCAACATTCAGAGAAAGTGATTTATAAGAATAAACCTTGAAGCTATTTGCCAACAGATGTCTTACTTTTTGTCCTGTTGATGTTTTTTAATTAAAAGTGAAACAAATGTTCCAGTTAATCTACCTCCACAACAGTATGATCCACTACGATCGGTACGAGTTGAACGTTTCCAAGCCTCTATGTTTTTTTCAGTGGTTTCCACTGACGTACAGTAAATACATTGAATATGGGGAATTATAGTGTGTCCATATATGTCTACAGAACTATGCACAGCTGTAGTACACTAAATTTGCCATATATAACGCCTTCAAATACGTATTGCAGGTGCACAAAGCCAGATGCTCTCGTGTTATCCTCTACAATAAAATGGTGCAATGCAGAAGCTCCTTCCCCTTCCTTTATACACCAGGCCCAGGTTGTTCAAACGTCGGATAGCGCTATCCACCAGATAAATCACTATCCAGCGGATAAGTACTAGGAAAGCTAATTGCACTATCCACTGGATAGATATTTATCCGGTGGATAGCGCTATACAGCCGTTGAACAACCGCGGCCAGGCCCGGTTGTTCAAAGGCTGGATAGCGCTATCCACCGGATAAATATCTATCCAGTGGATAGTGGAATTAGCTTTCCCATTACTTATCCGCTGGATAGTGATTTATCCGGTGGATAGTGCTATCCAACGTTTGAACAACCGGGGCCAGGTAAACATTATTTCGGTGGACTGGTACGAGTAATGTGGCACGGTTGTGGCCTGGTAAGAGTAACATGGCGGCTTGACTCGCATTTATGTTTCGTGGCAGTTACGGAAGAAATAGAGTTTTGAAATAATCATTGCAGTCATGAGCAGATGGCTTTCTGTACTTGCGTTCTAGGAAAAGTAACTTGTTGGAAAAAAAAATGAATAAGTACTTCACTCATAAACGTACGGATGCTTTCTGTATCCGGAACGGGAAATAGTGCAATTTTTCAGCAGAAAAATGTCCATACCATGCATTTTTTTTAGTTAAATTTTTTTTTTAAAAAAGGGAGGGGGGATATTTGGCGACTACATGTACAATTTCCCCTGTGGCAACCAAAAATTCATATTTGATTGCCAGTTGGCGCCTACATAAAAAAGTTAATTTCGGACCCTGGGATTATATCAGGCATTAGTGATTATGATGTAGTTGATTTGTAAGAAAATCACCAAATTCTCTTAAAAAATTACATTCGAACCTAGTCCTTGGAATGATCTGAAATGATGGTGCAATATTAATTTTATCTCAGCTGTAATCATTTTGTGTCATTTAACAAATTGATAGTCATGCATGACGGTCCATAGTGCCGATAGCCACAGATTGCTTCGTATTCTACGGCCAGTGTTAAATGCAGCTTGATTTCAAAAACAATGTATAAAGGTATACGGAATTGCACAACACATCTTGATGAAAATATCATAACTTGTATGTGTGTGATTAAATCGTCGATTTACCCGACTTAACAAAGAACAGCCGGACATTTGGTGTTTGGGCTGTTTGTTTCTACTAAATACCCACTGAATCTCCATGTAAAATTTTAAACTTGCTCTAATGCTCAATGATTAGTAAAAATAATACTTTAAAAAAAAAGCAGAACGAAAACAAAAATATCAAAGATAAGTTGCTATTGTCCAGATTTGAACCCGGGCTACGCGATCGTAAGGAGAAAGACGTACCTTACAGCCAAGCTCTCTATGAACAGGTAATGAGGTGAAAATTGGCTATTTATTACAAATGACTAGGTACAAATAACCATTCTGCTCACGGACTGTTTCAGAAAAGATAGGATTGTTTAGAATTGGTCACAAGGTCAAAGAAACCTCCAAAGTGACCATTCAACCTGTTGTTTACTTTGGGAATCACTGACATGATGGAATTCATAGATTAAATCGAAGAAAAATTTATTGAAGCGATCCAAGGACTTGAAACTGATTATATCAGGCCTTAATGACTGTGATTATGTTTATTTGTAAGACAGTGGCCAAATTCTCTTGAAAAGTGAGAACTGCAGAATTAAAGTGGTGATGCAATATTTATCTCAGTTCAAATCATTTTGTGTCATGTAATAAATTAATTGTCACACATCACGCTACTAAAAGTGTCTTGGACAGAATTATTTACTCAAAATTTTAAATTACAATTGACCTGAACTACATTCTAAGGATAAAGGCGGTCCAAATGGCCAAAACGGCTGCTTCAAAATTCGGAGAATTTCTTGTTGAAAATTTAACATGAATAAAGCATTAAGATTTTTGGTACTTCAGTGTGTCATGTGTGACAACTTCCTTAGTTGGAAAGCATCGGAAAGGACAGACGAGAGGGCCCTTGGACACCTAGTGATGCCTACACGATGTTATTGCTTTCACAGGGTTAAGCACTGACAACAGTGATTAGGGTTAAGCACTGACAATGGTGATTAGGGTTAAGCACTGAAAATAGTGATTAGAGCTAAGCAATGACTATAGAGATTAGGGTTAAGCCTTGAGAGTAGTGGTTAGGGTTAAGGACCACCCAAATTTGGTTAGCTTTTATTTACAGTTAGGATTGTCACTATTAGTATTTATATTGGACTCATTATCAGCAGAAATTCCCTCAGTGGTACCGGTCCTATGGTAAGACGTTGGAGTGTGAACCTTGCGGTCCTGGGTTTGACTCCCAAATTCTTTTTTCTTATTTAAATTGAAGAGACTTAGACTTTCATGAATTTCTTTAGTAGAAATGTCATGTAAGCTTAAGTGACAGGGAAAGGGCCCTGTTGTCTATCCCTTCCAATACCTTCCTCTTTAGTTGGACACAATAACAACCAACAAGAACTGACCAATGATACTGTAACATGTGGTTGGCATCTCACACTGTCTTCTGAAGGCAAAGTGAATGATTTTTCAATGTTTACCCAGGGAGCAGTTGGTTTCTCCAATGTTTTTATTTAACATGGGAAAATATTTTTGGAAATTCGTGATAATGGTGGCAAAGACAACTAGAGGTAAAAATTAGGCACTGTCCATATGTTCTGTGTCATAGTTCCAGTATGAAAACTTCTGACAAGCACAATCATCTGGATTTACAAATCTCTGTTTTCAAAAACATTTAAGATTGTCAATCGTCAGTGTGGTAGTGATAAAGTTGGGGATCAGACTGTATAAAAATAGTAAACATCCAAACATTTACTCTTAAAAAGACTAAAATAACATTATCACTGTATAGAAAAAAATATGTTATTATATATACAAGCAAATGATATGTTAGTAAGTTGGTTACCATGAAGAAACTACAGTTTATTTTTCTGGAAGTGAATGAGTGGGAAGTTTAAGCCTGTTACAGATGTAGCTGGGGAGCAGGGTTGGCGCAGTGGTGAGAACGCTCGCCTTCCACCAGTGTGTCCTGGGTTCGATTCCTGGACTTAGTGTCATAAGTGGGCTGAGTTTGTTGGTTCTCTACTCTGCTCCGAGAGGTTTTTCTCCGGGTACTCCGGTTTTCCCCTCTCCTAAAAAACCAACATTTGATTTGATTTGATATGATTTGATTTGATTTGATTTAGAGTTTATTTGACTTTGAGGGCCATGGAGTCATCAGTGTCTTAGGACTACTGTTGAGTGTTTCACCCTCTTTAAATAAAGCCTATTATTTATTTATTATTTAGAACCAAGTCTTGTGAATTTACCAATATGCTCAGTCCCTTTGCAATGATGCTACTTTGTATTTAAACTAGTACACACATTTTTGACCTGTGGGTATGATGTCAAATACAAAGTATAAAGCAATAATTAGTACGTAGATGTATGCTACAGTGTACCATTATGATTTTTATCTTTTTAACAATCATTGCAGTGTAAGTGAACTATTTGTGGATAACCCAAGTGAAAATGACAGACTAGGTGTAAACGTTAACATAACCTTGCCAAGAATGAGGTGTGAATGTAAGTACATTTTATTAGGAAATTATTGAGCAAAATACACATGTAAGGATAAAAATGAGCGAAAAAAGTTTAACACAACGTTTCGATGACTCCATGTCATCATTGTCAAGTGAAAAGAGAATAAAAAATTTCACAGCTTAATATAGCGTGCGAGGTGATAGAACATAAAGTATGCATGTAAAAGGTGACAAATTTAGATAAGTGACAAATTTAAATAAATAGTTTTGCGCGTATGGAGTTTTGCGCGTATGGAGTCAGACTCCATACGCGCAATATAAACTATTTATTTAAATTTGTCACTTATCTGAATTTGTCACCTTTTACATGCATACTTTATGTTCTATCACCGCGCACGCTATATTAAGCTGTGAAATTTTTTATTCTCTTTTCATTTGACAATGATGACATGGAGTCATCGAAACGTTGTGTTAAATTTTTTTCGCTCATTTTTATCCTTAGATGTTTAACTAAATGTAATCTTATTCGAAAATACACATGTGCACTGAAATATATTATACAAATCTTCATTTCTACATGTGTCGGTGTCTGTATGTGTCAAGTATCAGATAATATAATTTTGGGTTAAAATTAAATGTGAAAGCTGAGACACCTAACAGCTAGCAAGCAAACACTCTCATTCCAAGGTTGTTAGTTGATCTTATCATTAGAATGATTAACATGTGAACGTACAGTGTGAATCTCCTTATTATTTTTGTTTTTTTCTCATATAGATCTTGGTCTTGATATCCAAGATGAGATGGGAAGGTAAGGTGACTTCAGAGACTGTGACCTTATCAAAACCATAGAAAAATACTAGTTATGCAATGCTTTAGAGCAGTACACTGCACATGCTTTCTTGGTGTATGCAGAATCCATCAGGTGAGCGCACACGCAAAGAAAATACAAATGACAGTGGGGTATTCCATGGTGTATTAGAAAGCTTTGCACAGCTATTTTGTAACATGTCATAGAAAATACAAAGCCCTGTACAATAATTAATACAGTACATGATGGGAAGGGTCAATCCAATACATTGTACTGATGAATATACAGTGACTTTCCTGGGGAGCAGATGGCATAGTGTTGAGAGCACTCGTCTCCCAACAGTGTATCCTCTCTGATTCGGTGTCTCATGTAGGCTGAGTTTGTTTGTTCTCTTCCTTGCTCCAAGAGGTTTTTCTCTGGGTACTCCGGTTTTCCCCTCTCCCCAAAACCAACATTTTTCCCACACTGTCCCACAAGCTTACAGCTTTAAAAATTGTAACCGTGTGTAAATAAAGTTTCTTTACCTTTTTATACCTTTACTCTGATTGGCTGTATTTTCCATGGTATTGCATAAACATTGATTGTACATGTATGTATTTAGAAAGTATGCTTGCCTTTTGTTGGCTAGAATTTGTTATGGACATTTGAAAGAGAACAGGAAAATGGGCTAATTTTTGAGTCTGGGGGATGGGCTAGCCCATCCCCCAGACTCAAAAATTGGAAGGGAGGTAGATAGACAACTAAGGTACAGTGGACTAACAACTTAAGATCTCTAAATGTCATGCCTTCAGGTTAATTTTGTTTTGCAATCTAAGATTTTTACCCCAATCAACTCGTGTAGCTGTGGTTCTGTTATGCTATTTATAATGACCTGATTGTGTTGATTCAACTTGGGTTTCAGTCCAATCTTTTTGTCATGTGGTCAGATATGGACAAGTGGCAGATTTGATTTCAGCTTCAAAATAAGTACGAAAGGCAGTGACAGTCACCTTTTCGTTTTTAGTATTACTGATAATTTAACAAAATTTCATTTCAACAGACATGAAGTGGGTTTTCAAGAGAATACACGCAAAGAGGAAATAAATAATGGAGGTAAGAAGACCTGAAGGTGATTACATATACATATAGCTGGTGCCAATGAGTGCAATAAAATGTGTGTGAGCAAGTCATGATTAGTTTGGGTTTTACTTGGCATTGTTTGAGAAAGAAGCACAACTTTAGCCACCCAATGACATAGTAAAAAAATTCTAATTACCGGTACCAAAATTATGATAGAACGAATTTTCATGAGCCAGTAATGTAATACGACTCTGACACTTGCCTTGCAGAGGGGTGCATCTTCTTTGGTCAGTTTAATATCAATAAGGTAGGTATTCATGTGAAGCAAAGAAGGCAATGTTTGTCTGTATCACTGATGTATGGCTGCAACGAAGCTCCTCCCAGAATACAATGTTTACCAAGCATTCATCTGAACCTATTCCCAGCTCCTTAAAGCACATGGTGAAGGTTAATTACCATTTTTATTCCTTAGTTGCTGAAATCTTTTCTGTTTATTTGTCTTCAGTTAACTTATACTCTTGGATGGTGGCATTTGTATGTGAAGTCACTGTGTTCATTGTTTTAGGTTCCTGGAAATTTCCACGTGTCCACCCACGGAGCTGGTCAACAGGTATGATGAAAAACAATATTGTCCAGCCAAAGTGGTAACCTTTTCTTTAATGTTTTGTCAGCCAACACTTGTTCTGTTTGTGTACTTGGAATGGAAAGATTCTGGCACAATTTGCTCCATGTTTTGGTGACTATCGATCCGTCAAAAGCATTGTTGGTTTTATTTGATCCACAGCCTAATAACCCAGACATGTCTCACATTGTCAACTCTATTAACTTTGGAACAGAAATAACGGTAACTTGATTTGATTGTTAGTTGATTTTTTACTCTTATTAAATTGTAATTTTAGCTTTTTTATTCCGTTTTTAATCTTGTTATGCGCATTTGAACATTATGGAATTTGCGCATTAAAACTATTACATTATTGTTATTATTATTATTTTGATTGTGTTTATAAGTTTCTCCTTTAGCTGCTTGCATTTAAGAAAGGTGCATGTGCTATAGATACAATACTGTGTTCTGTTTGAAGTGTTTCTGTCAAATAGTATTATTTGGCGCAATGGTTTTGCAGATTGCCACAGACAGCTGTAAATGCTTATTACAGGCCTCCGTTTTCCATACTCATACAAACCCGCGATCAGGTGTTCTTTTATGGGGCAGGTTTTCACGTTCAATGCCCAAAAAGAACGCCTGGTGGTGGGTTATACTCATACACCTGTAAACGTCTCTGAAGTTTTGTAATACATGGAAGATGCCTGCTGAATTCTTTATTGTTTCTGTGTAGAATAAGAATCTTCTGTGTACAAAAGATAGTTAGGATCCAGTTTTGTAAGATGACTCTTTCCCTAGGTAGTTAAGTGAGAGCAATCTAAGATATGGTAAACATCAGTATCATTCAGTTACACGAGGCTGAACAAACCGTTTTCCTTGCAGGAAAAAATTCCAGGTGCTTTTGTTGCACTAAAAGGACGGGACAAAGGAGATTCAAATAGTAAGTAGATAAGAAGGTTGAGCCTTGTGTTTAGTATTTGTTGGTTTGTTTATTTGTTTGAATTATTTGCGTTTTGATTTGAAGGTTTGTCCTCGCATGACTATGTGTTGAAGATTGTACCCACAATCTATGAGAAACTGGATGGAACTACAACATTCACCTACCAGTATACATGGGCTTATAAGGTCAGAACTGCCACTGCCTTGCTAACCCTTTACATCCCAATACTGACCATTGTGTAACTTCTCCTTACCATCATTACATCATTACATGCAGTTTGGTAGTAGCACAGGGCTTGACGTGACAATACCTGGGTTGTCAATAGATTTTTAAGTAGGAGGTGATGTCTGATAAAGTAGGAGGCTCTTCAGCAAAGCCAGAAGAAACAAAACAAACCAGGGTTTTCAATAAGAATCAGAGTACAGTAGGTGGCAAACGTTTAGGAGTAGGCGGAGAAGCTACAACTTTGTTCCATGCTATTCATAACACTTTTTTTGAGGTGAGTTCTTAATCAAAGTAGGCGGCAAATCATGTGAAGTAGACGGCGAGTTTCGCCGGCCGCCGGCCCTTATTGAAAACACTGAATACAGGAAATGGCCACCAGGGATCATTTGAGTCAACGTTCATACAAATTATCCGTTCGAATAATGTATGAAATATTTGAGAACTGTAAAAGAATACACATGTTGATACTCGGATAAAAGGGTTAACTTTCGAACCGCAGGCCAAAAGAGATGGTTATATGTGTAAGAAAGACAACTCGACCCCTTCCTAGCACGGCCACAGGCTCGGGACAGCATACGTCCATGAGTAAGGGACCGACTGCACTTGATTTAATTGTGTCCTGTTGGTTGCATCCAGAGCTATTTGGATACAATTATCAAATAATAAACTTTTTTCTCTTTGGAGCCTGCTTACTGCAACAGGAGCACTGCAATAATGTTCTTATTATCACAGCCATCAATTACGGGAATAAATAAAGTTTTAAAAATGTGATGGCACAATCTTTTTCTTCGTTTTGTTTTGTTTTTTGATTTTGCGATTCCCGTCTATTGGCATTCATTCATTTTGCCCTTTTATCGAAAGGGCTTCCCTATTTTTTTAGTATATACTTCTTTCTTTGTTCCAGGGTTAGTAGATCCTATATTATTAAATTAAAAAAGTTTGGTCGGGGTATTTATACTTTTGTTATACTCCATTTTCGTTATTGTGTTCTACATTGTAGGATTATGTTGCTTACGGGCATGGAGGTCGGATTTTGCCTGGTAGGGAAATTTGTTGTTTGTGTTACGGGTAAAGTTTTATTGTACAGCTCTTTCGTTGTCGGGAGACCTGCGCGACGAACCCGCATGTTGGTAGGGGTTACTTATCCGTAAACTGTCCCAAACTCAGCTTGACCCACCTTTCACATAGCAAACGTTTATTAGTGCCTCCTTCCTTCCTATGGTGCTGACAAGGTGAAAATGTAGCTGAATGGTAAACATTTACAACTACGCAGGTCCCCTGGGTCTTACCGCGTCAGCTTGACTCTTTATAGCCCGACAACGTTTATTGAATAGCTGTACACACACATATGCAGCTTTAGTCCAGTTTCTTATCTTTATTCCTTTGAGCCCTGTTCAACAGTGATGAAATATCGTTTAATTATAGTTTAATATATCTGGATATTGTCTTACGTAGTGGTCGTCATAATAGTAATGGTTGGTGATCAAAGTACCTGCACTTTTTTTCATGTAACCTGCCCCTCTAGCCCCGCCAGAAAACTACGTACACATTTGAATATTAGTTTTATATCTAAAATTTTCAAGAATATAGCCTTCTTGTTGAAGAACTACATGCTTTGTCTTCTTATTCCAGCTATTTGGTTTCGCTATGATCTGAGTCCTATTACAGTCAAATATGTAGAAAGACGGAAACCATTTTATCATTTCATCACAACGGTATGGCTGTTTAAAAGTTACTATTAGGGAGCTTAAGCAACGACAACGACGAGGACGACGGTAACGAAAACGTCATTTCAAAATATAACTTATCGTTTTTGTAACAAAAATGCTGGCGGGCTGTCCAGGGTCTAAATTACTGTGAACGGTGTTAAAGCAAAGAAAAGAAAGAAAAACTTGCCGTCATGCGCTCACGTTCTAGGCGAAAAAACCTTAAGGTTGGTCATTTCACGTTGTTGTTTTGCAGAGGACGGCAAAGAAAACTGTACCAAAATGTAAAACTCACGTACTGAGCGACTGTTTTTGCTCATTTAGCCTACTGTTTTGTGACGTTCTCGTTACCGTTGCTGTCCTCGTTACTTAAGCTCTCTATAAACTGTTAAAACAATTCCAAGATATAGAAACACGTAACTTTGCAACCGCGGTTTTCTTTTTTGGCTACGCCCCTCTCAAATTCTCTGTCAACACTGTGTTTATTTGCCTGGTTATATGCCCCTCTTGACTGATGTCATTTTGTTCAGCTGACGGGAAAGTTGCTCATTGAAAGATGTTCGTGTAATACGTTGAAAGTGTACCGCAATAACATGTTACTAACAAACGTTCGCTCTCCTATCGCTCTAGATTTTGCCAGTATAGTTGCCAATTGTTGTCACAAAGTTACACTGACGCCAAGTTCAGGGTTCCAAATACGTTTTTTAAGACAGGGTGTCACTGACAAGGAATTCCAGCGGGTCAAACTTCCTCTGCTCCCACCAAACCGTCATAAATTTTCTATCAATTTGTCGGGTTATGTAGCTGACCTTGTAGGGTTTTTTCACCCGAGATCCCTCTCTTATCTGGAACACTGCAAGTTGAATTTGGAAAATTAAATAAACCAGTCTTTATAATCTCTTTTCTTAAAATTAGTGATCATGGCCATTTGAACTCCACTTTGTTGTGTTTTCTAGGTTTGTGCCATTGTTGGAGGTACTTTCACAGTGGCTGGGATTATCGACTCCATAATATTCACAGCCAGCGAACTATTTAAAAAGGCTCAGATGGGAAAGTTAAGCTAGTTCAGAGAAAGTTATGGACAGGCGCGTTCGATTGACTGTATTCTGGAATTGCCTCATCACAGAAAGTCTCCTGGACGTGAAATATTTCAAAAACAAAGTCGTTCAGTCGCTAGATTATTAGATAATGTTAAATTCTCAAAGCGTTGCGAATACCTACGCCTTTTTTAAAACAGAAAAGAGAATGTTCACATATGGAAACTCACCAAACTCCCGGTTAGCTCAACTGTAACATAAATTTGCTGGTGGGACACCTGATACCTGGAATATCCATATAAAGAAAAAGACTGTGCAGTACTTCTGTACTCATTCCGTTTCTCTGAAGCTGGATAATTTACTGCACCAATAACTCAGTCAATCAGGTCTTTGGTTTGGATAAATGTCCCAAAAATGGTTTGAAAGTTCTCGATCTAACCGGCTAGATCCACTTGGACGGAAAAATGTTGGAACTAATGTCTCCATTTTCAAACGCGGACCAGTTTCTTCTTCAGTGTTCCTGTTGGATTAAGCTACACTTGCATTCCAATTTTCTACTGCAGATTCGTTGAATTTGAAAGAATACTGAGCGCTTTATGTAACAGTCTTATTTGAATTCAGCTAATCAGACACCGTTAATATTCATTAACATAAATGGTCACTTGTTTAACCCACATTTTTTCTGAGATTGTTTGCCATTTGAGTATCGGTTGAATACTTGGTTTTGTAACGTTATTTTTCAAGGGAATTTTATGTAAGTTTTATGTATTTGGTGCCTCTGAAGTTACATCAGACAACGGTATAAGCGGAAAGTTGTAAAAGTAATATCATGTGCAAGGGTTGAGGTGAATAAAAGTAAAAAGAGACCGGTATTTTGGGTTCTTTCCTACTTTTATCCGTTTAGCAGGCGTGGCTTTCGGTAGAGATGAAGGAGATATTTAAGCTTAAAATTGAGTTAGCTCAACAGCAAAGTCCGCGCCTTTAAACCCCGTGAAATGCAGGCAAAACATTAAGCATCATAGTTTTTCATGCTAGTATTTTTGCTAGCGTTTTACAGTAGTTTCTTTGGAACTCGAATTCTACTTCTGCTTGTATTGCTACTGAATTAAAACAAAGCAACATCCCAATTTGTCTGGAGTGGACAACCAAAGTGAAGAATACAGTACAAACCCGCGTATAAGAACCTGTATTTTTTAATTTAACCTAAGCAGGTTCTTATAATATAATTGGTACTTAAAATGACCAAATTTAGGCAACCATGGTTCTTAAAATAGGTTCTTACATTTGTATATGAATTTCATCAGTTTAAATATAATTATTAGAAATGTCATCTCAATACAATAAAAATCGTTTATACCAAAATGCCTAAAGGCAGTACAGTGCAGGTATGTCCTTAAAAAAACGTATGCTCAAACAAACTCATAGTCAATTCTTTAAAATGCCACTGATTTCAAAGTTGGTACCTATAGACATTTACAGCAACTCCATCTCCACTGATGAGAACCTAGCTTAAAATTTTAGCCTGAATACGTTCTTATGTGGAGGGGGCTTAACATCAAAACATTAGCCTAACAGCTTCTAAAAAACCTTTTTGTTCGAAAGCCGATTAACTTAATCCAGAATTAGCGTAAACTTTGGTTACAGTTTTTAGCTTTTGAATGAGTCTCTTTTGCTGCTTTTTGTTTTTCAGGATCGACTTCCTCTAATCTAGAACTTTGCTGAATATCATCGTTGAACAACGTCTGGGTATAGAGAAATAAACTACTTTTAATCCGTGTTGGATTAGCGTTAGTCGGCTTTCGAACAACCGGGCCCTGCAAGTTCTTATACACGGGTTTTTTACTGTACTTAACTGACTCGTGAGAGAGGTCTCTCGGGATTCTTTGGCATCAGTGGTCAGGTCCTCTCAAACAAAAAAATGTATGAAATGCAATTCGTTACTTCGAATAAAGAAATACGTAAACGGATCGGCGTCAAGGAGAATCTTTGCTGACGTCACTGCTTACATTTTGCCTCCTTAGCATATATTAAACAGGCTACAAACAAATGAAAAACGTAAACTTAACCTTTTGATAACCATCGTGAATATTAGTCCGTTATGTTGAAAACTGGCAGAGAAATAAACTTTCAAAAACTATGAAATTTATAAGGAATTGCGTGGCTGGGTGGCAACTTGCAACCCAACCATACATTCGTTGTAAAATCTTGACATTTCTCAGGTCTTTCTCAGAAACCATCCATCTCTCAAACTCGAATTTTCGTTGAGTAAGAAGTTTCGCGAGGGCTTGTAATTTGTGGTGCGTTTACCTGTCGTATGTTTTGCCATTTGTGCCAGTACTAATGTACATGCTAATAAAGTGAAACATGTTAACAAATTTCCTCCTTTATAATCCGTGGCGCAGTCACGCGATGCGTTAAGACTGATCGTGTGGGAGCAAAAAGATTTGATAGATTACTATTATTGTGTAATTCTCTCCTTCGCAGTCAAATCACAGCGTCAGCAGCACTTCCAAACAGAAACTTTTAAAGAGCTTATCGTATGCAATTGTCATACATAGGTTCTCATAGGTTCCCAAGGGCTGTAAGGGACGTTAAAACAATCGAGTTTGATGACCCTGGGTCAAATCTGTGATATTTAAAGTTATCTGATTGGGTAATATCGCTAGCAGCTGTGTACTTTTGCATAACGAGGAACTAAGCCAAACTGCGTTTCTCGGAACCGTGAGCCACTTGATCCACAATCAACATAACATCCCAGCACTTTTATCCCGAGCTTGAGGAGCTGTTTTTAGAACATATCTTACGGTTGCTGCAATAGGTACGAAAACGTTTGTTTTGATCGGCAATTGTAGCCTGCGTGGCCGGCGTAATCGGGAAAGGGGAAGGGGAGCGAGGGAGGTGAGAAAAAATGAGGGGGATTGGGGAGAGGAGAGAGGGAACGCCTGCCACAAGAACCCCATTCGCTTCATTCCCGCCCAACGATTTTCAGTTAATCCAATTACTTTATCCGTCAATAACTGTCAATTCATCCACCAATCAAAATCAGACGCGCGTTTCTCTGCATGACTGATTTCACGCGGGAATGTGCCACATGCAGACAAAACGTCTCACGCCGGGCACGCAGTAAGAGGGATTAAATTGCTTCAATTCTCAAGAGACTTACTGTCAGAAATTAGCCAATCAGAAATTTGCGTTTGCCAGCGAACGCAGAAATGAAGCGAATGGGGTTCTTGTGGCAGGCGTTCCCTCTCTCCTTTCCCCAATCCCCTCATTTTTTCTCGCCTCCCTCGCTCCCCTTCCCCTTTCCCGATTACGCCGGCCACGCAGGCTACGGCAATTGAGGCACATGTTCTGTGCATGGAATAAAATGATTCAGTGCTCTTTTCTAGACACTTTTTTCTTTTCCTTCGCAGTGTTTGCCTGCCATACTGCTTGTGTTTATCTTTTTCCATCGCAAAACCCCAAGAATTGAGAAACGATTCGGTCGATTCGCATTGTGGGCAAAGTGCACAATTTAAGGTTTAGTATGCGCAAATGCATACGAAATTGTTGAAACTCACTAAGCTTCGACACAGTCAAAGTATTCGTATGTTACATGTTACCTGTGGTTGCTCAGTACAGAATAACTGAGGACAAACGTCTGTGTTATTTTTATTTTCAGTCAGTCTTTAGGTTAAAGTCGCGGATCGGTGATATGGCTGACGAGAGAACAACACTTAAGGGAGTTAAATACAGACAGATAAAAGTGGAAGACGTTGGAGTTACAACAAAAATCAGAGATGAATTACATGCATACGCAAACCATTACATTGAGCAAAGCCGACCTTACTTCCCCAATGAAAAGCTACGCAAGTACATAGACTGTCCTTACTTGCTAAGGATTGCTCGAGTGCTGTGTTTTGCCAGTCTGTTTGGTGCCCTGGTTTCCGGAGGTGGATCTAAGGCCATCCCAATCATCTTTTTCATCGCCTGTTTGTTGTTCTTCTTTATTTACTGCCAACACGAGAGGGTGAATCAAAAGTCTCTGCCTGTTGTTTTGAAGCAGCCCGTTTTCGAGAGTCAGACGTCTGTCAACACTTTCTACGAAGTGACTGTAACGGAACTTGACGGGATTGCTTTGCAGAATTACCAGGCGGGTGTTGGCTTCGTTGAATTAACGCACGGGAAAATCAAATTCCAGGCCTTTAACAGGCGAGCGATCGAAGATATGTCTTCTGCAAAATGCCATTCTCGACTGATGTTGTTTTTTTTCTTGGCGGCGGTTGTTTACAACTGCTACTTTATGTCGGCTTATTCTTAGACACTACTGAGATATTACCAAACCTTGTTGTTACTCTAGGATGGTGATATAAACCGCTAAAAAAGCTAGTTCTGTGTGTAACGATTAAGTATGGATGATCTAACAAACAAAATTAGTTTTGAGTCGATTTTGAGTTTTTGTATGCACAGCATTAACGGTCTCGCAATTATTAGTGACTGGCGCAAAT
>OX419336.1:13031593-13071593 GCA_948470475.1 Galaxea fascicularis | reverse complement strand
GAATGTTGTAAGAATGTCTCTGTGTTGTATGTCTACCACTGATCCGTATTTCTCGGCCGAATATGGTGGAAAATACGCGCAAAGACCTTTGAGTTTCCTTTCAAAATGCATCATAAGATTATGCCACGCGTGTATTGCCGATTGAATTGCTATAAGTTCGAGTTCCCTCTCCATTTCTGCGACAATCTTGTCCACTTCCTGATTGATTTCGAAAATTATTGACTTGACTTGTTCTCGAGTGAGTTCATTCCACTTGTTCTCGGTCGAGGTTCCTCCTATTTTTACCATCGTAGCTTGCAAAGGGTTTTCACCTGCGAATTTGCAATGGATGGCCACTTACACTTACTATTAAAATTGCAAGTTTTTACTAAATGAATATTAGATTTAGTAATACCGTCAAGCATATGTATGCTGCTTCCTTCTTCAGTTACCTTCTCACCGTTTATGTTACGTCAGCTCTATTTCAAGCTGCATTCGTAGACAGAACGTAACTGTCATTTTCGCCCAATTCCTTTCGATGCGCGCGCATAACATAAATTGAGGACTATCGTCCTGGGGTCCGTTTCTCGAAAGTCCCAAAAACTTTTCGGGGCCGAAAAGCCATTTCTAAAATTGGGATCCGCTTATTCTGAAAAGCTGGTCTTTTACTGATTTCAACATACGAAAGGGCACATTTGTTGCAAAATTTCGTACCTGGAGACATCGTCGTTTTAAAATAGGTAGGAAATTAATTGTGGCATCCGAAATAGGCCCGAAAGGTTTCCTGGACTTCGTCAAACGCACGCCAGGGCCGAGTTGCTCGAAGCATGGCTAGCAATAACTGTTGGTTAAGTTATATTAAAACTAATAGGCTGTCTTGGTATTCAACCCTTCGCTTCGAGTAACTCGGCCCAGAATATCTCGATCTGGTGCTCACGTTTACTCCCGTACCCAGATCCTCAGTCTAGTTCGTAAACAACCGCAAGTATTTGTGGAGGTGATTGTCGCGCTTACATGCTTCCACCCATCCTCAGGGTCAGGGCGCAGTTGCTCAAAACACCTAACGCAACTGAGCTAACCCTGGGTTAGTGAAAACTAGCTGCGGTGAGATTAAGCTTAAATCCGTCCCTGTCAAAACCACCAACCTAATTAATGTAATTAACAAATGGTAAACGCCAGAAGTCTTTTAGAGTCCATACCACGCTGCTCGCGTCAATGTGTCACGCAATGCCTCTTCAGCTCTCGCTCTGAAGAAAAACATTTTCTTTGACGTTGATATTGTGGTAAAAAACAAAGCGAAATGTGGTTTATCGTGGTCTGCACTCTTACCGACAACGAGTACATGTCATTACTCGTTTCCCAAACATTTTTTCGTATTGTTTCTGCATATTAAGCGAGTTTGTAAAAGTTTTTGAAACGAAAGTCTGACGCGTACAAGCAGCTCATTTGCATAATGCAGCGCGTGCACTTTCAAGTCCGAGTCGGTGTTTTCAGTTGTCAAGACAAATATTTATTTCGTTATCTTTGATATTGTGGTAAAAAACAAATCGAATGTGGTTTAACGTGGGCTGTACTCTTATTGACAACGATACGCGTCATCACAGTGGTCAAAATGCCGAATGAGTCCACAACAAATTGAGCTACATCACAAAGCGCGCGCTTTGCTTCAGTTATTGAGTACGTCACCAGCATACGGGCAAATAGTAGGTGCTGAATTAGCCAATCAGAGCGCGCGCTTTGCGTTAGTTATGTTATAAATATACGACGCCTATTCGCCTATTAAAGGGTCTATACATCCGTATCTTCACAAGCACCAGCCTGCCTGGAAAACAGCGATCTTCATAAACGATTATATACTACCAAAAATAAAGACTAACTGCCAATTTACCCTGATAAAGACTGCTGAAGGCGGTCGAAATATAGTTGTGTGAAAAAAATTACAATGAGACTTCATTTGTGATAGTATACACATCTACAATCAATCCTGGCCAAAATTATTTGGGATACAAAAGGAATCAGCCGTGCCAAGAGTACATATGTAAAGTGCATTAAAATTGCAAACGATTGTTTGGTTTCTAATCGCCCCCTGCCCGGCTTTTTATCAATGTTGATAGCAACTCATCAATTAAGTAGACAAGAATGTGGGGGAGAGAGGCAGAAACGGCCATGCAGTTAACTTTTCTAGCAGTGTCCCAACGTTTTTCTCCAGGATTGCATATCTATATACCGGGACGTGCCGCTCGATACGTACGTTTTTTGGTCCCTCTTCCCTGGATAGGGTGTATAATTTCAAGCGCGTCTGTCCTAATCTGGGCCTGTCCCAAACACGGTATGGCTGCAAGACAATCATCAAAAACCTGAATTCGGAGACGTTTATAGTTATATTTTAGTAGCTGGTCATCATTCAACAATAGATCATTTTTGGGACCTTATATGAGCGCTATCGTTTTTAGTATATTTAATTCCAATCAATCAGCATTATTTGGTGGCTGCATATTAAGGGAATTTCTTTGTATTGAACATTCTGGACAGGAAAAACAAATAAAAACGGCGATATCCTTAAAGGTAAGACTTTTTATGTGAACTTCACGCCAAGTGAAGAACATAAACACCAAGAACATAAACGTGTTAGCCGTGAAACCAATGCAAAAATTATATTTGGTATTTTTCACCTTTATTTTAGTTCTTCCTAATGTATTATTTTATCTGTTGTGATCGCTGTTCGCGTTTCGATGCCTGGAACATCATGTATGGTAAGTAACAATAGGCCTTTAAATGTAATTGCAATTGCCAAAAAAACACCTGTGTAAAATAATGGAGTGTAGATGTTGACCCTTGTCCTAAATAGGGTCTTAAAATGGAGGGCGTTGTCCTAAACAAGGCCAGAGTTTGAAATCCCCAGCGACATCTCTACATCTAAATATGGGTTAAGTCCCCCCTCCCCAGGACATACGGATACGTACGTGATTGTGCCAGTTGAGGCGTCACGGAGACTTCCTTTCATCGACCATTTAACAAATAGATTCCATGTTGCCGACTCTTGCCGTGCGTCTGTTCGGTAATAGATCACAGATGACGTCAAAATGAGGTAAGAACAAAAAAGTGGCACACGAGGCGTCTTCTGTGATCTATTACCGAACAGACGCACGGCAACATGGAATCTAGTTGTTTTATATAATAAAGAAAGATTTTGTGTTTCGTTTAGTGACGCTCGACTGAGACTGCTCGAGTTTAAGTCATTTTTCTTCTTCTTGCTTTTGGAATTTTTCCACAGCCTCGGCAAGACTTTTTTCTACGTCTTCGTTCACCCAATCTGGTAAAATTCCCTCTAAATCTTATAAGCGGGAAAAAGTTTAATGTGATGACGTCATCCATGTCTCTGTCCTTTAATAGATCATAAGTAAGAATCAATCAAAATGCATACGTAATGCAGCTTATTATATAGTCGCTCGTTGATAATGAGAATAAAAATTACATTTTTTTCTTGAAACTTGCCAAACGTGGAAAGATCACTATTACCTCTCCTTGGAACATCCAGACTCTATCATTTGGTATTCAATTCTCGTTCACAAAAACCTAGAACAAATGGAGGGGGGAGGAACAGGGGAGTAAATCTCCCTTCTCCATACTTTCTGAGCCAATTTCTCCCCCCTCCCTACTCATCCAGGTCCATCCAGTTCAATTCTCCCTACTCCCAACTTTTCTTTTTCTCCCTCCTCCCTACTTTTCCCCCCTATTTCTCCCTCCTCCCAACTTTTTTTGGGCCATTTCTCCCTCCTCCCTATTCTGTTCCTCCCCCCTCCAAATGGTAGCTTCTCTCACCACCTCGAAAAAATTGAAAGACGCATGGTGCAGCATACACGACCTCACTTTGCGTTAGAGCCTACAGTTCCAACCGCTGCCCGCATGGAGGGAAGTTTGAAGATTTCACTCTAACGAAATTTTTGTTGACTTTTTATCGTTAAAATGCAATCATATCTTTGTTCTAAGTATCCGTATCACATAAGTCTTCATGCAACCAGAGGTGATCTTTTTCTATGGTCCTCCATGTGAGGTAAGCTCCAATTAACCTTTTTCTTTGTGTATGGCCTGGAGTTCGTGGCTGCACATGTAACCAGTTCTGCCTGGCGGTCCTCTGAGGAGCAATATTGCATTGCAGAATACCCGGTCCATTGAGTTATATGTGTCGAAGGCTTTTGATAAACGAGGCATCCGAAATCTTGCTAGCTTGAGCTGGCTTGTGATGTAGCCACTACGGCTAAATTAGTGTTTAGGAACTGTTCAGTTACGCTAATCTCTCCGAATGATATAACAATAACTAGCTAAATAAATAAATAAATAAATACATAAAGTGAAATAATATAGGAACGTTACAACAATAAGAATGTTTCAATAAAAGTATATCAATTTTTCAATGCCCGGCCTTAGCAAAAATACCGTTTAACCCTGCGCCGAAAACCAACCAGCGTCTCCGATCGCCTGACATCATCAGGTAGCCTATTCCACACATGCGGGCCAAAATAACGAAAAGAATGGAGTCCATAAGTGGTTGTTTTTACAGTAGGGAAAAACAGTACCCTAATTTGGACTTATTTCAATCTTACAGTAAACTTTAATTATAACTGCAGTGACTGTGATATATTTTCGATTAGAATCCTTGATAAGCAATGCCAAGGCTCAATAATGTGAGATAATTATGGGGAGAATCAAGTCTCAGAAACTGGGAGCAAGTAGTTCTGGTCAGGAGACACAAGTGGTTCTTTGCTGCTTGGGTGAGGGTGGGCAAAGCAATGTGACTGTCATCCCCTCAGGGCTTGAAATTGTGACTCACTGGTCGCTAATGTGACCAGAAGTTTAGTGCTGGTGACTAGTTTTTGGAAAGATTTCCACACTGCCCCATACATTAATTATAAATGCGTCACTGTCATATCAACCCTGAACCAAAAATGAATAGAGTTTGAGTCACAAAATGCATGTATAATTATTGTATTGTGCAGAAATCTTGTCCTAGGTTTTTGGGGCTGGTGGCCAAAGTTTTTGATTTGGTGACCAAATTTTTCTTTCTTGTTGCCATGTGGCAAATGGAAGAAAAATTTATGAGCCCTGCCCCTTTGGAAAGACTGAGAAGATGTTGTGTGAAAATTTGGACCGAACACTGCATGCTAAATGTACCTGCATTATCACACATAAGGAATAAAGGAGTGTTGTGTTAAAGTTAATTCACCAGGCAAAAATAATAATTACAATACCAAATAAACCGATGAAAAAAGTAATTATTTTTATGATGTCACAATAATGTTGCCTCATCTATAGTTAACAGGCCATGGGGAATCCCGGGGGGGGGGGGGGGGGGTACTTGAGAGATGCTTGGGCAGAGGAGTGCGGCCCGGGCGCTCAAACCTTGACCCTGTTTAAGCCATTGGATCATGCAGTGATACCCTGTTTAAGACAGAAAGTGATGAAATCGATACCCAGTTCAAGACAAAACACCCTGAAAACCATACCCTATCAGGCCGCACGTCCCCTCTAAGGCCATATATAATTATACCTCTCCTGGGAGGGGACTACACCGAATGTATGATTGGTTGAAGAGCCAGTTAGTTCTTGGGGCATTGCCATTCCTTCACTGTATCAGAAAAAAACTATACTTTACATTGTAAAGTTGACTGGCAGCTAAAGATGGTAAAACTATGTGTTGTGAGACAGATGCTAAGCATTTTCAAATCTGTTCAAAACGTACTGAACAAGCATCTTATCCAAAGGTGGCTTCATAATCATTGAGACTTAAGAGAGTAACTCCCTGTTGGTAATAAATGACTTTTTCTTTATTTTTCAAGGCAAAGGCATTGTTCTACATTCATCATTTTTCCCTAACACATGAAAGAATAAGCCCACATGAGTTGTTTGAAGCTGACCCATCTCTGAACCTCAGGGCAATCATTCTGAAGTTGGTCAACTTTGTAAATAAGGTAGGAGCTATGCATTATAATATAATGCATAGACAGGGGTTTCAATATTTTTTGGAATAGCTGTCTGAGTTAATCTAAGTAGGTGACAAACTTATGAACAAAAATAATAGGTGGCGGATTTTACTGGTTGCCAGCTTCTAGTGAAACCCTGCTTAGGGTGATTGACAATAAATGAATGTCTAAGGCCCAGGTCAAATGCCGTACAGCTGTACTTCACATGAGCTGAACTACATGTAAACTCAATCATTAAGTGTATGTGAAGTACAGTGATTGACCCAGTTAAGTTCGACAGATGGGAAGAATGGGTGAAGATAGGGTTTGGGTCAAATGGTAATCTTCACATGAACCAAACCAAATTTAACTAATAATTCAAATATAATTATTTTTTTCAATTTCGTTTTGAATGAGTGGAGAGAATTAGATTTTTTATTATCATTTTCTAAAGAGTTATAATAAGTTGGTCCTTGGAAACTAACCTCATAATTATTACTTTGCATAATATGTTGACTTTTTTTTTGTTAGCAGTTTATTCACAAAACAATGGTATTTTTAACAATCTGAAATACTCCACTGCTTTTTTATATTTAGTATATCTCTTGATAGTTTTGTGGCATGTTCTTTTTAGGGACAAAATGTGGTTGTTGATGATGAAAAGAGCAGCAAGAAAACTAGGAAATCCTACTTGAACATCATCACAAATAAGGTGAATGGTGCTTGGTGATTAATACTCATTATTATTAATTTTTTTCAAATAAAGTTAACTTTAACAAGTACATATAATAATCATGATAGCTTTCTTTTTCAGGTTCCATTCTGTACATATACGGCTGTTCATTTCAATGTTTCCCTGTATGATGGTCTTTTTCTATGCCAGTGGGCCAGAGAATGGGAACTAGCTCACCAGTTTGAATCTCTGACCATTAATAATCCACTAACGGAGACTGCAAAGGATGTGGAGTGCTGGTTTGAAAGAACAAATGGTGGGTTACAGTGTTTGATCATGATACAGTGTAGTTAAGAGTTGCATGAAAAGTCAGTTAAAATGTGGATAATAGGACACACGGTTAAAATGTAATAGAATAATAATCAGTATGATTGTGCAATGTTAGAAGCTGATTTACAGTCACTCCAAAGTACTGTTGAGTTAGACTGTGTATGTTAGTCACTGACATATGTACATTAATGCTACATAGTCAGCTGATATGAGAGTTTGTGTGATTCTAGAGCCTCCAGGTGAAGACGAAGGTTTCAATCAAATTAAAAAGGTTGAGGTCCAGCTGATTTGTGACACATCTTTTAAGGTAATGTTACATGTACTGTTTTGTTTATCAGCACCTTGCCTTTGCAGGGCAGTCAGTAAAAATATTTTTTCTATGGCACACACAAGACACAATTTGCGAAGCAATACAAAACCAAAGCAAATGCGATTTCCATTTGACACTGAAATTAAAACTGCTCAACTGTTAGTATGTTGTAAAAAAGGAGGAATAAGGAATAAAAGTTTAATTTACACCTGCAGATTTAACTTTAATTATTTTGAAATATTTTTTTCTTTCATTCCACAGTTTGTTGTCCCAGCCCTCTTTATCCAGTGGGAAGGCCTGTTTCAAGAGAAAGAAGATGTGCATTGCAATGTTCAGAAGATGTCTGTTGATGTCATTAAATGGTGGAGCCACTGTAACCCATATGGAAGAGTTATTGTCGCAAGACTGAGTGAAAAGAAATCCTGTAATGGTGAGGCTCTTTAATTTGATGTTGATGTATTGTGTGGTATGTTGTGAATCATGCATTTATACAAAGCTAACTGAAGTCACAAGTTTATCATCAATCACTGTGAAACTCAGAAAACCGGAACACTACAATTGTGTTGCAAAGGAAAACCAGTCAGTTACACAATGGCTAAATCCCATCTAAGCTTTTGGTGCTGTCCACACGCTATGGGCTGTACAGTATGTTTGGTTCAAACGTTTTCCATTAGACATTCTGTGTACCATTGCAAACTCAATGTGTATGTTGCAACTAAAAATTGTCTTTAGTTTACTCTTTGCAAGTCAGTGTGATTTTTGTTTGGAACTGCATGGGTTTTACTTCGGTAGTTTGATTCTTGATGTGTTCTTTAACGTAATTAAGCAGATGGAAATTGTGAATACATGGAGGAAATGAAACAAGTTATCAGTGAATTGGCAGTACAGGTAAATAGAAATAAAGGTTGCACTTTCCTATCCTTGTCAGGGACAAATATAAAAACATATTTGTCCCACATTTGTTGTCTTCACAACCAGGACAAATATAACATCATATTTGTCTCATATTTGTCTTAAAGCCAAATATGATCAAATCCATTATTTCATCCAGTGACACACACACTACGGACTGGTACACTGTAGCTTAGTAGGCAAAAACCGGGGCATTCATGTAGATTAATTTTATTACTTGCATTTTGACATACACTAAACAGCCATTATTTTATCACAAATACATGTACAGCTAGTACTTGTTAAAGATAACTTGTTGCAAGTCACAGCTAACTACTGTACTTGTCTATGCAATTTTGTTATCAGGGCATGCTACCTTTGCAATAACATTTCAACCAAACAATCCAAGTTACAAAGAAGGCTCTTTAACTTGTACTTTGTTAGTTTGGGGCCCTACTATTCTAGGCATAAACATTTTGTAAATAATAAACATCTTTAATGATATGCTAGGTATGGTTTAGTGGATACTGTCTGTAGCTACCCTATAAACCTTAGTGTGACTATTTTTGCACCAATGATAAAGACTTAAGTCACATGTGAACCACAAGTGACTGGTTTCCATAGCTTGAAGTAATCAGGATTCTGGACGGTTCTTGGATCAGTCAGTTTGTCTGCCCATCTGTCAGTCAGTCAGTCAGTCAGTCAGTCAGTCAGTCAGTCAGTCTGTCTGTGTATTCGTTTGTCAGTACAACATTACAGTCCTGTATACTGGCAAATTTCATCTTTGAACCAACTGCTTTCTAATCAGCATCTAATTTAACCTGCAAACGACAAACTCCACACCACTTCTACCTGTCTTAAAGCAATCACAAACCAAAAATTTCTGATTTAACTTAATTTTATTCGTTACTGATTTTATATTTCCAGGCAGAATTCCCAGTGTTCTTTGTGCACTTATGTGGCTTCCTGGCATTCCACAGGCCACCCAATCCCGGACTCTTTGCTTGGCTTCAGAGGCTTCACAGCATTGATTTATCAAACAGGGTATATGTAGTCTGACTTGTGATAATTTATCCATTTGTATACAATTAACATCTCTGTGCAAATGTTAAAGGACGAGTATGAGTAGTCTGCATGTCTGCTGTATGGTGGCCGAGGACTGCCACTGAATTTTCAGGGCGAGTTTTTCTTTATATAAGCAAATAAAATGTGAAACAAAATGAAAATAACATTAAAATGAAATTTACAATTGCAATGAAATGTAAAAGAAAATGTAAATAAAATCAAAATCAAATGCAAATGAAATTAAATGTAAAACAAAAAGCAAAGAACAAATTAAAATCAAACTTGATTCAAATTAAAATTGAATTCATTCTGAAAAGATGATGCAAAACAAAGTTAGTGGCATCGCTCGGCCATGCGAAAATTTACTTTCATTTGAAAAAAATTTCACATGGCCGAGCGCTGCCACTACCGTCATGCTACACGCGCGAGTGGAGCTCATGGTATCGTGCAACATGGCGTTCCAAAACCGGCCAGTATAAAATACGGACTGCAGACTGGCGTAAAGTGAAGATTGTAGACTGCAAACTCGATATAAAAATTAATGCAGACTGACACCAAAATCATCTCTGTCAAAAACACGATAAATTTGCAATATCTAAACATACGCTTGTGTCATGCAATCACCTGGGCGTCAGAGGTTACTTTTTTAACTTTGGAGGAGGGAAATTACACGGCAAAGTCGCGACCTCTTTTCGCTCTTAAACGGAGTTTCTTCAATGTCAACAACCCTGTAACATGATATTTTGCTTGGACTTCGCACAAATTATTTATATATGTGAACAATTTCCTGTGAATATATATATTGCTACCCAAAAAACAAAATGCGTAAATGACATGAAATACGCCCGTGAAACTCAGAACGCCAATTACATGTGTCTGAAACAAAACCACAGCGCACTTCCACCTTGAGTCATAACCCTTTAAGTAAAATACGTTGCATGCTGTAAATAAAACATTTAAGCCACAAGATTTTGGAAGCCAAGCTGTTCATTATCCTTTGTTTTGGATGTAAGAGGTGCTACTTTGATTGCTCTCCAGCAAGGTGTTTTGTGTACCATGTGATCACTAACTAAAAGGGCCTGCAAGTAAAGAGTGATCATCGCAGTAAATTTTTCAATTTAAGCAACTGGAAAGAAGAAGCCTGAAAAAATCAGGGCTTCAACGGGATTCGAACCCGTGACCTCCGAGATACCGGTGCGATGCTCTACCAACTGAGCTATGAAGCCACACATTGGGAGCGAGGTCAATTGTTGAGTTCATATTTTCCCGCACAGTGAAGTGATGTGAAGTATATATGAAATAATTCATATTAGTACTGCGGTTGTAGATGCAAGTAAAGAGTGATCATCGCAGTAAATTTTCCAATTTAAGCAACTGGAAAGAAGAAGCCTGAAAAAATCAGGGCTTCAACGGGATTCGAACCCGTGACCTCCGCGATACCGGTGCGATGCTCTACCAACTGAGCTATGAAGCCACACATTGGGAGCGAGGTCAATTGTTGCAAAGGGCCTATTGACACGTGAACGCTCGAAACGTCAGCTTTTAGAATCTCTGTACGGTGGTCAATTTACATTATCAACTCCGTTGATAAAACCAAATGTTTGTGCTCACAATGCAGCTTAGTCAATCATCGACGTTGTTCTTTTATTAGGCGACGTTCTATGTGTATTCAAGTGAGAGTCACCAGAAGGCAGCCAGTGCGGCAGGAGTCAAGTGTATCAAGGTGACGGGGCTTACTTGATACTGCCTTCGTCACAGTAAAAGACGACGGCTATAAAACTTAATATGTTTTAGACCTGTCTTTGTCCCTGATGGATAGTTATGCTGTGGTTCAATTTATTCTTGGTTTAAATTATATTTTCGTTCCTTGAAACTCATTATCGTATATTACCATACTAAAAAACAAAGAAAAATAGAATTTAAACCAAGGATAAATCAGGTACACCAAAAGGCGAGTACGCGTAAGGGAAAAGCTGGCGTTTAAACCTTTTTAGACCGGTGCGACCTAAGCCTAAGCTCATTATGCTTATGCTTTAGTCAAAATCTTTCCATTTTCTTGTGCTTGTGCTTACGTTTGCTTCGTCGCAAGGGTAAGCCAAGCTATGTTCGCCATGTTGGAATAAAATCTCGCACCAAAAGGCAGTCGTGTGATCTCGCCAAAATAGGGACCTTAAGTAACGACGACGACGATGGCAACGAGAAGGTCATTTTCAAGTATAACTTCTCGTTTTTTTTTTTTTTAACTCTTTCGCGATTATTCCAATTTGTTTAACGTGAAAAATGCTGGCGAGCTGTCCAGGGCCTAAATTACCGTAAACGGTGTTAAAGCAAAGAAAACGATAGAATTTAGTCATTTCATGTTGTTGTTTGGCAGATGACGGTAAAGAAATGTACCAAAATGTAAAACGCACGTGCAGAGTATTGTTTTGGCTCATAAATCCCATTGTTTTGTGGCGTTCTTGTTGCCGTTGTCGTCGTCGTCGTTGCTTAAGCTCCCTAATGTTTATGCTTCTGCGCTTGCGTAAGTCACGTAAACGTCCTTGTGCTTCTACTTCTGTGTATGGTCGCGTCGTACGTGTAGCCAACCCTAACAAAGGCAGTAGAGGGGTTTAGGGAAATAGTATACCGTCTAGATCAGATACAGTTAAATCAGAGTTATTATCATGAACACTGCCTGCCCAACAGTATAACCATGAATTACATGCCCGGGATTTTAATATCGTCTTAAACATTGTTGAACAACACAACGATTTCTTTCCTCGGTGACGGTCTTTTTGGATGATATTAAAATCCCGATTATTGAAGATGCTTACGTGTCTAGATATTGCAACTATTGTGGTATTTTCCCGCGTGCAAAAGACTGAAACAACAAGCCACCAGTCAATGACAGATAAAATTTCTGAAGACATTTGTTTAGTTCTGGTGGCGACGTTTCTTAAAATGGAGTTGCAAACTCTCTGTACCACCCGCAGCTACTTTCCGCCGACGATCACTGGATCAAAATCAGTTGGTTCCTTGGCAAAGGAGATTCTCAGCTCTTTACATTTATCAGCGTTAAGGTAGACTCCGTTATCATGAGACCACTGGATCACCCGGTCAGCTATACACTGGGTGTTGCTGGCACCTGCCTCAGTTAGAACGAACTCTGACGCAGTTGTGGTTCTAACGATCTTTCTTTGCAAACTGTTGAGCGATCTTGAAACCCCGTTTTCTCTTTTTTGTAATCTGCATGACAAGTTAAAGTTATTTTCCCCCTACAAAGTCTCAACTGAAGATGCGAAAATCATCGCAGTTGTTGCCCGCTGCTTAAGCAGCAGTGGAAACGATAACGTGTAACCTCTGAGCTCCGTCTGCAATATTGGTGCAGTGCTCCACCAACTATAAGAGTTGCAAACATATTCTCATGTATTCATTGCTGACGGGTACACTACGAGTTTCAAGTTTCAAGTTTATTAAGAATAAAACTGAAACATACAAAATATAATATACAGTACCACTGCTCGCAGTTTGCTACAGCTATTCGAGGCGAGCAGTGGTAATATGTTTTTTTTTCTTCCACCAGGCTAGTAAACTTCTCCTCAATCCCCAAATGGTAAGCATATTACTCTGTCCTCTTCGCTGTCATCCTATTTTAGTTGTACAAGGGGGGACGTTTTTAAACAATCCGCGAATATGATAAGCAGGGTATGTCCAAGACAACGTGAGCCAGACCATAGACGCATTGCTTGTTTACGTGTCAGTGCCGCGAGTGTGGGTGGCCTGTTTCAACCGTTTTGATGGTGCTTGAATAAGTAATAAAGCCGAAGAGAGTGGCGTGGGAAAAAGAGCCAGCTCTCCCGCACTTTTTCCCAGTGTCTTCCTATTTTTTCCATTTTCAGTCGTTTTTGTTGACATGTCGACTTTCGCTGCTTTAACGGCTTTACCTGAACGCCTAGAATTGGATGGCGGGTAGAGATTTGATTTGATTGTTCAAAACCTGAAGGCTCAGTTAAGGGATTACGACACTACACACTCAACTCCGTTGAAGAAGAGATCAATTTTCTATTCCGTTGTATATGATGACCTAAGAAATTTAGTGAAAGAAATAAACTATTCATGAATTTTGATGATGAAAAACTATTATTTCTTTTCAACAATGCTGATCCATATATATGTACTAGATTGACTGTTGGTTTTCAGTTTTTCGTCATTTTATAAACGCAGTGTGATTTTTACAAATACATGTGCGTTTAATATTATATTTTTTCACTGTAATCAATATTAATATTCTTTTTATTTACTTATTTTCCTCTTGCGTTTTTGTTTGGTAAAACCATGGTTAGAAGTGGGAATATTGGAGTAAAGTTGGTGTTGTTGTCACAAAGCAGTTTGACTTGCATAACAAATAACTGCAAGTTTTCATGGCTATTCATGGGATGGTTTCGTAATTGGGGGTTCCCGATAAACAGTGTACATACATATGCAAGCTGTAGGGGAGGCAGGGTGGCCGAGTGGTTAGGGCGCTGGATTTCAATGCGTGTGACCCGGGTTCAAATCCCGCTCTGGTGTTGTTCTGGGTAAGTACCTGGTTCAACTCCTCGATTATCCTTAAAATAGCCAACCGGTTTGCCTCCCGCCGGTTGGGATTCTTATCATGTTAAGTTTATTTGATAAATGCTCGGAAATATTAGCTGCATAAGCTACTCTAAAATCCGAGGGTAAATAAAGTATTTTTTTTTGTAGCTGATGAAATGAAAATAGTCTACACAGCAGTGATATCGACTGAAGGTTTTGCTTCAGGACATTTTTTGTTAAGTGACGATTACTCCACACAAGTAAGGAAAAATTTCATTCCTTCCTGCAGATAAATGCAGTGCACTGTGGACTGACTGCACAAGTTCCCGATTGCGTTAGGAAGGCAAAACTGGCGTGGTTTGGTTCCCAGAGTAGACCTGCAGCTAGTGTACCTCTTTTTCAGCGGGCAGTGACATCCCATGATGCCACTAATGACATGCCGCCACATTGCGTCGCGGTAACAAGCAACCTGCGAGTCCACGGAGTGTGTTTCAAGGACATTGAAGCTCTTCGCAGGTTGGTATATGTTATCACTTTGTTTCTGTTTTGACGTTTGTGGACCGAATAATTCGGTAGCATTTTATGACGCAGCAAAGTTGTGCACCAAATTGCTTTTGTTTGTTGCTCCTTTGTGCCTTTATTAATTATTGTCACTCCTATCACCATCAACTCCAACAAGTTTTCCTGTCATAAAACTGTTAAAGTCGAATGAACATGTATTTTTGGGAGCAAACTTCATGTTTTACCAGTGGAAGTTATCTAAAATACGCTCAAAAATACACGCAGTACAAAGCTTAACATTCGTTGTACATTTTTGGCCGACAACTTGCGGGAAATTGTTGACCCCCGGTTACACAACTTTGGACTCTTTGATACAAAACGTGTTTTTCAGTCTCAGTTAGAAGCACATGTAAGGTGTTGGGGAAAAAGTAATAAGTTAATAGTGTTCGCGCAGCACAACCTTAAACATTATTCTTTCGATTATATGTAACAGTTTCAACTCCTGTTATCAACAAAATGCAGTACCGACAGAACCTGCATCGAACGATCTTTTCAACGACCAAGACTATCAGACAGGTAAACAGAGTAGTAGCACTACAGAAAGAAAGCGTGCTGGCATCCCATCTGGCTTGTCCTCTGATCAATCAGAAGCAACTAAAGTTTCACGCGACAAACACCCTGTGAGCAGTACGATGGATCAAGCGACCAGTGAGTTAAGCGCCTGTTTAGTCTGTACAAATGAAAACAGTCTTTAACCCTTTAAATCCTAAGAATAATAAGCATAAAACATCTCCTTTGAATTTAAATCCTAAGAATAATAAACATCAAACATCTCCTTTGAATTTATAAAACAGAGTGGTCACGAAAATTAAGGACAACGTCAGACATGATGAATTTACTTGATCAGTATTTTGACAACTTCTTCCCACTATTTCTATAGGAAATGTGCAGGGGCAATAAATGAGAATTTTCATTTTCATCTTATGGTTAAAGGGTTAATTGTCACGGGGTGGCTATGTAGGCACTGCAATGAACCTCTTGACCTTTTCCACAAGGACACTTGTTAAACCCAAAATTTGTTTTGATTTTTAATTTCCTTTTCTTCTCACGTTCCTGCAGTCCTGTCTTGTCCTTATAACACGCCTCGTTCGGGGGGCATAAATGCATAGCCGTAACCAATATCAGGGAACCCCTATTCCCTCTTTTCTCACAAAGTCCTTGTTTGCTTTGGACCCATGATGAACTCTACACGTACATTCTGAAACTGAACATCAGTTTCTAATAAGTGAATGTTGCAAAAGCAAAACCAAAGGACATGTAATTACTCTGTTCAATCGTAACAGACGCAAAGAGCGCAGTGGACTCTCAAATTCAGCGCAGTTACTTGAAACAGGTGCCCAGCGCGGGAAAATACCCGCAAGCAAGTGATTGGTTGCGCCACGTTCTCATTGGTTTTGTAGAGAATGTGACGCGAGCCACAAAGCGGTGCACAGCAAAATGGGAACATTTTCTATCCAAATAAAAATCACTCTGTCCTGTCTGGATGTAACTGTAATCATATTTTTGAGACACAAGTCACTACATTCGAACCATATGGCTCCCCGTATCCGTACCCATTGTACAAGTTTTTGAACAAGTCAGCTCGCGAAAATTGATGAGACTGACAGCGTTTCATGTTTGCTCCTTTCAGTTGTGGGTCCTTTCAGCCCAAGTCAAATGGCAAGTCACTTAACGCGAAAAGATATCGAGAGGCTTGCCTTCACTGCAGGTCACTTTAAACGAGGCGAAGGCTGCGTGAGACTGGTCCGAGATGTTTCGACTTCCGTGCAACAGGATGGCGTGCTCTTCACTGCTAAATGTGAGTAGAGGGTTATTGTGTTCCAGCAAATTGTTTTGTGCGAACAACCATAAATTAGGTTACTCTTCTGTCAGCTTCGTTGTTGTCGTCAGCTCGACAAAAATTCGCCACAAAATTACTAAGAAGTGACCAAATTTAATACGTATTTCTCTCTGAACTAAACTCTAAACTTCTTTTAAATTCGGCTCTTGGACAGTTTGACCTGTTAATTGATTTGATTAGCATTGCGCCACGATTGCTTTCATACCCTACCCCCTCCGTGATTTCATGGTCATTTCTTCCCCATAGCTAAGTCGCTTTCTGTTTTACTTTGCCTTAGGTTTAGGGTCTGAAGGTCAACTCTATGATGTCTCAACACTGCTTTGTTTAAAAGGTAGGACGCGTTACATTCTATTGATTTCCTACTGGGGTAATAAGAAGAAGCATTGTTGCTTCAAAGTTGTTATTTTTTAATTGTTAGTTATGTTTAGGGCCCGATTACATGGCGTATTTGAGCCTGGACTGAAACTTTGTTGCGATTAGACAGCGAATGTCAGCTCGAACACAATATTTAAGTTTGGGCGGCAAAATTGTTAGGGAAGTTTTACACTGAAACCATAATCTCTCCATATTTCAGCGCGGGTTCAATTTTCAGCCCTGGTTGAATTTAATCTCGGGCTTAAACGGTCTTCGTGTAATCGACAATTTCTTAAATCAGGCATTTGTTCAAATCGCCGGGTTGTAGTTTCGCCATATAGTCCAGCACTATAGCTCTTTTGGCTTAGTTTAGCTTCTCTGGAGTTTTGAAGTTGTTGTTTGATTATAGGTATTTTGCAAGCCCAGTGCTCGTGTGTTGATCCTGCCAGTAAACTCGGTAAATGTAAGCATACGATTGCCTTACTACTGTGGTGCACGAACAAGGATAATGTGAGTTCTTCTTCAACTTGTGGTCTTGTTGTTCCGGTAACTATTTTCCTTAATTCTATGATGAACTGCCAATTACGAGCATTGCAATACACGTGCCTGCCTTTGATGGGTGCATTTCGTTTACTATGAAGAGCTGTGGTTGTTACAATAGGCTGGCGCCCGTCAAAGATCACCCCTTTTCAGGGAAGTTAATTTTGTTGCCCAATGCACATGCTTTCTCTTACTGGTGCCTTTAGCGATCAAATCTCTCTGCTTTGCAGGACAGGTTGTTTCGACCACGATTTTGCAGATATGTGTATTTTCAGATATAAATGAACGATCTGAAGGATATAATTATTTTTCAGATGAAAAATGTCAACAAGCCATCCTGTCCACCTGGCGAAAGCGATATAGAACATGTAAGAACAATAGTCACAAAACCAACGGTAAGGACACGCCGGAATGCACTGAAGGGTCTCAGATCGGATCGGCTATCATTTTGAATTTCAGACCTTCAGTTATTTATTGACGCACACCTGAAGAGTTACACCTTGAATTAAGTTATTGGAAAATGTTATTGCTGTCCATGGTGTTCATGAGATGCCTTCAAAGACCTGAACCTTAAAGTTAGGACACCACCACGTTCCGATTTTGATATTCTCTACCAGGGGCGTAGCCAGCATTTTTGCATAGGGGCATTCCTAATGCAATATTACTGGCACGATTGACAATGGAACGGAGGAGGCGCTCTTTTTTCTTGATTTTGAATAAATCAAATTTAAGAGGGATTACAAATCTTCCTTCCTTAAAAGGTAGTAAAAGTTAATAGTTGTTAAATACGGTTATACGTTGTATTCTTGCATACCATAGCATTCACTCAGCTAGGATATCATTATAAATTGTATAGGCATCCTCACAGTATTACAACCTTTGATAGAGCATAAAACGCTTTTAAAAATTAATTTTCTTTTCTTTTTCTTCGAAATCGAAGGTCTTATCCTGCAGAATTCCGAAAGAGAGGTTCCGATCATTTTCCTCTTGTATTTGTAGCCATGATCATAGCCCAATAGGGGGGTTCCAGAGCCCCTGGAACCCTCCCGTGGATACGCCCCCGTCTACTCACCAGTGAAACAAATCTTCTAGGAAACATTCGTGCTGATATGTTGATTTGCTTTGCAAGTGTAACACTTTGAAACCTGATGAAGTTTGTAGCATTCTCAAATACAAAATTCTTCAACTGATGTGAAACCGATAGTTTCACTGAAATTCTCGATTTCAAAGCAATTTTGGGAATTTTGGCGCAAAAACCGCTTTAAAATTGAAAATTTCAGTGACAATGCCGGTTTTATATCAGTTTGAGAATTTTTGTAAGGCGGACCAATACTAAGCCAAGTGTAATTTTCAGTAAAGTGTCTGCACCGTGAAGGAGGTCTGCTGGGTACCGTAGAGCCAGTGATCAATCTAAATTATTTCTTTTTACTTACCGTTTTACTCCTTTGATTTTGAATCTTATTCATACGTGTAAACGTATGGAGACTAAGCATTGATTTTTCGTTTCGAAAATTAAACGAGCTTAGGCCCGTTTCAAACGCCGTGCTAAAGTCGCACCGAACTAAATTCGTTATTTAAGTTCGACTTTGGCACGGCTGTAGCACGGCGTTTGAAACCATTTAAGAATTAAGTTCGACTCTGCCGTGTAGCACAGCAAGCTCTGTCGTGCTACCCGACTTTGGCACGGCATGGTTTCAAACGGCGTGCTATTGCCGTGCCGAACTGAATTCATAAATTATAAATACATTTTAAAAGTCAGCAAAACCGGTTTGTTATGGTTTGACGCATGTTTACAGCGACAGCTTTTAACTCGACTTAATTAAGCTCGACGTTTGAAACCAAGTCGTGCTACAGTCAAGCCAAATTGAATTTAGTTCGGCACGACTTTAGCACGGCGTTTGAAACGGGCCTTATATGCAAAAAGTGGAGTGTGGCAGAAACTGCCAGACAGCTTTGCCTTTTAACAGACTACACTACAATTTGATGAAGATTTAAGTGATCATCGCAGTTATGACCACTAATTGAGCAGTAGTGAAAATAAAGCCTTAAAAAATTTCATATATGCGTATATTGATATTCAGCCATTCATCACTCACGGATTTTTGACGCACAAAATGACCAGCTCCCGGTTGGCTTGTTCTCTCAGTTGGTGGAGCACTAAACCGGTATCGCAGAGGTCTTGGGTTCGACTCCCGTATAAGGCTGAATTTTTCAGGATTTATTTTTACAACTGCTCAAGTATTGTTCATTACTGCGATGATCACGTACATCTTCATTCTTTAAGCCGCAGTTCAAATGTATGATTTCTTATATTCATACTCATCGACTGCCAATTTAAGTACAGTAGGTCAGAAATCACACCTATGATCAATCAGAGTCTGTTTTTACGAAAAAGAAGGTAAATTTTTCATTTTTCTTTGAAGGAGGGGATTGGTGAGGTTCCTGTTAACAGCAAACAAGTGGAAGTGCCCTCACACAAATCGTTGCCGAAGTGGTTCGCATCTTTTCCACAGGTAGAACTTCCTAGCGGAAGCCCGGCTGTTGTTTCATATCACTTGATATAGAATGGCACAAGTAAAAGTAAGTGAATACCGTTTCACACTATGAAACTATTCTCCGAGATTCGGTTCAGCCTGCGGAACATGCAAGACAAACTGCTAAGTACCGTAACCAAAGTTAAACGGGTGAAACAAAGCTGACTTAACAACCTCTTTTGACTTCGTGGTGCCAGCCTACATGATCGTAACCTGGTCATATTGCACGTGCTTCTTTAAAAAGTCGCCGGGAATGAATTGTTCTAAATGTAACTAGTTCTGTTTGTGGTTGATGGTAGTTTCAATAGTCACGAAACTAGTTTTATGCGTTGAAAAAAGATAAATATGGCCATGAAAGCCCAGTTGTCTAACTAAGAAAGAAGTTAGTGACTTACGACTTTCAAGTTTCAATTTCAAGCCTTTGTTCGCCCATTCATGATGCTGAGCGTAAGCTCGGGACCAGATTTATTTGACTCGTGATAAACAAAACCAGATATACCGTGTTTCAAAGTGTTTCCCGTTGTCTGAAGGACTGCACTGTCAGAAAATGAAAATGTGAGGCTCGTGGGATGTGAGGTATTCTTGTACTACCAGAGAGCTATTCATGGGCGGCCTGCCAAGTTCCCTTTGTCTTTTTCTGTAGTCTACCTCAAGCGATGCTGATAGCTCGAAGAGGACTGGAGATGAATTTCCCTCTGGCAAACTGCTCCAAAAAAGGTACCAAGAAGCTTATTTGACCTGTTGTTTTCTTCATTTTTTAGTCAGATAATAGAGATTCTTGTTATTGTAGGATGAAAACAAGAAAGGTTGCAGAGAAGACGCTTTATTGTTTAAGTCCAGAGGAATTACTTCAGACTGCGGAAGAAGTATTAGAAGAGGTACAGTGTGAGAATGATGCTACATTTTATTATCAATTTGTGTTACGCCAACTTTCGATCTTTTTTTTTCCATTTTGCTGACCACAGCATCGGTGTTCCTTACCCGACTGCGGAGAAAACGCACCGGAACAAAGCAAACAACACTCAAGAAAACACAATCCTGAGTGCAGAACTAAAAGAAACACTGCTTCAACGAATCAACTTTCTCAAGGGAGCTCTTCAAGGTACAGCCATGAAAGAAATAAATGTTGCCATAGCAATGACTTTCTACTCTTCGCCGAATCAAATGTGACTGAAAGTGCCTTTATAATCTTTATTTGAAATTGGTTGAGTTGAAGCACTGGTAGAAAGGGTTTTGATCTGAATACGTAGAGGTCGTTACAGTGCCTTTCCGTTGGCACTGTGGTAATAAACACGACAATACGGTACTGCACTTTACTCATATTCCCTGTAAAGGGCTTTTCAGTGCCAATTGTATATATTACCCTTAAAAATGGTGAACTACCTATATAAAATATTCCTTAAGTTGTTTAAATGGATAAGGGAAATGCATATTCTCTTCGCGGAAATCCAGTGCTTGTTAATATAGAAATCCGCAAGAATTCGTAACATTGGTTTTCTGCCGAAACACGTGTGCGCAACCTTTGGGTGAACAATTGCCTCTCGGACGTGTATAGATGATGGATAAAAGAGCAGTCACATGGAACGCAGAAATAAGATAAGAGTAGTTGAGATCAGTGTCTCCATATTAATTTTGTTGCAAAACGTAACTAATTAACCAAGAAAGCTTTGCAAAAGTAATCACCTTGACGTTGTTGTTATAAATTAAAGCTGCTTTGTGGTATAAACGTTTCAGTACGACCCCGTTTGTTCGAGGAAATCCAAGGTACATTTTTTCAAAATGACAGTTACGTTTTGTTTGTCTCTTCAGAGAAATCCCTGCTTCCCCTACAGAGAGCGGCGTTTTAATCAGAGAAACTTTATTTGATGGAGGACAGTCAGGGAATCCGTCGAACAATTCAAATACTATGTCAGTAGTTCCAGGAAGTGTTGCTGAGGAGATGACAGAATCACAGTCCAAGGACAATAGATTGAACTTGAATGAGCCAACGTTACGGTCAGTGGAAAATCCTGATAACAATAAAAGAACACAACCAGATCTAACAGGCAAAAATGAAAGCGGGAAAAAAGTTACGGCGTCAATACTGGATGATTTTATTTGATAACTTTTCTCCTTGTAATTTTTAAGACATATGTCGACTGCTTTTTAACCAAGAAACTGCAGATAGCCGCCTTTGATTGAATGAATGAATTTATTAACTGTTCTTATTCGTTATATTCTTAACATTTTCTGTACAAAGATTTTAATATTTTATGCTTTTATCCTTTTTTATGGCCATGTAGGTTACACCATCGTAACGAATGTAGCTAATCGAATAAAATAAGGCGTTACTTGTCAGGAGAATTTGTGACATTAACTCAACTGATCCGTGTTGATCATTTCCTGTATTCTCATGCCCTGTATTATTGACAAACTGGTGATAGGTTGAGGAGACGTTAGATGGTGGTCACAAATGTGAATGGTTAATGAATTTGTCGGAAGTTGATCATTGTCAGCTTTGTCCTGGGAACTGACGTAATATTTGCATGTATGACACTTTCAGAAGATATGAATGAAGAGCTTGGAACGCGTGTGAGCTAACCAATTACGTTTCAGAGTCTTAACAGCGAATTGGATCATAGAATAATCGAGGGACCACGTTTAAGGTTACCGTATACCTTCATATCGAAAATTTTCTTCAAATGCGGATTTTTGGGTTAAAGTAATGATCGAAGTGTGATCTTTAATGTAAAAACAATATCGAAAAAGACAAAATATTGGCAAAGAAATGGCGGTTTTACGTTTTGGCCGGAAGTAAAAGTTACCCTTTTGATTGACATTCTTAGCACTGTTTTCTCGAATCAATTTTTTCACTTGAAGGGGACACTTAAAAGGGCTAAAACTCAAAGGGAATTTGTTCGTTTAGCTTCAAATTTGGACATTGGCTTGTTTAAGACATAAATAACAAAAAGTGTCTGCGAATTCAGTTTTATTTCGAAATATTTTTTCTTCGAGAGCGATTTTTGTTACGATCACTTCACAGTTTTTAAGTACTTTTTCAAAAATGTTCTATAACGTTTCATTGTAATTGAGTATGGCAAAGCGCAGACAGGTATCGATTTTTAGCGCTTTGGGTCGGAAACCGAGGAATAAATTGAATTAGCGAAAGACAAATTCGTTTCGACTTGGAGCTTTGAAAAGGAGATTCAGACGCTCGCATTTAGAGGTCGTGATAAATTCGACAATTCATTTTATTTCAAAATTCGTGGTATAGTTTGATAGCCAGCTTTAATTTTGATTTTTAATTTTAAAAGCTCTAATTTGATATGGGGGTTTAGGTATCTATTAATCCGGGCGCACTACATCATTTGGACGCAAGACACCCCTGGAAGTATACGGTAACCTTTAGCACAAAAATTGGTGTATCACTGATGGGCAAATGATCTTGCGAGCTTCATTAAATCATGTTGGTAGCGAGAGGATTGGGGAGAAAAGAAAGCGGCCGGCGTGAGATAGAGAGATACGTCGACTGTGCTGATTGGTTTAACGACACACGCAATGTGACGTCGCTTCACCGGAAGTGAAGTGATTAATTAATTAAGGACACGAACTTTGAAATCAATCAGTTTAAATTATCTTTGAACTTGCAAAGATACTAATAAAATCTCAAGAAGCACCAGGTCGGTTCATCAAGTTCTTCCCGGGAATCCAACTCAATCACGGGGGAGAGCTGTGCGCTGGTCTGTTTCGTACGGAACGCTTCGCTGGGATAACTTGGTAGTATTCAACTATAAAGTGGCTACTGTAACCTGTTTTTTTATCATAAATTCCTTCCTGATTTGGCAAAATTGAATTTCTTGTCAGTTTGCCGCAGACAGCATACGCGGATTCCTCAAGATTTCCTGTTGTGCTTGTCTCTTTTTTCATCATTTGGTTTTGAAATCTTCTCTTTTATTGTAGCATAAACATCCTTTTCAGGCCCAGGTTTCTGTACATTGTCCCTGAGGCGGTGAATGTCATTTCCCAAGGGACGGTACAGTGCAACGACTATAACGTACTTGTTGCTTGGGCTTGGGGCCGCTCCCATTCCTAACTGCGTTGTATCTTTCCACACCATCTGTGTGAAGTGCTTCACATTGTCACTCAGCACTGGGTAAGAGAAACTGTAACCTTTTTTCTCTGCGTACCATATGGTAGTCGCTTTCAATGGCGCTCGTGGCAGGTCATGCCATATCTGAGCGATGTTCTCCCCCGCTGGTTCGCCTTGAAAGGTGGATGGGTCACTAGCTACAGATTCAGCTATATTCTGTGCTTGTTCGGCCAGAGTGGCGTTCCACTGAAGAGGCAGGACGTTGTGAATCGATCTGAATCTGTTGTGGGCCACTAGCGCTTCCTGAAATACTGCATCTATCGCGAGAAAGCGAAAAGCAAAGGCTTTTAACAATCTGTGACTGGCAAGTTTACAGAACCCTTGAGGATGCCAGCTGATGATATAAGAGCTCTTCTTTACGTGAAAGTAAGGAAAGTTAGACCCACTAAGAGTTCACATAAGCAAGACCCATATTAGGACAAAGAGGGAGTCACTCTTATCATGGCATTTGACAATTGAAATATCCCATTTTGACGCAAAATTTAAGAAATAAAGGCGGATGGTTTTTGACAACCTCACAGAGAACCTTCGTTTCGCTTTCTATCGGAGTCAGTTAATAGAGAGCATAGGCGACGGCGACGGCAGTGGTAACAAGAACGTCACAAGTTTATAGGTTTAATGAGCAAAGCAATTGCTCTGCATGTGCGTTATAAAGCTTGTTACATTTCTTTGCCGTCAAAGTGAAATGAGAAACTTCTGGGTCTTGTTTGGGACGCAAGCGCTCGACGGTGAATTTTTTTTGTTTTACATTAACTTCAACGCCGTTTCTGCTAATTAAGTTACTGATTAGTTCGTCTACACCATGGATTCGAGTAATGGCAAAGAAGTTACAATAATTTAAATTTGTATCTTGAAGTGACGTTTTCGTTTGCGTTCCTGTTGTTGGCATATGAGCCCTCTAATACTTACTCCAATCTATAGTCTTATTGCGATGAACTCCAGCTGCACTGGCATTGTTTGTTTTATCGTCATTTTTGTTGTTGTTGGGTATCTGTTTGTTGTCCCTTTCGTCTTTGCGTCTCTTTTGATCTGCTTCTTCCTCGGCTATGTAAATCTCGAGAGTTTTGCGAGAAGCACCTTTTGGTGAATATCATGCACATGCAGGGAAAACAAATGAAGTTTATGTCTACCTTAGAGGGCTTTTTATGAAATGTGTTTTAGGTTGGTATCAAGCACCCTAAGGTTTGGTTTGACGGCACTGATAATTTTCCTGGTTAGTTTTGTCATCGGTTCCCTTCTCAGCACTTTTCGCCAAGAACTATTGCCTGAACCATTGAAAAACATTGCCTTGAATTGAGAAAAGCCTGGAATTTCAAAATATTGATATGGTGCACGATATAAATTTCCGCTCACTGGAAGTGCAAGAAGGGAAAAAATATTGCACTGTTTTGTGTGTTATGCCGCTAATACCTCTCTCTCTGGCATGCAGTTGTCATTAAGATTCTTAGCAAAATGTGATTGGAAATTCGCTTTTAGCTATGAACTTGCAACACGAACTGCTCACTGAAGCTTCAAATTTTTCATAGACTACCTAACTCGGAGTCACTGTCGGATAATGTGGCGATAATAGAGAGCTAAAGCAACTGAGACGGCAACGAGAACGCCATTAGCACGTGCGCTTTACATGGCATTTCTTGGCCGCCCTCTGCAAAACGAAAACGTGTTATGAGCAATTCAAATATTGGGTTTTCACGACCACGTGAGCACATGACGATCATTGTTTCTTTCTTTTTCCTCACTTTGACGTCCAAAGTAACTTAGTTATTGGAGAGTTCGACAATATTTACCAAGTTGATTGCGAAAGAGTTGCAAAAACGAGAAGTCGATGTCGTTTTCGTTGAAATCGCCGTTGTCGTTGCTTCAGCTCGCTAATGTTGGTGCCTTCAGTGAGGTAGCAGTGCCTGTTAACAGACCCGAGTAACTCACCCTCTGCGATGGAGTCATCAGAATTGTAATCCGATGGTTTCTCGTCTTCGGACAGTGCAGCCGCCAGTAATCCTTTGTTCTTTTCTTTGTTGATTTCTTTCCCGTACATCACTGTGGTTGTTGTTGGTAGAAAAATTAGGTGTGTGATTTATATATTTTTATAATGCTTGGGAGTTATATTTTGGGGTAGATTTAGAAAGCCTTTTATGGATAAGATCTGTGTAGAGTTTTGCTTAAAGGAGCTTTGTCATGCTATTTCGGTCCGTTGTAAAATTCTAAAAATCAGGGAAAACCAAAAAATAATGAAGTAGTTTCGTAACACCGACCGGTGTTACGGAGGTTGTAGGTTCGATTCCTGCCTGGGACTCTGATTTCTTTTCAGTTGTCCTTTCGCCCGTTGCCAAGCGACTAGCATATCATCATTCTCACGGGCATATTACACCATTACCATCTTAATAATCATTATCATGTCTGATTCACATTTACATTGTCGAGTCTGCAGACCATAGTGGGACACTTTGTATGAGAACCTAGATAAACAACCTAGCTCACCAGGGGTTTCTGTAGCTCAGTGGTTAGAGCATCCGACTGGTGTTACGGAGGTTGTAGGTTCGATCTGATTTCTTTTCAGTTGTCCTTTCGCCCGTTGCCAAGCGACTAGCATATAATGAAGCAGTTTATTTACTCAAGACTGTGCACCGGGACTAAATACTGTCTTCTTCTGTTACGGATGGCAAGGATGGAAATGGACTACATTTTGAAGTCCCAATTCAGGAGTCTGCACAGTTACTATGCTGATTGAAACCAAGGTTGTGATTGGTTGATTTAAACTACAACTTTGAATTGAATTCGTAGATAGGGTAAGGTGACTGTTGCTTCCATGTAGATGTCGATCAAACAAGACCAAATACATGTTTCCAGTCAGCGCGGTTAAATACCTCTACCGTCTATAATTTTTATCCTACACCTACCAGGCCGCTGTCTATCCTGGATGTCATATTTATCTTCAGTTTTGTACGGCCGCACGGTGTCAAATATCTCCTCTTTGTTTCTCATCCTGCCCGTTACTTCATTTAACACATCAGTGGGAGTAGCCTCATCGCCTGCTTCATATTCGCGTGTCTCGTCAGCGCCATCTGTATGGGTGAAATTTCGTTGAAGTAAGTTATTTGAATGGCTGTCAACGATCATTGTCTTTTGCTTTGATTTGCCCGTGATCAGCTTTTGTGATTGTTTAGGCCAGAAGTTTCTTAGGTCACTGAAAACTCTAATACTTTACGCTGTTTATAATTGCTCTGTTTCATCTAAGGGCCTCTTCATATGAGCCCGGTTAAACGGGCTGGCTCGGTTACTGAGATGAAATTGGTTTCTGTTCATATGGTGACTTTCATCCCGCTTTCCGAGATGAAACGTTTGGAAAATTGGTGACGCGACCATTTAGGCATGAAATCTAACGAACAAGCCTGGCCAGAATTTCTTGATTTTCTTTGTTTAAGCAGCCTCAAATTTCCTTGGACTTTACGTTAACTATCAAATGAAACTATTCCGAGTTTCATTTTCGAAGAAAAGAAAGGTAAAGTCTCGGTAATGTCATAAAATGTCCGTTCTATCACGAAAATGCATTGTATTATTTTCCTCCCGGTAACCGGGCTGAAGTGTTCATATGGCAAAAATTTCCGGCCCGGTTCCCGAGATCCCGGTTAGAAAAACCGAGATCTCGGCAACCGAGCCAGCCCGCCCTCTCAAATGAACACGTCGAAATTTTTACAAACGATTTAGCGGTGTGGCGAGATATCGGAAACCGGGTCAGCCCGGTCAACCGGACTCATATGAAGAGGCCCTAAGACGATTAATCTCCACTTGTACTTCATATCTGACGCTCAATATGTAATCAAAGCATGTTGTGATTTGTTAATTGGAATTCAACACTTACAGTAATAGCTTCTAGTTTCGATTTTTGCTATGAGACGTCATTAGTCTTGAGTCAAGTGCAGTTTGTTCACCAAGAACAGAGGTTTGGTGGTTTTACAGTAACTTAGTGCCCTTTCAGTGCATTATCTTCTAGTGTATTAGCTGTGAGTGCATCCTGCCGCAATTTTGTTTCCTTACTTCAGTCCCTTCACCAGTGTTAAAATTTAGTTACTGGCAAAACGCATAACTCTACGGATATCACCTTCTTCAACTGGTCGTTGAACCTCAATTCTTCTGTTTCCTTGTCCTGCTAACTGGCTCACAAGCTGAGGTTTTTGTTTCAGCACAACGCCTGTATTCACCAGAACATCCTCATTCCTCTTTGTTGCGTTTGTAATGGTTAGTTGTGATGAATTTGTGATCTTTGAGTCAACACCTGATTGAATATGTACATGGAATCATTGGCATTACTATAAACCCATTCGGAAACTGCCCTACGCAGATTACAGGATTTCCACCGAGAAACTGAAAGAGGGATACATAGATACATTGGGAAGCAGGATGGCTCCAGATTCTCTCCATGTGTTCTGTCACACAAAAAATCTCTTTACAACGCTTCAAACGAGGTATGACGGAGCCCCATCTTATTCGCGTGAGGTTCATCCTATCCAGCTCATACGTGTAGGTCATGATCTAGAGGACGATAGAATCAGTCATATAGGTACGTACACTTTCAATCGCACAAGTAGCAATTCAGTAGTGGTTCAATCTTTTGTTGCTGCTTGATGTTACTTTCTATCTGGTAACTTACATTTTCCACAAGTGTCAAAAAATAACTCACCACTAGCTATTAGAAGAGCTGGTAAAATTAGTAAAAATCCAACGCCTTTAAACGCAAGATCATTTAACCTCATTGTCTTGTCCTCAACGGAGGAACCTGAAAATTAAGCAACAGTTTAATGGTTGATGTAGGGATATCAGGTAGCTTGTCATGTATTATAAAACATTTTTGTAGTTTGTGAACAATATACAAATCAAAACTAAGTGTCGAACTACCAACCTTGAAACGTATCTGCACTGTCAACAAGCCGGCATGGTCACCATTACAAGTTAAAATGTTAAGGTTTCTGTAAACGACATTTTTGCTTTTTGATCAAGAAAACCTAACTTACAAAACAGCTAAAAACCCAACATGGTTAACAAAATCGTTACCTTTTTTTGTAACTCAGCTCATCACAACTATGTCGTTCTTCGCTCTTTAGATTTCAAGATAAATTACATCATAACTTTACCTTCATTTCCCGCAGCAGTAACAAGCGCGTTAAGTGGATACTCGAGAGGACAGCCAGTAAAGGGTCGACTTTCTGACCTCTTGGTTTGGTGTAATAAGCAATAAGGCAGGCGGCAGGTTGTACTTCACAGATGAAATATTACTAACATGGAGATTTCTTGGAACAACCAGAAATGTCCTACCTGACTCGCTGCGCGGCTATGATCTTGCTTGGTTGTTTCTTGCTTGGTAACGGTCAACTATTAACTTATTTTTGAGGAAAAGCGTTCCAGTTTTTTTTGTTTTTAGTTCGATCAGTTCAATGAAAACAGGCTGTTCCCAGCTTGTTTCCAGTGAGGCCCTTAGTGAAGTCTGTCCAATGGCTCTTCATTACATTATTGAAGCACCTCCCAACTGTTTTCACTTTCGACAGGATACTCCTCCGCCTTTCCTCCTTTTTCGCAGGTGGCATCTTTTAATTCAAGGGAAAAGCAATCTGCCAAGTACTTGTACTGTGTTTGTAACGTATGCAATTGCACAGTACGTACCCAGTGGTGGAATCCTTTTTGTCAAGCAAAACGTAAGAGACCTTTTTTCAACTTTTGATTGGGCTGTTGTGTTCATATGTTCCAAAACTGATCGACGAAAAACAATGGCAGAAGTGTACGGGATTTGTCACTGCTCTTTCGACTTACACATGAATTACCTCATAAGTTACAACCAATGAGAACGCTTGGACCGTCTCCAGTTGTTATATGTCTTTTTTTATTTCTACGTCTCTTTAATTCAGGCGCTTTTGTTGTGAACATAACCTTAACAAGACTCTTCGTTGATATTTTAACAAGGAAGACAAGTGTATGCCGAAACATGTGCCGTCTGCGTCTCTCATGTCGCTTCCCTATGATTATTTGAGTGTCAGTGGGTATATTGACATTAGTAGTATTTTGTAACGCGGCTTCATAGTAAATCATGTACGAACTGTTTGGGTTTTGTTTGATGCAAGCATAGCTCATTAAGCTGCTAGTGAGCAAAGTTCTCACGAAGGTACTACTAAAACTGCGGTCTAAACCAATTTCAATGCGGTGAACCACAATAGTTGAACTCATGCACATTCAACAGTTACTTAAGTAACTTGCGTACCGTCAACAGTACTAATGGGGAACTTTAGCAACGGCGACGGCGACGGCGACGGCAAGAAAACTTCATTTCTGAAATAGTACCTCTCGATTTTCTACCTCTTTCGCACTTATTCCAATTTGTTTAACATCGAAAATGCTAACAAACTGTCTAGCGTCTAAATTTCTATGAACGGCGTTTAACATGGTACGAAAAACAAAATTATACTTTACCGTCATGCGCTCACCTCAAGAAAAAAGTAAGTAAATAGAAACAAAAGTTTACCGTCATGCGCGTTCACGTTCTCGAGTAAAGCTAATAGAGACCTTACGCAACTAAGATGGCGACGGCTTCGAGAACGCCACACAACAATGCGATCAATGAGCCAAAACAATATTCTGCACGTGCGTTTTACATTTTGGTACATTTCTTTGCCGTCATCTGCAAATCAACAACGTGAAGTGACCAAATTTTCGGTTTTCACCAGAACGCGACCGCATGGCAGCAAATTTTTCTTTCTTTTTCTTTACTTTAACACCGTTCAGAGCAATTGAGACCCTGGACAGTTCGACAGTATTTTTTAAGGTAAAAAAGTTGCAATAATCCCGAAAGAGTAACCAAAACGGGAAGTTTTATTTCCAAATGACGTTTTCGTTGCCGTCGTCGTCGTCGTTGCGTAAGGTCCCTAATGCCCGCCGCACACGTGAGGAAAGAGCTGAGCAAAATTCCTCGCGAGGCAGTTAGCTCAGCCGGTTTCCTCACGTGTGCGTTGAATTTTCGGTGAGAAATTTGCCTCCCGAGGCGATGAGGAAAATATCAAACTTGTCTGATAGTTTTTGCCTCGCGAGGCAAATTTCTCACTGTGTGCGGCAAACATGAGAATCTGGCTGAGCCAGGCTGGTCGATCATCCAATAAAATTGCATGGCTCACTCACGTGACATAAGAGTTTGGAATTCAAGATAGCAGCCGGTGGTGTAGTCAGTGAAGTGTTGCATGTGTGTGTTCTGCTTCTTTATTAAAGGCGCAAACACAGTGAGGAATTTGGCTCGCGAGGCAAAAAATATCAAACAAGTTTGATATTTTCCCCATCGCCTCGCGAGACGAATTTCTTACCGAAAATTCACCGCACACGTGAGGAAACAGCTGAGCTAACTGCTTCGCAACGAATTTTGCTCAGCTCTTTCCTTTACGTGTGCGGCGGGATTAAAATTTAATCATTTCACGTTGTTGTTTTGTAGAGGACGGCAAAGAAATGTAAAAAAGTGTCAAACGCACCTGCAGAGCGACTGTTTTTGCTCATTAAGTCCATTATTTTGTGGCGTTCTCGTTGCTGTTGGCGTCCTTTTTTCTAAATCTCTGCAACAAGGACGCGCAGACAAGCGGCATTTATCTATACTTAAAATAACTAACAAATCCAAACGTGTTTTGAATGGCATAAACGTTGATCAAAGCCGGCTCCAAGGAGTTCTTCTTCTTCTAATTGTTGAATACAAGTCATTCTTTACGCCTGGCGCAAGAACGTTTTGCCGCAAGTGTTCCTTGTTGTCTATTGGTGGACTGTAGAGTGCAACTACAAACGCGAAATTGCCACTAGGGCTTTTAGCAACAGCTAGTCCCATTTTCTTTGTCCGTTTCCATACAATCTGCGCAAAATGTCTTGTTTTTTCGCTTATCTTCGGATATGAAAAACTGTAGGAATTGATTTCGCTGTACCATTTGTCTATGGCTGTTTTGGCCAAGTGCTCGCTGGTGTATTGTATCTGAGCAAGACTCTCTCCATGCTGCTCTTGAAGGTCATCCAAAGTAAGGAAGTCCTTTGCTGCCAGATTTTGAGCAATGTGTTGAGCCTTTCTTGCCAAGGAGTTTGACCAGAGTAGAGGCGGCGACAAATGTTTACGTCTGAGCTTGTTATGCTCTTGCAGTGATTCCCTCTCCACGCTATCTAAAAAGACCCACAGAAAAAAGAGGACCGTAATAAACTTATTTTCAAGACAAGAAGCTTGGAACCTACAAACTTGACTCTTGTTTTTCCACCTATTTTAACGTTTTTGACAACGTCAAAGGCTCTTTTTGTTAAACTTCTCGGTAAGGACAATGCTTCGAATATTGATCTGTTCACTATAGTTACCATTAAATTCAAGTGGAAACGTCGGGTGTGTTGGGGCCAAATGAATGATAAGAGCAGGCCTTCTCGCGTCAAAAGCACGCTCTAGGAGCCCAGCATGGGTAAGAAAATACAATAACCAATTGATGCGAAATATTTTGGTTTTGATTATGACGTCACCGTATGCCCGTCCGTACGTCCGTCACTCCATGGAAATGTGAAATGCCACACACGTGATCATCCCGTGCTATATTCCCACGTTTCTCCATCGCTTTTTGAAAAATAAAATAGCAAACTGAAGACAACAAGAGAAGAAACTTGTTGTTTTACCGTTATCGTTATCTGTTATCGTACTCGAACTCAAGGGAACTTGGATTACTTTAACTCTAAAATATTGTTGGAGGGAGAGTGCTGGGGTGGTTAGTGAGTGACCGGGAACAGTCCAGTGGTTTTCCAGGGTGAGGATCTATCTCCTAATCAGAAGCAGAAATGTGTGATGTACCTGTGCAAATGTTTTCGTAGCAATGCTTTGTTTGGAGCAAATCCTTTTGAGAACACGTGGATACCAGGCAGACACGTGCTCTCACAGACGTCCCTTTCCCACAACTCACCGAGCATGTAGACCAGTCATTCCACTCACTGAATGTAGAATCTAAAACACAAAATCCCGTTAAACTTATGCTGTGAACTCCATTTACGCTGAGTATTTTGAAAACCAGATGAATAAATGGCGGGCTAGCTTATAGAGTGAATCCGCATTTCTTTATCTGAATTTTCCAGGATACGAATGCTGTGGTTCTATCCCAAGTATTTGACCAGCAGTGAAAAGGCTTATCTCAACAGGGTAAGTTTTTTAAAACTTAAAAGGGGGTTTGTCTCTTTTAAAAATGTTACGGACTTTATGGAGTCTATTGAGATTCGTAAGAGCGCATATACGTACGGTGACTCTGAGTGACAAAAACTGCTACTTCTCAACGATGTGATCAGTTGTTCATTCGCGAAATTCACCTTTCAGGGTTTTCGAACTTCAGAAGCTCACTTTAAAGTAGGATCCGTTTGACTGGAATGAAAGTTTCGGAAACACTATTTTTGCATACTGGTTCGGACTATGACCGTTTTTGGTTTCGCAGGCAACTTTATAAAGCGCTGTAAATATGTTAAGGGAGATACAAATTCAAGGCGGATATTAACTCCACACCCACAGGGGACAGCTGGCGAGGTCGCTACATCAAGTCGATTGGGGCAGGTTTGGTGATTTTCAGTGAATTCACCTCAAGATGATTAAAAGGCAATTGGTCCCTCGTCGTTTGAGTAGCAAACTCTCTCGGGGAGGTAAGTTATTCGATTAACTTCCCAAAAACGGAAATTAAAAGCGCCCGGTATCTTGAGTATCTGGGGAAACTTCGTGTTATAGTTATTGACCCACTACCTTTTGTTCCTTGAATAGCATCAGTGTCCTCTTGAGGTGTTGGGTGCAAAGGGTAGTAGTACAAACTTTTCAATGAGAGGCTGTCTGGAGTCAGGTATCCTGATGTTTTCGTGGGAGAGGATGTCGGGGCTGCTAATCCTCTCAAATAAGATACAATTTTCTGCAACTTATGAAGGTCTGACATTGAATAAGTAGGCGTTGAAGGAGCGTAGTTTGGTTGGTTTCTCCTGAATCCAGTTGTTGTTGGTCTGTTTTGGTCGCTATTATAATTGTACGTCTTTTGTGGCTTTATTCGCCCAGTATTTTGTGGTCTTGTTAAAGCTGCTAGTGATTTTGTTTGAGGAATCGCTTCCATCTTCAGCTTATTGTCTTCAGGTTTTTGGTGTACTACACGCTGCTTATCGTTTTCATTTATTCCAGCCCTCAGCGGAGGTTTGTCTGGTGTAATTTTCCCATTATTCTTGGGTTGTCTTACAGGAGCTCGATATGTATCGGAATTTGAATTCTGAACTGCTTTGTTTTCGGTGTCAAAAAAATGATTTCCATCTGCATTTGAGATCGTAGTTGTGATTTTTCCGCCATTTGTTACATTATCCATGGGCACGTGCTTTCGATGGTCACTTTCTGGTGCCGTAGTTGTCCCCTTAAAGATCTTCCCATCACCAGAGGCTTCATCTTTGACAGGTTTGCCATTTTTACCTTTGGTAGAAGGAACACTTTCCGTGAAAATGTGCTTTTTGTTTTTACTTTTTAGATCGAATGTCGTCTCTTGTACTAACTTTCTATTGCTAGGCTCTTTCTTTTCATTGCTGTTAGAAGCTTGAGTTCCTTTAGTTTCGTTTGCTATCTTCTTTTCTTGGTTTTTGTTGCTTTTATTTCCATTTTGAATGTGTGCATTTGCCGGTTGATGTTTATTTTTGCTTTCAATGTCCTCACCCTCCACTGTATCCTCTCCCTTTACGTATTTTGTTTTGAAGTTTGAAGTCGTTTGTTCGCTGCCCATCTCAATCACTTTCGCATTTTCTTCTTTTCCTTCGTCATCCGTTTCAACCTGCCCTTCCCCGTTGGCAGCGCCCTGCCTGTCTTCACTAGTCACTCTCTCCTTACTTTTGAAATCCTCAGTGTCGTTCCTGTTTTCACTCTCATTTTGGTCACTTTCGCTTTCATCTTTGTTTTGTTTAACGCGATCATTGTCGTAGTTTTCATTTGCGTGTTCACTTCCATTATCATCATCGTCGTCCTGGCGATCATCATTATCCTTTGTCAAACCTGAAGTATTGTCCTCATAACCAGAACTATCATTTTCACTTTCACTTTCAGCGCCAACATCAATATCTTGTAAGTTATCAAGTTTTCTTTCGCTCGAAAGTTGGGTGTCTTTGTTGGAGCTCGAGTCGTCTTCACGGTGCTCTGTACTTTCAACTTTATCCCCGAAATCTCCATCGTTTCCTTCGTCAAAGTTTCCCAGAACATCAGTATCGTCTACATTTTCAAAGTTATCAGTGTTTTGAAAGCTTTCCAACTCTTTGAATAGTCTGGCATCCTGGTTTTTGATACGGCCATTGAGATTATTCAGTGACGTTTCACGAGGACTTTGCCCAATGTCGTTTTCATCAAAGATGTCGTCGTGGGGATTTTCTCCCGTACTATCCCACGATTTTATGCCATTGCCCACGTTATCCAGCGCCGAGTTCTCAGAATCGTCATCACCGTCATCATTGTATTTCTCATTCAATCTTGCTGTTTTGACATGACGATGCCTTTTAGCCGCCATCTGATTCAAAAGAGACTGTTTCACATCTGAGGCTTGGTTGAGGAGTTGTACTTTGGTATCTACGGCTGACGTGCCATGGTGTCTTTTTCTCCCGTGGTTTCTGTGATGAAGGAGAGAAGGGCGGCCATTATGTTCTATTTCATCGTTATGTTCTTCAAGCATCTGAGCGGAATCTTTGCTCTGACTAAAGGTGTCTGTATCTTCCAACGAACTACTATCCTCATACGATTTAACGTTAAAGTCGTTAGGGTCTTTCATCATCCAATCGATGGCTTCTTGATTTCCTTTGAAGTCTGCGTTGGTCTCCATGTTATATTCAGGCATGCTCCTGAGGTCGTAATCTCCATTCTTATCGCTGCTATCGATAATTGATGTCTGGTCGATGCCATCCTCGTATGCTTGGTCATTAGAATGGTCTTCTTCTGTCTCTACAGAAAGATCCAAAGGTCGGAAGTCTTCAATTCCATTTTTCTGAAGCATTACTAAGGTAGGAAACAAAATTTAAGGTTACATTACTTTACTACTACACTGTACTGGTTGTTGGAAAAACTTTGCAAGGTGCTGTGGGAAAGGAGTGGGGTCTTGGTTGGATTAACAATCCATTTCCACCAATACAATTAAAACTACAGTAGCATGAAATTCACCTGATCTCTCTGACTACTTTCAACAGCTTAGCTCACATGAAATACACGAAAACCGCACTTACTTCCTTCAGCTTTACTGTCCTCAAGAAGTTTTGGTTTCACAAATGCGTTCATGTAATCTAGGTCATGTGGAGATATTCGACTGTCGAGAATCACCAGATCTGCATGCAATATGTACGAGAATGTTATAAAGGATTAGTATTAGGGTAATGTTAATAACGCATCTACTTAGACACGGCTGACTACACACGGCTGATTTGAGATTAATAGGTGACTGAAAGATTACCGTTAGTATTTAAGCATAGACGTTGTTGGACCACACACCAAGGCTTATTTATTTGACGGATAGATTTTTTTTCGCTTTCGTAATGACACCAGTCGACAATTTTATAGCTGTTGCCGAGTATCTTCTGTGGTTTTACTGACCTTGCAATGGTCTTCCTTTATGTATAATCTCAATCTTTTTTCTTCCAATTCTTAGCCCTACAGAAGATCAAACCAAGTATACAACTGTCAGAACAGGTTGAAAATTAGTGCTCAAGCAGTGTTCATAACTGCGATGATCGCGTACATGTTCAACTGTGCAACCACTTTTAAAAAGAGGGGGGTGAATAGGTTCACGGATCGACGGATTTGGCTAAAAATGTTGCTCGGTTTTCGGATTCTTAGGATATATTTTCCGGATTGACGGATTTTAAAAGCTCAGTGGATCACGGATTTCTTCAATAGTTCAGCATGGATTATGGATTTTGTTCGCTTTGAAGTATGGATCGTGCAACTTACATGAGTTAGACATTTCTTTTTTGAATTTTTTAATGTTTTTTTTTACATTTTTTAAATTAAAACCTAGCGAGTAACACACGGCAACAGATCCTGTTAACACTTTATTATCCGACTGGTGACACAAACGTCATCGGGGATTTAACAAAATTGATAAAAGAACTAGTTTTACACTAATGCATGGTTCAAACTTCTTTTATCAATCTTGTTAAATCCCTGATAAAGTCTCATGAAATCAGTGATCAGACAAAAACAGGCCATGACCTCGAGCCAAATATTTTCCTGTCCGGCCCTCCCACTCAGTCAATAAGTACATATTACGCTCTCATGCTGAAACAATTATTTCTCATGCATTTAAGGTTTTTAATTTAAACAGTTCATTTTGAAGTAGAAAATTGCTGTTTAAGTACAGTGACTACCTCATGTACCAACATTTTGGAAATATCTTACTCCATGTTCCCTTTGAGTACCGGCTTCGAACGCTTTGCAACAGTGGAAATTCTCGTGCAGAGCCAGCCCTACATCGGTCAGTGGGTTTACTGACTATTGCACATGCTTACATGACGTGTTAATATTAGTCCAATAAAAATCCTTAAATAACAGCGAGAAGAACAAGGTTTTCTGAGCCCGCAAGAATGAGCACCCCCACCAAACCATTTTTTTTTAACAGAAAACCGCTGATCAACAACCTGGTTCTGGCCATTGCTGTCCACTTTTGATGGGTCACGTTTCCCCTCAGAATAAAGGAAAACACTTCTTAGCTACTTTAATTTTTCAAAATTTTCTGGGGGAGCATGCCCCCAGAACTCCTCTCCCCCCAAGAAAGGTGACGCCTTCAGCGTCACAATACAGAGCTGCACCGTCAAAAATCTCACTCTTTCAGAACAAATCAACTACAGAGCTCTGTGACAAGATCTGTTGCTGCGTGTTGCTCGCTAGTTTTTAATAAAAAAAGATTTTCAAAAGTAAAATATGAAAATTTCATTAAAAAAAATATCTATTTAAGGCCAGTGAATGTTCAAAGGTGCTTACGTCTCTAACAGTGCTGCGATGCTTGCGGATTCGAATTTACGAAAAAAATATCAACGGATTGGCGGATTTTTCTAGAAAATAGCACGGATCGACGCATTTTGCTGACCCCTATTCACCCCCCTCCTTAAAGAGGATCTATGCTCACTTCAGTTGTTAACTTTTCACTCTTTCTTACCAGAAACACAGTTATGTCCAATGACGTTCAGGAAAATCACAGCAAAAACTGTAAAGTGAACCATCATAAGCATTTGGCGTCAGAAACTAAAAAGAAGCAAGCACGTACACTAGGGTTAGTGGTTGAAGCATTTGTATCTTTAAGAGACGAAATCACTCAAGTAGTGTAGTAACTTGTAAATATTTGAAACTATTCAGTTTGGTTTTAGGGCAATGAATGCGAGACCGAGTGGAACAAACGCCCTAGTGCCCATCGTGCTGGTGGACAGTGTTTCACCTATTCGTGGAAAAATCCCAACTTATTGCCTTACTGCTTTTGGCTTTAAATTAAGTACATGATATTAAAAAAATCAATGCAAAAGAACACGAAGCTTAGCTGAACCCGTGACGTTACCAATCTTGAAATACTCTAAGTTATCAAACAGCACATGGTAGACCTCTAGTGTGACGTATTAATTTCGTGGCTGTTACTAACAATTCGGCAATTCAAGGTCGTTTTGGTACAATCATATTCCGAACTAAGGATAAATGGAATATTTTGTACCTCTCTTCAATTTGTGTTAATTTGGTTTGTTTCGGAATGTGGTCAATCGAACGTTTCCTTAGTCTTACTACACATATGAAAGACGATGAATGATCGTTACTGAATTCAATTTCAATTTATTTAAGCTCGGTAACGTAAGGAGTGGTTGCCCAATCTCCCGAGCCAGAGGCTCATGTATTAAACGTCCGAGCATTCCGGATCGAATTGGAATTTAGAAGTGTTGGTTTTTGAGGAGAGGGGAAAACCGGAGTACCCGGAGAAAAACCTCTCGGAGCAGAGAAGAGAACCAACAACAAACTCAACCCACATATGACGCCCAGACCGGGAATCGAACCCGGGCCACATTGGTGGGAGGCGAGTGCTCTCACCACTAAGCCATCCCTGCTCCCCTAAAATGTTATGGTAAGATGTAAGGGCGCTCGACGTAATTCACGGAAGTCTGATCAGTAACGTGTATATAAGAATGTACCAACCTGGTATGCCTGATAGGATTCAAGGAATTGTGAATGTAAACAAACGTGCCAAAAAAGATGTGTTGATAAAATTGAGCATTTTACCTGTTTACCTTTTATCCTATGTTGAATGTAGTTTCTCTATCCCATTTTTGTTGGCCTTAGAGTAATTTCAATGATATTGATGACTTCTAAAGTACGAGTTAGAGTTTCATGGACAAAATGACGCCTTCATGAATAGTTGATTAACGAAGTTAAAAGCCAACTTGTTTTGGTTGAAGAATTTTTGTTGAAATTATCGATTTTCTCGTGTGGTGTGTTTACTGGCTTCGCACCACAGAAATCAGGTCTTCATAGAAGGTACGTAGAATTGATTAAATTTCGTTAAGACGAATTTTTAACGGCATTTGTTTTGTCACCTGACATAAGCTGTTTCAGTTGCAGGTTACATATTGATTTCGCTACAACGCATGATTTACTTAACGAGATTAGGTTAAAATGGAACTGAATCAATCAGAAAATGTATCTCAGAAATTAAAGCGTCTGGCAATGATATTTTAGTATGATTCGGAGCCTTGATTTGTTCGTTGAGAACGTTTATTCTACTGCTATACAAACACCAAACGCCATCGAGGCAATGTTTATGTAAGATCATGAATGAATTACCCTGTTCCTTAAGGGACACATTTAAACGGTGTACCTTAGTAAATGAAATTAAGGTGGGTCCAGTAGGTTGATCTTCGGTACGATGAAGTAATAAAAAATCTAAATAAGATTTCCTGGGACTTCCTTGCCACTGGCAAATATACTAAATTCTTAAGAGTAAATGGCGGGTGAGTTCAAAGCGATACTGAGCTTTAGCAACAGCGGCGGCAACGAAAACATCATTTCAAAATATTGCTTCTCTTTCGCGATTACTTCAATTTGTGGTGGAACCGCCTGGGGTCTAAATTTCTAAATTTCGCGTTAAAGTAAGAAAAAAAGGAACAAAGTTTACCGTCCTGCGTTCACGTTCTCGAGAAAACCTAAAATTTGGTTATTTCACGTTTGTTTTGTAGAAGGCGGCGAAGAAATGTATCAAAATGTAAAACGCAAGCGCAGAGCGATTGTGTGTTTGCTCATG
>OX419336.1:13004093-13026593 GCA_948470475.1 Galaxea fascicularis | reverse complement strand
GTGACAAACTTTTTGTAATGTTACCACGCCTTAAAAACACAAAAAATGCAGCACTTTTGGTCATAAAAAAGTTGTATCTTTTGTATATAAATATTTGCGTCAAGATTTCTGATAGTTAAAAGAGTTTAGGGGGTTTTATTTAGTAAGTTCAAAGGGGTAGTTATTAAAAAGAATTCTTCATTGTTAAACTCATTTCCTTGGCATTGTGTATATTGAGTGAATCAGTGAATCGTGTGGAGAGCGCAATCCTCGTACTCGTACGATTGTTTGATTTCCCAATTCCTTTCTTTCTTGGAAAAGTTTCGATGCCTAGCACAAAAGAACTTTTCTTGTTTATTTTATAATCCATAATATTACCTGGTAAATAGTGCAATGCAAGACATGACAGTCGCTTAATGGTAGCTTCAAGGCAGATGTTCCGATATGGGTATAGGTACTGACTATAGCATAAGAATTTATTTAATCTGTTTTATCACTGACAGCGTTTCTCCTTAACCGGGCGTAATATTGATACCCTCTGACGAACGAATAGCATTTGCAACCACCTCTCTCTGTTCTTTGACTGTTTATGTAAAGATGGCGTAGTTTGTTTGGTTTTCGTGTCAACAAAAAGTGTTAGAAGCGTTATTCAACAAAAAGTATAGATATTCCTGAGCCATAAAGAACCAGGAAGTTTAAAAGTCCACAAACTCTCAGTGTTTTACACTGGTTCGATAATGTAATTGTTCTTTTAAGACGAGGATTTGCACGGCGAAACAAGTACGTCTACTCGAACGCTCCCACAGGAGTGTGTACTGTGTTGCATGCTGGGATTAAATCTATTGCTGTTGTGGAGTCTTAAATGTACGCACGCGGCGTAGTATCAATTGAGTGGTCACACTCTATGACTGCTGTAGTGAACAGATAGTTTTATGTTAATTCTGTGATTTAGGCAGATACACATTGCTTCTCTCTTTGTTTCTGATGTTACCAGGAGGATCATAAAGTGCTACTACATATGTACGTCTTCCATCTGCGCTCTTAGCTTCCCCAATTCCTATCTTTTTGGATCCCTTCCATATGAGTTGTGTGAAATGCTTATTTGAGTCCCGGATTTCTGGATCTTCAAAGTTATAACTCTTGACCTCGCTGTACCACTGTGCAGTTGCTTTCTCGGCAGCGATGTCATAATCGTGCCAGAGTTCAGCGACATTGATACCGGAATGGTCGGTATCTAGGTCCTCCAAATGGAGCTGATTGTCGGCCATTTCTTTGGCAATTGTTTGTGCCTTAGCAGCCAATTGGCTGGACCACTTTAGCGGCGGACTCCTATGCCACGCTCTGAACTTGTTGTGAAGGCGAAGCCCAGCTCTTCCAAGTTGATCTGGTAAGAGAGACGAGGAATAAAAGACTGTCAATATTTTATTTTTTTAATTGACTTCAAACTCCCTTATTTTGTAGGTATTCCATTTGTTCATTTGTAGCCTTGAGAAAGTGAGGCAGTGCTTTTAGATATCCGAAATTAAGAAGCACCACTTTTTTCTTGTTGTAATTTTACTTCATGTTATTTTACTTACTAGTAAATAATACCTGCGGTATTGGAAACTACCAAAACCAGAATGGTGAGAAAGTAGTATGTGCTGTTTTTAGTTGGGTTTTGAAAAGTTGAGACCAACTGATTTTTCACTTTGTTATTTATTGTCGGTTAATGTCAATTTACGAATGTCGATATCTTAAACACTGTGTAGCCTCATTTTCTTTTCAAAATATTGGATAATTCAAGGTACTGATAGTTGAAGATGAAACTCCGATGTCTCGCGTCTATTGTTTCTTCATCGGTGAGGCTGACCGCTGACACACAGCAGAAGACATGCGATGTCCGTGATTACAACAGGATTCCGTACCATCAATGTCAAAGTTTATTCGGTCTTACCATGACATGGCTGCATCAAGCAAACCTTGCTCTCAGTTCTGTATCCTTTACATTTTGGTCCCTCGCACAACCGAGCTCTGGCTTGAAAACCTTGACCACAGGTCACCGAGCAAAGGGACCAGGACGTCTGTTGTTTTTCTAAATATAGTAGTCGACAAAGACATTGAGATGTTTCAGAAAGTAAAGGTTGAAGAGTACCTAGACGTGAAGATGACCGCAACCCATTTCAAGGCGCGATAATCGTATCTGTTTCCACTTATTAAACAGATTTCTTCGGTCGGCAGTGATACTTATTTCTAAATGAAGCCACAGTACGTATCGGGTTGATTGTTTTTTGTTAAATACGCTTGTACTGCTGCTGCTTTTACTGCTGTTGTTGTTGCTGCTGCCGCTTCTACTACTACTGCAGCTGCTGCTGCTCCTACTTATGGTAATGGTACTTCGCTCTTTCCGTATCTTGTATAATGCATGAAACCCATTAGTTCCCTTATCGTTGATGTAGTTAGCTATAGAGTTAGTCGAGTTAGAAATGTGTTTGCTTTACTTCGTCTTTATAATGGGTCAACGAGCTCAACAAACCATCGGTTATTATCAGCATCTTAACTAGTGTTGAAATCCCCGAAGTAGCCTGCCTCTATTCCCTGTTCAAAGACGAGACTGACCAGGAAACGATAAATGTAAAGGGCTTGGTTGCAAAGACTTTCGTGGACATTACAACCGAGCTATCACGGAAATCTAGCTTAATACAAGAAGTGGCTTAACAAATTGTGCGAAAGTTGAAAAGTACCAACCTTGGTCTAACGTCCCACTGGTAGGTGTGTTTGCGAAGTTGTGAGTTGGACCAACGCTAACCCTTGCCCTGCCTACAGCTGAATCCTCGACAAACTTTGTTGGCCTCAGGAAGCTTTTCAACGACATCAACTTGTTATTCTCCACGTCTTGTTGCTGTCTTACCCCAGGCGAAAAAAGCTCGGAAGGTGGTGATTTCCCCCCAACACCGGCGAATGAAATTCGACTTAGCTCATTGTATTTTGTCGGAGCTAATTCAGACAAATCATGGATTGCTGTTGGAAGTATATAAAGGCCGTTCAATGATCGACCCGGTGTTGGCCTTAAGGTGTTGGCCTTAAGGCGATTGCCTTCAAGTAAATCATTTGCAAAGTTTTGTTCTGTTTCCTCTTGATTAGAGTTCGCGTTAGTTTTCCCCAGTATCTGCCAACCAATCATTTCTTTGCGCGGGCCATTTTCATTGCGGTCAATCATGTTTCCTTTCTTAGCAAATTCCTGTGAAGCGACTTTCTGGCTCTCCCACAGATAGCGGTTGATTTGTTCGGCGTCAGTTGCCATTTTAGCGTTGAGATTTTCATCTTCCTTTAAGGTTGTATCACCACGGATGTCTTTGTTCGAAGTTGGGTCGACTAGTGTTACATTGCCTGGTATCTTGAGAACTAGCGAACCATCGTCACTCGTTCCAGCCTTAAAACTGACTGGTTTCCCAGCGCCAGAAATCTTCAGCATAACAAAGTTTTCTTTTTTGGAGTCGTCCTTTGGTTGTAGTTGATTACTGACGGATGCCCTATCAGACTGCATTGCAAAGTTTTTGAAGTCGTTTTGTATTTCTGGAGCCGGTGACGTTGGTTGGCGTACAGTTGGCGCCTGCTCTTCTTTAAGAATTCGAACTGGTCCATGGGGCTCGTCTTGAAAGACGTGTCCTTGTATATCGAGGTTGATTCCCTTGGGTAAATTTAATGCTTGGGCTGCCTTTTGAGCGCCAAGCTTAAGCGCCTCCTGAGAGGATATCTTGCCAGATGTCAAAGCATTGCCCCGCGAAGGTAACGTAGGAAAGCGGCTAATGAAAAGATTAGGAGATGAAGTAGTGGTCATTTTATTTACAAGCAAATTGTCACCATCCTTGTCCTTTTGATCCGAGTTCCCTCCTATAAGTTTCTTCAGAAATTCCTGTTTAAGACTGTCTTCGCTCTGAACTTGAGAGCCATTTTGATGCTTCAATAAGTCGAGGACAACTTTTTTGCCGATGACTGAATACAGGTCTGAGTTGTCGGAAGAAGTGTGCTGGTTTCCTCTATCACTGGAGAAAGTTTGAAAGAGGTCCTTGTCTCGGTCATCAAATTCGTATTCGCTTTTTTGGGTTTCTAGTGGATTCTTTGGCATTTCAAACGGATTATCTTTATAATATTTATCGTATCCACCATTATCGGAGTGATAATCTGATATCTCGCCGTAGTTTGATTCTTTGTAGCTGTATTCAGGCATAGGATTGTTGTTGTACATATCAGTGATTTTTCCGACGTCAGATGATTGGGGCTGATCGCCCTCAATTTGACTGATTTGACGGTAGAAGTCTTTTTCTAGCCCACCATTGCGGAGCGCACCTGTAAAGGAAGTGCATTTAGGATTCAGTTAGCCAAGCGTAAAATGAAGTACGAGAAACATCATGTAGTTATTTTCATTTTGTTTACTTCTCAACTTCCGTTTTTAGAGTCAGACTAGTTTTCGTTTCCAATTTTAAAATTAAAACGTCTACTGTACCAAAAAATAGGTGCGTTGGTGAACCATTGTTCCTTTCAATTATTAGCGAACAGGGAAGCTACAAAGTTAGTCCAACTGATGATATGCCTGTGAAACGCCCTTGTATTGACTAATTGTTACGAAGACCAACAAAAAGACCAAAAGAACATCCTTGACTAGAAACCTCTCCAGTCCAACTCGCGGACGAAGCCCTTTGCACTGGCCTGACTTAATTCCTAATAGCACGCCAGCCAAGGTATCTGGAAAAGCAGTCCCTGGCTCCTTTGTAACATAAATAAGAAATCGAGACCATTTTCCATTTTCAGTAGCCTCCTTATAAAAGGGAGGCTAGGTGCATACTGTTTCTTATGCAAATGAGTTCTAGGTCGTATGCAACCAAGACTAATATACAATAATTTACTAAGAAAAGGTTTGCATGAGGACTTGCTTTGAAGACGAGTCTGAACAGAAATCGAAAATGGCCGATCGAATCAAGCAGTAATTTTATCTTCATAATATTTGTTCGTTATCATTGCCGTAGCTATAGGATTTTTTTAACCAGAGTATGCGCAAGCTTTGGGAATTTTACTAGCTGGTGTGTTCAAGCCACGTACCACCTCGTACCATGACGAACCCGTGTTAAAGGGGCACGGTCACGGATTTAAGCATTTCTTTGAACAATTAAAATCTGTATTTGTGTGATGGGAAACCTTGAAATAATGGTCCGTTTTTATTAACAATTGGTATATTTGTGTGCTGAAACCGTTCACAAGGGTTTTTTTGCGACGAATGACTTCGACGGAAATGGATTACGATTTAAAAATTTAGGCTAAATTTTTCAAATCGTCTAAATGCGTCTTCCAGAAATCGATATTTACGGCCGTGGTTTGTATTTTCTTTGCCAATTAAGGCTAATTCCTCAATTCCTTACAGCTAATTTCAGGATTCGGTGTGGACCAAAAATTTAGGAATCTTTGTGACAGTGCCCCTTTACGTGACCGGGAAAATCCTTGTTCTCGGGGAGATTCAAACTAGATTTAGCTTAGTCGGTTATAATGGTAATCTAACCGACTAAGCTACGAGGTCCGCTGGGAGATTAGAGAATTAAAGTATTTGGAAGCAATGATCGCTATGTTCAATGGGTGTCTGCCACGGAGGGCTGTGTAAGGCGAGATTTGATTACAAAGTGTATTGTTTCGAGTGCTTGTAAATCGTTTGACCGAATGATGTTGATTTTCTGTACGAGCTCCACGGGGACTATAAATTGATCCTATAAGACCTGATTTTAAGACCCGCAGTTCTGTGTGGTATAAACGAAAATATGTGAACAGATAATGATTTGCTAACTGACATACAATGCCTTTCATCAACATGTATATTTTCGTTTTCGCAATCGTTTTCTGGCCTTTCAATGCAAATGTTTGTCGGAAGAGCGATTCTATTAAAAAAAAAAATCTTCATTACCCCTACCTGGCTCAAAGCAGATACCGACGAAATTGTAGCGACTAACTGAAATGTTGACTCAAAATGGAATTTACTAACTTCTAAGCAACCGGCCTGAGTTTAGGTACCTCTTGCCACTTGCACTTCGAGCAACAAAACTGAAATAACGGAAATTACTTTTTATCGTTGCCCTAAAGGAGGCTTTAGAAACGTTTCAAAATTTCCGAACAGTGGCAGTAATTTTCGATGAGCTGTTATTTGGAACTGACAGTTATCGCTATCACTGCATGCACGTGCAGAAATGAAGCTCGCTCTTACTGATGTCTTGTTTGAGATCTTGCACAGGGTTGAACCCTTCTGTTCTCCCCATTTCACCTTTCGTGACCTGCACAACGAAGTTCCTACTATTTCTATTAACATCTGAGGGAAAAGAAATGAGTGGGTGTTATCTTTCAATTATGAGTTGACCTTCCACATGTTTTGTATGAGAAGGGTAGAATTGGCTAGTTATTTGAAGCTTTAAAGGATGGTTTCGTTGATTTAGCTATAAAGAGCCTGCCACATCTGTAAATTGAACTTACTAGGAGAAACGTGGAGAAACGTTCTGTGCTTGTTGCGTGTTCATTTCCTAAAGGACTATTAAGTTGCGTTATTTATGTAACTCATCTCATTTCGATCCAAATCTTTGTCTGTACAGCTTATGCGAAAGCGACTTACTGTTGCGTTCTCTATCTCCTCCAATCCTTGATGCTATCCCAGGCGATGAGTTGTCATTTTTTCCTACAGTATCTGATTTAAAAGTTGGAATTATATCGTCAAATATTATCATTAAGCACTGAGTAAACGACCTGATGTCATTGCAGAAGAATTAGGTAACTACTTCGGCGGGCAGCAAAGATCAGTGAACTGCTGAAGATTAGCGGTATTCTACAACATACGTGAAGTTAAGGAGAACGGTCGTCCAAAGACCCTACAGACGACCCATGTGAAGGGCCCGCAGGATGGAGTGAAGCACTTTCAAGCTTTTACCGATAGGACGCTAATCCATCATAGGGACTCATGATCATGGGAATCAAACGACTTGTGTTTCCCATTTATGCATCTATGTTTAGAGAGAAGATGTTTTTCTTTGTCTTCTTTTGTTTCACGCACGAACCATTAACCTCAGTGATTCTGATCGAAAGGTATATGCAACAGTGTTAAGATGAAAAAGTTAGCAAAAATACCAAGGATTACCTTCATCGAATTGTTTCACTAAACGCTGGTCTAATGGTGACAGCTTACTGGAATAATCCAGTGCAGTATCTGTCAAATGTTGTTCCTCTGAAAATTCAGAAAACAGGAAGCTATAATTGACATGTACATACGAAATACTTCGTAGTTATATCCCCACTTTTCAAACCTTTCAATCACTTCCACGGAACAACAATTGCTTACATTTTAAACAGGGCAGCAGACCTTAAATTTGCATCAGAGTGGTTGTTTTGGATACCAAGTGATACTCAACTGTCCAAAAATAGAAGCATATTAACAAACAAACAAACAAACAAGAGGACAATAAGCCCCCCTCCCTCCCCTCTCCGAAACCACACATGCGATGACCCGACAAAACATTCCTACCTTGAAAAGCTGGAAGTTGATCAAGCAGATTAACCTCACTTTTTCTTGCCCCACCGGTGTCTGAAAAAAATATAACACCCTTAATTCCACGTTTCCCGTCGTAATTCACATTTTTTTTGGACATTTTCTATGTATGTATTTGGCTGCTATTTTACACATGTAGTAAATTATGGGGCTCAGTGCAGTCGCTTAGATGTTCAGTTTTGACTGACCTGTTTGCTCCGTCTTTTCCAAGTCTTCTGGTTTTATTCCAATGAGGGCTGATCGAGGAGTTTTGTCTCCTGGCAGAGTAAAGCTATTCCTTTCATTTTTAGCCCTGGTTTCTTTCCCTAGAAGAACTGTGATCATGTTTTTAAAGGTATTCTTTAACTTAGCTTCAAATTTGATCGAAGGACATCAAAAGGAGAATAAATATGACCTTACGAGCTCACCTTCAGTCGGTGTCATGCTCAACAGTAGCAGCACTAACAGATGGACTCCTTGCACTTTCTTCATCTTGCTCGCAGTCTACAGATCTTCGCCACTGAAAACGTGGCTGTTATTTCCTGCGATTTTATTATAGTTTGTTATAAAGGGCTGCTTATTGAAAACTCTCAGTGTTGTTGCACTCAACATTTGTCGCGCGTACTCAACAGATATCCTGCGCTGGTACTCAATTTCGTGAATCGGGGAGAAAAATGGTAATTGTTCCATTTTTCTCCTGTAATAACCTCTCTTTGGTATCCTGCTCAACTTTGCGGAATTTCTCACTCCCTCACTTGAGATGTTTAAAAAGTTAAACAATCGTCATAGCATTTATGTTAACTGATAGATCAATAAATCATCCTAGAAGTGTTGCGCAACATTTCTAAATATCTAGTGGATCACACGTATACTTGTAATCACACGCAAGAATTATCATGACTTGACTTTGACTCTGATGATGAGTTAGTGTGATGATAATGATGAAGATGATGACTTCCGCTCAGGTTATTGAAACGTCAGTCAGTACTCACCCGGACGATTGTACCCCACTTAGTTATCATGTAACTGTTATGAAACCTCGAGAAGAGAGATTTGATTTGTAAAAGACTAAGGTAAGTGGTTTCTAAAAGAAATCCGTTAAAATTCAGACACGAATGAATGAATCCATCAGCGTTGTACTCTACCAACTGAGCAATCAAGCCAATCTGAAGAAAAAAAGCCAAACCAAAAGACCAGCTGTCGGGCGGATTGATAGCTCCGTTGACAGAGCACTGTTATGGGTTTGAAGTCCGTTTTCTTGTGACATTCTTTTCGTAAATAGGCGGAAATAAAGTTAGTTTAGTTCAATGTTTTCGCTTTAATCTCAACCATGCTTACCTGATATAATTCTTATTCGGAAACTCAAATTTGCTGAGGGTTTGAATATTTTCAATTTCATTCGTCATTGTAGTTATAGTGATACTGTTAGTTGCTAACAACGAGCACAACAATGTAACTTGGTCACCAAATTACGATTAAAATACCTGTAAAAACCAAAGTAACTTATTGTTGGTGGTTTTAGATTAAAATAAAAAAGGCACATAAATTTTAACTGTAGTCCACAGGTTTTACGTTAAAAAAAGGTTATTTGCTCTTTCCTAGAGTTTGCTTTCTTCTTCAATCTTCCCGCGAATATCGAGCCAAGCACAACGTTTCTTGTCTTCTTGTTATTGGGCACCAGAATGCATAATTGCTTCAGGTCGGACTACAAGTAAGGTGTACGATGCTATGTCAGATCTGTGCCATTGCAGTAACATTTTGAATACACTTTATAGAAAACTTACCAGTCACATTTCCAGCTTATATCAACGACATGGTATGTTGGGATTTCGCAGTTGATGAGGGGAATCCATTTTTGTCACTGAAAAAAGGTTTGAGTTAATTATGAACGACCCTTCTATACAGGTGCTTTATCCATGACATAATTGGGCTGAGTGATCAATTCCACGGTTCACGGTTTGAAAGAGGAGCAGATAGCTAGAGTGACTGGTGCAAGTTATGGTCCAACAATCATGCTGTGATAAACGTCGTAGATCGGTTTCGCTCTCATACAATTGGAAAAAAACCTGGTTAAACAACCTCCCTAATCCTATTCAGGGAAACGCCAACGTTTTTTTTTTTTTATCGAAAGATGCTGAATGAACTTAAAAGAAAGGTCACTTAAAACCATTTTAACCACAGAAAAAGAGAGTACGTTTACTTAAGTTGCGTCTTAAGGTCACAATCATCCTAATTCTGTCAGCCCCTTTATTCAAAGATTCGTTATTCCGGCTTTAAAATTGCTTTTCGTTGAAAACACCGCCAGTTATGGCCTTGAATTACGGTAAACACGCAGTTTTAAAGTTTACCTACTGGTCATCTCAGGACATTCAAATTACAGCTTTTGGCCATCTTAACGCCTTTCGCAGTTGGTGCATCACTTAGCTCTGGTCTCTCCAGTCTGCCGGTATATACCTAGAGTAAGTCTGAATAAAACGGCAGTTATTGCTGTTTCTTCGTGACGACTTATGTTACCGAAATTTTTTGTGCCTAAGAAACTAGATCTTTTGATGATAATGCGATTTCGTTTATGCAAGCAAAAAATACAAAGTTGCTGCCTATCAGCAATCTGCAAGTTGTCAGAGTCTTGTGGATTTGCAATGATCTACACCATGACATTAATTGGTTAAAATAACAAGACCAGGACGATGTAGGCTTTTGGAAGCACTTCTACTAGAAGTGCACAATGCCTGGAATGGGTTCCATTTTGCAATCTTTAATTTTCCTCTCGTACAAATTAAAGTGTTAAAGTGCCCGTCATTTCAATTTTATAGTTTTTTTGCAGGCTTTTTGTGTCTGTCGGCCATTCACTGTTGGTTGTGTTATGTACCGTTTCTTTTGCACATTTTCGTTTTGTGTTTCTCCGTGCCGTTTGCAAATCTATATACAGGGCAAGCCTAGATAATGATTAAATTAATAAACAAAGTAACATACATGTAAACAAATATTATTTTTCCCGAAAGAATATGAATTGGTTAAGAGAAATGCTTGAGAAAATTTGATTTGTATTGGTCATATTGCATTTAATGTCAGTGGCTTCATAGCTCAGTTGGTTAGGGCATCGCACCGGTATGGCGAGGTCACGGGTTCAAATCCCGTTGAAGTCCTGAAATTTGTTCAGGCTTCTTTACGCAGTTGCATAAAGGCCGGTACACACGAGGGAGCTTGCTCCCGTAGACCGCTCCTGCAACACGCTCCCGGAGCAAAGCTCCCTCGTCTGCACCAACGATTTCTAGCGAAAAAATTTGTTGCGCAACAAAACTTGTGCTCCCGAGTTTTGCTCCCTCATATCAAACTGGTTTGATATGAGGGAGCAAGCTCCAGGGGCAAATCTGCTCCACGAGTCTGTTTCAGGAGCAAGCTCCCTCGTGTGTACTGAAATTTGCTTGCCGTGACATGACGTGTCTCATTTGGCCAATCGGGTTGTTTCATCATTCAGCTCCCTCGTCGTGTCCTTCGTGTGTACTGGTTGGGGTACTTACCTGGGAGCGTGTTACGGGAGCGTGTTTCAGGAGCAAGCTCTCTGGTGTGTACTGGTTGGGGTACTTACCCGGGAGCGTGTTGCAGGAGCGTGCTGCGGGAGCAAGCTCCCTCGTGTGTACCGGCCTTAAAATTGCGTTACAACTGCGAGGATCATCCTTCACTTGAGTAACATTTTGTTACTTCGTTTTGATTTTTTTCTGGATATTTCAAATTTTCAGGTTCCCAAACCTGATGGTTGGACATTGAAATCAGTCAGCTGGCGGAATTTTTGTTCAGCTTGTTAGCTGCCAGGAGAGCACAGCGTCTTTATTTCGAGCTTATTGCGAGATTAATCGCGATATTAATCGAATTCATTTGGGATAGTCAAATAAAGGAACCATTATTTATAGAAAGAAGCGTTTTTATTGATTCGGATCTTCCAGCCCTGTAGGATAATTCGTCATTACGTATTTTAATGATTTCTTTCTTTCAGTTCGCAAGGACAACGAAATTGATTGATGTTTGTATCGTATCTATTGTGTTCTTTTAAATATTGTGGCGTAAACATCTTCAGTCGTTCTTCCTTTATTAAGAACGTTTTCCCTCAACCTCCGTCGATCGTTCCCGGGTGGTCTGTACAAGGCCACTACGTACAGATCGTTGGTAGCTACATCCTTAGCACAACCCATTCCAATTTCTTTTGTGTCTCTCCACACCATTTGTGTAAAGGCATCGGTTTGCGGTGTGACTCGTGGGTATGAGTAACTATAGTTACTCGATTCGCTATACCAGACATTCGTCGCCACGGAACCTGCATCGTTAAATGGAACTCCTGTTATTTTCGCTACATTCTCTCCAAATCCCATGGCAGTAGCTACTTCTGATCGCTCTACTGCTCCTTTCATGGCCATGTCGTAAGCCAGCCTCTCCGCTTCAGTGGCAAGTTCGTCCGACCAACGCAGTTTTGGGGCATGGTGTTCCTCGCGTAGGTGGTTATGAGCTTGAAGAGACTTTTCTGCGAATGCTTCAAGATCTGCGGAACCAAAGGAAGATGAAACATTTCCATCAGACAGCTAATTTGTTAACCTCCTGCACACCTCATTCAGTGGGAATACTCCTGTATTTGCTATTACTAAAGACTAGATCATTGGATAATGCAATTCTAGGGTTTTAATTGGCTTAGCCATCATGGTACATGAGCCATTACACCATGCTCTACAAACATGGTAACTGCACGCATCAGTTTAACAACGCATAATAAAGAAGGGAAGATTTATCCATAATTTGTGGGCATTTAAAAAAAAATTACTCCACTCCCTCGTGTTGGATATGAGATGACTACGGCGCCTCGTTTGCTATCTACCATCTACCATCTAATATCTAACGCGCACTTGTGGGATAATTGTTAATGAAAAAAAAAAAAAAAAAAAAAACTCAGTACAGGGCACTGTAAAATACACAACCCCTTAAATTCATACCACATTACAATTGAAAGACAAAGAGAATGTTTCATTTTCTCACAGTTATTTTTACGAAGGCAAGTTATAAATTCCAGACGTTGATTTTAAAAGGTTCCGGGATAATGCTAACACGAAGAGAAGCCCTTCACAGAAGGTCCGTGCCACGTGTCCACTAATATAGTTTTTTTTTCTAAGAACTACTTACAAACAAACCAATGAACAAACAAACAAACAATCACACAAATAAACAAGCAAGAGGGGAGGCACGATTGCGAGTGGTCAACAGCGCATGGTTTCAATGTGGTGACTTGGGTTCAAATCCCGCTCTGGCCACTAGCTGGTTTTGTTCTGGGTAAGTGCCTGGTTCAACTCCTTGCTCATCCTTGTAAATAGCCATCTGGTTTGCCTTTGACCAGCTGGGATTCTCACCATGTTATGTTTATTTGAATTATTAGTTTCTTCGGATTTAAGTGGGGTACCTGTAAACTATCTCTTTAGCTAAGTGCACTTTCACCATAAACATAGTATATTATTATATTATAACACAAAAATCAAGATAGAAACGCAAAACAAGCCGGAAACGAGCAACGCAAACAAATAAACACTGAAACATACGAAAAAACAAGAAAAACAGCAACTGATAAGACAAGAAAAGGCTAGACAAGACAAGTAAACTGAAATGTGGGAGTTCTACAGGCTGGGCCTGAAATATAGCCCCAACATTAGTCTGCAACTGTTGTGAATACTGATATGCTAGTTGCTTGGCAACGGGCGAAAGGACAACTGAAACAACTGCCTGGTTCGATTCCTGCCTGGGACTCTGATTTCTTTTCAGTTGTCCTTTCGCCCGTTGCCAAGCAACTAGCATATCATCTTTCTTACGGGCATATTACACCATTACCATCATTAATAATCATTATCATGTTGTGAATACGACACGTTTTGAAGCAACTTTGCGGTGATGTGAGGAGCATACCTTCTTGAATGTGGTCAGCTGTGCTGGTCTGCTGTGTGTTTCTTGGTGTTCCAAGGTCTGTTGCGGACTCAAATAGCACATTTCCTGAAGGACCAAGCCTTTTGGTTGGGGAAATTGATTTTGTGATTGGCTCCAAGTCTTTAAACGGGTCAAAAATGGCATTTTCGTGTTCAGTTGGTGCAGCAGCTCTTGTGAACGCAGACACCTCCCCCAAACCTGACAGTTTCTTTGCAAGTACTGGCTGCTTTTGACTTAGCTGGACTTCATTCATCGCGGTTGGATCATTCCTCATAGCCCGCACATTGCCAGTGCTTGTTTTTTCAGCTTTTGGCTGATCACTTACGATAGAAGCCAGCGGATCGCTTACCGCGTGTTGCGGTTTATCAGTTACTTTGGAGCCTATATTCTGCGGATGTCCAATAAACTGCTTGCTTTGTAAAGTTTTAATGCTTGACTGCACTGCCTTCAGTAGTTTCTGAACAGCTTCTGCAAAAGCAGCGGTGGTGGGTGCAACGGACTGAGGCTGCTTAGCAGTAATCTCAGGTAGTTTTATAGCACTCCCTTTCAACGATGGCAAAATCCTAACACTGTACCCCACTCTGCCAGTTGGCCTGCCCTTCACATCACCAGGATATCTTTGGTCGTCATCATTCATCTCGTTTTTTGAGTGGCCTTCTCTGTTTTTCTCATTGTTTTCTGTGGGTTGTGGATCAGCATCGTTCAGTTTACCCAAAGTATCCACAATACCAGCGTTAGATTTTTCAACATCTGTTTCTTTTTCGTATAGAGGTTGATCTTCCATGGTTTGCTGTGGAGCTGCTTCTTCTCCCGACTTTGGAATTTTTAAAAGAACCCAAGACTTTCGATTGCCTTGGACGTCAACTTTCTTGTGCAATGGCCAATAGCGTTGGGGAAGCGCTGGAGACTTTACTTGTCGGTTAGGCATTTTTTGCAAGTAATTCTTTAATTCCTCTTTGGCCATTGATTTGATGAGATCACTGACAGCCTTTGCAAGTGCAAATGAAAACGACTTCTTGTGCTGTTTTCTCCTTGGACTAGAGGCAACTGGATTTGACGCTGACAATATTCTTGACGTTGGATTATTGTGGAACGTTTTATACGCGGGCTTCATGACGAGGGTAGCCTTATGTCCAAATAACAGTCTTAATATTGAAACCCCAAGTTCTGTGGGGTTGATAAGTTCTGTATGAATGGTCGACTTCCTTTCTCCTCCAGGACTCTCCTGAGATAACGAGGCGTTTAAAAATCGCAACACCCTAGACAGCCCACCAAGCTGAGCCGCCATGTTGAGAGAATCAGGACCCTGGGTGGTGTGCTTTGCAATGACATTTTTGTCCTTGTCAAGAAGCACTTTGGCAAGAGTTAAAGCGTTTGAATCCTTCTCAAAATGATTTCTCTCATCAAACAACAATCCAATTGCAGTAAGAAGAGTGCGAGATATTGGAAGTGTCTTCTCAGATGCTGCTTTGCCACTTTGACCTGAAAGTAATGCCATTGACGTTGGTTTTCGTGATACACTTTCTGAAATTGGAGGTGGTGCTATAGCATCTCTTCTTGTAGTTCGTCCTGTTTGATGCCTTCTGTGTGGGATGAATTGTTTTTTGCTGCTTGCCTTTTGAGATCTCTTGTCTTCCAAAATGTCTGAAGACAAGGCGAGTTCTTTCACCAGCAACTCATTCTGTACTGTTTCTTTTTTGTTACCAGCCGAAAATGAAGCACTTTTTAACGATGTCAGTTTTTTCAACGTTCCAAATGTTCTTTTTCTTTCTTGAAGGTCACTTTGGCTGCTTCGAAAATGACTCTTGTTGTTCGCTGTTTTAGAAGCATGGTGCACCTTTTTCTCCACCTTTCGTAACCCTGAAACAATAATTATACATATCTATTCAATTCATTCTGTGGTAAGAGAGAAGCATTAAAGTTTCGGGAACGTGGCCATTCAAGAAAGAAAATCATAGGTTACAAACTCAAATATTCCGTTCATTTAATATTTCTATAGTCTGAACTTGAAAACACCGTTGCGTTTTCATATTTACCAGAATCATTGTCAAGATGAACATTTCTACTCATTTTCTTTTTCTTCTGTTTTATAGCAGTGAAGTGCGATGCATTTTCGTCTAATGCCGTTTCTCATGATCACTGCTAAAAAGGGCTCCTTGATCGCCGGTTTCTATATTCAAATAGATGAAATATCGAATAGAGAAGCTTCGGGTGACAAATTACTCCTTAATTTTGGTGAGAAATTTCACATGTGAAATTACAAAATTGCCATGGCAACGTTTTGAGCCAAGATGGAGCTCCAGGTTCAAAGATGTTATGGATGTGCTTACGAACTCTTAAAGTTTTCAATTTGTACATTTTTGCTTGAATTTTCTCTAGCCCAGTCTGCTTTGGCTATATAATGAACTTTTAGCGGCAATTTATACTTCAACACGTGTTAACACGAAGACAAATACACAAATGGCCGCGATCGGATTTTAGGCGCATTTTACACGGGCGCCGTTTCCGGTTCATTCATGACGAATTATAGCGAATCATGTAACAAAGATTTGACAGTTGACTAAACTTTGAAACATTTTGTAAACAGCAAGAAGGATTTCAAAGGGCTTTTTGTCGAAAAATTGAAAAAAAAAATTGTGAACTTAAGCCAAAAGTATGCTTTAAACATTTCAATGCGTGGAGTTCTCGATGCAATAAACAAGTCAAAAACCCACGATTGTGAGCTCAATTTGTCACCCATAATATTAAAAGGTAATCAAATGGCACACTCGTGAAATTAGGGAATAATTTCACTTGCGTTTTGTCCAAATTCTAATAATTTAGAATTAAAATTTAGAATTAGAATTTGGACAAAACGCGCGTGAAATTCCGTAATTTCACTCGTCACCATTTGATTACACATACTAATTACTACAGGATCCTTACCTAAGACAAGGAGATTTTCCGCCAATGATATGGTTAGCACAAGAGCTAAAATTTGCAAATTCATTTGTTCATCGAACCGAAAATGCTGCAAAAATAAGGGAAATGTCAATTTAAAAGTTGTTAATAGAAACAAAGCAAAAAGGCTTGAGTGAAGAAATAGAACTAATTATGTGGAAGCGAGCGTTTCGATGGGATTTTATTTTGATGGAGGAGTTCCGATCGATCTAACTCTATAATGTGGGGTTGTTTAGTATGGTTAGGTATTATTTTAAAGGAACAAATCACACACTGTAATTTTCTTAGTTGGTAGACTTGCTTCGCCAGTTGTTTGCGCTTTCAACAGAATATCTGTGCCTTGCCTTACGGCATGGAAGTCAGGCAACCGTAAAAAACAGTGCATTTATCACCTTAAAACAGGAAAATTTGAAAATAAAATTAGTCTTTCCATGTTTTAGAGGTATTTAAGGGAAATGCAACATGCCATTTTCCCTACTTATGGAGAAATCGATGTTCAAGCCTTAGTTTTTGATGATATCCCTTTTCGGGATCAAAGTAGCCGTATCAAATAAGCAGGTTACCTACCCGTTCTCACTCATAATTATTTATATTCGAGGTCGGATTCCTTTTTTCCAGTCAAAACTGAAAAACAAAGCATCTAAAAGTCCAGGGACACAGTGTATTAGCATGCCATTTGTGATTGACCCTGTTCCAATCCAACCCATGGGGTATATCATAAGCGATTCGTCAAAGAAAGTTAGATAAGAATAGATATTGACTCACTTCCTTCGCCAAAGAGAGAATGAAATCATGCGATTGGTCCGTGGATCATGATACAAGAGTGAGACTGGTGCTCGTTTTGTTTAGACTATCTTTGTTAGCTGCTTAATGAAAAGAAAATCAACCTGTAACTTCACTCAACGCTTCAAGGGTTCTGTTTTTTAGGTGTGAGTGTGTCTGGTTATGGCCATAACGTTGAGTGCCCGGTGCAACTATGGACCTTTCTGAAGAATAGAACTCGCTCGAATTTTAGAATCCAAATTCTATTGTAGACTAGAAAATAAAAATCTTCATGCTAATGCAAACTTGTTTCAAGCTTCCTTGTAACGTGACCAAATATATGAAGAAATATATTTGATGAATTACAAAGTGCTGCCAAGAATAGGAGCCTAAAGCAAACTGGCCAGGTATGAGGTCGGTTCTTGTGGGCTACCGATCAACGTGATGCTCCCGTGATAACTTTCAATTGAATAAGCCGTTATAATCAGACAAATACTATCGACAAATTTGAAGTGACTCAAGGTTTAATGAAGGATAGGCAGTTCTTACCTTGAAAAAAAAAAGGCAGGGTAAGCCCTCCTGACGTCAGGCATGTTGAAACCAGCGAGTTGTTCATTATAGCATATTTGTCAATTTGCTTTTGAACTACGAACGACACTGTTTGTATTGGTTATCTTTACTTAGGGAGATTGTAGTATGCTAAAAAACAGGGTCTGATGGCTGAGCCCTCGGGCATGCCTCTTCAGTTGGATTTCAATGCAAAGAACGAAGAACTTTAGTGACCAAACAGGTGTAAACAATAATGTCTACTATTTGTCCGACAAATCAACAAAAATCCTTGCTGAATCTGTATAAAATAGTTATTGTGTGGCATTTTCACCAGAACCAGGTTAGGAGATGGTAAACGTGCAGCTTGCAACCATCTAGTTATGCATGCACGCGGGAGGTTGCTAAGCACGAAGGAATCGTAAGAGTCGTACGAAGTGATAGCCTAGTACGACTCTTGTAGCTTCTTGAGTGCTTAGTTAACACTCCCAAGTGCATCCATAACTCGATGATTGCACGCTGCACGTTTACCCTTTCTTTTATAACATTGAGAATTTTAACATCTTTTCTGTCGGAAATAAATATTTATTGAATTTCGTCCTGCTTACATGACATCAAAAGCATGATCAACCGCGCGAAAATGTTCCCAGTTGGATGGCGGTGAGTTAATTTACGTTTTCTCGATCTTGGACAAACAAACAATTTTAGAGTGCTAAGTTAACCTGAATGTCGAACCGACAACACACAAAAAACGCTGTCGATAAAACCGTTTCTCAAAAGTTAGTTAAATTTGGATCCATCAATTTTCCGAAGCATTGAAGACAAACTGCAGCAACCTGCACCGGCTGCATCGATGGCAAACTTGAAGCTTTTGGTGGTGAGAGCTCTCTTTCTTTTACGGTCTCTTCGGCAAAAAGAACAATATGGAACCAGACATTTCTTAAAAGCGAGAGTGGGGGAGAAAGCGGAAAAGCACCATTGGTTTTGAGCTGTTTGAAGTGCTCTTCTTCGATCAATAGTAGGTTTGTGCGGGCTACGTTTTCCTTTCCGCTTCGTTTGAAATCATACTGCATCTGGTTTAGTGACCGCAAAAATCTCGCATCACGTGCTAGCTGGAGCCCTTTGTTGTAAAGAGGAAAGTTTAAATTTCTTTCAATTCCGTGCCTGGATCTAAGCAAGCTGGATTTACTGCATGGCTCCCTTTTTGTGTTCGCGCTTCGGCGTATTACAATCGCCTCAGTCCAGCTGACCGATCGTCAACAGTGTTTTCAAGCGGTGTTTGTACAGCTTTCTCTAGTGAGCACCAGACTTATATTGAACAAGTGAATGGCTTTAAAAAATTGATCTCTATTGCTTTCGTTATTTGGTAAAATAAAAAACAGACAACGGAGGCTGGAAAATTGTAGAAATGTAAGCTTATATTTGTGCACGATGCACTCGCTCCTTTAAGCGGCTGTCAGAGTTCAACGATAAAACAAACTGAAAAAAATTATTAAGGGCTACCACCATTTTGATAAAACTTTCCTAATTAACGCTCTGTCAAACAATTATCTTCAGTTTAACTTTAACAGACGGATTTGATATGGAAGACTTTAAACAGAAATTTGTTAAAACTGTTATGTACAAGGTTTGCTCTCTGAGAGTATTTAAGCTTAAGACTTAAATAAATGGCTTTTGAGCCAGAATAGTTTTACAATGATAGTTTGTGCAGAAGTTTATTTTCGCCAAATCGCTGAAAAAAAAAAAAAAAACGTCTCTAAAATTGCTGCTATACATGACTATCTCGAAAGGTTGATACAGACCAGTTTGTTGTTTTTGTGGTCTTCTCCGAGTCTTTGTTCAGCCAGCTGATTCAATCCGGCTCGCTTAAAGCAAAATCTCTTATCAGAAAACTTGAGCTCGAAATTTGGTAGCTCACAGGAATTATCTTCCGTTTTACGAGAAAAAAGTAGGAATTTTGTTGTGAAAAGTGGCAGCATCGATTCAATGAAAGTTGCCGAGGAAAAGTACAAGACAAGCTGACGTCATTTTGCAACCCACGGGCGATTGGATCGAGCGTATTGGCCAATCAGAACGCGCGCTTATCCAAAGCTATGTTATAAATTATGTTGACACAAAAATACTTCAGAGAATGTACCCTCAAGTGAAGCTCTTTTGTGTCACTGTGACATCTAATAAGAGTTATTATAATGCATGACATTACCGACAGGGAGTTCATGCAAAAACAGTCACGGAACAAACAAAAACTTAAAAAATGTTTCCAAATAATCGAAAACATTTCCCAATGGTTCTTAGTGGAAATGATGATTCTCCCATCGGTAAAGCAAACTTCCGACAAACCCAAGGTTATCTGCGAAGGCTGTAAGGGTCGTTTCAGTTATATTGTTTATAATATCTGTTGTTTCCCGGCACAGCTGTTAAAGGAAAGAGAGAAAGAAGAAGGGGTCTGTGGGGCTGATTTACGTCATCCGGGCCAAACTGAACAGTTCCAGCCCGCTATTGCACGAGGAGAGCCGTGCCAATCGTCTGAAAATGAGTCCAGCAAGGCGAATTTATCGAGTTCATCACTATTGAGTATTTTGGTATTTGTTTACATTTGTTCAGCTGTATAGTTTATGGATGGATATAGTTTATGGATATATATATATATATATATATATATATATATATATATATATATATATATATATATATATATATATATATATATATATATATGTATATAGGATATGGATCCTCTATCTTCGAAGCGCAAGTTTTGGCCGTAACCTTATAATCATTAAGTCTTACATGCCTCAGTTTTTCTCTTACTTTGAAGGTTGCCAAAGTTCTATCCTGGTTGTGGCATCACCATACCCGGATACTAGATCCAGGTAAGTTGAGCTTCGGTTTTTTCATGTAACACGCAAAGCGAAGTTTGGTATGTTTCACCAGATCTTGTTATCAGGCTGCCCTTGATGATTTTTTAGAATACCTTGTCCTGTATCAACCCTGTTATTTTCTCTTCAATGTAGTTGTCAAAAGATTGTAAAGCCCACTATAACAAGCAGTTTGAAAACGTTTAATTGGACTAAACTCACGTAAACAATTATATCCTGACACATACCTAAAGGATAAGAGCGAGAACGGCTAAAATAGACTTACAAATTTCAGTCTTCACGTCTCTTTTTGTGCTGGAACAATCAGCCGAAACAACGATAGGGTGACCTGTACTGTCAACGCTTGAAAAAGGCAATTTGCGAATGGTTGACGAAAGGTGTCGCCTCGGCCAGCAAATATTTAAGCAATAGAAAACGTTTCCGTGTTTGCATAGCCTGATATAAACACGAGAGGGGTTGGGAGAATTCGAGACAGTTATGCAAACCCGAGACGAAGTCGAGGGTTTGCATAACTGTCTCGAATTCTCCCAACCCCTCGAGTGTTTATATCAGGCTATGCAAACACAGGAAAAAAGTTTTCTATTGTTTTTATAAAACAACTTTACCGAGAAAAAAACCAAAACGCTCTTGTTTAGAACATTGATTAAACGAGAAATTCTTACCAGTCGCGAAGTCTTGTACACGAAGCTTGTACGCGTAATCAGTCTTTGTTTTGCAAAAAAGATGCTTTCCAAAATACGGGTTTTTCTCGCTTAAAATGTCAGCTCAAGCAAAAAAAAAATTGAAAAAAATTCTAAAGATTTTCCAAGTTTCAACCGACGAGGAAATGGGTAAATAAAGTAAACTTGTCGACTTTTTCAACTCAAAACCTTTTTCAAATTCGTGCTTGCGTGATTATATTAGTGCGCGGAAAGCCAAACAAGTTGAAGTCACAACCATGTTTACATACTCTCATACAAACACGCCTCTCGGCCAATCCGAGCCCGCGTGCTATCTTAGTTATTTTATAAATTCCATGTTAAGAGAAAGCGTTGAACACCCTCGGCTGACAGGAGAGAAGACCAGCTTAAAGTAAGCTTTCTTCAAGAGAGAGACGGCTACTGCGTTTTCGGTGGTCTTTAACAGAAGAGAATGCTTCGGTGAACATGTTACCCATATGTAACTTTTACACCATTTTTTCTCTGTTCAAAGTATTATCATGATAGAAAAGCATTTTCAATTCACACGGAGCATCCTGGGTGGCTGTGGTTGAAAGATATTAGTGTTTGAATTTAAGCGAATTACGAGCTTTGTTACTTTAAAATCGTGCAATCGCAGTCACCTACGACACTCAGTGTGAATTGAAAATGTTTTTCTTTCATTATAATTTCTGATTTTCATTTGCTCAATAACTGCATCCTAAATGAACACCCCTCTGTTATGAAAACGAGTGTATAGTTTATCTTGTATAGCGCTCGTCATAAACCACTGGAGACGATTAATTCAGTGTTATTTTATTTCATCATCACGTCACATGTGGCGTCCAATTTTCGTAACATCGCGGGAACAATTTATTTCTTATGTACTGTGGGAATAACTTCCCACGGCTTTACTAGAATATTTTTATCTGCCAAGAAACCGATCTTCATTTTAGGCCTCTAACTATTTAACTTGACGGTTAACTTTCTTTTACCAAACTGATGGAGATTTTATTTAAGGTCATTGATTCGTCACTTGTAGTCAAATGATTGCTTTTCGTTGCAGTCAGAATACTGTTTTACGAAGTTAAACTATAACAATCTTGTTCCTTCCTCCCTCAGATTTCCTCACGCCATGTATGGTAGGGGCGTATTGCACGTCTGTTGCTATCAAGTTGAAATTCTAGCAAAAGGAAGAAACAGATAATGGGTAAACTGGATGCACTGATCGGGA
>OX419336.1:12986593-12999093 GCA_948470475.1 Galaxea fascicularis | reverse complement strand
TGTATTTGTCCTAACGAAAAGAAAACGATATTTTTAAGTTTGACTCTTTTGCATTTTGTACGCTTGACTGTTTTAACACAAATTTGCATGGTTTGACATTTGATCAAGCAAGATTGCGAGACTTGGTATGGGGGTCAGACAGCGCAACATTCATAGGCATTTCAGAGATTTGAGAGAGAAATCTCCTCAAGTAAATCATAACAGGGGTATAAAGTTGACTGGTGTTTTTGGATGGTGTTCAATGACTTTATTTTTTCTTACTGTCCACCGCACGCACTTGACGCGGAACAAATAACCTCGAAATGAAAGTGCCAAATATTTTTTCGATCATGGTTTGATCAGCAAATTCGTATCGAATGCATCACTGGTGGCAAGGAGACTAGTTAACCATCATATGTTTGTCATGCTGTACTGAATCATCATTAAATTGCCATTGTCCACGTATAACCAAACTGACTGTGTGTACACATTCATCAACCAATGCATCCCACGTTAACGCCCCCAGGCGTCTTGTTTCCATGTAATTTGGCTTTCTAGGCTTGTTAACTTTCTAGTTATTTTAGGAAGCCAACACCCCCTTTAGCTTTAATTATTTTTTCATGTAAAGTTAATTTTTTTTAAGTATAAGTTGTCGTTGTTGCTTACATTATATAGTTTTTAACAGTGCCATATTTTGCTACTTCAAAACAAACCAAAGACAAGCGACTACAAGAAAGTAAAACATAAGCAAATCCCATACGATACGAATACGAATACGATAGGCTACCGGTTCAAGGCGAAAGACGTGTTCAGCGATCGCAGCGATCGTATGGAAAAGGAATCGTCAATCATTACAAATTAAACATTGCTTTATTGTAATACATTCTAATGTACGAGAATGACTTAAATCCTGTAAGAAACAAACAAAAACAACTGTTCCTTACTGTTCAGTTGAGTCACGATGAGTTTGTCTGCAAATGCATCCAGGAAAAACTGCAGAAGTTTCATGTCCACCTGAAAATTGAAACGATTAGCCTCACAACTCGTGATCCGCTAACTAAATCAAGACGATTCTGGAAGGTGCTATCAAACTTAGTGAAAAAGGAGCAATTGTGACTCCATAAAATCTGAGAAAGACGTATTCTAGGGTCACACGTATCTCTACGCCAAGTGTCGTTAGGTAAAGGTAAAGGTACACCTTATTTGACGTCGGAAGTTCCTTTACTCTCTAGAGAGTATTCTCCCAGGAAGCCGACGGTGCGCTTATTTTATCGCCAATAAAGATGACCAATCCCAATTTTTTGTCTTAATTATCTTTTTAATGTAGTCATTATCTTTATAATACAGTATTGTAAAGCGCCATAGTGCAGTAAGTGGATATATAAATCCATTTATTTATTTATTTACTTATTATGTCCGCACTGTTATGGTGATACAATAAATGTGATTACTATACCGAGATATCTCCAATGGATGACTTGATCAAGTGGACGTTTATCCTAAAACCGAATAATAAGAATCAAAATTCACATTACAACTTGAAAAGCTCTTAACATGGGCTGGGCTTCACGTTATTAAGCCCAGCTGTCTAATCAGAGGAAAAAACTCAAACGAGAGTATTGTATTGATGCATACGCTCCCCCCTTCTCTTTCTCAAATGCAGATGTTAACGGTTTTCTGTACTCATTTCCAAGCACGGACGTGAATGAAAACAACCAATTACTTTCATTCTCCAACTCAAAGTGTTACACTTCCTTCAGTGGTTGTAGCTATCCAGTTATTACGGAGAAACTATGAGACTAAGTATTCTAAGTGACGAGAAAATTCGCATACTTGACCGTATCCACGTGTCCGGTGATATTATTCTCCTTGACAGCAACTTTTGCTACGGCAGATATGTTCTTAAAAAAAAAAATTCTAAACTAAGAAAAACTGTAAAAAGTCAATCTGACATATTCAATACTCTGTAGATCACCTTCTCTGACGGCTCTCCACATTGCACTTTATGATGGGTTCAAGAAGTGGAATTTCAATTTATCAAATGTATGGTTCACGCATCAAGAATTTAAGCTTTTTCAACCAAGAGACACTAGTTAAGTATACTAAATACAATATGAGCGACCGTATTGTATCGGATATACAATGTCGAGCCGAAGGCGAGACATTTTATATCCGATAAAATACGGGCGCGAACATTGTATTGTGCTTATGAAATGAAAAGCACGCTTTCACTTGCTCCCCGAAGGGAATTCGCCCGGGATAAAATGATCAGGGAATGCTAAACTCATTCGCAAGTGATTGCCAACATGGACGGACCACAGCTTGGTTGCGAGAGACTACTTCCCAAAATACAAGAAATAGTACAAACTATGAATGGAACGTAAAGATATTCGAGGAGTGGCAAAGTGCTCGCTCAAATAAAGTAGCGGCAAATGAGTCGCTGGGGTTTGACTGCGGGAAGGTGGACGGATAAGTCCGATGAAACTCAAGCAAGTTTAAGTTTGGCATCTGGTGTACACAGTGTTGTTACAAATGTTGCTTCTAATGCTACTTTTAACAACTGTAGTATAAACTCTATTTTGAACTCTGAGTTTAATTAACACTGGTCTGAAAATAAAAACAAATTTGTGTTTGTCGTTTTTGCGTCCCTGTTTTTGTTTTGGTATTTTGTTCACGATCAGCACTGCTGATACAGAATGTTAATTAATCAATAACTGAAGTATTCTGTATGAAATTCATACAAAATACTTATTTGAGAGCAACAATTCATTATAAATTCATAAACCCCAGTTTTTCTCTGCTATCTTTTCAAGCCCTCCCCGAGCTTTCAAACAGTTAAAATTTGTATTGGGTTTACAGTGATATTCACGTGACTCAAATTGCATTTTTGGATTGTCTTACTCCTTCATGAATTATTAATGTCTTTATAATTGTTTTTAAGTATCGATCACGATTAACATTCCACAGATCTGAAGTTACCTTCATTTTTTCATTGCCGTGTTACATTCTTACCAGTGATAGACAACGCGAGTCACTTCCCTGGTCGGGATAAAGATCCTAATTTCAATTTTTTAAAACTGTTTTAACAGTTCACATAATAAAAAGTTTCTTTTAAAACATTTTTGCTACCGTCTCCTTTTCATTTCAACCTTATAGCTATTTTAAAAGTGTGATGACATATGAGTGAACTTTCTCACCACTCCCACAGTAAAGGTGTAGATAAGAGAGCCATTTTCCAGCTGCACATAGCATTGCGCCTGACCATTTAGTGACAGCTTCACACCAGCCGAAGATGTGGATATCTGGGGTCGTTGAGTAGAAGACGCCACGAAGTTCATCGGACAATTCGGGTACAACCTGTAAAGCTAATGAAGAAAAAGTTGAAAAATGGTTAAGTTCTTTTAAGATGCAAGTTTAAAAAACTGTCAGAGAGGTTACCATCCTTAACAACAATTGTTCGTATCTTTTGCTGCATCAAGCCTATTTTAACAAAGCGATCATCAGCTGATGGTTGTCCTACGGAAATGTGATGCTCTCAACCGAATATCAGACCGACAAGCGAAGCTTGGAGGATCAAATTTGCAGTGGACAACTAACAGACTGATGCTGCCTCAAATTATTCTCTTACATTCTCTTAAATTGCTCAAAACCTAACGCAATACTGTGACGTATGTAAATCACAAACAACCTCTGGGCCGCCTGTGGTGTATTTTATATTTTAAATAAGAAATATCGATTTTAAATATATTGCCGATTTCGTTGTACGCCGCACTGGCCATTTTGATGTGTTGAAAAATCTATCTGTTGTCTTTGAATATGTCGAAGGGAAAACCATGATTTTTTGTAAGTTCAGCGATTTTGTACTTTAGATTAGACTCTGGTCCTTCACATTAAATAATTCACTATGATTCTGTGAAGCATTTTATTTACTTGCTTGGCTATTTTATAGTTTTGCCGCACGCTTTAGTCATACTTTGGTCTACGATACGATACGATATCCTTTTTTTATAGAGGGTATAGACATGTTTAACCCAATAAGAGTTTTCTATTACATGGCCGTCTAGGTCAGCACTAGGGGTGGTCACAGCCAGGGTTAATTACGTCCCTAGTGGTTCTTTTACGTCCCACAGAGTCAATTTGTGAAGAGTTGTGAGACGGGACCTCCGGTTTTATCGTCCTTATCCGAGAAGACTAGAAAGTCTAACATTTGCAGATGTCATTACAAAGGCAGCACTTCCTCCTCAGTTATTTAAAGACTCTGAGTGTTGGTCCGGCCAGGGCTGGAACCACCGACCTCCCGCACCCTCCCGGTGCTCTACCACTGAGCCAACCGGTCGGCGGTCTCACAGTTAGATATTTTTGTCACTTGATTGGAAACTGCTGCTCCCTTGGGAATAGTTTTTGTATGAAGAAGGACCTTATTTATATAACTGCATTACGGTATTAGTATTGAAGATAAGCAAGAGCCATAATGGGACAGAGAGGGAGTCTTGTAATGGGGTATGGGGTATCTATTTTTAGAAACAAGCAAGCAACTTCCGGTCTTCCAGTAGACTCGTTTCCGTGTGCGTGAGGCTTGGGAGCTAGTCGGACTTTGTTGAAAAGATGCCAAAGATGGTGGTCGCAACGGCGAAGTGAACGTAGCTTGTTTTCAAAATGCTTTTTTCAGTCTTTTGTGGAGAAGAACAACTGCGGATTGCTGGATTTCGTGCACAAACAAGTTATTTAACATCAGGCTTGTGAAATGTAATCAAAGCTCCCATTTGGACCACAGAAGATTGCAGCGAGTTTTGTGAGTTTGAAAACCATTCGCCGAATCAGGTTAACTTCGATTTGCAGTGTATCCAGGCTTTAATAAAGATTGAACTATGGCAAAACTTCGTGGAGTTGGAATCCTTGTGTTGACTCCTTGTCTCAGTTAAATGCATTGTTTGCGTTCTACCCAGATTGCTCTGATCAGGTTCTTGTAAAAGGGAAGACATCAGATTATAAGAAATGATGCAACTTTCAAGGCCCTGCAGCAAATGACAATCTTAATCGCTATGCCACGTTAATGAAAAATGGTAAGCTTATCTCAATAACCTGTAAGTGCAGGGCTTGAAATTGGGCGGAGAAAAAGTGCAAATGATATAAGAACTTACAGGCAGAACCGATTAACTCAATTGAACTGAATTATATACACTGCTTCTCTGTTGAATCTCAATGACTTCGTGAAACAATTCTAAATGGCTGATGATCTGGTGTTTTAAAAATAATTGTTTGTGTTCAACTGAGGAAGTGTAGTCCATATAAAAAAAATATTAAAGTAAATGTTTGGGATGAAACCAGCTTTGTCACAGAAAGAAATGCTACCTAAACTTGTAATTTTGATTTAAGCCTCATCTTCACTAATCAGACTTAAAAAAAGAGCCTCTCAAAACTAGCTTCATGAAAATCCTGTCCTAAAGTGTTTTCTTCAAAAGAGAAAAAGTATAAGATATTTAAGGACTAGTAAATTTTTTCCACTGTCTGTAATGGAAGAGAGGGCTGCAATGTATTAGCAATAATACACCACAAAATATTGTTTTTCATGATACAAACATTGATATCATGATATTAGTATCTTTCTCTTAAACCTTCAAGTCTTCACGAACATCCTGCATTTTATTACTTATGTGACTATTTCTGACAAAAATAGAGCAGCATCAGTAGCATGTATGAAGTATAATTCATGGACATCGCAAGGGGCTAACAGGTAACCTATCCGTTTTCATACTTTCAACCCTTTAAACCCTAGGAGTGATCAGCATCGAATTTCTCTTTGTAATATTTATAAAACACAGTGGTCACGAGAATTAAGGACAGGATCAGACAAGATTACTTTACTTGATATTCTAACAACTTCTTCCCATACATCTATAGCAATTGTGTAGCGAACAACAAATGAAGATGAAAATTTTGATGTAGCGATTTAAAGGGCTAATACACCACATAAACATCAGCAGTATAATGGAACCCTTGCCTAAATGAGACTCTACTGCAACGGCTGCCGGGTCCCCAGGGACCCATATACTGTAATGATGCGGCAGCCTGTGCTGCTCGTCCAAAATTTCCGTGTTGACGCACGAAATGAATTCTGGGTAACTCCATGGTAAAGTTGGCATGCAAGTCCGCTAATTCTTATTTCATCTATATTTTGCATAAGCGTCGAGTCATCCAGCCCTACTGGAAAAATATTGTACCCACCGCATCACTTACAAAGCAAAACATCAGCATCAGCTTCTCTATTCCGTTTAGAATAGTTAACATGGCAATACGCATGCGCACGTAGTAAATGCGCACCACATGGATGACAGAATGACTACATCACATCACCTTTATATCCATAGTTTGACATGTGGGACCGGTACTTTGCTATGCGTTTGGAGTGGGAATGTCAAGAATGGTTTAGGGGCCGACAAATCTCTCCCTCACTGGCTGTCATGGGATGACAGGATATTCACTCGGGTGCTCGAGGTGCTGGGCTCAGGTGGTATAAGCGACCCCAGGGCCGAAATCTCGGGGATACTCGTCAGGGTACACCGCTCCAAACGTGGAGGTACCGCTACCGGCTGAGTTTTTTTTCCTTTTTTTTTCAAGGCTTGTTATTGTTTTCTCACAGAACCCACGCGAAGCCATTGCAACTGAACTTCACCAAGAGAGTTTTCCCTTCATCGATAATCGCAAGGGACTGACAGCTAACGTATCCGTTTTCATACCTTTAACCCCCAAAAGCCTTGGAGTGATCCGCATCGAATTTTATGACGAGAATAAAGGACAGGATCGTTCTATAGCAATTGTGTAGGGGACCACAAATAACAATTTAAATTTTGATGTGGCGATTTAAAGGCTTAATACACCACATATACATCAGCAGCTTATTTGAACCGTTGCCAAAATGAGACTCCACTGCAATGGCTGCTGGGTCGCCAGGGATATACTGTAATGATGCGGCACCGTTACTGCTTGAAGAATTTCAGTAAAATTTGAAATGCACCGCGCTGTTAATGTCAAATGCTTAGCGTGTTGTTCGAACTTAGCACCCAATTAATCAATTCAGCAGAGCTCTCGATTTTCACTACTGAAAATGACCGTTTGTTCTGCTAACAAACGGAAAGTCTTTGCTTTGAACGCGCTCCCTCGGACAACACCAAAAAAATGCGCAGTTTTGTTTCTAAACCAAGTAATTGGTAGCCTTTACACCACTGAAAAAGTAAACTTAGGAATATCTCAAGTCAAGTACATTTTCGATACTTGAAATCGAAGTAAATGTTTCTGACTTGAAGCTTCACACACAAGTCACATTTTTTTACTTGAAGATGTACCTTACAGTTTAGTTTCCCACACAGTGAATTAAGATTAATCCTTTAGAGCGCAGTGGCCAATATATCGTGTAGAAGCACCACTTTTGCTTTATGAATTGGAAACTTTCCTAAATCATTCCTAGAATGGTTGAAATGAGCTGTTGTTACCATCAAATGCTTAGTTGTTTAAAAGTCCCGACTTTCATTGAAAATGAGCGTTTGTCCTGCTACAGTACAGAACCAAAAATGTTCGCTCTAAACCTCCTTGGTCGACAGCTTTTTTGTTGTTTTTTCAGTGTTTTCTCATGGAACCCACGCGAGGTCATTGCAACTGAACTTCACCTAGTATGAAGTATGGCATGCCTTGTACTTTTTTAGTATATGCCAAGTGGTTGTTAGTCGTATGTACAAGCGAACAAAACAGGAACACATTTGCTACTTGAATCTTGTATTATATCATGGTCAAGGTATAAAATACCTAGAGCCACTACGTGGAACTTACCGGGGCCCAGTGGGACACAGGATTGCATAAATATACTTAATCTCTCGCACCCCTCCCCCGTCTTCTGTGGAGGCTAATACTGACGTAATTCACGATTAGAGACAAAAACTCTTAAAGTCGCTTTTTTTTTAGCCATATTTTAAATACCAAATCGTGGCTCGAATGCTGCTTTAGCCTGTTAAATTCGCGAATGGAGAGCCTGTAGTGTTGAAGAATCCCAGTAAGTGCATGACTTGAAGACAGAGAAACAAACTGCATATATGGACATAATAAAATGCTTATTTCTTGATGACCGAGTATCATTCGTTAATTATTGCACATTGAAATGGAGGCATTTGATTGTAAGGCAGTGGTTGATACATAGTGACATTCATCAATATGACCTATAGTAATTGTTGACGAGGTATTTCTTTCCTGAACTGGGTAAACAGTGGTAAGTGGTGCAAACCCTTGATTAGATTCTACTATTTGTTAAGTAACTTTTAATGCATCTGCAACTGTTTGAATGACAAGTGCATCAGCCCATGTACTTTGAATACACATATTATCCAGATATCTTAGCCATGAGTTTTCGGTATTGCTATCAATAAATCTCTCTGGGTTGTCTCTCATAAATTGAACCCCAGCAGTACGTATACGCATATGATGGTTGCTATTGCCATGATTGATGTGACACAGATCTAAAGAGACAATCACCTGCACCGCCAACATCTATTGATTGTAAACCTAATCTTCACTGCATCAAATTCTCAGAGGAAACAGGGGAGGTCAACTGCATTGTTGAGCTGTGATTTTGCATAAAAGGTCTCGTGATGATCAGTGTTGTATTGAGTAGGTCCTGGATTCTTCTCAACAACTTTACTTAGTTTGAAATTCACATAATTGGTCATATGACTCACACAATTGCTAGAAAACAATGATAAATATCGACGTGCTTTACATTTTAGTTTCATTATCTTGTGATAATGCCTGCTAAAGAAAGACAACAAACAAGCTTTCTTGGGTATAGCCATTTTATTTAAGTTAATTATTTTTGCATCGCGTTTGTTATTACATTTATATCGTGCATGATAAAGTTTTCTCACCTTATTAACATAGCGCTGGAGCTTTGAAGACTTCGGTATCTCAGTCGTTGAAATCTTTTTGGAGACAAATTTCTTCAACATGCTATTCTTCTTGTTGAGACCTCATAGAAATAGCAGTGGAATTCGTCTAGATCGCCTTGTAGCACGTATTTTAAGATGATATAAAGTTAGCTTTGATTCTCGATAAATTTTACGATTTTCACTCAATGTAGATAGCTTTGATAAGTCGCTCTTAATCTCGATAAGTTTCACGATGGAAGGATCACTCTTAAGAGCCAATTTCCGTAAATATCGAGAATCCGGCGTCACTCGTGAAATTTCGAAATTCTTCATATTTTGCCTAAATAACACCTATGGTGAGTTATTTTCGAAAATAGTATTCGAAGATCGTGAAGCGCTTGATTTTTTCTGAAATCGAGGAAAGTTTGAAAAACGCCATTTTAGCGCCATGTCGCTGCCGACAATGGAGTAAAATGATGCATTTTGTTATCGCTCGTGTAGATGAACGCGGTGACGTCTATCAATGCAACTTGGCCAGAACATAACACATCTATAGTTCTTTCCAAGGCACAAATTTTTTTTGAAAAATCTGCTGGTATAAAACCGTTTTTAACTGTTACAAATACCCTAGTTCAAACGCTTCAGCGATTGACCAAAATTTAGCTAACTTCCGCACCACAAAAAGCCCACTGGTACATAGAATTTGACGTTGAAATTAGTATTTTCTTAAAGTGCATTCTTTGCGCTCTGTTGTGTTAAAATTTCTTCCGCGGCCCGACAAAAGTGCCCCGCCGAGAGAAGGAAACGTTAAGTCAATTTTTGCATCGCGACCGCTCTTGAAATCAACATGAACACCAAAGAGCTAACTCATGAATTAAAAGTCTACCAATGCAAACACTTTTCTCGCTATTCTGAGCGCCCTACGGGTTACTGTACAATTAATTATAAGTTTACATACCGTTTTCAAACTGTTTGAGAGCGATAACCTTCAACATTTCAATTCACAAGGTCAAAGTAGGTGGCGAAGTATTAACTGTAACTCGATGCCGATCGGCACGGCCATTCAGTCCAAGTGACCTTTACCTCGTTCTAAACTGCTTCTTTTTCTCCATCTAACACCTTTTTAAAGTTATGATGTAGTGATACATGTTGAATTCCTACTTAGCCACCGTCTTGGGGTGCAGAAACATTGCTGTGATTTACCCCAAAAGGGAAACGTAATTGCGTGACGTTGACCTTAACATTTAACTGAGAAAACAACGTCTCTCGGAGACGAATTTCATTCATTACAAAAATTTTGCAACAGTGTTCAAGTCGAATAGCTGAAATAGAAAAGACTAAGATAGATATTTCACCTTGTCATGTATGCATGCCCATGCAGCGAAGGAGCCAAAGCTAGGAAGAGATCCGTAATAATCAGGTGTTGAAGGCCATTACATATTACATCGCGATCGCTAATTGCTCTCGCGTTATTATAAAGTGAAACTGTGACAAATTCCATGAAGTTACTCCGGCGATTTTAAACTTATTCACTGTGACTCCAGTGATCCCATTTGATGAATACGCCTCTTTCTGTATCAAACAAAACGATACAACAGTTCCAATATAACTGCGTGTAGGACCGTTTGCTCGGTTCGGCTTTTCTACAACGATTGCTTGTAGGGGGGAGGGGTGAAGGACTAGCGAAGGCAAAGGGGTGGGAACTTTGGACTTGGCATCCTCTCAAAGGGTATGTGGGAAGAAGAATAATCTGTACAATTAACTAAGGAGATGTAGCGGAAGGTATTATTTCTGAAAGCTCTGCTGACAAGCAAATTTCTGTCAGGTTCAGAAAATTGCTCACTCTCCTCCTCCGTGTAGGATCGTTTGCTCGCTTCAGCTGTTATACAACGATTGCTTGTAAGGTGGAGGACTGGAGAAGGCAAGAGGGTAGGGGTAGTGGTGGAGTGGATGACATCCATGTGATGGCAAGAATATTCCGTACAATTTTAAATACCAAAGGAGACAGCGAAGGTATTCCTTATACTGTTTTCAATCTGTATGAGAGTGATAATCTTCAACGTACATAATTTTCAATCGATGAGGTCAAAGTAGATGACTAAATATTGTTATGTAACTAGATGCTGATTGGCACGGCCATTTCCAAGTAAAGGGACTAAGGGCCTCTTCATATGAGCCCGGTTAACCGGGCTGGCTCGGTTACCGAGATGAAATAGGTCTCTGTTCATATGGCGACTTTCAGCCCGCTTTCCGAGATGAAACATTTGAAAAATTGGTGACGCGACCATTCAGGCATGAAATCTAACGAACAAGCCTGACGAGAATTTCTCGATTTTCTTTGTTGAAGCAGCCTCAAATTTACTTTGACTTCACGTTAACTATCAAATGAAACTATTCCGAGTTTTATTTTCAAGAAAAGAGAGGTAAAATCTCGGTAATGTCATAAAATATCCGTTCTATCACAAATATGCATTGTATTTAATATATTTAAGGGGAGGTGGGGCTATAAGAGACACCATGGTTCTCCATTTAAGGGAGGTGGTGCTATAAGAGACACCATGGTTCTCCATTTAAGGGAGGTGGGGCTATAGCAGACACCATGGTTCTCCATTTAAGGGTAGGGGCCTATAGAGGGCACCGTGGGTCTTCATTTAAGGGGAAGTGGGGCTATAAGAGACACCATGGGTATCCAAGTAAGAGGAGGTGGGGCTATAGGAGACACAATGGGTCTCCAATTAAGGGGAGGTGGGGCTATAGCAGACACCATGGGTCTCCCATTAAGGGGAGGTGGGGCTATAGGAGACACCATGTGTCTCCATTTAAGGGGAGGTGGGGCTATAGCAGACGCCATGGGTCTCCAATTAAGAGGAGGTGGGGCTATAGGAGACACCATGGGTCTCTATTTAAGGGTAGGGAGGCTATAGACGGCACCATGGGTCATTCAAGGTAGGGGGGCTATAAAGGAAACCAAGGGTCTCGTTACAAGGGTGGGGGGGGGGGGGTATAAGCAGAAGCAGGCACCTTCATGCAATATGGTGGGTCCCGAGGTTGTATAATAGTTTTGACCACTCCCCTACAATACTTTCCTCCCGGTAACCGGGCTGAAGTGTTCATATGGCAAAAATATTCGGCCCGGTTCCCGAGATCCCGGTTGGAAAACCGAGATCTCGGCAACCGAGCCAGCTCGCCCTCTCATGTGAACACATCGAAATTTTTACAAACGATTTAGCGGTGTGGCGAGATCTCGGAAACTGGGTCAGCCCAGTCAACTGGGCTCATATGAAGAGGCCCTAAGTTACCTTACGCTCGTTCTAAACGGCTTCTTTTTCTTCAACTAGCCGCTCTTTAAAGTCATTATAGGTTGAATTCCTACGTGGCTCGCGGCTACTGAATTATTGTAATTACTCCTGAACGAAGAAAATTTGTCACAATCATTTTAGGATATATTTCACAAGATTGAGCAGGATAATTGTTTCATTCAACACATTAATGAGAAAGTACAATTTTCTGCGTTTATTACCATAAACCTGGAAAAGCCCTGTCAGAAATGAAAGCGCTTTTTTTTTCCTTTTGTATTTTTTTGGGGGCTTCAGAAACGAAGACTTGAACTTT
>OX419336.1:12979093-12984093 GCA_948470475.1 Galaxea fascicularis | reverse complement strand
TATCTTGACTAATTTTAAGTTTTTGCTTTGTGATGGGTACCCAGAATAATCTATCGCTTTTGTTAATCTCAGGCACTCTGTTGTCATTATATTGCATAGCTTGTGTATCGGCGCGTCCACTGTTGAACTGTAGCTTTCTTTGTTATGTAATAAAAACTTAAGAAAAAGATGAAGTCTCTCTCTATAGTACTGCAGCCTTAAGCTATTTAAACATCAAGAGTTTCTTTTTCGCAATGTTTAAATACAGCTTTTAGTACTCTAGACAACTTATAAAAGTTAATCGTACAACAACCGGTAAGATAAATCACCAACAAACCACATGAATCAGTGAACCCAAACGACTAGAAAATGGATGAAACAACCGAGCAAACGGCTAGAGAACCGACGACTACAACAATGAGGGGCTGAACAGCCAAGAAATTAAGCCGCCGAACAAATGAAAGACCAAAAAGGAGAATGCACCGATAGTGAACGACAGCCAAACAATTGTCCGCATCCCGTCCGTCATGTTTTTTTGTTTTCTGTTGCGTCCGCACTAGTTTCTATAAATAGATTTTTTTGAAATTAAGATATCCCAAGACTCCCTCTCTGTCCCATTATGGCTCTTGAGATAAGTCAACATTTATAGTAACTGAGCAGAAGTAAAGCATAGCTTATAATTTATTATAAATATGTAGCTGAAAAACCATTCAGTGTTTAAATATAGTTTTTAATACAGGCAACGTGGAAATAAAATCATCGTCAGCATACTGTTTCCAGTCTACCTGTTTTAACTTGAAAGAACTTCAAGCAATAAATTCTGAAAGAAGGGTATCCTTGGAGGGTAGGGTTTGTATCGGAAATTTGCCTGACAGGGTGCGGGAATTTATTTAACTGGTTACCGTAGTACAATTACGATTTCCCCCGCTATGTCCTGTGACCGACTAGTGCATAATTTATATGAATTCATATGGGGCCTGAGGATCTCCAGTTAGGGATATCACTGTAAAATGGTATAAAACTGCGTAAATCCACCGAAACTATTAGCGCGTGAACGGTTCTAGTTTACCAAGAGGTGTACCTGACAGAGGTGCGCTCACGAAACGTACAGATTTCTTGCTCACTTTTTTTAAAGAAAAAAATTTGTTTAAAATACAAAATGTTGTAATGTTCCTCTTCCATGAGCTGGCTGACAGGAGGCTTTGAGTAATGTACGAAAAAATCTCGACACGAAAAGGCGCGAGATGCCACAACCGAACCGGAAGTGGCCAAGTTTATATGCGCAAATCCACTCGTGAAGTTTTCGATATCTGCGATCGGTCTCTTTTTATTTTTCCGACTCCTTTCACGTGTTTTTTGGTTGAGTTTGAATTTGTCGATTTGCGGGTTTTGTGGGCTATTCACTACCAAATCTTTCCTCGTAAGATACAAATGGACCGATGGAAAAATGGCGGACAGCAGATTGACAATTCACCTGCCGGTGTAAGACGTCCTGAAAAGAGCGCGATGAATACTAATCGCAGACGGGCAGAAACATTTAGTACCAAAAAAAATTCCGCCCAATCAGAATAATGGATTTTAATGGTGTCTGATGTCCATAAAAGGAATGATCCTAGGGGCTTTTCCCGCCCGTCTTGTTAACTTTCGTTACTCCTGATTTTGTCAGCAATGATTTCTTCGTCCCATCCCAACTATCTGTCCCTGGGTCTACGAGGATGGATGTACACCCTTTCTGAACATCGATTCACTGACTACGTGGAATGAGAATTTCTATCAAGAGCAGATAAAAAAAAAAAATATTAAGTCACTTACCTTTGGGATGATCAGTTTGAAGGTATTCGTGTTTAATGGGTAGGAAAAGTTTGGAGGAAGCTGCAAATAATTAAAGTAAAACAGCGTTGAAGTTCTAATTTTTTTTTCAGGCTTCTTTATGCAATTGCAAATAATTGCGCTCACAATTGGATCAGTCTTCATCTGAAGTCCTTATTTTATTTCATACAATATGATGAATTTGAAGCGAGTTTTAACTAACTAACTAACTAACTAACGAACGAACTAACTAACCGGAATAACCCAACTAATTCTGCTAACTACTGTGATACAACATAAAAGTGGCTCCAATCGCATATACTGGCGCAAATGACAAACGAAATACAGATGAAAATTGAACTGATTTGAGCATGACATGTTGAAAAGTTTTTGACAAAAACTTTGTACGTGTCAAGATTTTTGAAATGGCTGGGTGATTATGAGAGCTAATTTTTCAGAGTAATATCCACACCGACCACCAAAGGGTACACTCTTTTTCAGATTATGGTGTGAAAATCTAAACCATGACGTTAGCAAAGACACCCTTACAGTTTGGTTTAACTTACCATTGAGGGAGTGATCGTTTCGTTCAAAACACCAGATTGTTGATAAACAAGCCCAGCTGTGTTGATGACGTAATCTGTCATCCAAAGATACGCCATCTTGGTTGATTCGGATTCAGGGGGGAGGGGTGAAGGAGAAAATGGAGCCTCTGTTGGAGACGTCGCAGATAAAAATTCTCCCTTGAAAATACATTGCAGAGAAAATCAACAGGGGAGTTATGGCAAAACACAAAACATCACTGAGCAAACACAAAATATCACTGAGAAATCGCCAGCCAAACTGCAGGATCAAAAAAGCACTGTACAAGCATCAAAGGCTATTGATAATAGGCACCGCTTTAAATGGAAGGGTTTCACCAATCTGGCACCTCAGTTCCAAGAAGAGAAAACTTGTTGAACAGTCAATTTGTGGACCATTCATCACTAAACAGTAAAACATGAAGTGATGCTTCATAGCGCTCATCTGAATTAACAAGTATGAGGACCTCAACGTCCGCCCAGATTAATCAAATCAAGGTTTGCTTGAGGGATAGGCAACTGCACCTACCTTGATAAAAACATCAGCATAAGTTGCAGTAAAGTTAGGGCTTGAAACCAGCGAGTAGTTAATCACAGCATATTTGCCAATTTGCTTTTGAACTGCGAAGGAAAGTGTGTATTTTTCCTCAGGAATGACAATTACATTAGAGAAAAAATGGTGACCCAACTCCTCCCGGCAGCAGGGCGCGAACTTGTGAGAGGGGTCCGTAGAATGATTCTTAAGACACGTCGTTTTAATATAAAAAGTGTAGTTTGGTGAATCCCGACCAAAACCAGTTAAAATATGAAAAGACCAGCTGTATCTTGTCTGTAAGAATTTCATAATCTAGGAAATTGATATTAGATCACTGCTAATTGTATTCTGAAGGTTCTTTTGTACTGCATTGCAATTTTATTGCATACACTGACGATTTTTAAGAACAAGGCTAATGAACTAAACACCGTTGCCAGAAAACTGAATGTAGTGGGAGGACAAGTTTACGAAACAAGAAAACTTACCTGGGAATGTTGCCAGAGCCTTCTCTGCATCAGTGTTCATGAGATCTGTTGTTTCCTGACACAGCTTTTCAAGAGAGAGAGAGAGAGAGAGAGAGAGAGAGAGAGAGAGAGAGAGAGAGGAAATGACGTAATGATGATATGCAAGTCATATTCAAAAGGGAGACACACCAAATAAATATTGCGACCCTCCACGGGATTTTAGGTAAGAACGTGAATGTACTGGCACAAAAAAAATGAAACTCTAAACAACAGAGAGTGAATAAAAGGACACGGTAGCGTGCGAACAGAGTGTGAGATAACACGCCTAATTTACATGTAAACTTTTCCTTTGTTTTTATCGCACGTTACGAACTAATCGAACCCAATCGAAATCAATCGAACACAATAGAAAAATCTAAAATTCAGCGTTGTTTTCAATCACCTTGCCACTGATCCAGCTTTAAATCGAACGCAATCGAACCTAATCGAATTAAGTCGAACTGACTGAACAATCGAACGCAATCGAACCTCCTCGAATCCAGTCGAACTAACTGAAGAATCGAACGCAATCGAACGTTCGCTTGCATAAAATTTTTTGTGAGAGTTCGATTTTGTTCGATTACTGAACTTTATTACACCCATTCAGTTGAAATCACTCATTATTCATGAAATCTGATTGGCTCTCAACAGTGCAATTTATTCCCAAATTGCACCATTTTTGCTCTGAATCACATCCCTTTTTTAAGGCCATCACAACTCAGAACTGGTTTTCCTGAAGTGAACATTAATAACTACTTAATAACCGAGAGTGAGGTCGTTACGGGAAAATCTCAAACTGAGGCCTTGCCGTATTGACCGAGCGATAGCGAGGTCAATACAGCTAGGCCGAGGTTTGAGATTTTCCCGTAACGACCGAACGATCGAGGTTATTAAGTTGTTTATTATATGGCCAATATAACGGTTCTGAGGGGAAAAAAATTAGTTCAAGCACAAGTCGTCGCTTCACAGTAATCTATTCATTATTTTTTTCCAAACTCAGGTCAAACGTTTCACTAACAGTTTTCCTGGTCGTGTTTTCAGTTTTTTGCTCTAGAGGCACCAATTTTCAATGTAAATAAAACAAATGTGGTCTTTGGATGACTTTTTGTTGTTTTTGTTCCTAATTTGCATCATCCGTAATCGGCCCGTGGGCATTACGGGAGAATAATGCCCTAGCGCTTCGCTTCGCTTAGCCAATCAGAGCGCGCGTTATATCGTATACAAACACTAGCCATATAATAAATATCAATATTGACAAAAAACTCGCTGCGCGCTCTTTCGATTTTGAAATCACGCGTATGATTTCAGGCCAAATTGCACTCCACTCAGTTCAATTACCATAATAAATCGAACCCAATCGCGCGATTGGGGTTCGATTAGTAACGTCGGAGCCTGAGATAAAAAGAAAATACTTTCGTAACTACCTTTTTAAATTTAATCATACAGTGGAACGTTGCCTGCATACGACCACTTTGTTTTTACGACCACTTTTTTGTTGTTTCTTATGGGAAAATCCCGTTAAAACGACCACATTCCCATGGCCCGACGGTGGTCCACTGCACCATACTGGTTTTCTCAGAATAACGAAGTGTA
>OX419336.1:12969093-12974093 GCA_948470475.1 Galaxea fascicularis | reverse complement strand
AATTTTGCTCCTTTAGAACACTTTCTTGAAACTGGATTTCTAAAACTGTAAAGGCCCTAGCAAACGGCTTCAACATTTGCTTCAACATCCATTCGATTTTGTTGAACGCTGTTGGAAGGTTGTTGAATGATGTTGAACGGTGGGATGAGCAAACGGTTTCAACATTTCATTCAAAAAAACTTAGCGAGTGGCCTGGTAGTTAGTTTCAAGCCCCAGCGCTTGCTCAACAATGTTGAAAGAGCGGGGCAAACGACTTCAACTCCGTTTCAACATTCCGAACATTCCAGAGAACAAAAGAAATGTCTGAAATGTTGAACGCATGTTGAAGCAAAGTTTAAAGGCTTTTAAACTCTTTCAACATCGATTCAACATCGTTTCAACAAGTTGGAAAGGGGGTGACAAACGCTTTCAACATTGCCATTCCACAAAATCGAAAGGATGTTGAAGCAAATATTGAAGCCGTTTGCTTGAGCCTTAAGTGAGCTTAATTCAGCTGAAAATAAATCGAAAAAAGTAATCTAACTAAAAGCCTGGTTTCAATGTGATCGTCCGAATCGTCCCAGTCGTTTCCAAAAATTCCGAGACGATCGGGACGACTGAGACGATTGCTGGTTTCCATACGATCGTCTCGATCGCTTCAACGACTGAAGACGCGCGGTCCGACAACAGAATTTTGGCGCGATATTCGGAAACACAACGGCGGACGTCAATCGCAAAGCGAGTCTCCTGGCTTGTTATCTTCTTATTCTTTCGATTTGCGCCGTAGAGGAGCTAGAAGAATCCCATAAAGACACAGGTTTTGGGTTCTACAGATATATCAGAAACAAGAAGAATTAGACTGCATGACAGGGAATTTTCCCTCCGGTAGGGTTTTCAAACTATGCGGATTAAGCAGTTTACAAGGAAACTGACTGATGTGAAGTAGTATGAACTTGTTGCCTATGCTAGGTTCACAAGAATGTCCCTGGAGCGTTTTGAAGATCTTTTAACCCTTGTTGGTCCGTTCATTGCCAAAAAACCGTGTCGGTCGAGGAAATGTGGGATAGGAGTGATGACTTCTCGGATAGCCTTCGATCATCCAGATCGTCTCAGTCGTCTGAGAGCGTTTTCATTTGATCGCTTCAAGATTTTCACGATTGTTTCGATCGTCCGGATAGAACTCAATTCTACCCGAGCGACCGAAGTCGTCTCAGTCGTCCGGGTCGTTTGCGATCGTCTGGGAAGCGTTTCCATGTCATCGTCTCGATCGTCTGAACATTTTTTGAGACGACTGGGACGATCGAGACGATCGTAGGAAAACCAGGCTTAAATTGTCTTGAATTGTCTTCCACATGGCTTTGAAACTGTTAAGGTTGCCGATTTGAATTTTTGGGTTAAAGTAATGATTGAAACGTGATCTTTAATGTAAAATAAAATATTGAAAGACTAAATAATGAGAAATGACGGTTTTACGTTTTGGCTGGAATTAAAAATTAGCCTTTTGATTGACATTCTTAGCGCTGTTTTCTCGACTCAATGTTTCACTTGAAGGGGAGACTTCAAAGAGCTAAAACTCAAAGGGAATTTGTTCGTTTGCCCTCAAATTTTAAGTGGTTAGTTTACATATAAACAACAAAAACGTGTCTTATTTAGAAATATTTTTTCTCCGAGAGCGATTTTTGTACGATCACTTCACATTTTTTTAATACTATTTCGAAAATGTTTTATGACTTTTCACTGCAACTGAGTATGGTAAAAAGCAAAAACGGATTTTTTAGCGCTTTGGTTCCGGAAACTGAGGACCAAACTAAATTAGTGGAAGACAAAATTCGCTTTGACTTGTAGCTTTGAAAAAGTGATTCGGACTCTCGCATTAAGACGTCGTGAAAAAGTCGACAATACATTTTATTTTAAAATTTAGCTCTATAAGCTTTAATTGGGTATAGGAATTTAGGTTATCTACAGTTTAAACCGTATACGATAACCTTAAGTGGGCTTAAGCCCTCTGACGGCTCCTCTGACGGGCTACCATTGCATAACCTTTCTGAAAAGCTTTGAAAACAAATTACATCAAAACATCCCGAAAATAACAATTTGCTCAGTGCCCAAAACAAACAGTGAAAAAAGACTACATTAGCCCATCCCTATCATGTCTTCCCAATGGCGTTTCAAGAACTCTCAACACCACGTCAGATACAATTTGAATCTCACCAATGGTCTTTGCGATAATGCCAGTTTCCACTCAGAGACGTGGAAGCACCAGCGATTTGTAGCTGAATTCCAACACCAGCATCAGTTTTCAACTTTGACGAGGGAATTGATAAGGAGTTGAAGTGTACGCTGCAAAACAAAAAGAACAGGACTGGTCGAAAACATGCTATGATTGTAAATGTACTCACTTATTGCTTACGATGTCGCTGAATCTTGGCAAGATTTGGAGGCTCCTACAGGTATTCCCTTTACAAAAAAATAGTTCAAATGTTTTCTAACAAATCGACGTAAGTTTTCTATCGTCTGTACTCTTATAGATCATTGAATGACGTCATAAAATGTTCAAAAGTCAAGGGGAACCACGAGCCGCAGGCCACTGGTTGCACGAGGAAGAGAACGCAAACGTGGCCTGCACTTAGGATTTCGCTTCATAAGATGACAATTTTGTAGTCGAATTACTGACCAAACAAAGATTACAGAAGTTACAGATGTTTTTCGATGTATGTGTTGTCCAGGGCCGTAGCGAGGTTAAAGTAACTGGCCAAATGTTACCCAATTGGCCAAACAAAGCTACCCCTTCTCCCGTCACTTCGTGGAAGACATTAGAAAGTTATGGGTGGCACGACGGTGACGGCAAGGAGAATATCAAAACACTGAATACGTTTACTGCGGGCCTGTTGTCAATTCAAATGCATTGCGTTTAAGCCGCATGTAATATATTTTCATTCATGTGAGCCGTGAAGATTTTACATAAAAATACGCCAACCGGTTATTATGATTTAGTGAGTACAAATTTCGCACTCAAAGAGCAGAGAATATGTAATCTAAATTGAACCCCCACATTAACCTTATGCAAGAAAATGTTTGTTTGTGGAACGCTATCAAAAATGAGCAAATTCGCTTCGTATTGATTTGTTTCAGTAGTAGCGACTTGCACTGTGAACAGGCCCGGATAAAAATACATGAAACAAACACACCGTGCACACAAAATAATGATGATTTATCAAATTTTTACCAGTGTTGTTTTCTGGATAGGCCCGGGGATGGGGTGTTTTCCTCCTGATTTGGCTTCCACCCTGGTGCATTTGTCAACCTTTTTTGTCCCCACCCCCGGGAATTTGCCACTGACTGCTTAATACTGAGCAGCATAATAACTTGTCAGTGCACATTTAAATTGTTTTTTTAATTTCGAAGCTTTTCGACAAATACAAGAGGGAATGTTGTTCCAAATTGTTTACCATTTATACTTGGAGAAAACGGAACGATTCAACAACTAGATGATCAGATGATGCAGTACGAGTATGACAAGTATCATCATTAAACTACTCGTAGAACAACAAACATGTGCTAAGTTCAACTATATCGGGTAGTTTCTATAAACGCAGAGCTACGTAATGAGGAGTTATTGGTTCCATAAAGAAAACATCGTTAATTATACGAACAGCTTTGTTTTGAAATTTCACAAACTTAGTTTGACGTAAATTTAAAGTCAATCTTTTACAGCAAAGCCAGTCAAAATATCGTTTAAATGGGTATTTTCTTCACTTAATAATTTATCAAGATCATTTCCAGATGCAGTTAGTGATGTATTGTTGACCAGCAGGTACAGGCACGAACAGCAACAACTGGGCTAACACAACGAGCATACTTTATTGAGGCTGTCGGCCATGCTTTCTACACACATCACAGACCCACTCACTCGCATGCGCAACACTGCTGACCAATTACAGCAGGCCTACCGACAGTCATCTGACCGAGAAGTAAGCAGAAGCATTAGAAAAATCATTGATAAATATTACAAATAAAAGACGGCCAAGCATAGATCCTTGAGGAACCCCTGAAGATATTTTATTCAGCTCGGACATAACCCCATTTATGTAGACGTTTTGTTTCCTAAGATATGATCGAAACCAATTATCTTCTCTATTTACTATTCCGTAATAAGTTAACTTGTTGAATAAAAGCTTTGCTTAGATCTAAAAATAAATAAACTGCATAGTCTCCTTTGTCAAGAGTGGAGGTAATTAGATGTACTAAACAATCAATTATAGTTGTACTAGCAGGCCAGGGCGGAAGTAATTTTGCTTTGAGTAAGAATACCTTCAGTAGATAAATAGGACATAATTTGATTGAAAATGCATTTTTCAAATATTTTACTCAAAGTAGGAAGAATCGAAATAGGCCGATAATTATCACAAAAGAGACGTAAGCCTTTCATACTATCAGGAAAAATACCTTTGGAAATGGATAAATTAATTATATACGGAAGGGAGCAGAAGATCTGAAAAACAGCGACAGAGGCTAAGAGAGGATGAACCTTTTCAGCTCTAAAGGATTTCTTAGCATTTAGACTTTCTATGGACAAAAATACTTCCAATTCGGAAACTCTGAAGAACTTAAATTTTGATGTTTTCTGAGAGACATAAGAGCCAGGTTTCAAATTTGTTTTGGGCAATTTGGAAATTAATGATAATGCGATATTACAGAAATATTTATTTAAAGTATTAGCTATGGACTGTGGTGCATAAACATCAAAGAACAGATTTCAATTTCATTACAATTTCGAACAACTTCACTTCAATTAGCCTAAAATGGCTTTGAGGGGAAACGTGATGTTGGCATTTCGGGTAAAGTTGGTAAGTTCACGACAGCCGTCGGCTGGCTACGATTTTCAGAAGGTCAATCTCTTGTAAACGTACCAGGCGATACTTGTTTCCTTTTTTTTCCTTCCATTTCCTGGACATCTTAAAACAGTTCCTTGCCTGAAATATCTTACCGAATATGCAAACGGAGATTTGGAAGTATTTCTG
>OX419336.1:12921593-12964093 GCA_948470475.1 Galaxea fascicularis | reverse complement strand
TTAACCTTTGCTGGTCTTATTTGCCAGTGTTTCTCGAATCAACGCCAAACTCAACCTGGAATTCGTTTGCGAGTGACCAACAAAGGACTTCAATACGGTAAGAAAAGGAACATCCTTTTGCGCTTACAGAATCGTTATCGCCTTCCACTCAATTTTTTTTCTACAGTTTTTATTCTACAGCTTGGCCTGTAATCACTTAACACAAAACCCAACCCGTCGTGAAAACTCATCGGCAGTGTCACAAACATGCATTCCGACAGCCGGGACGAAGCGGTGCTAGGGAACATTCCCTCTTCCTCACAATGAGAACAAATGGCGTCACCATTTTATGTCAATTCTGTTGAAATACACTAGATAAAAACCCTTAGGGTCGTTACCTGTACATTTTGTTGGATATGCTCTCTGCGCGTTCGGAATTGATGGCGTCGTAAAGCACCCATGATGCGGGCCATGATGACCGCATGGGGGGATAACTCATTAACCAGAGCTGTTTTACCTGCGGCCAGGGATTGTAAAGATCATACTAACAAGTGAAGCGTACGAAAATCGCAGCCGGGTCATATCGTGGGAAACATTGACATTTTTGGAAGGTCAGAGTGTTCAATAGATTTGGAAATGGTTCGAACTCTCAAGGGAAAGGGAAACTTGTTTTCAGAGATCGGAGTTAGATTTGAACAAGTTCGAAATGGAAGAATGGTCGAGAAAACGGGGTCCGCGTCTGTGCATTAAATTATAAGTGCAAAAAGAGTACCTCTCGGCAGTGAAGTTTTGCGAAACCACCTACACCACAGTACCAAATCTCAATTCAGAACACAACTGAAGTTTTCGCCATCCTCATAGTGCCTGGCTATTCAAATCTCAAAGAGGGATTGAAAGGCACAGAGAAAGTTTGTTGTCGAGCTAGTGATCAAAGCCCGCCCACCGTTCATGATAGTGTATTTAAGCATTCTTTTCCTCTATTGTCAATTGATTCAAATCAGATGTTAGGGACCTGGGACAGCGCACATCTCCAGTATGTTTTTTTCCCAATGTGAATCCAGCATTGAAGTTTGGAAATACCACTTTAAACAACAGTGCTTTCACTTTTACATTCTTTTACTGTCAAAAGAAGGTGTCACAACAGCGTATTATTAATCGAAACCCCACGTACGGTGAAACACCAACAATCACTGGAAAGCACATAAAAAATTACCTCTCTTGTGGACCTTGTGAAGGCGAGAATCCAGACCGTTTTGCAACAACTACAAGATTACAGATTTTCAACTCCATTTATGTGAATAAGTTACTAGTTCTTGTGACAGTCACGGAAAAACATTTTGGTATATATATCCGTTTTGCTGAACGACTCGTGAAAAGATCCTTCCACGGTTGTTTTTTCAACTTTGATTTTTACCAGGTGGTAAAAATCCGTTGTCATTGTTAGCGAGAACCTAGCTTAGTAAAAAGCTTAGTAAAATAGCTAGGTTTTAGGGTCATATATTTCGAAAAAGCAAAAATACGGTTGCACAAATTAAGGAAATTTTACAGACGTTTGTATGCTGGGGGCATGTTCCGACTTTGCGAAGCTAAAAGTTTTCGATTTTAAAAGATACGACTCTCAAACTTGACTTTTTTGCTAATTTTAAGGAAGTTCTTTCTAGAAGTTTGACAGATTTTCATTACATGGACAACGTCATTTCTCGGAAAAAACCGTGGAAGACTTTAACATCGCAGTTAACATCGAGTCCATAAAGGCATTTGACAACCCTCAAGTGTGCGTGAGGCAAATGTTACGTAAGGGGTGATCCAAGACGGCACAAGACCCATGTGCGAGACTCGACTAACGGGAGTCGCTTCGTTATAGATACAATACACAATTGACACCTATGAAAGTATCTCCAAAGTGGCAAGAAGGACCCCAAAATGCAAAGAAATGAATACAGTAAGGAATGGCATAAATTTCCCTGAAAGACATGTCCCCTGCCACCCAAAGGCATACCTCTAACTTCTCGGTGCCATGTCAGTGTTGGGCATTCTAAATTATCGTGGCGAACATGATTCCCACATTTATTTCGCATAAGACCACTGACAATTCTTTGTTTTAATCCGCTTCACCCACTCAAAAACGTAATCCTTTAATGGATTTGTTTTCATTTACCAAACCATATTAAAGATTGTATTTTCAGTGAGAATAAGTATGCAGCCGGGATGAACTTGGCGATGAGGTGGGTGACTGCTTATGACACACTTTGAAAGAAAAGAAATTAAAAGATTAGACTCGTCAATCCACTTCGAGGCTCATGCGTCTAAGTGGGGTTAAATGATTATCGTGTTTTTCTGACAAGGCTAAGTGTAGTTTCCTTGACAACATAATAAAGTTGAGAACTAACTTATCGAATCCAACTGCCCCTGTTAAAGTCAGCGCACAGCAGTCATAAATGGCATTTAAAGCACTGGCAAAGCAGGGAAATTAAGTTTGGTGGTGGCGGGTATTTTCCTCTGGCGTTTTGGTCCATTTTTTTTTGTTATTCGGCGTTGTGGCGTATTGCTTTTCCTTTGTCCACTGCGTGTTTTCGAGGGCCCGTAACAATCTGAACTCAGTGACAGGTCAGAAAGAGGAGAAACATGTATAAACAATGCAATTCAAAGTAGTAACAAAGTCAACAAAACTATGAGTTGGAACAAAATATCGTATTCAAAAGAGCTTCTTGAACTGATTGAACAAACGACTTTATCACGCGATGTCGTGATCTTGTGTGTGTGTGTGTGTATGGGGGGGGGGGGGGGGAGGGGGGAGGGAGGGAGTGCGAGACTGAAGTACAATGTAGTATTTGTCCGGTTTCCGGAAACCGGATGAATGGAGAGACCACCACGGCTCAGTGTTATTAGCAATGATTCAGTTCCCCAGACCATTCGTTGGAGATCAATCTTCTCCCTTATAAGCGCTACTTTCTGTGTTTCTGAGATTCCCTGTTAGGCGGCGCATTTTCCAATTCTCTCCCTACACTGGCATTTATGTAAGGGAAACTCAGAGGGCAGCCGAAAATTCCTTGCGTAAATCTTTAAAAATTTTTTAAATTTTAAATTAAATTAAATTTTTTAACTTTTTTCAATGTTATCAAGCAACGTTTGTCGCAAGTTTTTATCGTGAAATGTTTTTCTAAGCCACTTCTTTTACGTAAATCTCAATACCAGCCGAATAAATTATTCTCCGATATAACAAGCAACTGGAATAGGGTTTGTTTATTTACTCTCCGATGAATTACTTAAACCTTTTTATTTTGGAAATGCCTGAATGCGAACTGAGGAAGCGGTGAATTTCCGGTAAGGATGGCGAGCAATGTCCCTGATTTGCATACCGGGTCAAACAAAATCAAGATTAGCCAAGTTACCCTGCGAAACTTAACAGCGCAGCTTTACATGTCGTGTACATGTTTACAGTCTTTGTTGAAGATGTATAAGTTTGACATTGCCTTGACAGCATTATGTTTCTGTCAGATGTACATGCATTTGATCGGGCTTTTCCATCGAATTTGAGTTTCTACCTTAATATATAACTATACCAATACCATTGAAAGATCAGAAGTTTCATCTCTTGTTGCCTTCAGTTTGCTACTTCCAGTTATTTTTCAAACACGTCGTTGGACATGCAATTTCCCTTCCCCCCAAAAACAAAAAAACAAACAAACAAATTAAAAAAAAAAAAAAAGAAAAAGTGGTTTGCAACCGGTTTGGCTAACTTGAGCGTCTCATCTCACATGGAGGGGCGGACTACGGACAGCCGCACGGCTTCGTCATAACCAAAACCAAAATTTTTGGCATCGATAGGTTACCATATTGTCTTACTCATGCGTGCACGGAGCGCCGTTATTTAACCCCTTTATTTTTAGTCTTCATTTCCAATAAAAAACAATCATGTCTTTCGGAACACATTTCTTGTCCCTCAAGAGCGACGATATCAGTGGGTTCCGATAATAACGACAGAAGACATTACTGCTAACCCTCAGGGATGCAAATGTAGTTGAGCCGCTACCACAAAACAAGGTTTAGAGAAACAATTTTGTCACCTTTGTGTTTATACTAGAGGCGAGGTAAAAATGTTTGATGTTTTCTTCTATTCCAATCCTAGCTAATGACGTTGGCATCAAAGTCCTTTCTGAAAGGCTGCAAAGAGACCCTTTGCATGATATTTCTCGTAAAGGTGGCCACATTGAATTTAAATTGTATGGGTAAGTTAGTCGTAATTGACGCCGTAAAAGTAAAACAACAAGGCAGCTCTTTCTGTCTACGGGATGGGGGCTAGTACTATGTCTTTTTAGAGGTAATCAACTTCTCGACACTGAAAAAGCCATAACTCAGTAGGTTAGAAGTGCATAGAAATAAGCGTTCTTCCACATAGTTGTATCATTACTGCCGCTTTTCGTACATTTCAAATTTTTTCTCACCCCGAAACTCACCCACCAGTGTGGTTAAATTCCCACATCAAGCCATGTACACTTTACAATTCGCTGCAAGGGTGTAGCTAGGGGGGGGGGGGGTCCTTTTTAAAGCAAACAACCTACAATATTCAGGTGACAATCTGGTGAGTACCCTGTACACAGTGTGACAGTACACAGTGTGACCCCCCCATTGAAAAATCCTGGCTACGCCCATGCGCTGTCACACTTTCGTCTATTGCCTCTCCTTTCCATATCTCAGACCTATTGAAACGAGCTTCATTTATTCAGAACTTAAAGTAAACAAAGCAAAAATATATGAAGGAAAAAACGAAGACAAACACAAAAAACGGAAACAAGCTAGAAGAGCTTCTGACTTTATATTTGATGTATAATCTTGACATCTTCTATATTATGAATTCCAAATGCCCCGTTGAAATTTCTAGCATCCGATGCGCTGTTTCTCCAGATTATATCAATGTCCAGTTTAAATTTACCCGACATTTTTTTCGGGCAGCATCAAGAATAATCGCGCTTCCATAGCTTCCTCGTCGTTCTCAACTGCTCCGGGAAAAGGACTCACTCTGCAAGCCTCCGGAATTGACCTTGACTTTTCGGGACATTTGCGTTATAAGAAGAAAGTGATGTGGTATGTATAGGCTGGTGACAAAGTAGCTCGATCTTTCACATAGGTCCAGTGTCTTTTCTCTCTTGCTCGTATTCGTTGGTCCGTGTTCGTTTGTTTTCATCTAACAAGAAAATAAACAAAACCGACAAAATCAACCAGCCACCGAGCCATCTAGCCACCCATTCAGCCAGCCAGCCAGCTAGTCAGACACCCAGGCACCCAGACATCAAGGCATCGGGTCATCCACCCAGGCATCCAGCCATCTAACCAACCAACCATTCCACCCACCCACCAAGTAACCAACGAACCACCCCAGCCACAACCCCACCCACCCGCCCACCAACTAACAACCCCGCCCACAACCCCACCCACCAACCACTCCACCAACCAACCAACAACCCCCCCCACCACCCCACCCACCAATCAACCCATTAACCAAACAACCAAGTGAACAAGCAAAGTACAAGTCCCAATTCCAGCCACCAATTCCAGCCTCATGAAAGGTCCGTCCATTTGTATTCCGTTAGTATTCTGAGAAAGCTTCTAATAAGATAGCTCTAGACTAAAGGTTTGTTCACGTAAAGGGAAAACAGCCAGTTAAACTGAAACAAGAATGAAGTACAAATAAAATCACCTCTTGTAAATTTCTGACACACAAATGGTTGAATCTATTGCATGTTTACTTACTGACGTCCGTGGAATGTCTTCTATTAGATCTGTTGAAGTTTTGGCTTATTGCTAATGCACGTGACAAAGAGAACAGAGGTAAGTATTTCATTACACTGGTTTCTTTCAGGATCACACTCAAAGATGATGTTAGCTTTAGCTTGAAAGCACACGGAATTAGATTCACTCTGACTGTGCAAATAGGTAAGAATAATATTAATTCTAAGAATTATGCATTAATATTTATTGAACAGATGATTTTAGTTGGCTATCTAAGTTGTTAGATTCACATGCTGACGTTCCAGCGTTAACGTTTCATTAAAGCAAATCAAAAACAAAGGCAAACGTTCAAATCGTCAGCTCGCGAATCTCTCAATTTACACAACCCTACCGATGCAGCATCCCAGTGTCGAGTCTAAGTAAATCCCTTCTTTGACAAACATATCTGCTTTTGTTTTCACGTGTCCTATATTGCCTTAAACAGGATATTTTGATTTTGTACTCACTCTATCTATCACGGTAGCTATTCCAACACAACTCCTATTGGAAATTGCCACAAGCAAGCATAATTAGAAGGGTTACAAGCAACTCGACAGATTCAGGGTAGGAGGCCCAAGGTGTAACGTATGCCATTACAAAGAAACTTAAGTGGGATTTAAAAAGCAATAAGAACATTATTAGACAACAACATACTTGTAACTGGAATGCAAATAATGTGAAAAAAGTAGTTGAACTATTTCACCAGGTGCAACGTCGAATGGCCGACCCACCATATCCGTTCAAAAAAGCGATTGCTCGTCACAGGTTCATTCAGTTGCAGTGAAATTCCACGGTGGCAATAGGTAACTCCACATCTTAATTTGTTACGATTTAAGATATCAATAGCCCCTCCTTTTTGAGGCCAAGCAGAAATAAATCTCAGTTTGGTAACATACTGGCCCCGGTTGTTCAAAGGCTGGATAGCGCTATCCGCTTATCCGTTGGATAGTGATTTATCCGGTGGATAGTGCTATCCACCGCTGGACGATTTTATTTGATCATTCTGAGCGGATCCAGGTTTTTAAAGAAGGGGATTCGATGAAAGGTACCACCGAAGGCGGCGTCCCTGTAGGGGGCGGAATTTTTAGTCCTCGGAAACACGATTTCTGGCGCTCTGACGCAAAGTCAACGTGTTTTACTGGACTGTCTCATTTTTACTGTTAAAGTTAAAATGCGATAATTTTTGCATTAAAATTTAACAAAGCTGCGCTTAAAAGATAAAACGTTAGTTACTTTGGATCAAATATTTCATTTCTAAAACTATGATAAAAGTATACTACAGTTAAACTTTTTACGTGAGGCTTTGCAGAAGCATGAGAAAATAGACCATTAAAAGGACCACATTCGCAGTGAACCAAAATATTCAAATATTTATTTGTTTTTTAATCAGAACACGTTTTAGCTAAATTGAACAGCAGAGAATTACCTTTGTTATTTAAAATTTACTTGTATTTGTTTTATATTTTTACAAGTTTTTGACGTTAGGTATTTTAATTGGGGGGTTCGATCGAACCTCCCCCGAAGCCCCCCTTGTTCCGCCCCAGTCATTGCTAAGAAGATTATTCATGCAGGTCGGACTGCCTTAACGTTCCCCAAACGGCGCTCTGTAATACAAAGTCATACTAGGTAAATGAGATGATCCATTTTCTGCTTGCATTGCTATTTATTTCGTCCCATGGTATCGTATCTTAATAAATAAATATAGATTATACTGTACGCTTTGTTTGTCACAGAGAACCGAAAGTGTTATAAATTAGCAGCATTTGCATACTAGTACTCAACAAATATTTCACAACTTTCTTTCTTTGTTGATATCTTTTAGCTGGCTTTACAACTTGTTCTCTCGCCAAATCGACAGAAGAGTCAAGGAGAGTCTGAAAAACTTGGTGAGGAATCACAATTTAAATTTGCTATTAGAAAATACACGAACAGCTATATTGTCTATGGTATCTCCTAATCTATTTATGTTATTCACCAACTCAGCGCGCCATTAATAAACAATTATTGGATGAGGTTTTTGTGATACCCAGAATAATCAAGGTCGAGGGAAGAGTTATCAGCTGAAGCCAACCTTGATTATTCTGGATATCACCAAACCGAATCTTAATAACTGTTTTGTTATACCTTGAACGAAAACGGAAATGTCGCGATAGTAAACATTCACTTGTAAACTTGGACATTGTTTAGCTTCTTCACCAACGGCAAAACGCGCCAACACTTGGAAATCATGCATCGCAGTCATACATGACATGATTACCCGTGACCTTGAGTGTCCTTGACATGATTATTGTATAATCTGCAGATATGACGTAACAAGCGCTAATTTCGAAATTCACTGTACGCTTCCGGCCAATCAGAAAAGAGATAGCTAGTTCAATGTATAATAGTGTATGATATCTGTTTATTTTCATATGTATATAAGATCTGCAAGAAAGCCAGAGAAGCAATTAATGAAGATGGAGCTAAGATGTTAGCAACCTTTCCTGGTAAATTATCAAACTATAAGCCAGTTCGGAGTTTCAAAAAACACTTGCGCGCGTCGGGATAAAATCAAGCATATCTTAAAAATACAAAAGTTTTTAATGCTAATTCGTGCAAGTATTTTGAATGACAAAAGAAGAAAATTATATGCTTCCTTTTATCCCGACGCGCGCACGTGTTTTTTGAAACACCGAACTGGCTTATTTCATAGCCTCAATAAGGTGATAACTAAATCTTTTCGGCTGCACACATGACTGACCGTGCTGCCATGTTATCATATCTACCGCTGAAATCAATCGAAACCATTATTGCAAAACAGTGTAATAACACAGTGAATATACATCTTGTCATCATCATAGACTAAAACGACCGTAGCTGGGGTATAGCTGGCTAATTCTCTTTCGTAAACGGTCGTTGCCGTTATTAACGGTCGTTGCCGTTATTAACGGTCGATGCCATCATTGCTAACTAAGCCTTTAGTAGGGCAGATGTAATTGTGTGCTCTAGATTGTGTTATAACAACGCAATTTGTAACTTTTTCAGTAAATCGTCTTAGAAAGGGCGACGTTTAGAACCTAGTAAAATTGCGTTGATATCTCGGGATAGGGCTAGAGTGACCTGTTATAGACCGGTATCAGTTATAAAACTCAGTTAACTATACTATATAGTTAACATTTTTGGGGTCCTCTGCCATCAGCGGGGGAGTCTAGTGGTTAGGGAAAGAGCATAGCAAGCGAAGGGTTCAGGTTCAATTCTGGCGGATTGAAAATTTCTATTTTTTAATAAGGAAGATTTTCTCTACCATTCGAAAAATGTTCTAAGTGTCTTAAAAATGGCAACGATCGTTTATGAAAGGGAAATTTGCTGCGTCGACGCTTGCAGTGTCGACTATGTTAACTTGAGATCGTGATTGTTGGTAAAGTGATCGTATCACATCAACCATGTCCTCACTGATATTGCAAATTTTCCTGACCATCCGCACATCTTGTATCAGTGTGGAAATCTGCGATGTCTTCTTGCTCTTTCTCTTCCTCATCCTCTGCTTCTTCTTCTTGTTGTTTTAGTGTGCAGTGCATTTTGAAACATGGCGCTTGCGAGAATTTATTGTAACACCTATCAGACCTCTGCCGCTAATACCGTTTTCCTTCTTAGTTGTCAGAAACGTAAGCCGCGTGGCTCAGATCGATTATTCTGTTGTTGGAAACCCCTTGTTTACATCCAGTTACATGGATGTTCCTTTGAAGGTAAATGAGCATTATTTGTATCAGTTTGAATTGACTTGATAATAGAGCTAGTTTAGTTCTCCTCTCCTGATTGGCTGTATTTTCTATGGCATGTTATAAAGAGTTTTATATCATGCCATAGATAATACAGCTAATCAGAATGCGGGAAAAGCGTTGTATGTTCGTCGGTATTCCACCGAACCTTCTTATCGGGCACCGCATCGATTATGTATTGCCACGTATTTTCTATGACATGGTGTGAAATAGTTATGCAAGGCTTTCTCGTGCTACACCATAGAAGATCCCATGAGTCACTTGAATTTTCTTTGAATACACCCTTGCCTAAGGGCTCGTGTGTCAGAAGAAAATACAAGTGACTCGTGGAACATTTCACTGTATACCACTCGAAAGCATTGCATAACTAATTTATATAAGTACACGCGCTATGTTATAAATTTATATCACATTCACCTTCGGATTTCGTTACTTATACTGACGATCATGATGGATGGAGTTCATCGGAAACATGTCTCTTTCAAAATGAAAACTGTCGTAACTTTTATTAGAACAACGAGAGTGTGTCATTTATATTCATGAATTCGAACGCCATGAATCCTGTTGATATCAAATATATTAATATAGGGAATTTTAGCAATGAAGACGGCAATGATAACCAGAACGCAATAAAACAATACGTTTACTGGGCAAAAACATTTCTTTGCTGTCCCCTACAAACAACAACGTAAAATGGCGAAATTTTGTTTTCTCGAGAACTTGAACGACAAAAATTGCTTTCTTTTTCCCTTCTTTACTGCCGTTCATAGTAATTAGTTTCTAGGCAGTTTGCCAGCACTTTCCAACTTAAACAGGTTAAACAAATTTCAATAATCGGGAAAGAGACACAAAAACAAGAGAAACAAGAACTTGCATTTTGAAATGACGTTTTCGTTGCCGTTGCCGTTGCTGTTGCCGTAGCCGTCGTCGCTGCCAAAATAGGGACTAGAAGAAGTAAATCACTACGGAGGGCTCTACTAAGGTGGCCGGAAGCAAATTTTCCTGAAAGGAACCACTGCGCATGTCTCACACGAGATTTCCAGCCTTTCGCTTTCGGCGACTACGCAGCAACAAGCTATTGGCCGTAGTGTCTTGTTCATTAAAGTTTCTTGCTTGAATTTTGCTTTGTAAGTGTCGTGGACGTCTTAAATATTACAGAACGCTGTCTCTTTAATTCCATAAATTTATTGTGATTTAGTTTTGCATTTTTGTTTCTTTCAAATTGACAATTTGAGGAAAGTTTGCGAGCGTCTCTGTGGCGATGGCGCAACCGAAAAATTGCCGTAAGTCTTTTATAAATAGAAGACACGTTGCATTGGACAGCAATGTATTTTCTCCTGTCTAGCCAAACTTATTGGTCTCTCTTCTCAACACGTAAGGCCGGCGCACAGTCAAGTTTGCCGACTCCAATTCGTCACAAAGTAGTCTATATTTATTTCTGAGGTAGGGCATTTGTCATCTTAAGGACAAACCACCAATTCTCATTGATTCTCATTGATTTTCGCATTAAATTTTAACATAGGCACTCTTTCAAACTTCAAAAGTTCGAGCCAGAGAAGTTGCCATACTGATCCGTTGCTCGGTGTAAACAAATTTAAGCCATTCATACGTACTCGTCCCACCCTTTCTTGGTCAGAACAACCTCGTAGTCGCTAATTCACCCGGAGCCTCCTCCTGCCTTTTAAGAGAGTAAATCGGGATATTTAACTTAGAAACAGTGATCCTTGGTGAGTTGGTTGCAAGGTGCAGGATATTGTTTCGTTTGAATCGGCTGGACAGAGACTGGGCATTTGCAATAGGCACTGAGGTTCAAAGGCGTGTGAAAGATGAACTTAAAGAAGATGTCATCATGTCAAAGGAAGATATCGAACAAGCTAAGAAAAAAAAATCATTCTCCCAAATATAGAGAAGGCAGCTCAAGTTCCTGCATTTGGATAGAAATAGCTTCCTTTGCGATCATCAAATGATCGGTCGAAGGAACGTCAACAATAGACTGACGACAGGCGTTCATTTTGTTTTTTTCCCTTTCGTCTCGCGTTCCGCGCTCAGACATGCCAACTGAATATATGACGGTTTGAAAGAAACTCGGCAGCGCTTTTCGTGTCCCATTAGGGAACGCGCACCAGGCATTATTTAAGACGAAATGGAATAATTTTTTTTCCAGAAAATCGCAGGAATTTTCGGATTTTTTCTTAACTGGAAGGCGACGTTAGCTTTACACCATACTACGTCAAGAAAACTAGAGTTGTTCTTGGTTTGTATCAAGATCTGAGACTGCTGTTCTTTTTAGGGAGAATTTAAACCGGCTGGGAACCCTCGCACTCCAATCCCGTTTGTCCCTGCGGCACTGCCTGCCTTAACCGAGGCGGATAAGATGGTCTATATATGGCTGACTGACTACGTCTTTAATACAGCAAGCTTTGTTTATCAGAAGGAGCGAGTTCTGAGAACTGTTATCACACCAAAGGATGTAAGGAAACGTCAACTTTAGTCTCTTGTACACACTCGGCGACAATAAGGAAAGAAGCATCCAGCCCAGACTCAAGTCTTTTGTGTTTTAATTTGATCAATGCTGTGCAGTTCTCAACGTAAAGAGGTATCTTTTTAGCCATGGAGGAGAAAAAAAAGGAGGGAAAATGAGAAGGGCGGAGAGAAATACCAAGAAAAGAGAAGGAGGCTTTGGACAAAATAAGAGAGCATCGTTTTTTCAAACGTTATCAATCGATTAGTTCCTTAACTAAAATGACTAGTTTTCTCGATCTTGCAAGAAGGAGAGGAAGGTGCGTGTAGCTGTTCTGAGTTAAGGCTAATTAAGTAAGTGCTTTTATTTGTAGTTACCAAGAAATTCAAAAGTCCTACTGAACACAAAAACATTCAAGATTTTCCTCCCTCAGGTAGGTCTGGTATCGTTTTCGTCTCTGAGTATTTGTTGTTTTCAGATTGTAAACGGTACAATCCAATGATCATGTCTGTTTCATCGTGGCCGATGGAAAGAAAATAAAAGGAATAGATCTTTCAGAATTTTGCTCTATTTTGATGCTGATTTCTTTCTATGGTACGCTTTCTCCTGCTCCTAGAGGGTCTAGAGAAATGTGTATTGTTTGTACTAATTTATAGACTCACTCAAGTGCTCAACTTCAACTTCAACGTAATTTCCAGCTTGTCAAGGAGTTGTTTTTGTAGGTGCCTACTTCTTTGCAAGATTTTTTTCTTGTCCATTTTTTTTTTGGTTTTTTTCCCACTCCCCCTTATGGTGTTTTGCCTTGCGATTTGAAATCCTGAGCAACAGCGTGAGCACGAAGTTTATACGCTGCTGATTGACAGCATGCGTTCGGCTTCCGTTGTATTGCATTTTTAATGACACCTCAGTTCAACCTAGTGCTGAAAATTTATAAAAGTGCTCTCGATCGTAGTTGCATATAAGTTGCCGAATTCGTATTCCTCTTTGGGAAAACAGGCCATTTGTTTTATCTCTTAGCTATACCAGAAATACCCTGACCGCCCGATGTTTATCAAACTTTACACAACCAAAGCCCCATTGTTTACATCGACTACCAACAGAACGAATGTGACCGTCAGTGGCAATGCAGAAATTCACGTGATCGCGAAGAACAGAGCCCACATGTATGCTCTGACATTGGGACTGGTAAGATTAATGAGTTAGAAAACGTAAAACTGTTACCTCTTAACATTTACTTACTTAACGTAATACTAATTCTAGATGACGTCTTACGACAATTTTTAAGTAGGGCACTTAACACTATAGTGGCATCGATTTACGACAAAATACACCTTATTCCAAAATGGCGACAATTTTATTATTCTTTTATATTCATGTTAATTAGCCCTCTTTGCCTCGATCACATCTGCAGAATACAATAGAATTTTTAGCTTAAAACGAGGCAACAAGGGGCAATTAACATGTACATGGACACAAAGGAATAACAAAACCGTCGCCATTTTGGAATAAGGTGTATAGTTGTTGTTGACCGATCAGCCCACATGTGGTTGTGCCCGAAAAAAGATAGGAACTTCAGAAGCTGCTCGCATTCTTCAGAATCCCTTTGACTTGATGAAACCTTATTGAGTGTTTTATTTCGGTCTATTTCTACAGAGAGCTGTTCTCTATGGATCTTTGGGAGTAAAATACGGAAACTTAACATTCCATGCAAAATCATTCAGGTGAGCCAAGGAAGTATATTTATTACTTTATTACTGGTCCCGAGGGGAACAGTGAATTTTGTTTACCGAGAATCTCAATGCTTCGAGGGAAACAAAATTCACTGCTCTCCAAGGGACCAGTCATTAAGTGATTTCTTATTTGTTATATAGCAAAACAAATGGAAACAAAAACAAAAGCAAATTTTGAACAACACGCTGAGATTCCAGAGACAACATGAGGCCATCTTCAACTGCACGCTCTGATCACGTACAACAGCGGTCAACATTTCGCGGGTAACAGTGAACTGTTTCCCGTTTGACGTCGTAGTTTTCGCAATGTTGCCCATTCATAGCATTTGGCGGTAAACAGTTTCATTGTTACATGTCATGTGACCATGAACTAGCTAATGAATGGAAAAAAGTCAGCTAGGTGACAATATATGTTAGGTAACATGCATCTTCTTAAAACAACGACAACAAGTGAAAACAAGAGGGCAAATAAAAGAGAACCCCTCCTAGCACTTACCATTTTATTCTAGCTTTTCGTTCCTTTGCTTCGGTTATTCTTATATCCACACACTAAAGTTCAGGAACAAAACGTCTCAAACTGTAGATACATATGTACAGTTTGGTGTAAAATTTATTTCTGGTAAAATTCCCATTTCCGAACGAGGTCTGCCTCCAACTCAAAACAAGTCTCCACTCAAAGTTTTTAATCAGGGGCCGGGTTCACGAAATCCTACCCAAGATGTATCTTCGGATACAATTTAATAACAGCCACAACAACAACAAAGAATACGATCTTCCGTTATGCCTTAAGTGCTATTCACGAATGATATCTTTTGCCAATCATAAGACAGGCGTATCTTAGGCGTCTCCTAATTTCACTGGCTCGAAAAAGTATTGATTAACACTAATATAATTAACTGAAAATATCGCACATAAATAATTAAAACCCCAAATTTGAATAATTGTACTCAGCTGCTCAATATCGCGAAATTATAGGGTAAATCATACACTGAAAGCTCTCCGAAGCATATAATGAATACGCCTGATCTCCAAAGTTATATCTTTGGAGTCTCTTAAGGCCCTGGCAAACGAGGACTCATTGTTGCGGACATATTGTTGCCGACACAAATGTTTCCCCGTTTGTACGCGCGCGTAACATTTGTTGCGGACACAAATTCATTTTGTTGGCCCGCGCGTTTGCGCGCCCAAGAAACATCATCAGCAACAATGTGTCCGCAACAATGTGTCCTCGTTTGCCAGGGCCCTTAGTGCTTAGAATGCTTTCGTGAATTCGGCCCATACATATTAGTTTTATCTGTACATGACTGAGAACTCCTTATTATAAGAAAGGGTGTACACCTAGCCTCGTCGTTATAAAGAGGCTCAAAGCAACCAGGAAGTGGTCTGTCATAATTTAGTTACATTATGACGTGTTTATCCGTCATCACTTACATGTTTATGATCACGTTTTATACTTTAGGACACAAGTGTGGCTTGTTCGCTCGGCCATCGGAAAAATCAAAGAGGTTTGTTTTTTAAGAACTTAGTGTGTTTTGTATCCTTATAACCAATTGAAAAATTCAAAAGCGAGGTTCTTGCTTACTTGAAACAAACCTTTTTTCTTGTTCTACAGCTAAAATTCACGCTCCTTCAGATGTTCCTTAATCATTTTGTCAGATCTGGACATTTTGTGGCGAAATTAAATGGTACGTAACACTGCAAAAATAAATTTTTGTAAAGTGATTTTGTTCATTGAAAACTGGTTAAAACACAGGTGAAATGCTCTGAAGTACTCAGCTTAAGAATAGAAAAACAAAACAGAGAAAAACAGACGTCCAGATGTTGCTGACATTGTACAACAATTTTTATCCAGGCTTATTTACGTAATTACATAAATCGCGTTCACACCTGTGAGAATCATGCTTCATTTCATTTCATTAACAATATTTTTATTGCTACTTACAGTGATCGGAAACAGGGGCTTTCCTTTGCCGATGCTTCCCCAAGTTACGTGGGATAACACAACCCTTACTACCGGAGAGGTAATCTACTTCTAGTGGTATTCCATGGGCCAAGTTTCGGTTTAATACGGTCTGGGTTTAATAATCCTCCAGTCTACGTAGTGTTGCGTTATACTTTCCAATAATAATACTTATTTCACTCTAATACATATATTTAGGAGGGTCTCCCAGGGGGGGTCCTTGTTCCCTTGTTCCCTTCCAAAATTGCCCTATGTTCCCATGTTCCCACACTTTTTCCTTATTTGTTCCCCTTTTAATAAATTTGCTTGCCACTTATCACCGCCCTGAATTCCCTCCCGCAAAAAAGAAAAGACACCAAAAACAAAACGTATAAAAGAATAGAATAAATTTTATGTGACCTTCAATTTGTCACATCATCTCGAACAACTGAGTGAAATTTACAATCCATCAGAGTGGGATAAGCATTAATTAGAACTAACCTTAACTCTCCTAGTCAATCATCATAAAACATAAACTCGTCGTCGGATTTCCGTCTGCATATGTGCCAGCCCGCTTAGCCTGTTGCTGAATTGCTGATGTGGGAATAAGCAGCTTTCAACTCGATCTCATACACCTTCACTATGACCCAGTTGTACATATTTTGACAGAGAAAATATTTAATTTGGCCGGAATCGCCCGACAATGAGATGAACATAATTAATGAATAATCATAAATAAAGAGCTTATTCAACCGTTAGATATATTCAAATATAAGCGAGATTTGGGAAACCTACCTATTAACTCCCACTCCTTCGTTATCACTTTGGTAATCGCTGCATTCCACTGTTCTTGGGAATCAATCTCAAATACTCTGCCCTTTGGACAGTTTGCTGTGACTTGAAACTCTTTCACACTGATTGTCACTCTGAATCTCCCTATGCTTACAGGGGCACCCAACGAGAAACTTCGATGAAATACCTGTTCGGGAGAGTCTACTTGTTCTAAGACGGATAACACATTGCCAAAAAGTTACTGATTTCTTAACTAAAACATCACCTGAAAGATTCGCAACCATGGAAATCCAGGGGGAAATAGTCCCTTAGATCTTCGGAAGGCATATTTTTGCAATTTTTGACTCTTGAAAAGGTCGCCTAGCATTTTCGGGTAAGCAAATAGTTTGCAGAGAAGTTCTTCGAAGATGACATTCAGCTAGCAATTTCTGAAATGAAGATTTCATTCCCTAAAATGTTCGGGCACTTCAATTTTCAGCTAAGAAATCCGAACAGATCAACTCTTTAAACAGTCTTTAAACATTACAAGAAGCCTAAAAATATCCCTCAAAGTTTTTTCTTTAGCTTAATTTGCTCGTTGCAGGCCCCTGTACTTAGCTGGCTACAGCGATCTGCAATTCTAAATCCTTCTCTAACTCGAACAATAAAATCAAATAACGCCTTATCACTTTCGCCCTCTACTCCCATTTCAAAGGCCCAACGCGTTGCTCGTTTTTCTTCGCCATTTCTATAAATCACAGCAGTGACAGGCAGCACAAGACGATCGACAAACAATTTATCCACCATCTTAGCAATCTATGACAACAGATTCCCGCCAACTTCTCGTACCAAGACTCCCAGCTGATTGCTTTGTCTTAGTTTGATTTCTTGTGTACGTAAAGTAAGACGAAACCAATAACAGTAGTGCATAAATGGCCATAAATAAAATCTCAGAAATAACGATCGTTATTTCTTATATCACAATATTTTCTCGTCTAATTTATACAGTTTTGTTCCCCTGTTCCCTAAAAATAGGCCTATGTTCCCTTGTTCCCCAAAACCCCTGGGAGACCCTCATTTAGGCAAGCCTAAAAGCGGAGCTCCAGCGCTCTTTGCTTATATTGGTATGGCATTTACAGATAAACTAATATCAATGCCAGGACTCGAGCCAGGACTCGAGCCAGGACTCTAGTTATAACGGTCGGTTGCATAAAAGTTGCTCTTACGACCAGCTCTTACGTCCGACCTTGGCCTTATGTCTGACTTTGTCAGGCCCCAACTACGCCGGGCGTACGCCAGGCATTCACGACGGTTGCACCAGCAGGACGTTCGTGTACAGCGTCCGTTGCAGTATATGTGTGAAATTTTGTTTTGCATATTGTGGAGTCATTACAGCTTCGTTTCAAATTAAAATGGCTCAGGCAGTAAAACCTTTACGGATGTGGAAATACGCTCATTAATAAATCTGTTTTCCCAAAAGAAAGGTATACTATTACAAAAATTAAATCCACGAGCAGAAACCATCTATATAAAAAGACGTGGAAATAACGGAATCGGTCAAATTCATGAGTGGTAGATGTGAAGCGGACAGTTGAAGAGCTGGAGAAGAAGTGGAAAGATCACAGTGAAGATCGGTCAGCGTTTGCTTGGAAAGATACCATTGCACAGAAGCACCGCGCACAGGAGAAACCCCACACGCTCTACTTTGAAACGTGTGAAGCGTAGTCAATGAAGCCGATAAAAACCACCTTACGACCAGCTTACGCCTGCCCCCTACCTGGTCTAAATGTTAGTCCCAAGTAACGTCAGACGTTTGCTAACGCCCAAACATGTGCAACCGACATAAATTCCACGCCTGACTGAACGTCTGACGTTGGTTCTTAGTCCCGGGTGTAACCCTTTTATGCAACCGGGCCAAGGACTTCTGTATTTTTTACTGTCTTGCTGCAGAGCCACAGCCACCATTCAATCAAGTGCAACCGTACATTTTCGAAATATCATCAGCCTTTGTGGGTTAAGGGACTACATGAACGACCACAAACGACTAACAAACATTTTGCCTTCACGTGCACTACACAACCGAACACACTAAGTCAAAGGTTGAGGCATGGGGGGCGTTGATCAGCCAAACCCAAGATATGTCTTAATTGTGATAATAAGGATACAACCATGTTAATAAGAGATACATCAAGTAACGTCCTAAATGTGCCAAAACCGGACACATACAACCCCAAAAACCTCTAAAAGGAAAAATTAGGGACCGTGCACCCATGACCAAATGCAATGGCACCACCTTCGGGGTTTTAAGGTAGATCTATAAACGACAGAAAAAGAAAAGCAAATCAGAATAACACTAATTACACAGCAAAATAAAACCATATGCGAAAGCGCTAGTGGCAGGGCTGACCTTAGAATGTCACAAGTTTCCCAACCGTCTCGTTACAAACCTACGGCCAAAGAGCCCACGCGCACCACGGTCGCGTCCAGTTCTCCGTTCCGTGTCGGCAAAATATTAATTTACGTCAATACTGATTACCACAAATTACATTTTTGCATCATCACAGTTTAATTACATCTCATTACATTTCAATACAAATGGTGTAAATCACTAAATTAGATTAACAGTCCCAGTGTCCCACTTCTAAATCCAACATCACAACCCGTTATGTGCTTTGGCTGAGTCACAAATCTTCTAACATGCATCGGTGACTGATTTTAACCTCCTCAAACGGAAATATTCCACAACAAAACAAAATGGCAAAACCCCAAAGTGGGTACTCTTCGACACCACCCAAAAAAGAAGTTCAAAAAGTACTTTGTTCGCCATGCTTTGACTATTTATGGCGTCATTTCTGTGATTTATAAGAGTAAAGACGATCGAAAACTGCCGTCGATGTCCTTTTTACAATACCACCGAAAAACGTTGAGCGACATTGTCGTTGAGAAGTGACTACGGCACGATAAGCCATGAATCAACTCAGGTGATCAACTGCAAATGGTTGAGAATGGTTTTATTCTTGACTTCGATCAATTACAAATATTGCAAACTACAAGCGTTGACTACAAGTAGTGGGTGGTATTATTTTTTACAACACTGTTAATGCTAACATCTGATTAATGATAACAGATTGGCAATAACAACAGACAAACAAATGGATTTCAGAAAAACATTTGTCAGCCGTAAACCGATTAAAGACAAAGTTTTTACTACAGTCAGCCTTTAAAGCTTTAATTAATCTGGAAATTCGAATGCTGTAGCTGTTAAAAATCGTGGTTACTTTGGGCAAGGAGTTTTTGCTCTTTGCGAGAGTTTTCCAAAAAATGTTAATCCGGCTCTTGGAAAGGTGTAAACTAACAAAGCGGAGCCGAAGATATAAACCGTCCGGACTTGGCCCCCCCACCCAGTGGCTTTTCTTCCACAAATTTCGTGCCCAAAAATGAGTGACAGCAGGGAAAACGAACAGTTTTAGGATACAAAATGAAATGTTGGATAGAGAACATTTGGAAAAAACACGGCGGCATTTTTGAGTCTAAACCAATTTCAGATGAGAGCGTGAAAACAAAAAAACGCAAGAACACCGTCAAAGAACGATGCGAATGTCTCGTCGGCGTTTCTCGTAGCGAGTGAATTGGAAAAATAAGACAAGTAACAATGATAACTCGTAGTAACCGAGACAAATCGCTAATCTATTTTCTTGGCATAAATGTCGAAATAGAAGACAAAACAGGTGTACTAACCTGCTGAGAGTTTAAGTCAGTCAATAATCTCTCCGAATGCAGAGCTTAAGCAGAAGCCTTCATTACTTCTCATGCCTACCAAGGAAGCTTCTTTAATTAAGGATTTTTAGTGACAAAACCGTCCAGTTTAACATACAGCAACGCCCGAGGACAGCGACTGCATGATGAAAACGTAGCCAAACCACACGATCTTTTCTCTCGAAGTCCCATAAACTAAAATGTGAAACCAGTTTTCTATTAAAACCGCCGAAAATGCATGAAAAGTTTTTTCCCCAAACCGTTTTCCACCAAGCTTCGACTGTAAAGATGTTTACTTGACGAAGTGGAAGCCGCGTCGAGCCGCAGCTGAGCAGGCGAAAAATTAAGCCTAGTTTTGGCTTGAGCCTGCAATCCAATCGGAAACCAGTACCTGGTCAGCAGTCAACTTAAAAAAAACTGTTCCCGATGAAGCCTCAAGTTGAGCCCGCGATATGATCTTGTGATACTGGTCTGTGGATACCTTGTTTTGACAGGTGTCAATTGACCATATAAACATGGATGTCCGCTGTAAACCAGGTGGTCAGCTGGAGAGAGAGCCTCAGCGTGGTTGGACGTGCCTTGAGCTGCTCCGCAGGTTACAATATGTTAACTTCGAGTGTAAGTTAACAAATTTATACATTTTAGAATTATTTTACTTTCTTATGATGGGGGACAACGTGAAGCAACTAAAGAAAGACCACGATGAAGTGAAGAAAGAATTGAAGAACTTAACCAAGGAATTTGAATCGCTGCGAGACAAGATGGCGGATAAATCAGACCGCGCCTCATCTCCTAGTAGTGCGGATGTTCAACATCTGAGTGATACCTGCGATGGGTTCTCAACAATTATTGAGAGCTTTCAGACGAGATTAAATAAACTGACAAGTCAAGTAGAAGCTGTTACAAAGGCTATCGACGATGCAACATCTTATAGCTACCAGTATAACTTGAAAATAGTCGGGGTTCCACAGACGAACGAGAAAGAAACGGCTGAAGAAACAACGAGGCTTTGTCTAAAGATTTTCAAGAAAATTGGCGTGGACGTCAGAGAAACTGATATTGACATTGCTCATAGAATTCCGACAAGAAAACAAAATGGCCGGAGAGGACAGCGAAACAACGCAATTGTTTGCAAGTTTGTGAGGCGCATGGTTCGGGAGAGGGTGCTGGCTGCAAGAGCAAACACAAATCGGCTCAAACCAAATGATTTTGATCTTCCCTCTGACAGCCAAATCGACCGTATTGGAATTCTGAGTCATCTGTCGCCGAAGCTTCAAGATCTTTTGCGATCGGCGAAAACTCATCAAACTGAGTACGGCTATAAGTTTTGTTGGGCTAAATCTACAGCAGTTTTCCTTCGCAAATCTGATAACTCCAGAATCTTTAGGATAGAGTCGGAGAAGGATCTTGAGGACCTACGAAGAAACGAGTCTACTAATGATGAATCTCACAGCTAAGTTTATCTGTTTATCTTACCATTACTATATAAATTACTAGCCTGTAGTCACGATCATGGCAGTTAAAAACCAACGTGTTGATAAAAACATAAAGTGCACTTTACGCGAACTACCATATTTTGGTTTTCGAGGAGATCTCGCTTCTTATCACGGACAATTCAACAACTGTCTGTTCTCCGCTAGGAAATCTAAAAGAAATCTCGAAAGACTGTCTGGACTTTATGATCTTGATTTATTTAATCTGAATATCGGTGGCGATTGTAACACCGATTACCCTGATTTATCTACGTATATACGTAGTAGATATTATTCTCCGCATAGCTTTGAAGTAACGAAAAATAATTTAACAAAATATGATATTAATCACAGCTTTTCAATCTTTCACAACAATATAAGAAGTCTAAATCGCAACTTGGAAAATCTACAAAGCCGTCTCTTAGAAGAGCTTGATTTTCACTTTGATGTAATAGGTGTAACAGAAACCAAAATTACCAATTCAAATTTGGAGGGATTTATCCCAAGTATTCCTGGCTATAATTTTGAATACGTCCCAACACCCTTGTCAGCTGGGGGTGTTGGAATGTTTATTGATGCATCTCTTGATTATGTAATTTTGGAAAAAACGTCTACTTACCAAGCTCTTTGGATCGAAATAAGTTTCACGGATAAAAAACATATAGTATGTGGCATCATATATCGACAACATAATTCACCCGAGCAATTTCAAAACTATTTTGCAGATACAGTTGAGAAATTTATTTCATCTGGTAAAACCCTTTGTTTAATGGGTGATATCAATATAGATTTGCTAAAAAGTACACATTGCCAGTTTGCGCACGATTTCCTCTCAACTCTCTTAAGCTGCTATCTCATTCCTACCATTGATAAGCCAACGCGTGTTCATAGAAGTTCGGCAACACTTATTGACAATATATTCGTTAATAATCCAGAGCAAGTCTCGGTCAGTGGAAACATCATTTCCGATATAAGCGACCACTTTTCGCAATTTTGTTTGATAAAATCTGCGAAAGCCTCAAATATTTCTATAAAGAAAAAAGTGCGCGATTTTCCTAACTTTTCTGCGGAGAGTTTTAGAGATGATGTTTGTCAAGTTTCATGGAATACTTTGACTGAGAATGGGGGAAATGATGTGGATAAATTATTTTCATCCTTTTACAACAAACTTAATAAAATTGTCAATAAACACGCTCCTATGAAGGTTTTATCCAAGCGCAAAGCAAAGCAGCTTTCTAAACCTTGGATAACAAAGGGAATAAAAACTTCAATTAAGGTTAAAAATAGATTATTTACTACCGGGGACAATGCTAGATATAAGCTTTATAGAAACAAAATATGTAGCCTGATCAGATTAAGTAAAAAGAACTACTATTTTGACTATTTTAATGATAATATTGCAAATATGAAGAAAACTTGGGAAGGAATTAATAACCTACTGCATCGAAAAACTAAGCCTTCAAAATGCATAAGCGCAGTTAAAGACCCCACAAAAAATAACAGTGTGATCAGGGACCCATCGCGTATACCAGACATATTTAACAAGCATTTTTCATCGGTGGGCAATAATTTAGCTAGCAGGCTCCCCTCGACGCAACATAGTTATGTTGATTTTCTTGCTAAATCAAAATCACCCCAGTCGTCGTTTTATTTTCGACCAGTAACAGCTTCAGAAGTGGAAACTGAAATTCTTAGTATTCCTAATAAGAAAGCATGTGGTCTTTATTCATGTCCGACGCTATTATTAAAATATGTAAGTGACATTGTAAGCCTGCCACTTGCGACACTTTTAAATGTTTCTGTTTCCCAAGGAGTATACCCGGCCAAGCTAAAATTATCAAAAATAGTGCCAGTGTTTAAATCTGGCGACGAGCTTGATGCGAATAATTATAGACCAATATCACTTTTATCCAATTTTAACAGAATTTTTGAAAAGTTAATGTATTCTAAGATGATTTCTTTTATCGAAGAAAGGGGATTACTCTATCAGGCACAATATGGCTTTCGTAAAGCACATTCTACACAACATGCAATTTTGGATATTATTAATACAATACAAACTAATATGGATAAACGCCTCTTTTCGTGTGGTATCTTTATTGATTTGAAGAAAGCATTTGATACAGTTAATCACGATATATTGTTAAACAAATTGGAACATTATGGTTTCTGAGGAATAATCAATGATTGGTTTACTTCCTATTTAACTAACCGAACGCAAACAACAGAACTCAAATGTCATATTTCTAACAAGGCTACAATCACCTGTGGCGTTCCTCAAGGGTCTGTCTTGGGACCGCTCCTTTTTCTATTATATGCAAATGATATACAGTACTCCTCTGATAAATTCAATTTCTACCTCTTTGCTGATGATACAAATATCCTCTATGCCGATAAAGACATTAAATCTCTTGAAACCCTTGTAAACTGCGAACTAAGGTATGCAACTGGCTAACAGCAAACAGGTTAACCCTCAACATTGATAAATCTAATTATGTTATTTTTCGACCTTACCAAAAGCGACTAACGCTTAAACCAAAAATTGTGATATATGATAATGTACTGAGCAAATCCGTTCACCTTGAATGCAAAGATTATGTAAAATACCTTGGGGTTTTAATAGACTGCAGTTTAAGCTGGAAATTACATATTGAACACATCGTAGTCAAAATAAGTAGATTAGTTGGGATTATAGCGAAACTTATACATTTTGTGCCACGAAATACTCTACTGCGCATCTATCAATCTTTAATATTGCCCTACATATCTTATGGCCTGACTGCATGGGGTCTTGCAAGTAAATCCTACTTGACAAAAATCTTAGTTCTTCAAAAAAGAGCACTTAGATTTATATTTTCCGTGGAGAGATGTGAACATGCAGTCCCTTTGTTTATTCATGCCGATATTTTACCTCTAAATTTTCTTTATTTCAAATCCGTCTGTTGCTTAATGCATGATATACGAAACCGGAAGGTACCTAGTAACATTTTAAACCTATTCAGCGACACTACCAGTATTCATTCTTATAACACTCGGTCCTCGTCAGCAAATAAATTCTATATTAAGAAATCTAGGTTAGAAATCCAAAAAAGAGCTTTCTCAAGAGTAGGAGCTAAAATTTGGAATGAGATGCCAGCATCATTGAGAGAGCTCCCCAAGAAACACTTCCAAACAAAACTCCATTCTTTCCTTCTCGATATTCTTAAGAAGCATAATGACTATATTGATATCTCCCAAATTACCTCTGCCCTAAAAACGTACAATTGAACTTGAGTTTTTCATTCAAACAAACCTTGTAAGAGTCATTGAACTTGTAATTTATGTTAACGATTTGACGATTTAATGATTTGGTACAATCTGTTTAAAAATTATGTAAGTCTCCTCTTGTAAATTTATTATTCATTGTAATTGTTTTGTATGACTGTTCCGCCCAGACTAGCAATGCTATTTGCGGAACAGTCCTTTCTACGCTGGATATTCATTCTATAAATAAAAGTTGTTGTTTGTTGTTGTTGTTGAGTATGGTTGCCATGTTGGATTATTATAGCGGAGCTCCGCGCGCGGAGCACCATAGCTAAGAAAATATGGTAACCCATTTATCCGAGAAATTTTGGTTATGACGTCATCGTACGACCGACCGACCGTCCGACCGACCGTCCGACTGTCCGACCGTCCGTCCGTACGTCCACCCCATCATGTAAGCCAAAGTCAAATGTGATACTCCGATCAACCCTTTCGTGTGCAAGCTCGCATATAAGCGCGCTTCCATATGGACTGTTTTTGGACAGATTATTTGTCCGTACATGCAGTTTTCAACCCCACGTTTTTGTGGCGGGAAATTGCATAGCCAAATTTTGAAGACAGTTGAAACGAAGTTAGTTTTGTCTATTCGTTGGCGGAATATCAGAGACAAACAGCGGGAGAAAGAACAAGAAAGGGCATGAGTAAACAGGCAGAGTATCAGTGACAAACAGCGGGAGAAAGAACACGAGCAAACCGGCTCAATTGTAATGTCGAGCAACGGGAGAAAGAACAAGAAAGGGCTCAAGTAAACAGGCTGAATCGTACTGACGAGCAACGGGAGAAAGAACGGCAAAAAGCTCGAGAAAAGAGACGAAATTATAGTGATGAACAGCAAAAAAGAGAGCGTCTCTTGTCAAGCTGCAAAAACATTACCAAGTGTCAGGGAGTTTCAGCTTGTCCTCGTGTTTGCCTGCAGAAGCTTGCATGAAGAGAAAAAAGATCGTGTGGTCTGGCAAGGTTTCAGTAATTATGCGCTGTCTTCGGACCTTGCTGTATATTAAAGTGGACGGTTTTGCCGCTAAAATCCTTAATTGAAGAAGCTTCCTTGATAGGCATGAAAAGTAGTAAGACTTACTTTTGTAAGCTCTGCGGGCGGAGTGATTGTCGACTGACTTAAACTGTGTGCAGGTTAGTACTCCTGTTTTGTCTTTTATATGAACATTTATGTCAAGAATATTGAATAGCGATTTGTGTCAGTTTGTTACTTGTCTTATGTTTTCCGATTTCTACGAGAAACGTCGAAGAGACAATCGCATCAGTTTCTTTTTTCTTACGTTTCCTTGTTTTCACGCTTCCATCTCAAATTGGTTTGGACTCTTGTTTTTTTCAAATGTTTTCTATTCAATATTTTATCTTGGATCCTAAAACGTTTCGTTTTTTTTACTGTCGCTCATTTTAGGGCACAAAATTTGTCGAAGAAAAGTCAAGCGAAGTCCGGACGGTTTATACTCTCGGCCCCGCTTGAAAAGTTTGACATTTGAAAAACTCTCGCAAAGAACAACAACTCCTTGCCAAAATTAAACGCGATTTTTAACAGCTACAGCATCGGAAATGCCAGCAATATGTTGTCCCTCGCAACAATTCTTAGCAAAGCAATGATTTTGTTGGAAATGACGGCTATTATGTCAGCTCTGCGTTCGGAGTGATTATTGACTGACCTAAACCGTCCGCATCGGCAGGTTAGTCTTTCTGTTTTGTCTTTTATACGGACACTTATGTCAAGAACACTCGGACTAGCGATTTGCCTAGGTTACTCACGAATTATGTTTGTTATTACTTGTCTTATTTTCCAATTTCTACGAGGAACGCCGAAGAAATATTCGTATCGTTTTTTGTTTTCTTACGTTTTGTTGTTTTCACGCTTTTATCTCAAATTGGTTTGGACTAAAAAGTGCTTGTTTTTTTTCCAAATGTTTTCTATCCAATATTTCATTTTAGATCCTAAAACTCTTCGTTTTCCCTGCTGTCGCTCATTTTTGGGTACAAAGAAAGAAAAGCCAAGCGAAGTTCGGACGGTTTAAATCCTCGGCTCCGCTTTGTCAGAAACAAGAGCGGGATTGACATTTGGAAAACTCTCGCAAAGAGCGAGCGACAACCTCCCTGCCAAAAGTAAACACGATTTTTAACAGCGCCAGCCATTCGAAATGCCACCAATATGCTGTTCCTCACAGCAATTCTCGTTGTTAGTTAAAAAATCGCAGACTTAAAAGGCTAATTGCAGTAAAACTTCGTCTTTAATTTAATGTTTTCGGCTGACAAATGTTTTTCTTAAAGCGATTTGTTTGTCTGTTGTCATTACCAATCAGATGTTATCATTAACAGTGATGTAAAAAATAATACCGCCACGACTTGTAGTCAAGGTTTGTAGTTTGCAATATTTGTAGTTGATTGAAGTCAAGAATAAAACCATTCTCAACCATTTGCAGTTGATCACCGGAGTCGATTCATGGCTTATCGTGCCGCAGTCACTTTTCACAACGAATAGTTAAAGTCATTTTCACTTAATGTTTTTCGGTGCTAAGGACACCGACGGCAGTTTTTAATTGTCTTTACTCTTATAGATCACAAAAATGACGCCATAAAATAGTCAAAACAAGGCGAACAAAGTACTGTTCTTCTTTTTTGGGGTGGTGTCCAACAGTACCCACTTTGGGATTTTATCATTTTGTTTTGTTGTGGAATATTTCGGTTTGTTAAGCTTAAAATGTCAACGATAGATGTTAGAAAATTTTTGACTCAGCCAAAAGCCCATAACCGGTTGTGATGTTGAATTTAAAAGTGAGACACTGGGACTGTTAATCTATAGTTTAGAGATTTACACCATTTGTATTGAAATGTAATCGGATGTAATTCAACTGTGGTGAAGCAAAATCGTTTATGCTCATAGTCATGTAGTCCTTTGATCCAACGTGGCAAAGGCCGATGATAAATCGAAAATGTACGTTAGCACATGTTTGAATGGTGGCTGTGGCTCTGCAGCAAAACAGTAAAAACTATAATCACAATACAGACGTCCTTACTAGAGTCCTGGCATTGATTTTGTTTTATTGGTAAATGCCATACAATAAGGAAAGAACTGTGGTGCTCCGCTTTTAGGCTTGCCTAAATATATATATATATTAACCTTTGCTAAGTTGACACTCATCTATGAAGAGCAGTTCTCCGTGTATGATTTCTGCAGGGTTTCAGGTTTAATCCTTTTTGCTTTATCTTTTTTGCAGGGCTACACACTTATAAAAACGGATCTTAAGTATTAGCCAAGGCGTTAAAGATATTGCGAGACTAATTAGTTGACCTTTAGGGCGGTTCATGTGCTACAGATTTTCAATCCAATTTGTTTATCGGCCAGCGGTATCAAAGCGTGAAAAGTGCGTGTGTCTTTAACAAGCGAATTTGATTGACATGACAGTTTCTTGGAGAGATTCGGCTTGACGTAATAAAAAATGCAACAGATTTTCTGAGCTCGGGCGACTTTTACTTTCACAGACCTTCCTTAAATTGGGTATCGGAATACTGGCTCTCCAGTACTGTCTTGTACTGTCTGGTCGACAAATTAGGACAAAAAAAAAATCGTAGCCGAGAGCGGCCATTTGTATTTGTTAATATAGCGTAAAATGTGATAAATGAGGATAAATGTGATAAATTAGGAGTGAAGCTTACATAACTAGATGTGATTTAATCAAGTGTTGCTACAAACAAATCAAACGATACTCGTTTCGTAAGATACAGATTTTCAGCTTCTTTACCGTGCTGGACAACATAAAACTGGTATAAGAAAATTATGGAGCACAGAAAACCGTAGCAAGTTCGCAGAAGTATCGATAAAAATTAATCGCCGTCAACGAAATGATTTGTATTTGTAAATGTGAGCTTTTTGAGACAATTCCGCAGATTTAGGTTAATGCATGGTGTTGAAAAGAAATTAGAGGAAGAGTGAAGCAAAGAAACAAAACATAGGTTGCAATTTGGCAGGAGGCTTTGTGTCTAAATAATATGCATGTCCATTCAAGTGTTGTAACCGTTAACATTCAATCAAATGTTGACATTAAAGACCATTTATTTCAGTTTGGCATTACACCTTTGAAATTAGCCACCACTCGGATGGTACATTGGTAAAGTAGACCATGTTAATTAACAGTAATTACGCGACGGCACTGTAGTCGTGTGAGGAGCCAGTTTTGTGGCGCACAACTTTAATTTGCACCCACAATGCACTCACAAAATTCCTCACATGCAAACGTTTGCGAATAATTTTGAGTTCTAGTCTCGTTTAATTTGCCGTTTTCAGCTGTGGTGCAAAACATCTTTGTGAGGGGGGGAGAGGCAGCACCTAGTTCTTGATGGTCACTACTGTGCCAAGGTAACTGGCCGCAGCTGTTCCGAAAACAATCACCGCGCAAAACATCGAAAAGTAAGCTAAAATTCTACGCTAAAACTATTTCTTTTTGGGATTTTGACAGGTGAGAGTATTCGGTGATTATTCAGCTTTCTTTGGAGTCGAATTTGGTTGCAAAGCGGCGAAGAAGTAAGAGTTCAAATCCATTTTTCAGAGTGTGTTCAAAATGTTTGGTCAATAAGTTGCCTCCCTTGTTAATTTCATATACATAGGGACAGGGATACATAGATAAAGTCATTAGCATAAATCTCAAGGCGTTCGCGCACAAAACTGGCTCCTTACACGACTATAGTACCGTCGCGAAAATATCAACTATATGCGCATGTAGCCTGCGAATACAGCCGCCTCTCCATCGGGGGCCGGGAGCGATGAGCGGCTGCTGTATTCGCAGGCTAATGCGCATGTAGACTAAAGAAAACCACTATCAACGTATGACAAAAATTCAATTTTATTAAATTATTTTTTCTCAACGTTTGTGGGTTCCATGTGGTTTAACCCTAGCTCCTTGAGTGAGTAACCTAGGCAAATCGCTAGTCCGAGTGTTCTAGACATAAGTGTCCGTATAAGAGACAAAACAGGAATACTAAACTGCGGATGCGGACAGTTTAGATCAGTCAATAATCACTCCCAAGGCAGAGCTGACATAATAGCCGTCATTTTACACAAAATCATTCACTGCAAAAAATGTGGCGTTCACCGTTTAGAAAACGCGCGGTGAATTTATGCAAAACGTGGCATTTTCCTACATTTACTGGTGTTCACCAATCGGAAAATCCAAGATTCTCCAAGTGTTTTGCAGCCGGTGAATTCGAGTATTCATTCCATTCTCCGGTAGTTTTCCCTTGCAGTGAACGCCGGAAAACGCGCGTTTTCTGGAGTTCACCAGTCGGTTAACACTTGGCGAATGTCTTGTTTGCCTGCGTTCACTGAAGTTTTCCCCGTGTAAAACTTCACGTTAACCGGTGTTAACAATTGAAAACCGGCATTTTCCCTCGTTTTTCAGAACGGGAAATGCCGGTAAATTTAGCAAAACACACTGTTTTCCAGAATTCACCGCTCGGTTAACGTACGGAAAGTATAGTATATTCCCGTGTTCACAGACGTTTTCTTCTGTTTTCTTGTATTTTCTGAGTTGGTGAATTCAAGAGAATTCAAGAAAACGCATGTTTTCCAGCGTTCACCATTCGGTAAATGTACGGAAATTATAGTGTATTCCTGCGTTTTCAGAGGTTTTCTTGTGCTTTTCTTGCATTTTCCCGGGTAGCAAATGCGCGTGAATTCAAGAAAACGCTTGTTTTCCAGCGTTCACAGTCCGGTTAACTTTTGGAAAATATCGTGTCTTCCTGTGTTCGCAGGAATTTTCTTGTATTTTCTGGGACAGGGAATTCGGGTGAATTCAAGAAAACGCTTGTTATCTGGCGTTCACCGTACAGTTAATGGGTGGAAAATTGGGCCGGAATTCCAACCTTTTTCTCAAGTTTCCCTGCATTGCCTGGTACGGTGGGTGTATTCGGGTGTTTTTCAGTGCGTATTGCCCGGCATCGTTCGCTCACTCCAACCCCGTGTCCGAGATATTTTTGCTCGCTCTCTCTACAGTCCCATTCCCTGCCGGCTACCAATGTTCAGGGAACTAAAGCCCATTCCCTTTCCCAGTCAGAACAACAAAAACAAAGGTGTTGTTAATTCAAAAACATGATTTATTTAAAATTGTGCAAATTTACATGCAATGCGTTATAAGCGCTGTTTACTATCTACATTGTGTACAATTATTCACATAAAATACAAGGGTAATGTTACTTGCATTTTCGCACTCTAACAAACAATAACCATACATAGTCTTCAAAACCGGCGCTTTTTGCTACTGGTAGGATATTCTGAATAATAGCATAGTAGTAGCTCAACCAATCAGAATGCTGCATTGATGATAGACCGCTAGTTGGATTTTACTAATACCAAATATACACAGGGCTGTCATTGGGTTTTGAAAAAGCTGCCCACAAAAGAAAGTAGGCGAACATAGTAAAGTCTCCAAAGCACCCTGAAGGTAATTGTCTTTCCAGAAAATGGTAATTATAATGTATGTACGTAAGATTTGGTGCAATTTTCATGTATTTCTTGACATAGTGAGTATTCGTAAGAATTGTTGCGAGTGACAACATATTGTTAGCATTTCCAATGCTGCAGCTGTTAAGAATCGCGTTTACGTTTGGCAAGGAGTTGTTGCTCTTTGCGAGAGTTTTGCAAATGTCAAACTTACCAAGCGGGGCCGAGGTTTTAAACCGTCCGGACTTCGCTTGGTTTTTCTTCAACAAATTTTGTGCCCTAAGAGACAAATTGATATTCAATTTTATTGGCATAAATGTCCACACAAACGCGTGTTGAGAACTGTGTGTATGGGGAAATTAACTCTCCAAAAACAGTCCATATGGAAGCGGGCTTATATGCGAGCTACATATATATGTTGTGCCGCGTAGCACTATAAACACACACAAGTGGTGGAACAGAGAATTAACTCTGAAGTGTAAATTAAAGTGCTAATAGAAACCCATGAAAAACCCACTGAGCGTTAGCCCTAGTAAAGGGTATCAGGGAACCACACGAGGCAAAGAAAAAATTCTTATGACCTCAGTGGGAATTGAACCTACGACCTCCGGATTAGATCTACCATTGCTCTGCCAACTAAGCTACGAGGTCGGACAGAGAAAGTCGGGGACGATTAAGGTGGTGAATCGCGGCGAAGAGAAAGTAATTATGGATTCTCTGTTCCACCACTTATATGCGAGCTAGCACACGAAAAGGTTAACTGAAGTGTAACATTTGACTTTGGCTTATATTGAGGGGGTGTATTGTGTACAGTGACGTACGGTGACGTCATGATCAAATATTCTCGGATGGATAGGTTACCGTATTTTCTTATTAATGCTCCCAACCCATGAGAAACAGGAACACAAACAACAACAGCAAATGTGGGGAAAAGGGGTTGGGAATGAAGTACTCCAACAGGCAACTATCGCTAACACTATACTAGTCTAGCTTGGTAAGATGGGAGGGGGGAAACCCCCTCTCACCTCCTTTCTCTCTAGGGGTGCAGGTCACGATCCCCTAAGAGAGATGCTACTCCTCTTGAGGGCTGCAATCACAATACCCTGCAAGAGTCCTTACTCCTCTTTAGGGCTGCAGGTCACAATACCCTAAAAGAGGTCCTTACTCCTCCTCAGGGCTGCAGGTCACAATACCCTGAGAGAGGTCCTTAGTCAGGTAAGGTAGTTAAGACTCATGGTTACCATGGCAACCAATCCATTCTGTGAGTCTATGGGGCAAAGAGTGACCTGTATGGGAGCACTTCATCCCAACCCAAAGTTTATTTGTCTATAATCAATTCAACATCACAGAACAGAGGAAAGATCCACACCTAAGGTTTGCCCTAGAGTCCAGCTGTGTAGATCTCAGTAGTAAACATAGCTAATCTGTTGCTTAAGTCAAACTGGAACGAAACATGCCTGCAGACTGTATTAACTGATATAGGAGAGAACAATGAGAACATTAGGAAGCAACAACAACCAGGCTGCAGAGAGGTCCTCATCCTCTCTCTGGGGTCCTAATCCCCAGGCCCTGAGAGGTCATAATCCTCTCCCTCCTTTCCAGGAGTCCCTGTAGCCCCCCGGCTACCAAGAGGTGCTAATCCTCTCTCTGGAGATATCTATCTTAATTAAACTTATGGCAAAATATCTAGAGTATAGCATTTTGTATGCAAAAAACATCCTATGTATAACATCATAAACCATAAGTCTGAATAGGAAGCAAAGTATATCGCATGTACTATCATGCGCGACATGCTTGTGACAAAGGGGTGAGGAGGGTGGGAAAATAAATGTACTAGAAAGCAGACTAAAGCAGGCAAGATGTTTGCCTGCTAGAAGGATGGAATAAATAAACACGAGGCTTGTGTTCAATGTACTAGGATTTGGTCAACAGTGAAAAAAGAACTATCCTGATTGGCTCAGCCTGCAGATTGCACTGTGGGTACACATGATCAGGATTGAGCTTTGGCCTGTGAAACCCACCCCATGTCACTGCATGTCACGCAATCCATAAGTATTTCTCATGGTTGTCCCATTAACTACAATTTATGTCTTGAAGACATAAATTGGTCTTTAATGCTCCCAACCCATGAGAAACAGGAACACAAACAACAACAGCAAATGTGGGGAAAAGGGGTTGGGAATGAAGTACTCCAACAGGCAACTATCGCTAACACTATACTAGTCTAGCTTGGTAAGATGGGAGGGGGGAAACCCCCTCTCACCTCCTTTCTCTCTAGGGGTGCAGGTCACGATCCCCTAAGAGAGATGCTACTCCTCTTGAGGGCTGCAATCACAATACCCTGCAAGAGTCCTTACTCCTCTTTAGGGCTGCAGGTCACAATACCCTAAAAGAGGTCCTTACTCCTCCTCAGGGCTGCAGGTCACAATACCCTGAGAGAGGTCCTTAGTCAGGTAAGGTAGTTAAGACTCATGGTTACCATGGCAACCAATCCATTCTGTGAGTCTATGGGGCAAAGAGTGACCTGTATGGGAGCACTTCATCCCCACAAATACACGAAGTGTATTCCCCATAGACGAAACAAAACCCAGCCCAAAAACTGGTTTAATTGGACATGTCACCTAAAAACAGGCATGAGAGCCCAGAAAGGGTACACAAAGTGTATCCCCCATTGACAAACCAACCAGAAACTAACAAGATATAAGAGAGAGAGAGGTGGTAACCCTTTTCATCCCGACAGGGATGCAAAGTGTATTTTCCCAGGACAAATAAAAACAACATTAAAGTTGGGAAACAACCGAGGAGGGATAAAAAACCTCGCACTGGTTCCGTACCACTCCTAGAATTAGAATAATCATTGTCACTTGGACCCGAAAACAAGTACTCAAGTGTTTGATCAGTGGTGGGGATTAAGATTGATTCTGACTCCACAAACTCAAGATTCAATGTGAAAAGCTACTGTAGTTCTCTGGGAGAACGCCAGTCAGTCTTGCTGAGCAATGGGATCTGAGAAAAAGTTGCCTCATCAGAGAACATCTAAAGATCCCCAATGAAAGAGGTCCTTATCCGTATTATGCAACAAAGAGAGATGATAATTCTCTCATAAGGGTGATAATCCCTTGGCTGCGGAAGGGGTAGTAATCCCCTACAGGAGGTGATAATCTTCCGGGATAGAGGGAATGTCCTTATCCTTATTATGCAACAAAGAGAGATGATAATTCTCTCTCAAGGGTGATAATCCCTTGGCTGCGGAAGGGGTAGTAATCCCCTACAGGAGGTGATAATCCTCCTGGATAGAGGTGCAATATGTCTGGGTTGTCACATTAACTTAAATAGGATATTAACTATTATATTAACTGACATAGGAGAGAACAATGAGAACATCATGAAGCAACAACAACCATGCTGCAGAGAGGTCCTAATCCTCTCTCTGGGGTCCTAGTCCCCAGGCCCTGAGAGGTCATAATCCTCTCTCTCCTTTCCAGGAGTCCCTGTATCCCCCAGGTTACCAAGAGGTCCTAATCCTCTCTCTGGAGATATCCATCTTAATTAAACTTATAGGGATTATAAATTTTTACTTTACAAATGTAATGAAAGAGGTCCTTATCCTTATTATGCAACAAAGAGAGATGATAATTCTCTCTTAAGGGTGATAATCCCTTGGCTGCAGAAGGGGTAGTAATCCCCTACAGGAGGTGATAATCTTCCAAGATAGAGGGAATGTCCTTATCCTTATTATGCAACAAAGAGAGATGATAATTCTCTCTCAAGGGTGATAATCCCTTGGCTGCGGAAGGGGTAGTAATCCCCTACAGGAGGTGATAATCCTCCAGGATAGAGGTGCAATATGTCTGGGTTGCCACATTAACTTAAATAGGATATTAACTATTATATTAACTGACATAGGAGAGAGCAATGAGAACATCATGAAGCAACAACAACCAGGCTGCAGAGAGGTCCTGATCCTCTCTCTGGGGTCCTAATCCCCAGGCCCTGAGAGGTCATAGTCCTCTCTCTCCTTACCAGGAGTCCCTGTATCCCCCAGGTTACCAAGAGGTCCTAATCCTGTCTCTGGAGATATCCATCTTAATTAAACTTATAAGGATTATAAATTTTTACTTTACAAAATAATATAATGAAAGAGGTCCTTATCCTTATTATGCAACAAAGAGAGATGATAATTCTCTCTTAAGGGTGATAATCCCTTGGCTGCGGAAGGGGTAGTAATCCCCTACAGGAGGTGATAATCTTCCGGGATAGAGGGAATGTCCTTAATCCTTATTATACAACAAAGAGGGATGATAATTCTCTCTCAAGGATGATAATCCCTTGGCTGCGGAAGGGGTAGTACCGGTAATCCCCTACAGGAGGTGATAATCCTCCAGGATAGAGGTGCAATATGTCTGGGTTGTCACATTAACTTAAATATGATATTAACTATTATATTAACTGATGTAGGAGAGAACAATGAGAACACCATGAAGCAACAACAACCAGGCTGCAGAGAGGTCCTAATCCTCTCTCTGGGGTCCTAATCCCCAGGCCCTGAGAGGTCATAATCCTCTCTCTCCTTTCCAGGAGTCCCTGCAGCCCCCAGGTTACCAAGAGGTCCTAATCCTCTCTCTGAAGATATCCATCTTAATTAAACTTATAAGGATTATAAATTTTTACTTTACAAATGTAGCTGGTCCTGTTGAGATTGGGTGTTCGAGGATCAAGGAAATCGTGTTCTCTGGTACTCTTGGTGTGATAGTGGATATAACCTGCTCCAAAACATTAAACTGCAAGTACAGGATGTCGCTACATGTATTGTACTTTTGATTGTTAGAAGTGTTGCTGGTAGGTCTGGTTACTCTGGCAAGGTGTTGCATGCCTGTCCATGTCATGATTTCCTGTACTTTTTCCTGGGCAGTGTTGGTCCCACAGCCCCAAGTCTGTGTTAGTCCATCTGTTCTTAGAAGTCCCTATATCTGAAAGCTCCAAGACTCTATGGCCAGAATGAATTCAGCAGTCAAAGTTTAAACACTAAAATAACAAGCAGAGAAAAAACAGTGTAGAAGGCAAAGATTAAACATAAAAAGTATCGAGAGGAATTAGACTTCAATGGCTGCAATGAATGCAGCAGTCAAAGAACAAACGTTAAAATAGCAAGAAGAACTAAAATGACAATGACATTAGCCTTCTGTGGCCAAAATAAATTCAGCAGACAAGAGCACACGCCAAAATATCAATCAGAGGAAATAAACATCCCTGACTGCAATAAATTCAGCTGTCAAAGGTCAAATGTTGAAAAAACCAAGCAGAACTAAAACAACAATTAGACTGTCATGGCCCCAAACAAATTCAGCAATCAAAGATGAAATGCTAAAATATCGATCAGAGGAATTAAACTTGTAAGGCCTCAATTAATTCACAAGTCAAAAGGCAAACTAAAACAGCGGGCATAATTATTATTACACTTAATTCAGCAGTCGAGATGAAACGAAGGCTGCCATAAATTCAGCGGACGAAGATCAAACACTAAATATGGCAAGCAGAACTAAAGTAACAACGTCTATGGCCACAATAAATGCAGCAGTCAAGGATCGAACCCTGAAATCTCAGGCAGATAGATTAAACTTGTGCGACCACAATACATGTAAATTCAAAAGTCAAACACTAAAGTAATCATCAAACTTTTGTCGCCACAAAAATTCGGAAGGGAAGGAGCGAACACTAAAATGAGAATCAGGGGAATGAGACTACTATCACCACAGTGAGAGGAAAATCCAAAGTTCAAGCGCTCCAACTCTATGGCACAGTGTCCCTCGGCAATTGTTCAGGGTGGTCGTATCGTCTGCATTTGGCCGTCGGTGAAATGTGTCCTTGTGCTGTTCGTTCGACAGGGATGGGTCGTTGAGATATCCGTACATTGTGGACCAGATAAGGGCGTCTTCAGGTTCCAAAGCGGGCGTTAGAGCGTTTTTCGAATCCCCGCCGACGGTCGTAGAGCCTAAGGAACGGCAATAATCCGGATGGATAAGTGCTTAACGGTTGCTCTAGCGGAAAATCTACCGCCTTCCATAATTCCGTGAAAGCTGGTAGCGCCCCAAAATCAAGTGCACCAATACTGGCCCGACCAAAATAAATGTACTAGAAAGCAGACTAAAGCAGGCAAGATGTTTGCCTGCTAGAAGGATGGAATAAATAAACACGAGGCTTGTGTTCAATGTACTAGGATTTGGTCAACAGTGAAAAAAGAACTATCCTGATTGGCTCAGCCTGCAGATTGCACTGTGGGTACACATGATCAGGATTGAGCTTTGGCCTGTGAAACCCACCCCATGTCACTGCATGTCACGCAATCCATAAGTATTTCTCATGGTTGTCCCATTAACTACAATTTATGTCTTGAAGACATAAATTGGTCTTCAATAGGGAGCTTTAGCAAAGAGGACGGCAACGACAACGGGAACGCCACAAAACAATAGGCTTAATGAGCAAAAAAAAAAATCACTCTGCACGTGCGTTTTACAGTTTTGTACATTTCGTTGCCGTCCTCACAAAATAACAACGTCAAATAACCAAATTTTAGGTTTTCTCGAGAACGTGAGCACATGACTGTAAATTTCTATTTCTCTTTTCTTACTTTAATGCCGTTCATAGAAATTTAGACCCTAGACAGTTCCTCAATATTTTCCGTGTTAAACAAATTGAGATAATCACGAAAGAGTTAGAAAATCGAGAAGTAATATTTTGAAATGAAGTTTTCGTTGCCAACGCCGTCGTCGCTGCTAAAGCTGCCTAATGGTGCTCCGCTATTATTTTGGGATTGAGTACCGCCGGGTAAACTTACTTTTCCTTAGAAAAATACCAGACCATCGAAAAACGCCAGACAATATATATAGACGACTGGGATATCAGATAGATCGAAATTATTTCACGAAATTAGGTGATGAAACTCTTTGACTTAAAAAGTTTTAATTCTAAGTTACAATTTACATTATAACGATATCAGATTATGGGCAACCGTTGTTTATTTTAATTTATTTCTAACAGGGCCATATTTTTTTCCTTGACTCGTCCGGAGTTATAAACCTAATTGAGATACTTATCACCTTATCAAGATCTCTGCTGCGCGATAAATAATGGTTGTGAAAACGTGCCTACATACCCGATTAAAAACGGTCCGTGTACCTTCCGTCCATCAAGTTCCGGAAAATGGAAAATCATGCGTAAATTGTCTATTTCTTATGACCATTTGGTCAAACATGTTTACATTTGTCATGATGTGATCTGCAAGGTCAAGGGGAAGCTTCCTCTTTCAATCAGTTACAGCGAAATATTGGCCTCAGTTGTGTCAACGGAACTTTGTGAATATCTCGCTAACTCTGCCTTTTTGAACCTATATATATAGTGATTAGGCTCTCAAGCACCATCACCAAAACAAAGCACTTATGTGTGAAGCAGATGAATGACCTTCAATAGGTGTGTAAATTGAGAATGTTTAATGTGTTTCTTAGAAGAAATGTTTAAAAGAAAGTCTTTTTACTACCCGTGTTACCGAAGTATGTTCATCATGACTTTAATTTAACTGTATGGAAAGGAAACGTGACAGTAAATGTTTGATTGATGAATTCAAATACACAACTCAAAAGGTCAATATCGCAGGTGCAAACCCCTTGAAAAAAGTGTTAACGCACGAAAAACGCTCAAATTTCAAAATATTATTCTAAAAACCCTACTGCATGGTAAAAGCGGGGGAGCTCCGACTCGCCCGTTGTCGTCAGTTATCGTTGTAGTCGCAACCGATTTTCATTTCCCAGAAACGAATGGATAATTTCCTCACGTTCTGTTTTCAAATTACCATGTTAATGAGCCAACCATTAAGCTTTATAAGTCCAAACTCATTATCTTGCAGGTTAAGTACTCCGTGCTTCGCCGGTTCGAAACGGGATCGTGTACGGAAAAATGACGAACGCATCAGCGTTGCACCTTGGTATGAACAGTACTCCTTTTACATCCAACGAGTTCCGGCCTCTCAAAGAGACGGGCATCGTCTGGTGCAGTGTTTTAGCGTTAGAAACTGTCCTAATTATCACTGGAAACCTGCTGACGATTGTTGCCTTTGCTGTTAACAGACGACTTCGTAGGAAAAAAATATTTATTATCATCAACATGGCATTTGCTGACTTACTAGGGGGTATAGTTCTACCTTTGGATGTTTACTTGTACACTGGGCCTGACTTTCTATTATGGCCTAAGAATTCGTCCACGGTATTGACGATTGTCCAAAATGTGCTATTTTATGGCTTCTTCTTAGCCTCGTTACTTTCCGCGGCCCTGATCTCGGGTGAGAGATTTCATGCTGTCTATTGGCCGCTGAGACATCAAATACTGACATCGAGGGCATATTACATTGCCACCCTTACAATATGGACATTGGCTTTTCTCGCATCCACGGTGTTCACTGTATTGCTTTACGTGGCGTCGACCAAACTTGCATTTAATATTTTGATGTCCTGTTTTATTGTGGCGCTTTTGATTGTCTGTGCCTTTAACGTTAGTATTTGGAGAAAGTTTAAACACAGGGATATTTCTTCCCAACAGCGCAACAACGCCAAACAACTCAAACGTTTGACCAAAACGATGCTCTTTATCTCCATTGTTGCTTTGCTTTCGTGGTCCCCTTTAATAACTTTCACATATTTCATGGATTATCATTATGTTATGGAAGATCTGCCTATTGCAGATTACAACATGTATTACATGTTTTATACATTAAGCCTTGCCAACTCCTTTCTAAACCCTGCTGTGTATGTTTTACGAATTCCTGAGTTTAGACAGGTGTTTGGATTATTCTGTCGGAAAAGGGAAGAAGCGATAACAACAACACATGGGGGAAGAAGACTTCACAAGATTGCCTCTGCGAGCCTGGCAAAACCACGTGAATCAGGAAACAATTTGAATAGTTGTCAACCGGCCTATGAAATGGAAGTTACCGATAATACATTTTAACCAACCAACCAACCAAATCAGATTATACGCCTCAAAAGGCTACTCTTTATCCTTGACATGCACGGCTTTTCGAATGTCTACATAGGAAAAGTAGTAATAAAGTCCCGTGTGAAGGCTGAAACAACTAGAGATAGTCGTAAAAATCGTTGCACGCAGTGTGGCTAAATATGATCTAGTTTTGAGTAGACTTTCCATGCAAAATTTTTATATAAATTGACTATCATGTAGGGATTCTAAAGCTGACGTTTTGTGCGTTAGCCCTTCGTCAGAGCGAATCGAGGAATTATGGGTTGTGTGTAATTTATATAGTGGAGGAGGAGCTACGCTATTGGTGGTAACATGGCAATGTGAAAAATAGGAATACATTTATTGCATGAAAAGCGTTCGTTAATACCGTCATGGAGATTAAGGGTGCGATTTGGAAGATAAATTTTTGTTCTAGAAACTTTCCGTCATACCTTGATTTAGGGAAAGCCCGCAGATAGCCATGTGTTTGGAGTAGTTATGGAGATTAAAATGATTAGTGACTAATGCAAGTCAAAAAATCTTTCTTCTTTTGAGATCTCTTTCAAATTTACACTAAGAAAAGAATGATTATTGCTTGAAGGTAAACCGCCGTTACGTCATTCACCCCACAGCAGATGATAGTGAGAATAGATCACGTCCCGGGTAAAGGATGTAGCCTTTTCTTAAAATTTTTGTTTTCGTAACCAAACCAACGAGCAATAGTTCTTGTTTTTCTTAATGTTTCCTTTTTGGCAATGTTTGGCTGGTTGGTTCTTCCTGATTCATAATTCTCTATGGCTGAATTATTACGTTATGTTGCGTTTTGCATGGTGCACCGAAGAGAAATAAAAGTATTGTGGCAGTTACTCAGCGGCGTAAAGACGTTTTTGACATTACCCAAGGGATATTTTTTATAGCCCTAATAATAGTTATTGTGAAAGATATTGACATGCGACGAGAATAAAAGTACCTGCAACGACGGTGGATATCATTCATTGCTGAAACATTTTTATCTCAATCATGTCCATGTTCAAGGTACAGAAGATTTCATAACTGGTCTTCAATACACACTTGAGAAAATGGTAGAAAACAGTGCTACTCAAGTGGCTTGTGGTTCTTGCTCCAAACGTTCCTTGTCTGCCACAAATGAAAACACGACACTTAGACGACTTTAGGCGTCTTACCCTTAGGCCACATCAGATGAGGCGACTTAAGATCGCAGAGGAGGTCTAACAGGGACCGAATTCAAGCAGATCGAAGTCAGCAGGTTGTGACTGTGCTAACACCAGACAAGAACAAAGAAGCTCACAGGTTACGGAACACTAAGAAGCGAACCGAAGACTGAAAGCGACGGTAATCATCTATTTGTGTTACCTACTTGCGAGCATAGAGATCAACTATCTGATGGGGCCCGTTTGTAAATTTATTATTTCGCGTAAATTCTGCCACTTTTTTCATTATTTCAGATAGTTTTATGCGATAAACAATAATGGGCACTTTTCAAAAAGTGGTTATTTGATATAACCAATTTACCTAAACCTGGTTATTTGATATAACCATTTCCTCAAAAGTGGTTATTTGATATAACCACTTGTTAGCAAGTTAAAAAAAATGGTTTACCAAATAACCACTTTCTTGCAAAGGGCATGAACTTGGTTATATGTAATAAACACTTTTAGGCAAATGTCGAGAATTTGATTATTTCACATAATTGTCGAGCAGTGCTCCCAACGTCAGTGGCTTCATAGCTCAGTTGGTAGAGTATCGCACCGGAATTGCGAGGTCACGGGTTCAAGCCTCATTGAACCCGGATCACTGAACCCGGATCACTGAACTGTTATATGCTGATGATGAGGCAATCTTTGCAAACTCTGCAGAAGAAATGAAGATCATCCTTGAAATATACGACCGAACCTTTGCACGTTTCGGCTTGAAGATGTCATACAGTAAAACTGAAACTATGGCCTTCAATGTAGATGAGGAAATAAAGAGCCAAGAAAGTCTGATTACCATTGGTGATAACAAAATCAAGAACGTGCGAACCTTTAAGTATCTTGGGTACACTATTACTAACGACGAAAAGAAAACATCTCGTTTCCTATATGCAAGGATTGGAGCGG
>OX419336.1:12911593-12914093 GCA_948470475.1 Galaxea fascicularis | reverse complement strand
AACCGAGCGTCCGCCTAAACTCAGGAATTCGAAAAGTGTATATTAAAGGATTTAAAAGACAGTTCGTAACGTTCAGAACAACAGCCACATGATAAATACGCGAAGATATTGACACCTCGTTTGCAACTATTAAAAAGTGAATAGTAATCACTGGTAGCCAAGACATCAAAGCAATGAACGAAACAAACAACAAAGTTTTTGTCAAGCGCTGGTTCTGTAATGCTCTATTTGCTTGTTCTGAAGCTATTCTCCGCTGTCTAAACTTTCTCCAAATACCAATATTGCCGCCGCAGACCATTAATAGTATTGTCATAAAACATGACTTCAGAATATAAAGAGCGATTTTCCTTGAGACAAGGGAAAGTAGTACTGAACCGGTGATGGATATGACTAAAGCTAAGACCCATTTGACAAAAATGGCAACATGATATGCTCGATTCGACAGTGTTCGGTGTTTCAGCGGGTAATAAACAGCATAAAATCTCTCACAGGATATCAAAGCTGCAGACATTAACGAAGAATTCAGCAAAAAGACAAATGTCATGGCGTAAGAAAATTCCAATGCTGCTGAAAACGAATGATTCCCTCCCAAAAGCTGATAATAATGCCCGACGTACATAGAGTAGATCTTAAAAGGCATCATAGCAGCTCCGTACAGCAGATCGGCAAACGCCATATTGATAATTAGAAGTAGACCCTTCTTACGTAGTTTTGTGTTCACTCCAGAAAGAACAATAGTCACTGAATTCCCTATGACAATCAAGAGAGCTTCAATGCCATACACACTGGTCCATGCAATACTTTCTGCTTTGGAAGGAAGATCAACAAATGTCGAAGACGTTTTGGCCAGGCCGGTAGTTGCTGACATGTTCAGCATGTTTGGAATTTTTTACTTCACGAGTCAGTCAATTTGTGCTGGGAAAGGTAGTGCGTGGTAATTAAGTAAGATTTGCTGACAAAGTTAAATCCTCGGATAAAGTCATCAGTAATTTATCTTTGTACAGAAAATGATTGATTTAAATGCAAGTTAATGTACACAGTGGGCTGTTTCCCTAATGGGCCATTAGAAATATGTCGTTGTTATTGAAATAATTTCCATTTTCGCTGGTTACCCTTTTTCGCGTGAACAAGCCTGTAAAGTCAGCTTTCATGAAAAGAGGAGGCCAGTGGTACTTGGCTTATACATGCTGTATCAACTACCTTATGGCTACGATTTCTTAAACAAAGAAACCTGTTCAAATAATTTTTATCCGGCTAACATCAATATTTAGGTTTTATTGGAGTTCCATTTTTAAAATCGGTCTCGTAGCTGTGACATGCAGTATATATTTAGTTTAAACTGAAAACACCTTTTACTGGGCTGCGTGCAATAAATCACCCACACACTTTACGAAAACGGAGACGGCACGCCTTGGAGCTTTGTACTTTCAGACGGAATAAACAATTGAACAAATTCGTTATCAAATGAAAATTTGTTCTTTGAAAGCTCGCACCCCCTTATGTTACCTGCGTTCGAATTAGCAACTTGTCTGGTTAAATTATCTTCGTTGTATTTTTCTAATTTAATCTTGCAATGTTTTTTTCAACAAATTGTGTTTATCATATACTGTAAAGAATTTATTTAACAACGTTTATGAAAGGAGAATAACTTTGAAATGAAAATTAAGTGCTACTATCCCACCATCCTTTATTGTTTCATTTCATTGTTTTCTCATTGTATGGCAGGAAAGCATTAAACCTCTACGTTTGAAATTGAAAATACGATGACATGTCTCTTCCAAATTAGGTCAATCAAGTGAAAGAATATTCTAAAGTCTTTGTTCGAAGAAAAGTTAGCCTTCATCAACAAAGTGTATATAAGTCCATGAACGGATTTTGACTTGGCAGTTAGTTGCTATGGTCGGAAATGCTTCTTTCCTTCAGAACTGATTAACACCTGGCTTCACGGAAGAATCTTATTCCGTATTTAAAAGTAGGTGTCATTAGAGAGGCATCAGAAGCCTCTCTTATGACACTGAATCCTCTCACACTGACATTCACTCATTTCCATCGATGATTCTAGTTATTGTTTTATTAATATATTTAACCACACACCTTGTACAGCGACACCTTTCCCCCTTTTATTCAATTCAGTCCTCGCGGAATATTTTATCTTATTTTTCTCTGACGATGCCGTTGGCCACATTAGTATTTTCATTCTTTTAGTCTAAAAGTGCTACTGAAGGTCAACATCCAAAGATTGCTATTAAAATTATTGTTAGGAACAGAGAAATAGTGAAACTTCCTTTTAATATGTGCTACTCCGTTAGTTTAATTATAAATTGGGCTTCTCTCGGAGATAGTTAAAGCAATAAATGTTTGTTTGTAAAAAATATGTATTTTTTTGTTTGTCAGCGCACGTGTACCTCTAGCGGTTTGATTATTAGATAAACCTTTGTCACGTTTTTCAGCTCTTGTCAGATGCATTTCACATGGCAATTTTGTGGAAACACTGACATTT
>OX419336.1:12891593-12901593 GCA_948470475.1 Galaxea fascicularis | reverse complement strand
CCCACCTTCCCCCTCCCCAATTTGATGTGGAAAAACACCGTCTGTTGATTTATCAACAGCACTGATTAACGTGCGTATCGTGCGCACAGTGCGTACAGGTAGCTACGCCCCTGCTAATGAAAACTGTAATTTGCCTGATGTTATATCAGTTGAACACACAAATCACAATATCAGTCAATAAAATGCGTTATTGCTTCTCAAATTGTCTCACCACGCATAATGGCTGCCTGGTTGTTTCACAGGGAGCAGGGGACTGCCATTTGACCGCATTGACAAATTTTGTAAAAAGTGAAACAGTTCTATATAAAAACGTTTAATCTGTAGAGAATATGAAATGACGTCGTTAAATATACTGATAACAAATCTTGGGCGAAGAGCACACTGCCATGCCCGTTTCTCTGACTATCAGCAAGACGAAAGCCGTGCCTCGTGTGGTTCCCTGATACCCATTACTAGGGCTAACACCCAGTAGGTTTTTCATGGGTTTCTATTAGCACTTGAATTTACACTTCAGAGTTAATTCTCTGTTCCAGAACATATATATGTACCCTTACTTTCTCTTCGCCGCGATTCACCACGTCGATCGTCCCCGACTTTCTCTGTCCGACCTCGTAGCTTAGTCGGCAGAGCAATGGTAGATCTAATCCGGAGGTCGTGGGTTCGATTCCCACCGAGGACATAAGAAATTTTTCTTTGCCTCGTGTGGTTCCCTGATACCCTTTACTAGGGCTAACGCCCAGTGGGTTTTTCATGGGCTTCTATTAGCACTTGAATTTACACTTCAGTTAATCCTCTGTTCCACCACTTGTATGTGTTTATAGTGCTACGCGGCACAACATATATATGTACTCGTACGGAAGGCTTCGACTTTGGGGACGGAGTCGTGGCGGATAAGATTTCAACGGAGGCGTAACACAGTCGCACGAGATCGATTCGTGCTGCAATTGTACGGTGAATTTAACTGGAGATACGGTCTAATAGGACTGACTCCTCTGCTCTCTAAACCGAGAACACTGAAATTGTTCTTTCACCATGCAATCAGACGCGTGGTGAAACCGCAAGAAGAAACTACTATCCACAAAAGGGATCGACGTTCCAGGTTGTAGTTTAGTCATACTGTATCTGACTCATTTAGTTCTCTTTTGCAATATATTAAACATTCCAGAAATATTTGTAGTGGTCACAGCTTTCTGAGTTCCTCAGAAACGATTTTCACAGGAAAAATGGGCCCAGAAAAATCAACAGGACTGCATGCCGCGTTCTCGACGCGGTCGTTCTCCATGGTTTCCCAGTAGCTTGCTGCGTTATTATGTGCTCTATTGTTTTCAGTGAAACCAAAGCAAGTTACCTCTTATTCTTTGGTTTATCCGTTAAGGCGAGCACTGACTTTTGCTCATTTTTTGTGTTTTTTATCCATTAGTACGGCGAATAACCGGCGCTGGCACAATCTTCAAGACGACTCCAAACGATAAGGAAGTCTTCGCTGGGGAGAGTGTGCAATTCGATTGGGACTATATTGACTCACAAGATGTCAACGATGTTCGCTTTGGAGTCCTTTTCCCAGCTACAGATAGCGAAAATCTCAAAGAAGTCACCATTTGTGGTAAGAAAAAAGATGGAACGTTGATGTTTAATTACATGGATCAATCCATCAAGTGGATGCACGATAGAGTTGAGGTGGTCCCTGGCCGACGAGCAAGCTTTAAGATTAAATCAGTTGAAATGGATGACTCCAAGACGTTCTTTTGTAAGCTGGTGACTCGCTCTGTAACTGTGGAGAACACCGTAAAACTGACTGTACTAGGTGAGTATTGAGCTCAACGCCGTATTTACACGGGTGTCTCGAAAACTCAGACCTCAGAGCTCACACCTCGAAAGCTCAGATCTCGAAAACTCGGCAGACCCCTCACAAAATGATAACATTTTTAAAGGTAAGTGACCACCTAGTCACACAACAATCCCGAATTAGAAATTGCAGACGTGTTCAAGGTTTTGCATATATATGATTGATTCGAAACAAGAACAAGGACTACAGGAACAATGGCGAAAACTTGGGCTAGAAAACTGAGACTCATCGAAAACTGCAATACAATCGAAATACAAAACCCACAGAATAGAATAAAATATAATGCTACTCAAGAAAGATGAATTATCTATTAATTTCCAAAAACAGAGCAAACACGGAGCTGGCAAAAATTGACAGCTTGGTGTGATGTTGGAGAAGTAGCGTGATCCGAATGACAACTCAGAACTACGTACAAACATGGACAAACGTCTTGGGGCAAATGTGTACTTGTGGCTCTTTTCAAACACGCGAAACAGAGAGTCGAGCGATATTCAACCTACACGTGCCCAACCCCTCCCCTCACCTCACCTACAATGTTGAAAACATGTACCCGCATTTTTTTTTCTGACTTTCAACATTTTATTGGGAGGGGGAGGAGGGAACTGTAACGGAGTTTTAAAATATAGCAGTGCGTTTGAAAGTAATGCTCAAATCTAATAAAGACTTTTTATATTTTGCTGTGTGCCGTCGTAAGTCTCAGTAAATCTGTAAAATAAAGTTGAGAACGTTCTTTGACGTTCATCTAAGTGAATTGGTGAAGGTGAGTTCTCAAAGGAAGATCAGCCGAGGTGCCTTTCCGAGTCCTCCACAAGTCTAACAAGTGAGGAATAAAATCCTAAATCCACCTTCTGTTCCTCCATAAGAAGGAGAACACAAACTAAAGCTGGTCAGCGTGCTCTCGTCACTTTTCGACTACGAATGTTTTTGCCCATCGATCTCGACTTACGAAAATTTCGTGATTTTTACATTCGAGGTGGGTATTGGAGCCTCATTAGTTATTCTCAAAGTCATATTTTGTCACGATGGATCTGGACTGTTTTCCTGGTTTTGGATCATCTTTTTGATGCTCACCTTCCTATTTTTCGATCGGAATATTTTGCCCGCAACGGAATGCGATACACAGATGGAGAGGCATAGACAGATATACTTGGAGAGATGGAAAGTCAAGGACAAACAAACATATACCAAATAAATGTGTATTTAACTAGATACAGCCACAGCTGAAATGTTTGAAGAACGTTTTCAATTTATTATTCAATGTAACCTTGCCCGTGAACTAAATTAATGATGTAATCTTTCAATCAAGGGAAAGATGGTAGTCATGACGGACACGACGGGAAACCAGGTCCAAAGGTTGGCCATCTCACTTTCTCAATTTTGTACTCGTTACGCTCTCCGTTTTTAGGAAGGGCTGTGTGTTGTTCATACAAGTGCTCAAACCCCGACTAATAATTGGACCAGCTAACTGACTAGCCATACATTAATCATGTTTCTTTAAAGGAGGAAACAGAACAGACAGAAACAGGGCAAAGCAACATGCCGGGAACTTGCAGTACACAGGTTTGCAATTTTTCTCCTTACTCCAAGACGACACCAGGATCAGTCATTCCTGGCTTACTTGGGGCTTTTATGACTTTGAAGCGCTGACTGTATTGGAGCGAATGCTGTGTCTGACACTCCCACGAAGTTCACATATCATATATATGACAATGGCCCGGGGGCGGGGGAAACAATTTAGAGATTCCATTTTGTTTCTGGTAAATCAGCTTTAGATTGATGCCAATTTTATGAACGATTTTGCCACCCTCCCACAACATGAGGCGGAATTTAAAACTTAGCTGGATCTCAAAAGCAGCAACGAAGGAAAAAAAAAACTCTGATAGAAACCGTTCGTTGTAGGGCCGAACCGAACTTTCGAGAAACTCAAGATAATTGTTCCTGAAAATTAACTTTTCTATCCGAGAATCGAGTCACTCCATCTTCTGCCAAGAAAAGGTGATAAGATCAATTGGTAAAAATCCAAAGTTGCACTAATACAAGGGAATTGTAAGCGACTAATCAACGGCGACAATTCAAACTTGATCTGAACAAAACTGTTACGCCCAACGTACAGTGTACAAACCTCAGACACAAAATATACAAAAGTCGTGTATCCTTAATTAAAAAAAAAAAAAAACAATTTCAACTTTCTTTCGAATAGCCAAATGCATGTGAACACTCCATTGCAGTGATAGTTAGATAGCTATTTTGATTATTGTTAGTTAATCGTTGTTTTCTTTTGACAGGGGCTTTGTGGTTCTTGTTCAGGTAAGGAGTTTCATTTTGGTACGTATTTTCAGAGGTATTTTGAAACTGGCTGGCCACGCGGCTATACAGAGGGAATGAAAACCTTCAGAATAACAGCTAATTGCCGTTCACTTATGACTTGGAACACAGATGAAATTATTTCAAGTGCTGATCATCATGACCGGCGATTGTTTCTCAGGATCCTGTTCAAATCTTTCGTTAGTCTACCTCTCTGACACACCATTATTTTATAAAAGTGATCAGCGGTAACGTTATAATGGCAATGGCTATAATGATAAAAATGATGATGATAATGATAACGATAATGATGATGAAAATGGTAATGATTTTAATAATGATAATGATAGTGACTTTATTCTCAAATCTTTCTATCCGAGCACAGGCGGGGTCTCCTAATTGGGAGTGTAAATTAACTCAAGTCAAATCGATCAAATGATCGGAATACTGGTGGAGAGTAGTAAAACATCAGCCCCAAGGCCTTTTTTCCATCACATTTCATGCACTCTAAATAAAATGTCACAGTCGCGAGAACAAAGACCTTTGTGCGAAATGAGAGTTTCAAATAATTCAGTAAACTGGAAACTGTTTTCTAGACGATGATAGACAGACAAACAGACCACGGTACGAATATACGCTTTTGTATTAAGGTCCTTAGCTTTAGGTTATTTGCGTACGTTCTCAGATACGAGCCTTTTATTGGTTGAATATTTCGATCTGCACTTAGTTTTGTAGCATCATACAAATTAGGTTTGTATAATCATAGAAATTTTAATACATCTTTGACGTTTTTTTAATGGATGGAAATGCTGATTACATCTCCCAACTGACAGACTTTTTCTTTTAATTGCTCTTTTCGTAACCTAGGATGCCTAACCGGTTTTCACCTGTTTGAGAAAGTTCAAGACCTACCAACCCGAGGAGCGGAGACCGTTGTACATTTTACCATCGATGGAAGACTTTTTCTTGCTTTTGCCAACATCTATGGAGACATTAACAAAGGGAAGACAAACTCCACGATCTACGAGATGGACGACTCAACTGGACAATTCACCTTTTACCAAACCTTGCCAACTAGAGGCCCAAATGACATGAAATTCTTTACAATTGCGGATAAACATTTCCTTGCAGTAACGAATCACTACGATGGAACCCACCTGCTGGACTCTGTCATTTACCGGTGGAATGGAAACCAGTTTGTCGTTTTTCAGAAAATTCCTACCAAAGGTGGATGCCACTTAACATTTTTCACTATAAATGGTGAGGGATACCTTACGGTGGCAAACTTTTATGATGAAATAACTTTCTCTATAAAATCAGTCATCTACAAATGGAGTGGCGGCAAGTTTGAAACGTTCCAGGAGATAGCAACTGAAGGTGCCGCTGGGTGTGCCTCGTTTGTAATAAACAACAACACTTTCATTGCCTTCGCAAATATGGGTACGTTCCAACCCAAGTATTCTGCTAAGTCAACTGTGTACAAATGGTCAGGAGAACACTTTGTCAAAGTTCAGTCTCTTAGAACGTATGGAGCAGACGACGTGAAGTCTTTTCATATCAATGGTCACATATTCCTTGCCTTTGCCAATTACTACTGTGGAAACAGCTACAACATCGAATCCTTCATTTACAAGTGGGATGGCAAGAAGTTTGTTCTCTTCCAGTCCATTCCTACTCGGGGAGCTCGTACGTTATACCCATTTGTGATCAGGGGTCAGACGTTCTTGGGTGTGGCTAATTCTTATGATGACTTTCACAGAGGAAACACACAGTCAGTTGTGTACCAGGCCTCGGGAGCGAGGTTCATCAAATACCAGGAGATTCCAACGCATGGAGGATGGGATATGACGTCATTTAAGTACAAAGGTCATACTTACTTGGCAGTGGCAAACCGTTCCAACGGTAAGAAACACAACATAGACAGCGCCCTTTACAAATGGATATAATCTGTCTACCATAGTCCTGACACTATAAACCCAAGAAAGAGTGTCATCGAATTTCTGAACTAAGAGGATTAATCGCTTCAATTTTCGAACTTTACCTGTTGCAGTTTTATCCTTATTATCAAGCTGTGGGTTATAAAATATCGGGGACCAATATTTTTGTACTAGAGAATTGGCCAAATTTTTGCTGTAAACCACATGTGGTCAATTTGAAGTGAGGCAAGATCTCCTTTACAATAAAATCGTGCTTGCATTGTAAATGATTGTCTGAATCATTTTGTAAAATTAAGGTCAAATGCATTTGGACACGACATTTATACCCTGAGAAACAGCCGAAGTTACCTACAGTAAACTGTAGGCCTGTATAGGTTGTGCTTGAGTTACTTTTTTGCCTCCCAGATACACTTGTACTTTTGTCCACAAAATGGGCCATCTGAGTTACAAACACATAACTAAAATTTTGCAGCTGTTTTGGTTTATACCAAAAATGCTGTAAACTTATAAACTCAATATGAATTGATGTGCACCCACAAACAGGTCAGCAGTAATTGACACGAACAACGCGTTGTGAACGGGATCCACCATATTGTTATTTTACTCATAGCAACAGTGAAAGGCAACAGTGGAAGCAGTTCACATCGAACAATTTGAGAAACCCGGTAGCTCCCCAGACACCGTCTGTGATTGAAGAATGGAACAATAGATGATACAACACAAACAATACCCCTAGCCCTGATAACAAAAGAAGCTACAGGTCATAAGGACCAATGAAAATAGAGGTCTGGAAGAGCTAAAAGTTACTCAACAATTTCTGCATGTTATTTTAGTACACTCTGGCAAGCACCTTTTTTTGAGCAATTTTTGACCATTTTTCGGAACAACTTTTACCCGATTTATTGGCACAATTAACCCATACAGGCCCACAGTAAAGGAACAGCTTTATGGTGTGATATGGACCATAAATGAGGTGAATGACGATCGGTTTATTGGTTCTGCAGGTTCGTCTCATTTCGGTAATGGCAACGGTAACGTAATTAAGGTTTCCGAAAAGCACACCCGTCTTAAGAGTCTGTCCACGAGAGGACCAGGCAGACGTGACACATGCCATCTCACCGATTTCTCTCAAACTCTCACAGATGATTAAGGTCATTAAGTTATTCAAGAGCCCAAAGTAGTTTGGGTTCCCGGTCAATCCCTGAGGTATTGGGGCTTTCACATCAAATCCGAGGGATAAAACCCCGAAATTAGCTCTAAAATTGCACTTCCAACAAAGATTCCTCAAACTAACAGAATGCAGTGGATTTTAATCTTATTTCATCCAGCAATTCTTTGAACCTTAAGCAATAGAAGGTCCAACGTTGAAGTGATTTGAAATTATTCTCGCCAATGTAGAACGTTTGAAATTTAACCATGTCACGCAATAATTTTAAGAAACCGCAAATTAAGCTTTTTAAATTGCAAATATCTCCAATGGGCAACATTGTATGGCGACAAACATGTTATCACAGTAAAACCCTATTATAGTGCTATGTTTCTGGCGAAAAAGATTTTTGGCCTCTGTTAAATGTTCATGATCACATTCCTCTGAAGTACGTGACAGTCCAAGTTAATTGGTGCACTATTGGACCATAAGCTGCTGTTTAAGGAGCCGATTTAAATCGTGTACTGGTTTCAGCGACCCCAATTTGTTAGTTTTCAGCTTTGATGTCGTTAAGAGATGTTTATCTGCATAGCTAAGGAATTGAATCAATTACATAAATTCTAAGATATTGACATGGTTTACGGACGGTTGTTAGTAGATCTAATCAGTAAACTGATATGCTTTATGCCGGAAGTAGTCCGTTGAAAGCAAACTGTGACAGGTATATTTTGCCACATTTTGATACCTTCTACACCTTTTAAATTCCTTTTCAAATAAAGTATAAATTTCCTTCCAGGAGAAACAGCAGCCTTTTATGTAAATGTGAGAGTGTGGCGTGACACTTCTTTCTTGTACATGTGTTAGTATATCTACTTGAATTCAGAACAAAAATTCAATGAGTTCGAAAAACATACAGTCTATCTTTGACAGGTAATCCACAATCTACTGCGAATTAAAAGTTCTTCTTGTTTACTTTTGCAATGAGAAAAAGCAAAGTTAAACACGTGGTTTCTTTCCTTGCAAGTGAAGTGCGTAACACTTGGTCGAGTGCTAGGAGCAGCAACTGAAAGCTATGGCTGCGTAGTTGTCATTTTCGTTCGCTTCACATTCGAACAGTACTTGTAATTTTTCGGCAAGATAAGATTTCCAGGGAAGAATGAATTTTTTCCTTTGTCTTCCTGTACTAAAGATATAAAATCTCACCTGTGACAGCTAAAGGTTGCCCAAACATCTGTTGTTTCGGAAAAAGACCTTGTTTTAGCTAGAGTGGGATTGTTTAATCTGGAGGGAAGTGACGTGACAGTGTGTCCAAAGCATCGCGCTGCGCTGGGAACGTGGTGGAGACCAATTATCAAATGTTACCACAGGCAGCCCAATCATGGTGTGTGTCATTAAAAGTTGATACAGAAAAATTGACCGTTAAAAACCTAGAATTCCAACGAACCGAGTAGCGGTGGAAATATTTATATTCTAGTCGAATAAAGCCTTCCTACCTTCACTCTACTGTTTCTTGTCCCTTTCTGGGACGTCTAAATGCAACATCATGGCTTTTTTTAAATCCCAGGTCACTCCCATTCTAAATAAACTGGGGAAGGCCGGTGACTCGAGATCGAATTAGTCACCGTTAGAAGGCCAATAAATTCCCAAAACAGCGGAGTATCCACTTCAAATCGCCAGCAGCAGCCGCGTAGATAAATTTCCTTACTTTCTTCGCCAACTTGCCCGAAAATTCCACCAACACGAACGGGGAACAGAGGCGGATCCAGGGGAGGGGTTGAGGGGGTTGCAACCCCCCCTTTGAGATTTTTTTTTTGATAGAATAAAATTGTTTTTACGAAGTTATTTCACTTCTAGGCTACTTCGGTAAAGTACAACCCCCCCCCCACCCTTCCACCCTTTCAGAAATTCCTGGATCCGCCCCTGGGGAATCGCTCGTTTCACCGCTCAAATTTGACCAGTTCGGCGACTCCACGATGCATGACGCATTGTTTCCGTATACGAGATTCAAATAAACCGCGGCTGCTCAGCAAAAGGGGCACTTACTCGGGGGAGGGATGGTCATTTTGTCCACATGCACTCCGCTGCGCTGGGGGAGTGCGATGCGTTAGATTTGACCGGAAACAAAATATGTTTAATGGCCCGCGTGCTACGAAGCCCTCAAAAATATTCCACCTGCGATGCTGTGAAAGGTCGCGAAATAGCGAGTTTTGGAATTCAGCACGGCGTGCCTTCAGTATGACTTTACAGTATTTTTGCCTTATTTTTAAGGCAATATCGTGGCAAGCTATGAACAGTTCTTTTCAAAGCTATATATTCCACTCGAACAAATTAGATCTACCTGTAATCCTCGTTGTTTGCGGTCGTTTCTGAAGGCGTTTATAAGTGGATTTGCCAGTTCCTGCCTGCCCGGTTAGTAGGATGTTGTGCCCATTCCTTGCAAATTCATAGACCTTAGCTTGTCCGTCGGTCAACTTAACACAAAACATAGCAACACTTTCCACACAGACTCAACCGTAAAAATTAACTTTTTATAGCATGTGGCTTTATAGTACCGATCGAAAATTTTGTCAAAAAGCTCAAGACTATAAGGATGAATTTGCTGATAGCTTGAAAATGAACGTATATATAGCTCTGAAAAGAACTGTTGGTACACCCTATGCATAAATGGCCGTCCTGCCATTTTTGCCTTGGTTAAATTTTTAAAAATAAGAATGTTACCTGATTACCAGGCACTACAAAATATGTTATCTTGGGTACTTTCAACGC
>OX419336.1:12874093-12879093 GCA_948470475.1 Galaxea fascicularis | reverse complement strand
CCAGAGGCAGAAAGAATATCAACTCCTTGTTTTGGTATAAGAGCAGCGGTGAAAGAGTTCGCGGACCGAAACCGGCAAGCCAGGTGAATCTTTGCAGGTGGTTTTGCTAAATGGTCTGGTCTTGCCTGTGTGCGATACTGAAGGCGATACCGTAGGACTTGATGGGGTTTCTTCAAGATTCGTTCCCCTCTTTGAACGCGTGTATTCCCTGATTCTAAATGGTAGGCCTTCTGTTTGTTATAGGACTCTCTGCAGAGAGTTTTGAATTCGTTAAACGTCGCAATGTTCCGAACACAAGACCCACATACAAACTGTGACAATCCGTCGTTTTCATTTCCTTCGAGACCAGTAATTTCATTGTATCCTTCAATGATTGCTTCCCTTTTGGACTTTTCGCCGAAAAGTGAAATGGGGCGATCATTAGAACCCAAGGGTTTACAGCAGCAGCGACAAATTTTCGTGTTTACAAGTTTAGTTGGAGTTTTCTCCGCTATATTCATTTAAATTCGCGCTCAGCTGTTCTCATTCAGTTCTGATTTTGTTTACAAACATTTGTATTTCCGGTAGTTTACGCATGAGCAGTTTGATAAATCGAGTAGCCAATCATCATAGTTCTGGAAATTGATTATTCCAGAGCTCCGTGTCCTGGCACTGACCAAAAGACACGTGGGCTCTGGGTACGAGATTGATGTCGCAGGTGTTCTCACTTGCGTATGCTTATGTTATGCTTATGCTTATGTTATGCTTATGCGCTAGTGAGAACCAGCCTTTAAAGGTAACACTTCAAAGTGGCATTTCCTGTTTCCCACGCGAATAAAACATTGTAATTCTAATCGTATGATCTGCAAAGGGCGGTATATCCCATCACGGCAGATAAGAAAAGCATGTCAAGCTTTACCTTTTGTTGATATTTTTCTTCTGTAAAAGCTTTCTTGTGCCTTATTTACTCGATTACTTAAGCAATTATGAATTATCAGAGAGAAATCGTGAACAAAAAGTTCTTTTAGCGAAACACCTAAAAAGCAACAACAATTATCTATCTAATCAACATAAATTTGGTTTTTCGCCTCTGTGCAAGTGATTGTAATTGATCGAACATAAGGTGCATCGATTTTGACTTTAAGTGCTTAGTTTTTTACCTTGGGTGCTTCATTTTCGAGTTTTCAGCAGATTTGGGGTGCTTCGTGCTTCAATCTGCAATAACACAAGCGCAGACTGAGGTAAACTTCGTTTAGTTAAATCCTTGACTACAGGTTGAATTTAGGGCGATTTTTGAACAATTTTTATACATTCTCTTAAATGGCTCAAAACGTAACGCAATACTGTCACGTATGTAAATAACAAACAACGCCTGGGCCGCCTGTGCCGCTACCAGAAACAATTTAGGTCTGCCGTGGAGTAGCTTTATGTATTTTGGTCAGCGTGTAGAATTCTGGTGTATTCTCGGTGGGTTTTGGCCTGAATTAAGCCACTTGAAGGTCAGTATCGGTTCTTCGAGAGGTTTATAGAATTTCTCGTTAGAGACTTGTTCCAAACCTTCTTCTTCGAGAGTTTTCCAAATGTCAAACTTACGTATACCAAGCGGGGCCGAGTGTTACGAGTTCGATTGTGTTGTGACGAGTGAGAAGTGGGTTGTTTGTAGACTAAACAGAACGCAGGGTTGTCGGAACAGCAACAAGGTTATTTATTCCAAACGAAAGTAGTAAACTCCACACAAGGCTTTACTATAAGCTCACTCTAGGCTTGTAAAATTACACTCGATCTCTGTCAAACTTCAATACTCACGGCCTCTGCCAAATGTACACGACCTCTGTCACACTTCAATAAACACGGCCTCCGCCAACTGTATAAACGACCTCTGTCAACTTCAATAAACACGGCCTCTGCCAAAGCTCTTAGCTCTGAGCTCTCAGACTTACTTCAACAAACACACTCTTCTTTTCTTTAAGAGAAACTCCAAAGCTACACCGATGGGCTTATATACTTTTCAACAAAAGATTCTAGAACTTTCGACTCAGCTAAATAAAGTAACATTACACTAAGAACTATTTACAGTTACATACGCAAACGGCTTAAAATAGAATTACTGAATCACGATGATAAAACACTAATTAAATATGCAGAAGATTCTAGACACTTCCAGACAGTAACGCGAGTCACGCAATAATTTTTCGTAACACCGAGGTTATAAACCGTCCGGACTTCACTTTTCTTCAACAAATTTTCTGCCCTAAAACTGTAAGCAACAGCAGGAAAAAACGAAACGTTTTAGGATCCAAGATGAAATATTGGATAGAAAACATTTGGAAAAAACAAGAGTCCAAACCAATTTGAGATGAAAGTGTGAAAACAACAAAACGTACGAAAAAAGAAGGCTGTGTCTAAATGACCGGCAGCCAGTCAGGGTTGTAAAGACACTAAATGACCGGCAGTCCGATATTTGCTTGACAAGTTCAGCAAACTGCTTTTGCTAAACTATGACATTTTCTACAAATGCCGGACTGCATTTACAGTCTTAACTATCGAAGTAACCGTTACGGAAAATGTAGTTTTATTGATAAAAACTATCAAAATACAAATTGTCTAGATGACCGGCAGCCGGTCATAATCTTCAAGCCCAATACAAACGTCCAGATTCCTCGACTCCTAGCCCTAATCCTTAACCTAAAACATACTTAATGTGCCCGTAGTGCCAAGTCTAAAGATAACAACGCCCTTGAAAGGAAACCCAAGTCGGAATGCCGACCATAATAGTGATTTAACGTCGGATCCGGAATTTAACCGGCTGCCGGTCATTTAGACACTTCGAAAAAGGAAACTGATGCAAATGTCTCTTCGACGTTTCTCGTACAAATCGGAAAAAATAAGACAAGTAACAAACTGAGACAAATCGCTATTCAATTTTCTTGGCGTAAATGTCCGTATAAAAGACAAAAGAGGAGTACTAACCTACGCACAGTTTAAGTCAATCAACAATCACTCCGAACGCAGAGCTTAATCAGAAGCCGTCATTTCACACAAAAGTAAGGCTTATTACTTCTCATGCCTATCAAGGAAGCTTCTTCAATAAAGTATTTTAGCGGCAAAACCGTCTAGTTCAACACACAGCAAGGTCAAGACAGCGCATAATTACTGAAACCTTGCCAGACCACACGATCTTTTCTCTTCATGCAAGCTTCTGCATGCAAACACGAGGAAAAGCTGAAACTCCCTGGCACTTGGTAATGTTTTTACAGCTTGACAAGAGACGCTCTCTTTTACGCTGTTCCTCACTATAATTTCGTCTCTTTTCTCGAGCTTTTTGTTGTTCTTTCTCCCGTTGCTCGTCAGTACGTGCGATTCAGCAGCCTGTTTACTCGAGCCCTTTCTTGTTCTTTCTCCTGTTGCTCGACAGTACAATTCAGCCGGTTTGCTCGTGCTCTTTGTCCTGCTGTTTGTCACTGATACTCTGCTTGTTTACTCGTGCCCTTTCTTGTTCTTTCTCCTGCTGTTTGTCATTGATACCCCGCCAACGAATAGACAAAACTGACTTTGTTTTAAAACTGTCTTCAAAATTTGGCCATGCAATTTCCCGCCACAAAAACGCTGGTTGAGAACTGTGTGTATGGGCAAATGATCTGTCCGGAAACAGCGCTTATATGCCAGCTTACACACGAAAGGGTTAACTGGAGTGTCACATTTGACTTTAACTTATATCGAGGGGGTGGACGGTCGTACGTGCGGACGTACGGTGACGTCATGACCAAATTTTCTTGGATCGATTGATTACCATATTTTCTTATCAATGGTGCTCCGCGTGCGCGTATCAATGGTGCTCCGTGTGCGGAGCTCCGCTATTAAGCTTATTGGTCCAAGGGAAATTGGTTCTCGGAAGAAGACTGGATACGGAATCGTATAATCTTTATATTGTTTTATTCGATCTACAAGAAAGATACATAATCCTTGAGAAACCTAATGCGAGTAGTTCATAAAACTGCATAGGAAATTATAATTCTCAAAATTCAACCGGTTACAAAACGAAATACTTACTTCTGTGGCGATATCCAGTCTAGTCAAACTTAACAGGCCAGCGATACAGGTCAGCGATCGAACAGTAAAACAGTACATGTTAGCGATGTTCAACGTAAGGTACAAAGCGAGTGTTTGACCTTTGTCTCTGATTTCGCGTTTCTTAAGAATGTGTCATTCTAACTCAAAGTTCAACTTACTTTGCTATTACGCCATCGACTGTCAATCACGCGGTTAATCAAATAATCAAATGTCAATAAACGAATTAAATGTAAATCAACGAAACACTTATGTTAACTCGATTCAAACTTTCATTATTACAAAGCTACAAATATAAAAATGACGTTAAAAACACTCTAAATTGAAAATAATTGTAAAGTTAAAGGAGTAAACATACTTATCAGTTGAAAGCTGTCTTTTCGTGTGGATCCTTCTCGTGTCTTCTCCTCTTCTGTCTTAAACCTGACGCCTGGTTTCAGTCGATGTTAAGGTGGATTTCCATTGTCGCGTAATTTTTACTTGCGTACGGACGTAAACTTTAAATGGCTTTGCATACGTAAATAAAATACAAACGATATATGAAAGCTCGCGCGTAAACGTAAAAGTCCATACATCGTTTCTATTTTATTTACACACGTAAAGCCAGTTCAAGTTTACGTCCGTACGCACGTAAAAATTACGCGACGGTGGCCAGTTCAGTGATTCACTCATATGCCGAACCTAATTGAATTAGGTTCGACTTTGGAGCGACATTGGCGCGACAGCTGATTCAGACGGCGTACCGTGTGTCGAACCTAATAGAGACTTTAAGCAAATCGCTACGACGACTTCTACTACGGCGGCCGGAAGTAAAAAAGCCCAGAAATGACGCAGTGCGCATACTTGGAAATGACCTTTCGCCGTACCGCCAAATCCTACAACGTGAAGAGCTGTCTTCTGGCGTAGTCACTACTACGTGAGTATTAAGTCAACTCTTCCCTATTTTTTACAAT
>OX419336.1:12864093-12871593 GCA_948470475.1 Galaxea fascicularis | reverse complement strand
TACTGACCAAATTACTGAGTTAAATTCACCTAGAGGGAAACCGTCCAATCGAAAAAACACAGATCTGAAAACCTTGGAATGCCATGTAGATCTGGTTTCTGTTTGCGCTGGCAGTGAAGGCTGTTTGTCGAAAGTCTACAAATTTTCTCTCCTCCTCTTGATTCCGAGAAACCACGTAGTTGTCAAATGGTCTATTTTAAGAAAAAGGCTTTCATTTTACTAGTCAGTAGAAATGTTTTTACGTAGGTTTATGAGCTGATAAGTGAAATAAATTTTGTTAGTTATTGGAAGTTCTCCGGTTGCATCCTCTTTCTGTGTAAAATTACCATAACAAACTGAATTCCACGTCATACCGCCAAGTTAGTTTTTCTTGTTGGCTTGGCGTGGACACGCCGGCCAATGTGTGGCGTGTTGCGAAGAACGGATTTTTTAAGACCCATGACGGACCAATATGCTTTGCGCGCGTCTATTATTGTTTTTTGTGTGATGCGGTCGCCGAAGTTTGAATATTTCGCGTGCTTGTCGGTTGATCAGAGCACAATATGAGTTCATCACTGTCTTTATTGGAAAACCCTCTGGAGGAGAGAAATTTAGGCGAAAGATGGCTCAATAGTAGCGGATAACGAGAAGGAGGAAGACGAAGCCGTCGAGATTGAAGAGGTTTGAGAAAAATTTTCGGTAGCTCCAAATATTCCCTGCCTTCCATCTCGTTCACACGGGCTGTTAAAATAAACAAAGCTGTGATACATCAGTAATAAGCATTGTAACAAAGCTATAAGAAATAAACAAACCATCGAATTCTAGCAAGGTCCTAAACTTGATGGTCTGTGGTCTGTTTGATGCAGTAGATACTCAGCAAAGGCAGTTCGTTGCTTCCGAGAACCCAAGAGTAATTTCCCTCTCATGCCCTAGTTAAAACACAGATGATCGTACCATGATATAACGGGCACAACCAGATAAACGTGGTCTCCACTTACGCGAAGGTACGGCCATCATAATGCCAAACGATTAGAGCTTTCTAGGAGTTCATAATGTCCACTTTACAGATATTGTAATTCCGAAAAAAATCATCAAAATTAACACAAAAGTGAAATAGTGAAATCCTCTGGGCAACGAAACGTAAAATCAAGCTCCATAAACGCCGGATGGAAGCGGATTGCTGTGGATTCAACGGTCTTCATTTGACTTTTCGACTCACAAAAAATATGGCGACTTGACTTACGCGCGGAAAGCATAATGGTCCGTCATGGGTCTTTGAAACATTGTTCTCAGAAGTTAGCAACTCAACTTCGTCGAAGAAACAAACATGTTTCGCTTATTTTTCGTTCTCAGTTTGACTTATGCCTTGGGATCTTTGGCAAGTTCTCAAAACAAATCAGCCAACAAGGTTAGTTTAATTGGAGTTTTGATAGAGCCGCAAAAAACGCCATATATTAACTCGTTTTTGTTTTCAAGGAAATAAATCGAAAGTCATCTTTTATCCGGCATTTGGTTTTGAAAACATGACTAATAAGATGAAATTTTTTGTCCGAAATTTCTCATCTAAAAAAGATTCTTCATTTTAAAGTTCAAACGTCAGTCACTGCATTTGGGAGACTCGGTTTGCAAAATCAGTCTATACTTTCAAGATTAATTAACACCACCCTACAACCACTATTTATCAGTAACAAATAACTTCTACGAATGGAGTCAAAGAATTATATAAACCGTGATTGATAAACACGAGGCGAAGGTAGCCGGAATAAATTTCAAGGAACTCAGTGATGGATGGCCATATAGTGGGGAAACAACCATTCTTTAACAAAGTCAGTTTCCCGCAATTTGACAAGTTGTTTAATCGCCATATCTGTGTAGTAATTTGATCGGTTTCAATAATCGCCGATTGTAATGATTTTCAGTCATCCTCGACTGGAAACCATTTAATGCATAATTATTTTAAAGGTTGTGGTTTCAAAAGTCGCTTCCTAAGATATTCGAATTATGCTAAGCTTAGATTTATGCTTTTGAACTGCAAGGAAAAACGTCTGATTAGCCATCACCAGAAAACTTTGGATTTAAGCAAGAGCCATAATGGGGTAATCCCAGTGTTTTGCATGCAATTTGTAAGCGTATTCATTGACTAGAAATATAAAACAAATTTCTAACAAGCTACAATAGTCGCTGAATTACCGCTATACTAATACCTTTTTGATTTAGACGTTTAACAAACCGAATCCACATGGAGAAATAGAATATTTAATTTTACATCCAGCGCACTAGTTTATAAATAAGCCTTTTCTCAAAAGCGGAATAATGACGGTTTCATTAATCAAGTTACAAAAAAACTGCTTTCATATTCAATTTCCCTCCAATGTTTACACTAACGAGACAACTTGTCTAGAATACCTTTCTGGATTAAGGTTAACAGACGTGCTTCACTGCGTTTGTGTCTGAGCTGGAAGGTTGTGACCACTGAGCTACCCTCAGGGCTTTTCCGAAAACGCGGAGTGCGGAGTGCGGAGTACGCCGCCTGAAGTGGACTATTCATATCGCGTATATTTCATTCAGTCCAAATGGCATATTTAACTCGCGGTTCTCATAGTTAGCAGTTCACTTTAAAGAAGAAAAAAGTAAAAAACAGGCCAGTTTTGACCATGTCTAGAAAAAAAAGGGAGCGTTACACCTTCGGTTTTGCTGGAAAGCCGTGTTGTCTCGAAACAAACCCAAGCTTTGCTTTCCAAAAATAACTGCCCGTGTGAATTAACCCTTGAACCATTCAACAACTTGACAACTGCGTGCCCTAAAGTTTTCGCAAAGGTCAAACTAAAGCCTTGAAAAATATTCAGCGCTGAAAAGTAGTAAGATACAAATTGAAGATTGGCAAATAAAGACTCATATTTACGTATGACGCCACGGAACTAGAAAAAGAAAACAAAGTGAATTACAAGGAATGAAAAGTATTTGTTTCATGTGAAAGCGATTTAATACTCGTGCTTATAAAAGAAGAAAAATACATATTGAAGCTTACTATTTCTGGTCAGCGTTGTCGACATCGCTGTCAGAGCTATCAACCACCAGTGGGTGTTCCTTATCTACGAAAAAGTTGATAACGGAATCTAAGTATATATTACATTTTCAAAGCACCAAAAGCAATTCGAAAAAAACAAAGTTTTGCAGATAAATCAATAGGCCATATTCGTATTCTCGGTATTGGACTGGATCTAGCATGAAGTGGAGGCTCTTGCGGGGGAATCTTTTCATATGTAAATGTATTCCCCCGCATGAGCCTCCACTTCATGCTAGATCCAGTTCAATACCGAGAATACGAATATGGCCTATTTACGAACCTTGCCCTCTATGTGACATCGCTAAGTCTAACAGAAGTGCATGGCCAGAGTTGCACGTGATTGTTGGCGAGACAGGTGGTTTGGTTAAGCGGCGCTGCAGTTAAATGGCTTTTTGGATTATTTTTCTAATTTGTATAATTTGGTTTCTCAGACTGCAGCTACTTAATAACCCATGTGTTTATTTGTTTCTTTATTTGTCAATCTACAATTTGTATCTTACTATTTTTCAGCGCTGAATATTTTTAGCTTAAACTTTGCGAGAACTTTAGGGCACACAGTTGACAAGTTGTTGAATGGTTCAAGGTTTAATTCATACGGGCAGTTTATTTTTGGAAAGCCTTGAGTTTGTTTCGAGGCAACAAGGCTTTCCAACAAAACCGTAGGTGTAATTTTTCACATTTCTAGACATGGCCAAAACTGGGCTGTTCTTTTTTGGTAAAAGTGGACTGCTCACTATGAAAATCACGAGTTAAATATACTTTTTGGACTAAATGAAATATATTATACGCGATATCAACAGGCCACTTCAGGCGGTGTGAATTTTTTAAAATAATTATTATTTTTATTTCTTAAATTTCTATTTCTAGTTTATTTATCATTTAATCATTCTTTTAATTCACTTTTAAATTGTTTTATTTCTATTTTTTGAATTTTTTTAAAACTTTTTTTAGACTCCGCGCTCCGCACTCCGCACTCCGCGTTTTCGGAACAGAGCTATGTAGGCAAAGCGATCCCAATTTAAACTAACCGTAAAAGTTAATGATGGTTCCAGGCGTGGTAAGAACAGTGAGCCATAGCAAGGATTAAATACCGCTAGCAGCTACCTGTAGCATCGATTATTTAAATAATAATAAAACTCAAACAAGGAAATTACATATAAGTAATTTAAACCCTCTGAAAGAAAAGATTTCGAATAGACCTTTCCACGGTTTTTGACGCCATGTTGACTGGGGGCAAATAGGACTAAAATTATGGTGTATGTATGAATTTGGGCCGACTTTGAACCGCTGCAGCGCCGCTACAAAGAGGCGGATTTCCACAACAAATATGTTTTTGAAAGACATTTGTACTGGGATTATGTTTATAAAGTATATGTAATTTTTATGAATTAACGAGCGGATATTAATTAGAAAGACGTAAGGAAAAGCGAGGACAAATAAACAGCAAGGCTGAGTTAGAAATCAGAAAAAGCCGGCTAGAACAATCGGCCGACGATCATCGAACCCAACAGATAGTGAATAGCATCAGCTTTTTGGACGTGGGTTTATTAACAGGTGTTTAAATAATTGGCAATGAGTGATAAATCGTGGATTGAAGAAGAGTACTATCATTTATGATTTCATTCTGGAAAAGAATGCCTCGAAATAATTTGGTGGTGAGCAAAGAGAAGAAGAAAAAAAAAACAAACAAACAAACAATTCGCAAAGATTGCTTCTAGTCTTTGTTTTGGGTTATTGTAAGCTGCGAAACGAAACGAGATGAAAGTCAAACTCGTGGCTCTGTATTCTGTAGTTTAGCGAGACGGAGCTCTGTATGAGGGGGACATGGGGATTTGCGGTGTTGCGGTGTTGATGGTTTTTTCAATGCGGTGATGCGGTGAATAAAATCTCAATTTGCGGTGATGCGGTGATCGGAAACCCAACGGTGTGCGATGTTTGTGTTTCTCGAGCTACGGTGTTCGGTGAAATGAAATTATTTGCGGTGCTGTAGTTTCTTGTTTGATCTTTCTCAGACCTAAACTTCGTTAATCCGTGATAATTTATGACAGGCATGTACCATTGTGTTTAATTTGTCATAAAATACAGACCAACATTGTCGAGTTAATCTTCAATACGCTTAAGCTCACGCTTTGGAAGAGCCATACAATGCAATAATCGCCTTATACAGTGAAATGTTTTTCAGCTTCGTCCTGTCTGAAGGTGTTGTAATATAACGTTAATACAATATGAATCTTTCAAAATACTCTAGAGATCAAAGAAACTGAACGCCGAAGTTTAGTGATGTAACAATACTTGTTACTAAGAGGACGCTCCACACTCGGAAATGTTGTTTTATTGCCTGGCAGCTTTTCGGGTACCCTGCGAGAAGAGCCCCTTCGATCTTCCTAGAAAAGTCGGTTGAACATGCGTTAAATGAAATGTAACCAAGCCTTTATTAGCCTCGCTTTCATATAAAATTTCAAACACGCATGCTTCCTTTAACCGATCGAGGCTCTCTGAGTCCACTTTACACAGCTTTTCACATGAGCCTATCCCTATCTGATCTGCGATCAGCGAAATTAGCGGAGAGATTACAATTACTATTGGGTCAGTCGGGAACTGTTCCAGACCAGAAGAAGAAAGTTCTTTCACAACAACAGGGCAAAATTGATAGATCATTGATTTGCCATGGCCGGTTGGCAAGCAAACAAAGGAATCTTTTCCACACAGAAAATTATTCAAGGCCTTAAACTGGTGTTCTGTGAGCTTAACTATTCCAGTGTTCACTTTTCCCAGTGCGCTGTTCACTGTTTTGTCAAAGTCGACTTTCTTTGAGAGAGATACGCCAGCCGAGGCATCCGCCATTTTGTGAATTGACTAGCGTAAACAATATACCGCGAGCATCTATTAAGTCAGCAATTCCATCAAGGAGTATGTGCACTGCGGTAAAACGGTAAAAACTGGTTTTAAACCGGACTGACTCATCCATTTCGGTGGATGAGCGGCAAATCAAAGAAAGTCGAGCCGGCTGGCAGAGGTCTCTTCCCGACTTTTCTAGGAAGATCGAAGGACATCTGCTCGCAGGGTACTTTTCGGGTCAACTTCTCAGTAATGTTCATGGAGCCACAGGCAGCCCAATCGTTGTGTATGTTATCAAAAGTTGATACATAAAAATTGACCGTTAAAAACCTAAAATTCCACGAACCGCGTAGCGGTGGAAATATTTATATTCTAGTCAAATAAAGCCTTCCTACCTTCACTCTACTGTTTCTTGTCCCTTACTGGGACGTCTAAATGCAATATCCTCGCTTTTTTCAAATCCCAGAATATATAAATATTTCCATCGCTACTCGGTTCGTTGGAATTCTAGGTTTTTAACGGTCAATGTTTATGTATCAACTTTTGATAACACACACCACGATTGGGCTGCCTGTGATGGAACTTCATACAAACGACCTCTCCGGGTAACTACAAGAAAACTGATTTACGGGTATCAACAGTATCGACGCATAGGCATGCATTGACAAGAGTACATTTTGTTGTGTTTATTTTGTGGAAAATTGTTCAGGTATAAAAGTGTTACGTCAAGTGTAGACGTTAAAATCATGTAGCTAAAAATAATTGTTGCGGTGACGGTGTTTCGTCGACTTTTCTTGCGGTGATGCGGTGTTCGTTAATTTCTTTTGCGGTGTTGCGGTGTTTAGGGCCCTCCCATGTCCCCCTCCTGTATTTTGCGGCATGAAAATCTGCAATTTGCGAAACGAAAATTCTTTGTTACCTTGTGGCCTTTGTTACCTGTAGCCTCGGGCCGTACTCGAGACCTCGGGCACAGTTTTTCCCAATACGGACCGACCAAGGCCGGTGAATGACATTTTTATTTATTTCTAAATTCTATTTTTAGAAGGTAGGAGAAACTATTAAGAAAAACTGGAAGAGTCATGTTTTTATTTTACACATTGTCTCATCAACGTGTCAACAAATGTACAATAAGATGAATTGCTCAGGAATATTTTTACATTGTGTGAAGTTTCGCTTTCAAAAGTCAACAAAAAACAATTAAGACAAATTGAAAATTCGCTCTTTCAATTCGTAACTTCACTCTGCGCTCAGCGTAGTTGGTTACCATGACCGTGGTCGGGAGATAGGAAAATACTGCCCGCTCCCGGAACAAATCAGATTGCAATTGCGGGATTCTCAGGATACCGCCCGCTCACGATCAAAGAAATAAACAATAGTTGTTAATCTCTTGTTGAAGAGCTTAAACTGAAATACTAAGAGTTTGGAAATTTTGGTATCCTGGAAGAGTTTTCGGTATATGGCTGCCCAGTTCATAGGTTCTTTTGTTCAACCATGCAGTCCATTGACCATTTCATTTGGCTCTTTTCGGGCTGCTCGCTCCTATTATTTACAAGCTTTCGATACATAAATCTGGTTGATTTGCTACAACGAGTTGCAAAAATACTTGAGACACTGCA
>OX419336.1:12854093-12859093 GCA_948470475.1 Galaxea fascicularis | reverse complement strand
CCCTTTCGTGTGCAAGCTCGCATGTAGGCGCCCTTCCATATGGACTGTTTTTGGAAAGATCATTTGGCCATACACGCAGTTCTCAACCCGCGTTTTTGTGGCGGGAAATTGCATGGCCAAATTTTGAAGACAGTTTTAAAACAAAGTCAGTTTTGTTTGGTCTATTCGCTGGCGGAATATTAGTGACAAACAATGGGAGAAAGAACAAGAAAGGGCACAAGTAAACAGTCAGAGTATCAGTGACGAACAGCGAGAGAAAAAGCACGAGCAAACCGGCTGAATTGTATTGTCGAGCAACGAGAGAGAGAACAAGAAAGGGCTCGAGTAAACAGGCTGAATCGTACTGACGAGCAACGGGAGAAAAAACAACAAAAAGCTCGAGAAAAGAGACGAAATTATAGTGAGGAACAGCGAAAAAGAGAGCGTCTCTTGTCAAGCTGTAAAAACATTACCAAGTGTCAGGAAGTTTCAGCTTTTCCTCGTGTTTGCCTGCAGAAGCTTGCATGAAGAGAAAAGATCGTGTGGTCTGGCAGGGTTTCAGTAATTATACACTGTCTTCGGACCTTGCTGTGTATTAAACTGGACGGTTTTGCCGCTAAAATCCTTAATTGAACAAGCTTCCTTGATAGGCATGAGACGTAATAAGACTTACTTTTGTGTGAAATGACCCATATGGCTTCTGCTTAAGCTCTGCGTTCGGAGTGATTGTTGACTGACTTAAACTGTGCTCAGGTTAGTACTCCTGTTTTGTCTTTTATATGGACATTTATGCCAAGAAAATTGAATAGCGATTTGTCTCGGTTTGTTACTTGTCTTATTTTTTCCGATTTGTACGAGAAACGTCGAATAGACATTCGCATCGGTTTCTTTTTTCTTACGTTTTGTTGTTTTCACGCTTCCATCTCAAATTGGTTTTGACTCTTGTTTTTTCCAAATGTTTTCTACCCAATATTTCATCTTGGATCCTAAAACGTTTCGTTTTTTCCTGCTGTCGCTCATTTTAGGGCACAAAATTTGTTGAAGAAAAGCCAAGCGAAGTCCGGACGGTTTATAACCTCGGCCCCGCTTGGTAAGTTTGACATTTGGAAAACTCTCGCCGAAAGAATAACAACTCCATGCCAAAAGTAAACGCGATTTTTAACAGTTGCAGCATTGGAAATGCCAGCAATATGTTGTCCCTCGCCGCAATTCTTAGCAAAGCAATGATTTTGTGTGATATGACGGCTATTATGTAAGCTCTGCGTTCGGAGTGATTATTGACTGACCTAAACTGTCCGCATCCGCAGGTTTAGTATTCCTGTTTTGTCTTTTATACGGACACTTAGGTCAAGAACACTCGGACTAGCGATTTACCTAGGTTACTCTCGAGTTATGTTTGTTACTTGTCTTATTTTTCCAAGAAACACCAAAACGCCGAAGAAACATTCGTATCGTCTTTTGTTTTCTTACGTTTTGTTGTTTTCACGCTTTTATCTCAAATTGGTTTGAACTAAAAAATGCTTGTGTTTTTTCCAAATGTTTTCTAACGAATATTTCATTAGTGGATCCTAAAAGTCTTCGTTTTCCCTGCTGTCGCTCATTTTTGGGCACAAAATTGGTTGAAGAAAAGCCAAACGAAGTTCGGACGGTTTAAATCCTCGGCTCCGCTTTGTTAGGAACAAGAGCCGGATTGACATTTGGAAAACTCTCGCAAAGAGCGACAACTCCTTGCCAAAAGTAAACACGATTTTTGACAGCTTTAGCAGTCGAAATGCCAGCAATATGTTGTCCCTCACAGCAATTCTCGTTGTTAGTTAAAAAATCATAGACTTAATGGGCTAATTGCATTAAAAACTTCGTCTTTAATTCAATGTTTATTGACAAATGTTTTTCTGAAACCGATTTTCTTGTCTGTTGTCATCGCCAATCAGATGTTATCATTAACAATGATGTAAAAAATAATACCGCGCACGACTCGTAGTCAACGTTTGTCGTTTGCAATATTTGTAGTTGATCGAAGTCAAGAATAAAACCATTCTCAGCCATTTGTAGTTGATCACCTGAGTTGATTTATGGCTTATCATGCCGCAGCCACTTTTCAGAACGAAAAGTTAAGTTAAAGTCATTTTCGCTTAATGTTTTTCGGTGCTATTGTACAAAGGACACAGACGGCACCTTTCTATCGTCTTTACTCTTATAGCTCACAAAAATGACGCCATAAAATAGTCAAAACAAGGCGAACAAAGTACTTTTCTTCTTTTTTGGGTGGTGGTGCGAAGAGTACCCACTTTGGGGTTTTACCATTTTGTTTTGTTGAGGAATATTTCGGTTTGTTGAGGTTAAAATGTCAACGATACATGTTAGAAAATTTGTGACTTAGCCAAAGCGCATAACCGGTTGTGATGTTGGATTTAAAAGTGAGACACTGGGAATGTTAATCTATAGTTTAGAGATTTACACCATTTGTATTGAAATGTAATCGGATGTAATTAAACTGTGATGAAGTAAAATCGTTTATGCTCTGGTTATGTAGTCCCTCGATCCAACGTGGCAAAGCCGATGATAAATCGAAAATGTACGTTAGCACATGTTTGAATGGTGGCTGTGGCTCTGCAGCAAAACAGTAAAAACTATAATCACAATGCAGAAGTCCTTACTAGAGTCCTGGCATTGATTTTATTTTACCGGTAAATGCCATACAATAAAAAAAGAACTGTGGAGCTCCGCTTTTAGGTTTGCCTAAATATATATATTATTTCTATTCTTTTTTATCAACTCTCGCAGGAAGTGATGGACGCGATGGACGGAATGGTAATTCAGTTTCAGTACTTATGTACTTTGTACTAAAATCCCTCCCAAGAATCTCTTACCAAAGTATTGTAAATGTAGAACTAACTTTACCAGGAGCCCATAAATAATTATGGGCTCCTGACTTTACTAAATTGTTTCTTGAATGGTACTGCCCTCTCAGAACAGTTATATACTATAGAGAACATTTAGTAATAAACCAGACACTATAACTGAAGCTAGATCTTTCGTTACTGCATAAGAGGTTTTTGCCTCTTAGTAAAACATTTTTGGTTATCCATCTGAACCTCTAAAGGTGCTCGCACACTAGGGGTCATTTTGTAGCCACATGACCTCGGGACGTGTAGCGGTTTTAAAATCATATTCCATACATATAACGCGGCATAGTGCGGGAGCTTATAGCAGGGACATGAAGCACCTACCAAATCACAACATGCACACACACAACAAAATGCGCCATAAGCATGTTCCCGGAACATCTATCTATTTTACTCACACACTACGGGGCATTTTAAAGGCATGTGTACCGGCGACATGCAGCTGGTACAAAATCACAACTAACACACACAATTAAGCACAGCAGTGGGAACACGTCTCAGGAATTTGTAGCGGCGGTAAATTCCTGTTTCGTTCACTTGAGGGGGGCTGTAGCAGGCGCCTGTATCGATATCGGAGGCGCGCAGCAGGGACAACATCAAATTGCGCACATACATTTGCAACTGCAGCCATTACATGTCCCGAGTGGAAATGTAGCTGGCACTTTTATCTAAGGAGCTAAAAGCAGGGACAAAATTTATTCACGCACACACATTGACAACTGCAGTTAATACCTGTCCCAGGGACATGCAGCCGCAAGGTGTCGCATTCAGTCTGAGTTCTTTGTGCCACACAATTTCACACCGATGTTTTGTCACTGCAACATGCCCCACCAAAGTTCATTTGGTCGAACTTCGTGCGGCATGTTGCAGCAACGAATGTTGCAAAAAGGACGATTTTTATCGTGTGAACAGCTCGGGAGCGTGCGCCTGCAGCTTACTGAGAGATGAAAAGCAATCACAGGCAGCTAAGAAACGGCAATACAATACTTTCATGCATACGTACTCGCGATAAACACGCAATCGGACGAAAATAGATGTTTTGAAATGCAATAAATAGGGAAGCAACGTTTTTTCAGTCAGCCTAGTCATGATGGCGGTGCGCGAAGTTGCCAGGCAGCGTAAGTTCTAGGAGGATAGTCAAATCTACTGATTCCACGCTGAGTTGAATTTCGGGCGAAACTTGTGCTGTTAGGCTTTTCTAGCTCATCTTTTTCCTGGAATTCAAAAATTACATCTGAAATGCACTTCTCGTCTCTCCGAAATGCGGATGGAGCCAGTTAGGACAATGTCAATCCAACGTATTTTCGTTGGTCTTGTGTGCAGGGGAGGCGCCGGTAGCAGCTAATTTGTGTCATCTCGTTGTTTCTTTCTTTTATTGGCTGTTAAGGGCCCGGCTACCGTATCGATAGTGTCGTCTGTGTCATCGCAAATGCTGTTGGTGAACTGAAAATGCGCTTACCATGACTCTATGGAGACCGATACACGCCATTGGTACTAAACCAGATGGTTTCTTTTGGACTTTTCAGTGTTCTTGCCTATAGACCTTGAACAGGCTCTTAATTCTACTTTCTCTGAATGTCCTCTTTGGCATAATTATCCTCCAGCTCTTTAACAAGGCAAGGTTGCTGTTCGTGTGATACTCAGGAATATTGTAGTTCCATAGGCACCTGTTGTTCTGGTAAAACGAAATTAGGGTCTCTGCAACAAACAATTAAAATAGATTAATGACATTGGGTTACTTTTCAATTCAGTTGTAAATTTAGGGGTGGGATCGCAATTTCAGATTCCTGCACGTTCCTGGTAGCCCCCCCCCCCCCCCAAAAAAAAAAAAAAAATCCTACAAAAATATGTTGCCACCCCCTTCCCCAATTTATAATTGTGTACCCCTTATGTTCGAAACTCGATCTTCACTTGATCTACCGCAAACAGTGCTACACTATCCGCGGATGCTTAGCTTTATACATAAACCAGAAATACACTAAAAATAAGATACGGAGCTCAAAACTGCGCACTATTGTAGGGGTGTCTTTATGTTGTTTCGCTGTATGACTGGAGTTGCATTTGCTCTCACAAAATCAAATCATAGGCACCTGCAATCTTATGCCTGTACATTTG
>OX419336.1:12821593-12849093 GCA_948470475.1 Galaxea fascicularis | reverse complement strand
ACCTTTCCTCGCTAATTTATGTAGAAATATGTAAAACGTCACAGTCAGTGTTCATATAAGGTAAAGTTTTAATAACCGCCAAACTGAAAAAACTAACCAATCTTTATCAGTGAATGATGCATATGAAAGAAATCATATGTGAACTGCGGATATGAAATCAAATGAAGAATGATCGTCGCAGTTGTGAGGGCAATTTTTACATTTAGTAAAGAAGCCTGAAAAAAATTCAGGACTTCAACGGGGCTTGAACCCGTGACCACGCGATTCCGGTGCGATGCTCTACCAACTGAGCTATGAAGCCACTGACGTTGGGAGCAGGTCAACTTTGTTTCATATGTTCCCGTGAAAGATATGTAAGTGAATGATGCATATGAAAGAAATCATATGTGAACTGCAATCTTTATCAGTTTGATGGCCTGTTGTTTTGACCATCTTAAACGCTCTCGGAAAAAGGTAAAGGCAAGTTAATTACACTCACAATAACTCACCATAAAGACGTTGAAGAGACCTCAGTTACCAGGATTCGAACCCACAACTCCCTACATGTAATTACGTTATCTTTCTTTTTTCCAAGGGGGAGAAAGGAGAACGGGGAGCACCAGGACAAAGAGGCATGCCGGGGACCTGTAACTCTCATGTGTGGACCTATTTTCTCTACTCCAACAGCCGCTGGATACGTGTTTTGATTTAATGATGGGGCTAATGCCAAGTGAAGTTTTTTGTCATGCAAATTTATTTATTACAGCACCAATAACACTACAAACAATTACATTACGTCACTTTATTTATGGTGGTTACACAACAGACGGAGCGAACCTAGGACTACTTACGTTACATGCATGCGCTACGAACGAATTTACTAAGACTGTTACAGAACGGTAACTTACGCAAACCTACAATGCAACACTGTGATTTGTATACTAAACATAAATTTCATTACAAGAAAAAGCAAGCACAATTACTTTAACAGTTATGGACACAATTAATTCATATATTTAGTTCAAGAAAAGTGCTCGCTACTTGGCAAGATCTTTCTTCTGAATTTTATAACTGGCTTACCGTTTTGAATAACAATTTCATGTCAGATTGTGAGAACGCCTTGTGTAATTTTCTTATGCAATCTGTTTTCGAGAAACGAGTATGTAATGACAATCAAAGTCATACACGTCACTTAGAAGAGATTTTCCACCCAAACGCTGTTCCAAGGCGATTTAAGCCCAGATAATACGAGCGGGTGTCATAAAATTATTCCTTTATCACAAGAAGCTGTAAGTCGATAGAAATTCGCTCTTCGGGGGCATCACAATAACCTTAATGCACCAGTCAATTCCAGGAGAGACTCCGTAGCTTTCCAGACGCGGTCTACGATTGGAGAAGAAAACAATAGATGATACAACACAAACAATACCCCAAGCCCTGATAACAAAAGAAGCTACAGGTCATAAGGACCAATGAAAATATAGGTCTGGAAGAACTACAGTGTTACTCAATTCCAGCAGGCTCACCACCTCCACCGGGCATTAGCCAGGGATTTGCTCACATTTCAACCCCAGGGGTGGGGCATTTGAAAAATTACTACTGCCCGCGCGGCCGGACATTTGCCTACCCCCGAGATGACCCCGGGGCATTTGAAATTCTCAAGGTTATTGGCCTCGCACGTGGTAGAGAACGCGAACATGGCCTGGCCATACAATGATTCCAGAAGTTAGTACATATTTTTAAATGCATGTGTTGTCAATTCAAATACATTGCATTTGTTTCTGATGTGTTTGAGCGGCGTGTAAAATTTCATTGATGTGAGTATTGAGCATGTTCCATAAAAATTCGCCGACCGATTATTATGTTCCAGCGAGTACAAATTTCGCATTTAAAGTACCGAGATTAAACCCAACACATTAACCTTAAGGCAAGAGATGTCTGTATATAAAACGCTATATATATATATATATAATGCGCAAATTTGCTTCGTATTCAATTGCTTAAAGGGGCACGGTCACGGATTTAAGCATTTCTTTGAACAATTAAAATCTGTATTTGTGTGATAGGAAACCTTGAAATAATGGTCCGTTTTTATTAACAATTGGTATATTTGTGTGCTGAAACCGTTCACAAGGGTTTTTTGCAACGAATGACTTCGATGGAAATGGAGTACAATTTGAAAAATTTAGGCTAAATTTTTCAAATCGTCTATATGCGTCTTCCAGAAATCGATATTTACGGCCGTGGTTTGAATTTCTTTGCCAATTAAGGCTAATTCCTCAATTCCTTACAGCTAATTTCAGGATTCGGTGTGGACCAAAAATTTATGAATCTTTGTGACAGTCCCCCTTTAAGTAGTAGCGACACTCTGATCTAAACAGGCCCGGATAGGAGTACATGAAACAAACACAACTCGCAATTTTTTGCCAATTTTGTAATTTCTGGATAGGACCATTTGCCTCCTTTTTTAGCTCACACCCCTGTGCACTTCACCATTTTTTTTGTTCCCACCCCCGGGAAAAGGCCACCGCTTTTCAAAACAATGCTAATGCCCGGGGGTCGACCCGGAGGCGGGGGGAGGGGTGGGGGTAAGGGCACCGCCGGAATTGACTGGTGCATAATAGGCCATATTCGTATTCTCGGTATTGAATTGGATCTAGCATGAAGTGGGGGCTCTTGATATGCGGGTGAATCTTTTCATATGTAAATGTATTCTCCCGCAAGAGCCTTCACTTCATGCTAGATCCAGTTCAATACCGAGAATACGAATATGGCCTATTGTTTCATTGACATGAAAATTTAATATAGTTGTCCTTTGTCTTTCAGTCATCAACTGGTTCCTCAGGTGAGCTGCTATTTTCCTGTAGCTATCAGATTCCCACGTATTAATTTTACGTAGCTACGCCAATTATAGTAGGCTGTGAACAATTTCTTTGTTCTTCAACGTTCTGTAATTCGCACTGAATCTTGCTAGCCGCGAAGCTCCTAGAAGACGCGAGGAGTACATACGTGGAGGGAAGAAAGAAGAAATACTATTTCCTCCCTCCGTCCGTAGTACGGCCACTGCTGTTTACACCTCCCTGGGAATAGAGCATTGGAATAAGAAAGAAACAATAACGGAACGAGTTCTTTTAGGTTTATATGAATGTCAATCAGCGTGACCAGTAATACAACTAAGTATTGTAGCTTATCTGGTGCGGTGGCATATCAGGTGAGATTGGTCGAGCCATGTTTGTATCTATGCGGCCTAGGCGTTTCAGAGAGGTAGTATTAGGTGTTAACCGCATCCAAATACGGGCAATTGTTATCACCAATGCAACTCTGTCTCTGTTAGTTGCTGTACAGAAAACGCATGAATAACGAGCACAAATATTCAACGATACTGTAGAGTTGGTTATTTGTATAGTAGAGAACCGCACTCATAAAACTCAAAATAGATATTTCGCTAATGTTTGAAAGCGTGAATGGATTTGATTGTTTTTTTTTTTCGACTTTTACCTGAAGTCTGAAGACTAGAAGTACCGAAAGAACTGTATGCTGAAAGGAATGGACAGGATAGTAGAAGGGAGAGGAGCAGGATGGCTCAAGACCCCTCAGAATTTTTGGGCGTTGAAAAGCCGTTTTAGATACCACGGCGGTGACGGTAGCGAAAACATAAATCTATAAAGTGAATTTGCGTTCTTTCAAACTTCATCGCTATTATTCCAACTCGCTTAATTGAAAGTTAATTCCCCTGCTGTCAAATTCTAAGGACCGGTTCCAAGTTTAAAGAGAAGAAGAAAAATGGGTGTTTACGTCCTCAACAAGTGCGATGAATGTGCAGAGTTGATGTTTTGCTCAGTAAACCTATTGCTTGGACGTTGTCCTTGCCGTAACAGTCGCCGTGCCACCTTAAACAGTCCCCAATGTCTACGACGTGGAGTGAGGGGGGGGGGGGGGTGGGGGTGGTCGGATTTGAGGAGAAGCTCAGCTTGGCCAACTTGCTGAGCCCTCCCCATTATTTTAACGGGTCTGGGTGGAGCAGACATTTCTAAATGCCGACTGTCAGTCAAATTGGCGATTTTATCAAGAAGCAAAGCGAAAATAAAATCAGTGAGGATGTACCATCGATGGACTTCTAAAATTGTCGGCAAAGGCAACGCAATTGTCGAGCGCCCGATCCAAAACCATCGTTAAACCTTTCATTGCATGTTCTTTGCAGAAAACCTCTTGACAGTTTATCTTACAGCAAAACTTAGTAGACCAAGGGAGTTTTCTTGAATTGAAAGTAACCACGATATCGTAAGATGTCCGGTCAGTGAATTGTAGGAAATCAGTCTGTATACTCGACAAGAAGCTCGTTAATGGCTAATTTGGAATTTGGGTTCATCATCGTTTGAATTCCAAATGAGTAATAGAGAAAGAAAAGTAACCAAAATACATCATTTGAGCTGAATTTTACCAAAAAATGTTACCAAATTGTAACAAAAAGTTTTGAAAGACAGGTTACAGAAAAAAGCTTAATTTTGTAGTTCACATATTAGGATAATAGAGTACTAAAGAATTCCGAGGAGTACCCCCGGGTATAAATGAGTTTTATAAATGCTTTGATTACCTGAATTCTGGGACGTTCCCTTGGCCGAGAGGAACAAAAAGTTTTGAAAGACAGGTTACAGAAAAAAGCTTAATTTTGTGGTTCACATATTAGGATAATAGAGTACTAAAGTGTGACGTCACAAAAATGACAATTTGTCCCCAAATGCTCATTTTTGGCAAGCAGGCCTCTTGGACATTGTTCTTTCAGAATATCCTGACAAATCCCATAATTTCAGAAATTTCATTTTTATGACGTCATCACTTTAGTACTCTATAGTCATTGTCCGCCATGAATTGGAACAGACCAAATTCTTGAACAAAGTTAAGAAGTGAAATATCAGAGTTGAACATTGTATCATTTAGGATGCGCGATATTGCGACATAGACAATCAAACAATCATCATAATTAGGAGCATTTGTAACTAGGTCTAAGACTTATCTTTTTAAGGCAGTATGGTATAAGCTTTTCAATTCTACATTTTTACTGTGATTGTTAGGAGTGTTGGTCCGGCATCAAATAATAAAGGTTAAACACACAACACGAAACTTCGGTTCTTCTTCAAGTTCTATTTTTACAGTTCTTCCTCGTGCTCTCTAGATCACGTGACTCGTGACCGACTAGGGTGGGGTGGGGTCGCCCCTACATACGCCCCCTCTAAAACGAGATGTCCTCCCGGACATCGAAAAAGTGGCTTAGTCTAGGTTACATTGGAACAGTTAACAACATCCGGGTAACAAAACTTTGAAGGGTGATCAGGCCTTCACAGTTGCAGCCTACTTACTAATTCATGACTAAAGTCCACTTACAGTGTTCCTAAGCACTGTCTGAAAATTGCTTAACAATTTATCCCGAAGAAGTCGCTTTGATTTTCTTACAAGAAACAAAACATGATACTAATGTGTTACTTTAACAACAGTCTAACAAAGTTCAAGAAAGTTCAAATTTGCAATGATTTTGTTTCAAGTGTTCAGTCTTAAACAGCCACTGGTGGCACATACTGGTAAGAGTTTGGTGGCACAAATGGCACAGAAGTTAGAAACACAGGCACATAATAAGGTGCCACCCAATAATTAGACAAAGCTAACGTTCCATAAGGTACAGTAGACATCCACGGGGCATACACAGAAACACTGGCGGTTGTTGCTGCATTACTCAGTGTACTGTTTGGTTGGTAACTTGGGTTGCCAAGATGGTCATAGCAAAGAATATTTGGCGGACGGCGGTTTCGCATAGGATAACTTCGAGGTTCCACTGGCTCTTGTTCATCTTCTGTTGCGGAGGGAGAAGGGGAACAGTCTTCTGTAACTGGTGTGGCCTCATCATGTTCTGACAAATTCTCTGCATCGTCAGGCAACAGTTCTTCTTGGGTACCATCTGTAGGCATTTGCTCCTGAATGTCAGTTTCTGCTAGTGGTGTTGAGGACTGCAACATTTCCAACTCGTTGGGTGAGAGGCCAGGAAACTCGCCTTCATCCCCACTGTCACTTCCAGGGTGCACCTCTCCCTCTGGCTGATTAACAGGAACTGATCTTCTCCTGCTTTCTTGGACACGCTGAGCAACAGGTTCTGGCAAATCACTTTGTATGAAATCACAAGGCAACAGAAGATTTCTGTGGAGGGTTCTTGACTTGCCTTTCCGCCCTTCTGGTGTTACTTCATAGACAGGTAGGTCGCTCTTTTGCTCGACTATAATGTGTACTGCTTGCTCCCAATGGGATCTTAGCTTCCCAGGACCCCCACGCTCTGAGAGGTTACGTACCAACACACGGTCGCCTGGTTGTAACTTGGAGAATCGTACTTTTCGGTCATACTGCTTCTTTCCTTCACCAGCAGACTTGAAGATATTCTGCCTGGCCAGTGCATAAGCTTCTGCCATTGCAACTTTCCATTTGTCAGTATACTCGGAATGATTCATACCAGTTTCTGCACGTGAAAGTCCAAACATGAGGTCAACTGGGGGGCGTGGCGAGCGTCCAAACAATAGATAGAAAGGAGAAAAACCAGTGGTATCATTTCTAGTTGAATTATAAGCATGGACAACTTTGTTCAGTGAGTCCTTCCACTTGTGTTTCTTGCTTTCTGGAAGAGTTCTCAACATATGCAATAATGTTCTGTTAAATCTTTCCACCTTTCCGTTCCCTTGAGGGTGATACGGTGTTGTTCGAAGACGCGTCACACCACTGAGCTTTTCCAATCTGTGAAAGAGTTTGTTCTCAAACTCCCGTCCTTGGTCATGAAGAATCTTTGCTGGAAAACCGAACCGTAGAACAAAGTCATTAAATAAGCGATCAGCCGCAGTTGTGGCCGACTTGTTCTTTGTTGCATAGGCTTGCGCAAAACGAGTGAAATGATCAATAATAACTAGGATGTACTCGTAACCACCAGAACTTGGCTCCAAATGTAGAAAGTCAATTGACACTAGTTCAAATGGATAAGAAGTAGTCACACTGTGTAGTGGAGCTCTTGTAGACAGGTTTGGCTGTTTCTGTTTAAGACACGGGCAAACTTTGGTCACAAAGTGAGTGATATCATCTTCCATGTTGGGCCAATAGAACCGTTCACGTGCCAACTGGACTACACGAGGGGCTCCTAAATGTCCCATTTCCTGATGAAGTTCTTTAAAGACAACAGTGTGGAACCTTTTAGGTAGCACCAACTGAGAATAGGATCTGCTCCTTCTATGCAACAGACCATCTTTATCACAGTAGAGTTTGCGTCGCTGTCTCAATAATACCTTTGTGGCTGGCAATTCACGTCTAAGTTCCCATGACTTGGGCCATTTTCCTGTTTTCAAGAATGTGAGTACTCTTCCTATCATCTGGTCTTGTTTCTGGGCTTCAAGAACAGAACTTTTGTTAATCGTATGCACACTAGAACCAAGAGATACTTCTTCCATGTTCAACAAGCCAGAATCATTGCTCACTGCAGACACCCAAATTGTCTCTCCTTGTTCATATGCACTTACTGCCGCACAACAGGCCTTGATGTCACCCTCGGACATATTCACAGTACACAGTTTCATGTAAGAATCAATATTCATCGGCAATCGTGAGAGTGCATCAGCATCCTTGTTGGCATGTCCAGGTCTGTACTTGATGGCAAATGAGAAGTCTGCGAGCTCTGATACCCAACGATGACCAGTAGCATTTAACTTTGCAGTCGTCAGCACATATGTGAGAGGATTATTATCAGTATACACAGTAAAGTCTGGCGCATGATAAAGGTAGTCTCTAAAGTGTTCACAGACAGCCCACTTGAGAGCGAGAAACTCAAGCTTCCCTGAATGGAGATTATAATTCTTCTCTGCCTTTGTCAATGATCTTGAGCCGTAACCAATTACTCTCATCTTTGCATCTTGTTTCTGATATAACACGGCTCCTAGTCCCTCTTGCGACGCATCAGTATGCAGGACAAAGGGCTTGCTAAAATCGGGGTATCCAAGAATTGGAGGAGCCACAAGGTGGTCTAACAAAGTTTCAACTGCTTTTTGATGCTGTTCCATCCAAATGACCGGTTGGGACGATGGTACTGTACCATGATGTTGCTTGTTCTTGTGTGTTCTTGTCCCATCTTCAGAGTTCAATAACTGAAAGAGGGGGTGCGCAATTTTGGCAAAATTCTGAATGTATCTCCGGTAGTATCCGACAAGACCCAGTAATTTTCTAACTTCACCAACTGTACTAGGCTTACTGTCCTTCAGAGTCCTGACCGCTTCCACATTTGAGGGATCTAGTCGGTAGCCTTCTGCTGACACAATCTGTCCGAGATAGTTAACTTCTCGCTTAAAGAGTTTGCACTTCTTGGGTTTAAGCTTAACCCCATGTTCACGTAATCGCCGAAGCACTTTCCGAATATGGTTAACATGTTCCTCAAATGTTTGGCTAAATACAATGATGTCATCAATGTAAGGTATACAAATATCATCTCTCAAACCATCAAGGCAGTGTTCCATAAAGCGTTGAAATTCTCCTGGTGCATTTTTCAAGCCCATTGGTAGGCGGACCCATTCATACAGTCCCCAAGGGGTTGCAAAAGCTGTCTTGTGTCTACTTTCAGGACTTACAAAACCTTGATGGTAAGCTTTCCCTTGATCTAGTAAGGAGAACCATTGATTTCCTCCTAAGCTTTCCAAGGCATCCTGCATTCTGGGCAAAGGATGACTGTCACGAACTGTTTTGGCATTCAACTGTCTATAGTCTATACACAGTCTCAATGTTCCATCTTTCTTTCGAACACATACAACAGGGGATGAATAAGCTGACCTTGACTTTTGAATCCACCCTCGATTCAACAGATCCTCAACATACTGCTTTACTTCTGCGTAAAGTGGCCGGGGGATAGAAGTGTACTTCCGCTGAACTGGTACAGGATCAGTGAGGTTGATATCCACTTGCAACTCCTCTGCCCTTCCAACATCATCATCAGTTTTCGAGAAGGACTCTGCTTCCTCTAACAGCATTTTTCTTACTATGAGGCGTTGATCCTCAGTGAGTTCTTCAGTGTCAATATCTGGAATGTAACTACATGGTTGTTCCTCGTAAGTCATGTCACTGCCTTGGTTAGCAGGTGGCTCAGGCATATCAGTAATTTGAGATTCTACTACATTAACACTGGCTGAAAGTTCTTCTTTTAACTTCACTTCAAGAGGGGTGACTGACTTCACTTGCTGGAGGTGTCCTAGAATTGTCCTTCCTTTCAGAGTAATGTCATGTTTCGTTGGATTATCCACTCGAATGTTCACTCGACATGTGGAGCCTCCTGCTACAGTCACCTGTGTCACGGGTATCTCAAGACCACTAGGCCAAGACTGGTTAGGATCAAGTTCAAATAGTACCGGTATCTTACTGACTGGACCCACTGCAGCACGACATGAAACAACAACTGACTGTCCCCTTGGAATTACAGTGTCTTGCTTTCTTGACTTTACAGTGGCCAATTCCTTTACGGGCTCAGCTTTGATGAGCTGAACAAGGGCCTCTACATTTACTCGGTCAGCACCAGTTAAACTTGAAGTAAGTACATCCACCAACGATCCATGAACTCCAGCTGAAGCATCTCCTTCAAAATGCTTAGTAAACTCTTCAATAACGTTAAATCCAACAATAGGCATATCCAAGGAATCCTTGGCAACCAAAAACGGCACTTTAACAATATGGTCAGAGTTATCTTCAATAAGATTAAAAGTCAGTTCCACCCAACCCTCATAGGGTAGGTCAGTTCCATTTGCTGCCTTTAAATCAAGCCCATCCATGCCTAACAACTCTGTCATGTCTCGAATGTCACAACCTGGAAGGCACCGCTTTAACCAACTACGCGAAATAATTGACACTTGAGCTCCAGTATCCCAGAGGGCATCAGTCTCGACCCCATTGAGCAAACATTTGACAGTACATTTACGCCCCACAAGACGAACTACCTGGGAATGCTCCTGTGGTGACAAATGACTTACAAAGACTCCTGTCTTTTCTCTGTCTTCTCTGTACTTTCGCTCCTCCAACGTGGATATGGCCTGGCAAAGTGTCTTATGATGTCTCCAGTGTTTCTCTTGACATTTCCTTGAACAATATCTGACAGCTTTACAACTACTGCACTGTTTAAAAGAGGAGATACCCTCTTTGCTTCCACAGAACTTGCAGACATGGTGGGACGAGTTCGCTCCGACTACACCCTGTCCCGTTGATGCAGCCTCCTCCCGTTTCCCGGCACCCTTCTACATCCTCGTGCAAAATGATCTGTTGAGCCACATTTAAAGCAATGATCGCAGTTGTCTACACCTGCTGCTCTACATGAACTACACTGATGCCGCTGAAACTGTGACCGATTACCAGATGCATAATTCCTGGAGGGACTCCTTTCCACTGGGGCACTAACTCTGTCAAAGGATTCTTTTAAGGAGGCAAGATTTGACTGCACTGCTTCTAATGCTGTCACCAGAGTATTGGGTTTTGGCTCCTTTTTCTGGGACTTGCTACTCTCACCCTGGGGTGGTGGACTTGAACTTGGCTGAGTTTGGTTACTTGGAGGCGAGGCAGTCTCAACCTGGTTAACCCTTGCCCCTTTCCTGCCCACTGCACCCATCTTATTCTGGTGTTCTGTCTCTGCCGACATAATCCGATTAACCCTCTCCATAAGTTGTTCATCAGTTACAGAAGCAACTTCGAGTAAAGGGCGCAGTTTAGCTCTAACTGATTCATCTTGTAAACCTGTCTCTACTACATGGAGGAACAATGCTTGGACAAGAGATGGTTCATACTTGATGGAATCTTCAGTGGCATTTGACACAAAAATAATCTGCTGTTTTAAGTTCAAAGCCCGCACAAGAAAACTTTGGGGAGATTCACTTGCTTCCTGGCGTAAGACAGACAGTTCCTGATACAGTTCCGTTGCTGACTTTTGCTTAAAATGAGCTTTCATAATCTGCTTTAAGCGAGATAACGATAGATCCTGTATCATCTCCAAGTAAGATCTCAATTGAAGGCTTGGACTAACTGCACGAATAACAGCTTCTACAATTTCACTCTCTTTGTAGCCCGCCTTTGTCCCGGATTCTATCTGTCGCGCCAAACTAACAACCGACAGACCGTCCTTAAAATTATCTCCCGCCACAACACCATGAATCTTGAACTCCCGCCTAAGCACCTTACTAACATCAACATTTACCTTCGTTTCTTCGCCTTGTGCTTTCTCTGTCGGGGTAGGCGGTTCGACTTTCACCTTCGTTTCTGTTGTCGTGTCATCTTCGAGCGGAGGTGGTTTTCCCTGCACAAATGCAAGAAGGCCGACGAGCAGTGTTTCCTTGTCCTCTGCTTCGCTCACATCTACCTCTATTTTCTCACGGACTCGCTTTGACAGCTGCAACCTTCCTAGCTTTCCCTTTTCCAGTGTTAGGTGTTCTGCTAGCTGTCCCAGTGCATCGACATCGAGACCACAAACTTTCGCTTCCAATTCAAGTTGAAGCTCCTCAATTTCACTTTCGGTCGCCATATTGATTTCCGTAGTCGAGATAAACAAAGATAAACAGACGAAACAACTTGCTCGTTACCACAGCATTTACACTTGTATCACACTCTTCGACGAATTTACACAGGGCCAGAAAGCATTTTCATTCAACATGTAGCTTGTCTTGAGTTTTCCAGTCGCTAGAATAACATGCAATGTCGTCCACATGCACATTAGCAAAACTACACGCGTCGTTCGGTTCGCAAAAGCGAAGCTCTGAAGTTTCGTTTTGTCACTACATTCAGGCAAATTTCGCCCGAGTGACAATCCTGGTGGGGTCGCCAAATGTTAGGAGTGTTGGTCCGGCATCAAATAATAAAGGTTAAACACACAACACGAAACTTCGGTTCTTCTTCAAGTTCTATTTTTACAGTTCTTCCTCGTGCTCTCTAGATCACGTGACTCGTGACCGACTAGGGTGGGGTGGGGTCGCCCCTACATGATGTTTTTTTTATTCCGTAATTTTAGTCAAGTATTGTAAGGTGCCAGACACAGTTAGTGGATTATGGCGCTGTATAAATGCAAATGTATTTTAATTTAGCCACTATTGACGGTTGGGTTACAAAAATTTGATTTTCTTTTCTTTCCACTCTTTTTTCTCGTGAAACTTAGCTTGTTCCATGGGCTTTCATTTCTTTGAAAAAATTCAAGAATTGCCGTCTAGGGGAGCTATATCCGTGAAACATCACACCTTTGCAGGAAACATCTACATTGCGATCTCAAATCATCATGGAGACGTCAATAAATACCTGACAGGTTCAGCAATTTACAAACTAAACAAACTTACCGACAAATTCGCCTTGTACCAGACTCTACCTACCAAGGGCCCCTTTGGTTTTGAGTTTTTTTCAATCGCTGGCAAACATTTCCTCGCTGCAAGTAATGTTTACAATGGGAAATATAAACTAGACTCTGTTATATATCAATGGAATGGAAAACGGTTTGTGGTCCTTCAAAAAATTCGTACAAATGGTGCTACACAATTCTCCTTCGTTGACATTGAAGGCGAAAAATACCTGGCCGTGGCCAACAGTTACGATGGGAGTACTTGGTCCATAAAGTCTGCTGTTTACCAGTGGAAGAACAACCAGTTTCACAAATTTCAAGAAATCGGAACCGAGGGTGCTTATGGATGCTTGGCCTTTAAAATAAAAAGCAATGCTTTCATCACCTTTGGAAACTATTAAAACTCCAAACGGAAGTACTCTGTTCAGTCCACTGTGTTCAGGTGGTCCGGAGGACACTTTGTCAAATTTCAGTCTCTTCAAACTTATGGAGCCTACGATGTGAAGTCCTTCAACGTAAATCATCACACATTCCTCGCTTTTGCCAACTACTACTCTGGAAGCAGCTACAACACCGACTCCTTCATTTACAAGTGGAATGGTAACAAGTTCGTTCTGTTCCAGTCCATTCCTACACGAGGTGCTATGGCCGTCCATCCATTTGTGATCAGCGGTCAAACGTACCTGGGTGTGGCCAATCACTATGATTCCAGTCAGAAATACAACACACAGTCAGTTGTGTACCAGGCATCTGGCGCGCGGTTCATCAAATACCAAGAGATTTCAATACAAGGGGCACGCGGTATGACGTCATTTGAGTACAAAGGTCGTACTTACTTGGTAGTGGCAAATTATTACAGCAGTCAGAAGAAAAAGTACAACATAAACAGCGCCTTGTACAAATGGGAATAGTGTTGCAAACTCCGTCGTTTAAAACACAAGCATAAGGAAGATGACGATTGAGTAGCAGATTAACGGGGCAGGCAACAACACAATTTTAAGACATTGCTTAAGGAATGGTGAAATAAGTAGGTTTTTTAGTAACAAGACAAACAAGTAAAAAGAGTTAAATTGAATTTGGGTATTAAGTCTGATATTCAGCTGTTTTTTAAGGTTAACGAGACTGCAAACCGCTCGGTTTTTACTCTATGTTTTAATGTCAACTGCGGGAAATTTTATTCACAATAAACAAGTGCTTGCATAATTATTGAATTAATTTACTCGCCTTGGGTTTGGTGGTTTGTTTGGAGAAGATAGAGAGATTTGGAGTCTCATTCATGGCAAACTAACTGAAATGGAAAAATAACCACGTGACCACGATTTCTCGCGTTTGTCTTTTTCCGTTTTGCTTTTTCTGTAGTTGAGTATTTTCACGTTAACAACAAACACAAGAACTGTTTCACTTGGTTTACATCTAAACCTATAAAGACTTTTGAGAAAGTTTAAACTAGCATCTAAAAGACAGCTACCACCAAGAGGACGACCGAAGACCGTATTACCGGAGGAACAAGAAGCTGGGAAATGTTTCGCCAGGGCAATAGGAAAAAGACATTTTCTCTTAAAATGACGTTGGTTTTATTTAAATGAAGAAAGGCGATTAAGAAATGGTGCATGTAATAAAACCCATAGAGTCAATTGAATTGGCGTCTGGCGAAACTTAGAACTCCCGCGATCATGATCCCGTGGGCCGGTCAATTTGCCCAAAAAATGCCATTTACTGTGAATGTTAATAGAACGGATTACACCTCCATACGGTTTGTGATGAAGTTATAGTGAAATGTTATAGTGTTCCCGTACTAGTATAAAAATACTTCTATCAAAACTTCAAATTTGAGCTTGAGTCTGAAAGTGTAAGAGGAGGATATCAATACGGTGTAGTAGTGAAGTAGCAGCTTGCAATTGCTTCCCTCATATTACCCGAAAAATGCACACGTTCAAAGTCTTCCTAAACAGAATCTCCCTACCATTCCAAAACCTATCAAGGTGACTCATCTTTAATGTTGTTACCTTTATATTGGCATCAAACAAATGCCCAATAAGTAGTAACCAAGTCACAAGCTTGTTTTGACATAGGGGATTACCATAACAACACTGTCGCCTATTAGAAACACCCCGAACTTAAACTATAAGTGGCAATAACGCAAAAACGAGCTCGGTTACCCCCATTTTTCCTTGTCAGGAAATAGAAAGCATAGAGAAGTTCAACGTTTTGGTGAAGCTTAAATAATGTTGGTGCCGATTCAGTGTCACCTTATGCCCATAGATAGGTCCTGGTAAGAATAGAAACGGATCGTAGTTAGTTTCTGCTAATACAGCTTTCGTTGGTAGAAATATGCCAAAAACGATTTCGCCCCAATTAGCTCCAATTGGGCTCAAAATCTACTTCCCTTTTTGATGAACTTTCTGAATATTTGATTGCTTCATGCTCCGCAGAACAGCTACTTGAGAATCTTTCAGTGGAATTTATATTTAGTTCAGGTCTTCATGGTATGACTGAGAGAAAAATAAAATAAATCGAAGTTAGTTTTGAGCCCGAAACGAGATCAAAGAGAAACGCAAAATTTTACAATGTGTTGCAAGCGAATTATTGCATTAAAACATCGCCATATTTTTCTATGTGCTATAACTTTAAATACCATAAAAACACTTTCTACGGGCTAAATATACAACCACCTGTTAGGATATCAAAAAATATCCCTGGGCAAATGATTTTAAGTCGCCCGCCTTGGCCTGTGTTACTCATAGATTTTGCCCAAAATCAGCTGTTGGAATGTAAACAATTGTGTGACGCGGATATAGTCACTATCGAATAAGGCCCTCTTCACAAGCAGGGAGGCGGGTCAAAGATAGCCCGGGTTTGCAAGCAAAACTTCAAAGGTAGTGTTATCCTACCACTTGGGACAACTAAATCGCAGGCAAAATGGCGAAGAATGCCGACTGTCAGTCAAATTGGCGATTTTATCAAGAAGCAAAGCGAAAATAAAATCAGTGAGGATGTACCATCGATGGACTTCTAAAATTGTCGGCAAAGGCAACGCAATTGTCGAGCGCCCGATCCAAAACCATCGTTAAACCTTTCATTGCATGTTCTTTGCAGAAAACCTCTTGACAGTTTATCTTACAGCAAAACTTAGTAGACCAAGGGAGTTTTCTTGAATTGAAAGTAACCACGATATCGTAAGATGTCCGGTCAGTGAATTGTAGGAAATCAGTCTGTATACTCGACAAGAAGCTCGTTAATGGCTAATTTGGAATTTGGGTTCATCATCGTTTGAATTCCAAATGAGTAATAGAGAAAGAAAAGTAACCAAAATACATCATTTGAGCTGAATTTTACCAAAAAATGTTACCAAATTGTAACAAAAAGTTTTGAAAGACAGGTTACAGAAAAAAGCTTAATTTTGTAGTTCACATATTAGGATAATAGAGTACTAAAGAATTCCGAGGAGTACCCCCGGGTATAAATGAGTTTTATAAATGCTTTGATTACCTGAATTCTGGGACGTTCCCTTGGCCGAGAGGAACAAAAAGTTTTGAAAGACAGGTTACAGAAAAAAGCTTAATTTTGTGGTTCACATATTAGGATAATAGAGTACTAAAGTGTGACGTCACAAAAATGACAATTTGTCCCCAAATGCTCATTTTTGGCAAGCAGGCCTCTTGGACATTGTTCTTTCAGAATATCCTGACAAATCCCATAATTTCAGAAATTTCATTTTTATGACGTCATCACTTTAGTACTCTATAGTCATTGTCCGCCATGAATTGGAACAGACCAAATTCTTGAACAAAGTTAAGAAGTGAAATATCAGAGTTGAACATTGTATCATTTAGGATGCGCGATATTGCGACATAGACAATCAAACAATCATCATAATTAGGAGCATTTGTAACTAGGTCTAAGACTTATCTTTTTAAGGCAGTATGGTATAAGCTTTTCAATTCTACATTTTTACTGTGATGTTTTTTTTATTCCGTAATTTTAGTCAAGTATTGTAAGGTGCCAGACACAGTTAGTGGATTATGGCGCTGTATAAATGCAAATGTATTTTAATTTAGCCACTATTGACGGTTGGGTTACAAAAATTTGATTTTCTTTTCTTTCCACTCTTTTTTCTCGTGAAACTTAGCTTGTTCCATGGGCTTTCATTTCTTTGAAAAAATTCAAGAATTGCCGTCTAGGGGAGCTATATCCGTGAAACATCACACCTTTGCAGGAAACATCTACATTGCGATCTCAAATCATCATGGAGACGTCAATAAATACCTGACAGGTTCAGCAATTTACAAACTAAACAAACTTACCGACAAATTCGCCTTGTACCAGACTCTACCTACCAAGGGCCCCTTTGGTTTTGAGTTTTTTTCAATCGCTGGCAAACATTTCCTCGCTGCAAGTAATGTTTACAATGGGAAATATAAACTAGACTCTGTTATATATCAATGGAATGGAAAACGGTTTGTGGTCCTTCAAAAAATTCGTACAAATGGTGCTACACAATTCTCCTTCGTTGACATTGAAGGCGAAAAATACCTGGCCGTGGCCAACAGTTACGATGGGAGTACTTGGTCCATAAAGTCTGCTGTTTACCAGTGGAAGAACAACCAGTTTCACAAATTTCAAGAAATCGGAACCGAGGGTGCTTATGGATGCTTGGCCTTTAAAATAAAAAGCAATGCTTTCATCACCTTTGGAAACTATTAAAACTCCAAACGGAAGTACTCTGTTCAGTCCACTGTGTTCAGGTGGTCCGGAGGACACTTTGTCAAATTTCAGTCTCTTCAAACTTATGGAGCCTACGATGTGAAGTCCTTCAACGTAAATCATCACACATTCCTCGCTTTTGCCAACTACTACTCTGGAAGCAGCTACAACACCGACTCCTTCATTTACAAGTGGAATGGTAACAAGTTCGTTCTGTTCCAGTCCATTCCTACACGAGGTGCTATGGCCGTCCATCCATTTGTGATCAGCGGTCAAACGTACCTGGGTGTGGCCAATCACTATGATTCCAGTCAGAAATACAACACACAGTCAGTTGTGTACCAGGCATCTGGCGCGCGGTTCATCAAATACCAAGAGATTTCAATACAAGGGGCACGCGGTATGACGTCATTTGAGTACAAAGGTCGTACTTACTTGGTAGTGGCAAATTATTACAGCAGTCAGAAGAAAAAGTACAACATAAACAGCGCCTTGTACAAATGGGAATAGTGTTGCAAACTCCGTCGTTTAAAACACAAGCATAAGGAAGATGACGATTGAGTAGCAGATTAACGGGGCAGGCAACAACACAATTTTAAGACATTGCTTAAGGAATGGTGAAATAAGTAGGTTTTTTAGTAACAAGACAAACAAGTAAAAAGAGTTAAATTGAATTTGGGTATTAAGTCTGATATTCAGCTGTTTTTTAAGGTTAACGAGACTGCAAACCGCTCGGTTTTTACTCTATGTTTTAATGTCAACTGCGGGAAATTTTATTCACAATAAACAAGTGCTTGCATAATTATTGAATTAATTTACTCGCCTTGGGTTTGGTGGTTTGTTTGGAGAAGATAGAGAGATTTGGAGTCTCATTCATGGCAAACTAACTGAAATGGAAAAATAACCACGTGACCACGATTTCTCGCGTTTGTCTTTTTCCGTTTTGCTTTTTCTGTAGTTGAGTATTTTCACGTTAACAACAAACACAAGAACTGTTTCACTTGGTTTACATCTAAACCTATAAAGACTTTTGAGAAAGTTTAAACTAGCATCTAAAAGACAGCTACCACCAAGAGGACGACCGAAGACCGTATTACCGGAGGAACAAGAAGCTGGGAAATGTTTCGCCAGGGCAATAGGAAAAAGACATTTTCTCTTAAAATGACGTTGGTTTTATTTAAATGAAGAAAGGCGATTAAGAAATGGTGCATGTAATAAAACCCATAGAGTCAATTGAATTGGCGTCTGGCGAAACTTAGAACTCCCGCGATCATGATCCCGTGGGCCGGTCAATTTGCCCAAAAAATGCCATTTACTGTGAATGTTAATAGAACGGATTACACCTCCATACGGTTTGTGATGAAGTTATAGTGAAATGTTATAGTGTTCCCGTACTAGTATAAAAATACTTCTATCAAAACTTCAAATTTGAGCTTGAGTCTGAAAGTGTAAGAGGAGGATATCAATACGGTGTAGTAGTGAAGTAGCAGCTTGCAATTGCTTCCCTCATATTACCCGAAAAATGCACACGTTCAAAGTCTTCCTAAACAGAATCTCCCTACCATTCCAAAACCTATCAAGGTGACTCATCTTTAATGTTGTTACCTTTATATTGGCATCAAACAAATGCCCAATAAGTAGTAACCAAGTCACAAGCTTGTTTTGACATAGGGGATTACCATAACAACACTGTCGCCTATTAGAAACACCCCGAACTTAAACTATAAGTGGCAATAACGCAAAAACGAGCTCGGTTACCCCCATTTTTCCTTGTCAGGAAATAGAAAGCATAGAGAAGTTCAACGTTTTGGTGAAGCTTAAATAATGTTGGTGCCGATTCAGTGTCACCTTATGCCCATAGATAGGTCCTGGTAAGAATAGAAACGGATCGTAGTTAGTTTCTGCTAATACAGCTTTCGTTGGTAGAAATATGCCAAAAACGATTTCGCCCCAATTAGCTCCAATTGGGCTCAAAATCTACTTCCCTTTTTGATGAACTTTCTGAATATTTGATTGCTTCATGCTCCGCAGAACAGCTACTTGAGAATCTTTCAGTGGAATTTATATTTAGTTCAGGTCTTCATGGTATGACTGAGAGAAAAATAAAATAAATCGAAGTTAGTTTTGAGCCCGAAACGAGATCAAAGAGAAACGCAAAATTTTACAATGTGTTGCAAGCGAATTATTGCATTAAAACATCGCCATATTTTTCTATGTGCTATAACTTTAAATACCATAAAAACACTTTCTACGGGCTAAATATACAACCACCTGTTAGGATATCAAAAAATATCCCTGGGCAAATGATTTTAAGTCGCCCGCCTTGGCCTGTGTTACTCATAGATTTTGCCCAAAATCAGCTGTTGGAATGTAAACAATTGTGTGACGCGGATATAGTCACTATCGAATAAGGCCCTCTTCACAAGCAGGGAGGCGGGTCAAAGATAGCCCGGGTTTGCAAGCAAAACTTCAAAGGTAGTGTTATCCTACCACTTGGGACAACTAAATCGCAGGCAAAATGGCGAAGAAGACGTGGCCGTGCAGATCAGTGGTGGAGAAAGTTATTCAAGGGAAGGATGCTTACCCAACTTGTCCTATAAATATTTTCTGTTTCTGAGAGAAAGGAGGATTATAACGCCTTGAGCGTCGCGTTGTACTCGGTCCGCCGTGATGGCCGGTTGGGATAAACGTTCAAAGGGTCTGGAAACAATTGAAAAGTTGTCCGGGGTCGCGAGTTATCCCAAGCAGAGCGTTTACAAGGCAGCTATGGTTATAATACCCTGGCGCTAGGGTAACCCTAGCTGCCTTGTAAACACGTCGATGACAAAAAGGAGAAATGTTGGAGCGCTAGGGTAACCCAGAGAAGGAAAGTGCTGGAAACCGGTGTGGTAATCCATCTTAATTTTACAACATTTTTTGGCTGTCAGCGTGTGGCATTTATCTTGTTTTACATATAATGACATTCTTGGGTCTTCCGTGTTTTGAAAGGAGAATAAATGCTTATGCTACATTGTTGTTTCCAACTGTTTTACACGATTTCTGTCAATCGTGTTATGCCAGGAAAACTGTACGTCGATTATTTTCTTAAAAGTTCTTCGAAATCGCTTGTTTCTTATAGCGTAAACAATAGGATTAACAACAGAAGCTAAACACACTGTAAAGGTCAAAAGCTCTTGTGCTAATCCAGGAATCGAGACACCACAAGCAAAAACGATACCGGCGATTGCTGTTGGGAACCAGCAGACTCCGAATAAGCAAATAACAATGAACAAGGTCTTAGCGATGTGCACGTCGTCCCCACGAAGTTCACGATTGTGATCTCCTATTGATGGAATGCCGTTTTGTCTGCTGTTGATTTGTCTTCGGTGTTGACTCACAGTTCGATATACTCCAAAATAACAGCGTATTATAATGATGATATTAGCGTACAACGACAAGAAAGCCATAGCCCGTGATGTCTTCCCAGCACTTTTAGTTTTTTTGTCAATTGCGCAAAAGCCGTTGTACTGATTAAAAAAGTATCTTCCGGAACCAAAAAGCGGTAGACAGGCGATTAGAATAGCGTAGCACCAAATCCCTGCCACCATGAAACAAACATTTTTCCTCTGGTAGATACTCTTATACTTGTTTCTGTACCGTATCATGATAAAGCGGTTGATGCTTATTGCTGTCATTGTTACAAGGGTTGCGTTCAGGACAGCACTAAACATAAACGCCTGCAGCTTACAAGCATGTGCTCCCAATTTCCACGCCCCTTCTATCAATGTGGCAGTGGTCAGCGGAAGTACGGTGGTGGAAAACAGGAAGTCAGTCACTGCTAGATTCACGACAAACACGTTGGGCGTTGTTCTTAGTGTCTTCTCTCTCCAAACCGCGAGGAATACAAACGCATTCCCACATACTCCTAGCACCATTAAAGAACATGTGAAGAGGATTTCAGCTGTTACTTGGAATGATCCGCGGGTGGAAAGGGTAAATTGTGATGTTGAGTGGTTCATTCCTGACGATGAGGAGTTAGAAAAAAAAAAAAGATAACAATGAATTAATGAAATATGTCATTACAATTTGCATAAAATCTTATGAAAATATGGAATTTGAAATGATGTTGTCCGGAAAAGAAATCGTAAGCGTTTTTTCATTCACTGAAACTACACCCAAAGCCGGTGTATCATGCTGTGCCATGCACAATTCTATCTCGTCCCCAGTCTTAGTCACTGCGAAGCTACATGAGGAGCGTGCGCATAATAGCAAGTCAATTGCATGATAGCTTGCGAGTCAATCGAGACGCGTTTTTCATCTTTCTACAACTTTCGACGGTTTTTATATTTCTCGGCCAGAAAACACCGGCATAGTAAGTAAAATCTTTATTTAAACTCGGTTAAAAATCTTCAGTTATGCTAAGTATTTTAATTACAATCATTTTGTAAAAATTAAAATGACTACAAAAACTGATTTACAAGATTTCCGAGTGGAATCGAATGTTTCAAGTGCGCGGTTAATTTCCTTCTTAAACTGCCCAATTGATCTAATCGCCCTAATATTTTCAGGAAGAGAATTTCCCAGTAGGGCACCGCTATAGCCAAAGCTACGTTTCAAATAGTCAGTACGCGGCTTGGGTAAGTTTAACTTACGGAAAGAATCACGCGAGTCATAGTCTGTGTGCCGCTCACTGAATAAATCGCGCAAGTACACAGGGGCTAGCCCGTTGAGGGACTTGAACATCATTGTAGCTTTCTGCTTTCTTCTTTTTAATGATAGCCCGTCCCACTTCAAAGTTTCAAGAAGCAGGCTTGAGTTTGCCTCATATTTGGCTTGCAGAATAACCCTAGCCGCTCGGTTTTGCAATTTTTGCAGTTTCTCACATAGATAAGAACTCAATCCATCCCAAACGGGGGCACAGTAATCGAAATGAGGTTGGATTAAAGCGTTATATATTTGTACTGCAGTGGACTGAGAAATTAGAGACCTAATGCACCTCAGAGCGCCTATTGCCGAGGATATTTTTCTGCATAGTTCTTTGACGTGATTCGACCATGAAAGTCGGTCATCGATGATTAAACCTATTGATTTGGCATGCTCAACTCTGCAAATTGGATGGCCGTCTAATTGGATATTAATCTCACTACAATTTTCTGCAAGAAACTTTTGACGAGTACTAATCACCATAAACTCAGTTTTCGCGATGTTTAAACTAAGCTTATTTGCTTTCAGCCAGCTATAAAGATTGTTAAGTTCAGAATTGGTTGCTTGTTCGAGTTCGGCAAAAGTGCAGCCAGGGACGGTGATGTTAGTATCGTCGGCAAACATTTTTGCGCAGGATATATCGAGGCAATTAGGAAGATCATTTATATATACTAAAAAGAGCAGAGGTCCCAGTATAGTTCCCTGGGGAACCCTGCAGGTTAATCTACTTGCACTGGATAACACTCCATTGACACTGCATTTTTGGGATCCATTATTTAAGTAAGACGCAAAAAATCGCAGAGCACATAGTACGTAAGTACTAACTTCATGCGAATCGTTACCTTGGTATTGTGTCTCTAACCATTTCTTCCCCTTTAGCGAGCTCTCGCACCATGACGAGCACGGGTGAAGACACAGAACCTAGCACTGAAGTGATTGCACCCGTACGCCCACCGGGGAAAATTCTGGGCCACCGAGCCAAATAAACGACCCACCGGGTCAAGAAATTAATTTATAGGCTGCTTTTGTGAAATTGAGTGCCGACTTCGGCAAGTTGACCACTCATTTAGGTCGAATCTGCGAACACCTCCCCGTTCCCGATGCGCGGGAAAATCATGACCCACCGGGCTCAAGGACCACAAGCCGAAAACGGCGCAACAGTGGGTCCTCTTTGGACTTTGAGGAAGATTCCTCACCCCGGCACAAAACGTCAAAGAACGATGTAGACTATTAGCATTGCTGCATCGGAAGAAGACGTCAATGAGCTTCTGTTTAATAGCAGCGAACCGGGAGCAACAACAGACTCCCAAACGGACGTCAATGACGAAATGCTCACCGAGCTGAGTACAGACCTCCTCGACGACGAGAAAAAAGGGCCCAAAGTTACGAAACAGCTGGCAGATATTGTAACTAAGCGATGGGCCAAAAAACTCGCTCCCGAGAAAATTACCTCAATACTAGAGGAATACTCGCAACCCGAAAACTGTTCGGAGGTTACTGTCACGCGAGTGAACCCTGAAATCTGGGCTCCCCTAAATGCTGCTCAAAGTAAAGCCGATCTCCACATGGCGAACCTCCAACAAGCCTTGCAAAAAGCAACCTTTGCTACGGTTATGACAACCGACAAACTCTTGGGCATGAAAAATGACCCAAAAAACACATTGCAATTCAATGAACTGATAACTAACAACGTTGATGTTGTCGCCCTGCTTGGGCATGCTGCCCATGAGTTGTCCCACTTAAGGCGGGAAAAGCTAAAGCCAGCCCTTAAGTCAGCGTACCACGCTATTTGTTCTTCTGAGAAGCTCACTGCCTCTACTAAACATCTTTTTGGCGACGATCTTGCCAAACAGATACGGGATGCCAAAGAAACAGATCGTATTGGAAATGAAGTCGGCTCGTCAAAGCAAGACTACCGGCCCATGCACCGAGACCCCTCGTAGCCTAACAGGCGTAACAACGCTTATAGAAGCGGGTCGGGAAACCGGCAGCATTTTTTGGGGAAATTTCCTCACTCAACAGTACGGAAAAAGTACGACCACAGCCAAAAGAAAGGCCAGAAGAAATAAAGCAACTCATCACTCAACTAAAAAATTCGGTAAGTAATTTCCCTTTGTTTATTGATGTCACACTCCGGCCGTACCTTCAAAGTCGTTGCGACACTTTTCAGGCCGGAAACATATCACATTCCCTAGATGCTTGTAAGGGAATTACATCTGATAAAGACATGTTATGTACGGTAATGGGCATGCCCATTGAGTTTTGTGATAAGCCAGTTCAGCGTTATCTCCCGAAATCGGTGAGATCTGAAAGGGAAATCCAAATAATCTCTGGTGAGATAAACAAACTGCTCTCAAAAGGAGTTCTTGAAGTCACCAAGCATAGTGACAATGAAATAATGTCTGACATATTTTTAAGAGATAAGAAGGATGGCAGTCATAGAATGATCCTTAATTTGAAGGAACTAAACCTGTATGCAACAAAAGCCCACTTTAAGATGGACACCCTGCATACAATTACTAAGTTGATCGAGAAAGATTGCTTTATGGCCTCCATCGATCTAAAAGACGCTTATTACTCTGTTCCAATCCCTAGAAAGGATAGAAAATACCTCCGGTTCCTTTGGCAAGGTACCCTTTTTCAGTTCACATGCTTACCAAATGGCCTCTCCTGAGGCCGTCCAAGGGGGGTTTTGATGTCGCGTTGTCGCTCGTTTGCCAACCCACTTGTCGCTTGTTTGGTAAGGGACAAAAGTCGCTGTCGCTTTTTTGCTATAATACAATTGTCTCTGTCGTACTAAATTTGTGCGATGCAGTCAGTAGTTTCTATAATTTACTATTGTTAGTGCCTGTAAGCGAAGATCAACCACACATAAGTTTTTTTTACAACTTTACGTTTCTAATGGCCGCATTAGAAATAAAAGTCACAGAGATCGTTATAGTGACAAAAACTCCCCCATACTTGGTTTTCCTTGATTAAGACTTCTGATTAGTGTTTCATTGTCGATCGGTGGCCAAGCTTTCGTACCTCTCTCTTCAGTCTCGTACTTAAATTTTCACAGTCATACAGGAACACAATTCTTGTAAGTGTTTTTGTTGATAAGCGTACTGTTGATCGTTTGAATAAAGAGCTCAACTAAGGGCCAATTCAAACGTCGCGCTGTCGTCGTGTGGAACTCAGATGATCAAATAAGCAACAACGCCAATGAAGTTCGATTTCTGAAGCAACATCGTATCGCACAGGGCCAACAGGCGTCACGGAGGTCGTCGCATATTTTAAACGAGGAGCGACGGTTAAGATCAACTTACTACCATTTGCGTCCATCCTTGAAGTGTGACGAAGAGTGGCCTTTGAGGTAGATTTTAAATGTTTCATTCATTTATCAAAAGTGACACGTAACCACAAAAAACCGTTAACGTTTAAAAAGTAAAAATAAGCACTAAATTCGCCCTGCCTCAGGGATGGACGCAAAATGGTAATAGTTAATCAAATGAGTTTGGCACGACAAAAGGTCACAAAAGCGGAACGCAAGAACCAACCAAATGTGTTCAGTCAGTTACAAGTCCAGCCTCGTTGGTGGACGGATACTTCTTCCCCGGGAAGAGCATGTAGTAGACAGCGCGATAGAGTCAGCACAGACAACACTGTTTATATCATCGTCCAAGCAGTCTGCTTCCATTGTGACGAGATCTACACCATTGTAATCACCTTCAATGCAAAGATCCCTTGCCTCCCTGAAAACATTCACCACTCCTTCATACACTTCCTCGGTTAGTAGCAGTAATGCTTCGGTAGACGTTACTTCTAAGGAGTCAAGGACCAATCAGTTCGGAGGGAAGATAAATGTTGATCTTTGGCAAATGTTCTACGTGTTGATCTTGATAAATATAATCAGATGCAACTCCAAGGTAAAAAGGTGTCGAAATCACCGATCTTCCTGTAATCCCGGCGATGCTTGGTTTTATGGCCAAAACTGTTCGGGAGGAAAACAGCACATCGGCATTGGAGCGTAAGCCGTGTTGTCTTGGAGCAGAAATATCACGGGATATAGAAAATGAGAGAGGCTGCGGTGTGGGCTGTGGCCTGGTGTAGGAGTAAAGCGGGAGAGTTCCAAGGTTGTCCTTAGTCGTTTGATTTCTTACGGTCACTTGCACAACTAGCTGCTCGTAATTGTCACGCCAGTCACGAAGAACCTTCTGGTCTGCAATGGACATATTCTTGGTAGGAAGCTAAATTTCAATCAACGCTGACATTGTTTAACAGTTCTGGAGACCCTCTGTTACCATCATTTTTCGTCTTTTGCGTGTCCCGTTGGAGATTGCATTAGTTGTTTGGTTACAAACGCCTGGTCATAAATCAAGAACTTGAAAATTGATTATAGGAGTTTCACATGAGGTCAGTGGAATACCAATTACGCAATACAGTGAACAGAATTGTATCATTAAATTTTCAAAAATCTTAAAACTGATTTTATTTCAATCTTGACTTACTTTGCAAAACGAGATAATCTACAGCTCATAAAAGTCCTAAATCATACAAGTTAACTGACTAACCTAATTTTTTACAGTTTACTGCCCAAATGGCCTTTTTTAGCTGTTTACTGACTAGGGCTATAGCCTACTGAGATCCTCATACGAAACGTAAAGTTCATAGAATGCATGTTTTTCAAATGTTTATCACCGCGGTTTGTGTTATATTTCAGAGTTATCTACACTGTACAGCAAAAAAGGTTACGTGATCTTATATCGCTTAGTCTCTCGACATTTCCTTCTACCAAATGTCGGTTTGTCCGGTAGCGTACAGTGTAATAATAATTTATCAATGGTCTTGAATTAACTTGCATTTCGCGCGAGAGCCACACAAATTCTTGATATATGGTCAGGCACCTTCGTCTTTTGACGCATTTTGTTGAAGAAGCAAAACTCAAACCTTTTCTGACCGTTTCTATTAACACACGTCACATTCTGAACTACAAAGCAGTACCATCCTACCCGGCATGAGATCTGAATTTTTGTCACCTTTGCCGTCATGTTGTGTGCCCAATGTTTCTACTGAACTCACCTCCACATTAATGATCTTTAAGTCTTTTAAGCCTGGGCTTCTTTAACTTAGTGTTATGTATATAAGTGTTGATTAAACATAAGTGTTTAAGCACTGAGAAATGAGGCGAAAATGTGAAAAAGGCGCCGTCGTTTGTGTTCACAACGTTCACCGCAAATTTCGCGGTGAGCACTTCGCCCAGGCTACAACTGTGAGCTGGTTCACAACTCACAGTTCACCGTGAACTCGATGTTTAATCTCTCCATATTATGAACATGAATAGGATTATTGGTCATTTTTAATTGGGAAACGCTGCTAAATCTCAATGATCCTTAATGCCATGACTATCCTATAATAGAGCCCATTATTTGAAGTGCCATGCAGGTAATTAACTGCGATTATTGACTAAAACCATCCAACCTTTCTTCTTTTTCCTCCTGTGACTCTTTTTGTCCTTTTTTTTTCTTCTTCCTCACAATACTGTGGGACTTCTTCTCATGTTTTCCCATAAAAGAAGAAAAAGATCTGCCGACCTGAGAATGTCGGGCGACCTGACACATAGAAACCTATGAACGAAGGATGACCTTTGGCATGTGGTGCACGAAAACTGAACGTGACGCGCCAACACACGAGCCGACCTTTGTACCATGACATGACAACTGGAAACAAGAGACTGACTGCGTGACAACAGTTGAATAATGATTTATTGACTCTGTAACAGTTTATTGGCGTG
>OX419336.1:12811593-12816593 GCA_948470475.1 Galaxea fascicularis | reverse complement strand
TTCAACTGAATATTTAATGCCTTGGCCACAGTAAAGAGACTCAAAAGCGTTCTTTGAGCGACATGTTTAGATATCTCCAAACAAGTCCGGAACTCGACATTATAATTTTCGTAGTCATTATAAGACTCTGTAGGATAAGCGATGCCTATCCCTACATTAAAGTGACTCAAAAAGAAATATTCATCTTTTACGTCGACATTCTTTGTCCCACGGTCATTGCGAACGCTTTTCATCCAACTGTTCCCGCTAATAGTGTTGTTCCATCATTCCGTATTTAAACCACACAAACCCACATTTCCTCTATTCGCGTTAGTAGCAGAGGTCTAGCGCTCGAAATGTCACTTTTTGAGTCTCTTTATGCTGGTAATCTCAATCAGGGATAAAACCAAAGTCACATAATCTGAAAACGAAATGCAGGACTTACTTGTCCTTGAAAACAGAAGAAGTAGAACCGAGGAATCAAGTTAACAACGTACAGGTTCTCTATGAAAATGGTACACCTTTCGAAAAAAGCGTTGCGTACAAGATTTGCTTCCTCCGTGGCAGGTTCGCTTTTATTACCATTATATTGTTCAGGGAAAACAGGAGAAAATTAAAGGGAGAAAATAGTTCCTCATTGGTCAGAAGTAACAATATTTGCTTCCCATCTGGTTCAAATGATTAAGAGGGCGTCATTTGGCAGTTTCAACTGTCAACACAAAAAAGCAATATAAAAGGTCGCTTGTCATGAGATTATATACTTGTCTTGCTCCAATTCGCACGCAAAATTGTCTGCTTTACGTATTCACGTTACTGCGGTTCCAAACAAAGATTTGAAAACTCGTTAAATATGATGGTTGAATTAATCTTCCAGCAGCGCATTTTGTAACGACCATAAGCTCGCGAATAATCCGCATTTCATACTTGGTTATTCGTTATTCGTTTTTATGTGTTTGATATTTCCGCGGATCGGAGACATTATTGGTTTACCATGTCTAAGAAAGGAAGCACGAACAAACTAATCAATTATTGGTTGTCTTCTAAATTCAACATGTAAGAGCACCTCAACGTCAGAACTATCACACACACACACACACAGCAAAACAATAATTAAAACTGGCACTTCGGTTTCCCGAAAATCCATATATCACGGAAGCATCCCTGAGAGTTAGCCTCTTCTGCGATTGCGTAGGTGAATTGGCATGCTCATCAACAGGTAAAGGAGTCAGGTGGTACGGCTGCATGCGACGGCACGTCTTTTAAAGTCAAATCGTGGACAAATTCGTTTCGTCGTTCCGTCGTTTTGTCGCTTCGTCACTACCTTGCTTCAATTCGTCGTTTCGTTGTGTCGTTGCGTCGTTTCGTTTCATTGTTTTTCGATTCGTTGCTGGACTGCCCTAGACTGGGCACTAAAACAGCTACATCTTTGATTACATGAAGGAATATCAAGGGGCTAGGTATACTGCTCATGATTATAGTTAAAGCTACGGTTTAACTCGAGTGCTAGAAACTTATAATTACATTTTCGACTATTGAAGCTCACGCAAGTAGCAACTCAAGAGATGTGGTCACTGGTAGTCCAGCTGTCAGCGCTTACATCAAAGGGGACTGGCCGGTCGACTAATTGTAAACTTTTTCTTCAGTTCTTACTATAATTAAAAACTGCACAAGAAAACAAAAAGGAATTTCAAAGTATTTGTGATACCCTCCTGTGGAGTTAGATTGGGCCTTTTTTCAGAAAACCAGTTATATCAGTCCCACCACACTACTAATTATGCAGATGTTTGGGGTGATAATATGGTCTATGTGAGCGTTTTGGTTGGGAGGATATATAGCCAAATATGCACTTGTAAGAATTTTTTTCAGAAGAAGGATAGAATTTCCAGCCAATTCAGTTATTGTGAAAAAAACCGGATGTGCATTTTATGATCGAAACGTGTGGAACATGCTGGAAAAAAAAAAATAGGAAACACTAGCTTGCAGCAATGGCAGGGTTAATTTTTAACAGAATCTTCTATTTTAGTTGAAATATAAGAATGCTTAAAAGTCTTGAAAGGTTTTGCGTCATATGCTGCCTACTTTGTGGAAGGCTTACAAAAAAGTAAAAGTTAAGTAGGGTTTTAACAGAACCATCCATTTGTTTACCAAAGAAAATTATAGAATATACTCTCTCTTCCGTCTTAAACCAAGGATGATTCCGTTTCGCATTACTATGTCACTACAAAATAACATCAATTCGCAAGGTCTTCTTCCGTCGCTGAAACAAGCAACCCGCAACAGTATTGTTTTCAACAGTATATGAGTAAGAAATTATATCCTGCCTTTGAATTAAAGACAGATGATGGATAAGCCTTCTCGGTGAGACGTTTGTGCTCTTAGATGGCAAACGTCGGGACAAAATTAAATATTGCTTAAAAATATAAATAAAAACGGTAAGATAGCTTTTGTAGATTCAATGCCTTTTTATTTTTAAACTGAAGGCACCGGCAATTTGAAATAACAGAGTGACGCTAATGAAACGAACATCTTAATCTCGATTTGCTCCATTGTATCCGGCAGTGCTGCAAATAAATCAACAGATTTATTTTACAGCCTGATAATAACATCTGATAAATGATTAGAAAATTATTTCAAGCGTTCATTTCTGCACGGGATCGTGAAATCACGTGTCAATTGGCAGATATCCACAAATATCACGCAAAATCGCCTAAATAATTACCTTTCTGGAAATTCTCAAACATTTTCTAAACGTAACAAGAATATCCAAAAAAACCCTTTAGGCATCTATTCACTCAGGCCAAAATATTCACTTGTAGGAGTCGAAAAGATATGTAAGAGGTCGTCTACATTAGTATCGTGGAATAAGGAAAGTAAAAACCTCATTCACAGGTCATTGGGAACTCAGGCTCGCGTCTACTGAAAACCGACATACTTACGTGACTACATCCTGAAACGAAGATGAATCAATTGGGCTCCTGTGCCGATTCACAAAGGACATCTATTCCAAAAGAACGCTAATTAGGAAAAAGGCGTGCAGTACATTTTAATTTATTCGATGGTCTGCGGTGCACAAGGTATAAAAATGACGCCGCTATGTATTGAGACCCATTCGAATTGTTCGCGTCGTTTTGTAGGCATTCGAAATGCTTTTTTCATCAGCACGGTCAAAGTTGCTGAAAACGCAGAAACGGAAGGCAACATGATCCATGGGAAGCTTTTTCTGCATTGTCAATTTTCTCAGTTAACATAATCAATTACATATAGAAAGACGCAACAATATACAAATATCAATGTCCTTTTGTTTTTCTTTTGTTTTATTAAGAAAAACAAAGACGTAAGCCACAACGTTACTAAAGTGAGCTCCGTGTAAAATTGCATTGCATGTCAGTCAAAGGCTTGTTGTGATTACTGAAGACGAAAAGGAAATCTGGCTCGTGAACTAAACTTCCGAATCCCGAACTAAATCCCGAAACACGGTTCAGTCAAACTGCTTTTTTTCTTTCCTAAATAGTAAATAAGTTGAAAGTTGCTTGATTACAACCTGGGCATCAGGTCCCGCTCATTGCTAATGTTCAGGTCACAGCTCGACCAAAATGTAACATCCGCATCCTTCCGTTCCAGGACCTTACTTTGGCTTCTTATGGTAGTTTCTGGACTATTTCCCTACAACTAAAAGCTTTTTTTTGGCCTCAATATCAAAGGCAATATTTGAAATTGAACTTTAAAATTGTTGTTTCATAAATCGTTCTGCAAAAAGAATGATAAGCATTGATGTGAACATGAGTGCAAAGAATCGCAGAAGAAAACAAACAAGACCAAGAAATAAAGAAATGAGGCCAGAGTAAATAAAAACGTCCGCACTTTGAATCCGCCTTGATTTGCTTTAGCTCGTCATGGACAATAATTAACACAAAACTCAATCCACATAGCGCACTGACACCTGAAAAAACGAGGAGTTGTTCATAATTAATTAACGACGCGTGATTTCAAGATCTCGTGCAGAAATGAACACGTGAAATAATTTACGAAACATTTAGCATGTGATATTATTAGACTGTAAAAGATAACTGTTAGTATATATATTCGCGATATTGGAATCAAATCGAGATTAATGCATTCGTAAACGTCAAGTTGTTAAATTGCCGCTACCTGTTTAAGAATCGAGAACCGCCAATTGGTAATCTCGCATTGCTCTCCTTACCTTTCACTGGTCTTGAGTTCGAAGGTAAGATGTAGTTCCTAGTACGCCTAGTTTCAACAATATCTTTTTTTGGTTTCTGTTTAAACTCAAGACTGGAAACCTTACAAACGTGAATTAGTCTATTGAACAACATGCAGAACGGAAGCTTCTTGGTTAAAGATGGACGAGAAAATATAATTTTTACCATAATTTGGTAAACAAATGACTAATGAACCTGCTAAAAATCTGTTTCATGGCTAAATGATTCCGCTTGAACCGTATCTTCGATAAAGGATCCTTAAGCAAGAGAAACATGCGGATGACTCAAAACAGAGGAGCGACTTTTTCTTTTCAGTAAGCTTCCTACAAAATTCCCACAATTCGTCGCAAAGAACGTAATTTTTAAGACACTTTTTTAACAGAGGTTTGAATTACCACCATATATTTAAGCCTGTAGAGCGATCATGAATTTTTAATATTCTTTTTTCATTTTTATTTTAGCTTCAAACCCTGCCCTAGCTAAATGATTTTCTTAAGAACAGGGTTTGGAATAAAAGAGTTGTGAGCCCTATTTCGAGGAATCATGCCGTTTTAATTTTTAATTACTTTAAGCTCCAAATTCTTAATTATCCAACTCCATAAAATGATGGTATGCCATATGATAGCAGCTGTAGAGCTTTTTCGTTTTAGCCTTTCTTCATTTATGATTGGACAGTTTTTCCTAAGTTTATAGAATGTGGTAAAACGTTTCTTAAAATTGTGTTATATGTGGGAATACCTGATACGAGTGCGATTTATGTACCATCTGGCGGCAAGTTATATAAAATTTCTTAAACATAGT
>OX419336.1:12804093-12806593 GCA_948470475.1 Galaxea fascicularis | reverse complement strand
TTTATCATCGCGATGTTATTTTCTCTGCATATTCAGGCTAAAGACCTTGTGGTTTCTTTTTCAAACCGCCAAAATACCAGATACGAAAGACAGCTCAGAGTAACGGAAACTGAAAAACGTTTTGTCATCGAGATTCGATCAAAAGGACTGTTCAAAACGTAACCCGATGATAAACGCTATAGTAACGTTATGAGTCAAGAGCATTACTTCAGTGCTGTTGATAAGGCGAGGCGGAACAGGTTGAGCTGAAAAGTTTAGCAACAAATCGATATTATGACACAATTAAAAACAAATACGTAACTACATAAATGGCATTTTCTTCTCTGTATTTTGAAGTTAATTTTTCGTATCTGATATCTAGTTTTTTGAGGCTGGTTTTCTTGCAGAACAATTTAGCTCAGTTTCCTTCTCATGGTCATGTTTCATTTATTCAACATATTTGAGAAATTATCGTTGACGTACATTTTCGGAGATTTGCCTTGCTAAAAGCGTTTTTTAATGACACTGTAGAGCGAATTTAATAAATTACCGGCACGTAGTCTTCTCTAAATGCTAGAAACGGCCAAGACGATTTCCTTTCATGATGGCCATTTAAACGTTTGAGATTACACGAGAAGTACATTACAAGCCATATTTATATCTTGGGAACCCTTTCAAAAAAGGTCAGTAAGTTCGTCATATCAAAACGATTCTTGGTCTTTTGGTTAGATATTTTTTGTAACTTGTATTGATTATTCCAGTTCGAGGAATTTAACGCTCTGTCGTTATCATGATATGGCTTGAACGGTCGTGTGCGCAATACTCAAGACAACTGTTCGATTTCGCGCGAAGTCCAGAATTAGCAGTATTATAACAGAAAACAAATCAAATGCAACACACAGATACGAACCTCACAAAACCTTTATTACTTCAAAATGTGATAAATAGTTTCTGTCAGAATTTATCGTCTGTCAGCAATGTAGATGAACCTTTGTTGTTGTCTCTTCATGTATCAAAATCTTTTTTGTATAACTCACCTTCCAAGGCACGCTTTTCATGAAAAGGTTGCAAATTTGTATTTGGAGAAAAGGGAATTGCTTGATTTATTGTGACGACGCGACGTTACATTGTGGCGCCATTTAAGACATATATATGATATATGCGTGTAATGATTTGCCTTTAGTGTAATCCGAGACTGAAAATCACGTGCAAGCAATCCCAGTTGTAATACAACTAGCGCATGAATGAAATGTCGCCTTTGAATGATGATTGAAATTTACATCAACAGGCACCAGCTTATTCTGTTTCAAATATATTGAGTGTGTTCCGGAGACCTTTTTGAGGAATAGGAATGAGCGAAGAAGAAGACTCCTAAACGTTTTTTCGGAAAGGTTTTTGGTAGAAAAAGTTATGGGACCGTTTTTTTTTTCTAAACTATTTTGTACATCCAAAAATTGCAATCGACTAACATAGTCATTTCACACAGAATGGATTTGAATGTGTCTTTGTAAAAGTTGGTTCTGCTACATGTTTCATGGTTTTGTGATCAAGCTTTTTTATTTATTTATGTCGTAGCATTTGACCACTCTTGGCAAATGTGTTAAAAGAGTAAAACCATACATACCAGTTATTTCGTGGAACCGTTTCCTGTCGTTAATTATTCAGGAATAGCAAAGATGCACCTGTCATTGGTGGTTTTCATGTGATTAAATAAAAATTCTAAAACTTAATCCGAGAACCGAGAGAAAAACAACTTCTTAAACAATATTAACATCCTGTCGTCATCGCTGTCATCCGATCCGCCATTTTGGAAAATGGCTACTTTAGTGCTTTATTGTTTTCAGTGATATGATTTTTCAGTATACATATGATTCAAGTGTCAAACCGCTGAAATGGATTGTTTTTGCATTGAACTGAGTATTGTTTCCTGAAAATAGTGAGGAAAACACAGTGTTCAGCCAAAAAAAGCTATACTTCTAAACACCTTTTTATATCTTAATATTTTCTAAATGTCTCGGAACCTAGAAATATTATTTTCTCTATTCCTGCTATTCAACTCCATTGTATCTGAGTGATATCCATACATGTAGACATATGTCATTATATTTTATTGATGAAAGCCAAGATATTTATGGTGCTTCATGTGATTGTCCATAATTTACCTATGAGAAATAAGCTGGGTAATATTTTATATATATTATTATAACACTTTATAACTCTCAACGTAAAACAAATTAAAAAATGCATTTATGCTTGGTTGATCATGACATGCGAGCCTTTTCAACCAGCAGGCTTCTTTAAAGTGGTTGAACCAGAAGATGAAAATTGTAAATTGCGGGAAAAACACGAGATACACCAAAGTAAAAAATAGGTTGATAATATCTGGAATTCAAGAATTGCAGCTGTTATACCGGCCTGAAGATCACGTCCTCGCGGTATTTCAGTTAAAACGAGTGAGGCTGTCAGTTCAGTGATTAGATTTATAAAGACTGAACCTCAAAGCAGTCCTTTTTGAAAAGAA
>OX419336.1:12794093-12799093 GCA_948470475.1 Galaxea fascicularis | reverse complement strand
TGTTTTCAAGTTCCATTGATACGCTAAAAGACGACTAAGAGAATGGTAATTTTCCTTCTTAAAACGATATTAAGATCGAGGTTAGTTTAGTACCAAAAGAAAAAAAAAGAGATTTTTGGCAGCTTATTGCTTTATTGCGATTGGTTTGTAACACGGGATTTCTAGCTCCTCTAAGTTAACCTCCAGCATAAATTAGTTCTGCTTAACTCTAGACTGATCTCTGAGGTTGCATGAGCGGTTTGCGAATCAAATGGTTTGCGCAGCGCTTTGCAAACTAACAATAACTAATAATAGATGATAATATTTTTCGCAGGTCATAAGACTGCTTTGTAGATCTGTTTCCTTTAATCTTGAACTCATGCAAATAACCCTCAGCAAAAGGCTCATAAATTCCAAGTATACGTCAAACTAGGGCACCGTGACTGCATGGCTTTCCGATTCTAATTCTTTGAAAACAACGATTTTTGAAAGCGTAGGGTATTGCTTTTCGGCCACCATGCCCTATGCTGGCTATACGTAAGCAATCGAAAACATTAATTTCTATGTGAATTCTTTTGATGATGCTAGGCAGCTCCTGTTTCGTTTGCGCATGAGCGATCATTTAAAATCGGTTTGGCATAACATCTTTAAATCAGTTTGATAGCAGTAGTTACTTAATGAAAAAAAATCGTGTTATTGCAATCAGATATGTCATATCGTTAAAAATGCCTGTCAGACAAGGATGGGTACTTCGAACATCACGTCCCAAGATTGAAAGCTTCCGTGTGGGACTTAATTTTTCAAGTTTAGGGAAGGAAAAGCTGAATAGAACAGTATACAGAATCCCTCCTGTCGAAGAAATCACGCCCCTCAAAAAAAGAGATTTTACAACCTTTCAACATCATTTGAGTAAGTAAAGTAGCTTTAACTTGCTTTCTTTTCTCATGAAAATGTGAAAGCTTTTTTTTACATGCGAATCTAAGATAAAGAATGCACACAACGTAAACTCATGCATAGTTATAAATGGTTTAATATCCTTGGTTTTCACGTGACGTCATAACAAACTAAAATTCAAAAGTAAAGAGACTTTTCCATTTTTAGCTCCATCACGTTAAAGGACACTTTAGAAATGTATCTGCTTGCATGTTTTCAGCTCGGTAGGGTGCTTTGTTTTGAAAATAGAGGGAATTTAAGTTTGAATTTAAGATTTCACAGTGCGTGACATAAATATATGTCACGTACATGAAAACATCGAGTCAGCGTGTTTATCTGAAGTCTGAAGAAAAGCCAACATCGCAAGAGAAGCGTCTATGTGAATGTTTGCAAGCTCAAAAGAGAGATGAAAGCCTTTGAGATAGCCGAAGTAAATTCCGGATGTTTTCACTCGTTTCCGGCCGCCATATGCCAGTGAGTTGGAGCCCCTCAGGACTCCATCATGGCGCGTCCATGCTAAACTCTGTAATGTTGACTGATACATTTTGCCGAATAACTCGAGTACGGGATGTCGCACAGCCCTGAGACTTTGGGATTTTGTTTATTTATTAATCTTCTACAATATCTCTATTTCTTGACTTAATCTATGGAATATATGATGATTTTATTTTTTAACTTGCTGACTTCCACGTGACTGAAAACCAAGAATAGGTGATCGTGAGCTTAGTGTGCTTCACCAAGATCTAATTTATCCCATGATTCAGATCTTCAAATTCAAATCTTCATGTAATTTCGTCGATAGATATCATTAAGAAAACGGTGACAAATTAAAAGTACAGTTTTAGATCTAGAAACTCGACATTACTTGTCCCTATCTTGTGTAATTAACGTGAGGCCTTTTCAGAGAGGCGGAAAGATAAATATATCAATGTTGCCTTCGAAAGCAGGGACAACATAACATGGCTTATGGTTGACATTTTCGCGAAATTGTTGAAATTGAGAAGACATAAACGGAAGTTCAGTTTAACCAATACGACCTCGAGAAAAACGTATGCAAGAGGTGGTTCAACGCCTTCCTAATAGAATCTATTTCCTAATTAAAATTTTTTTTATTTTTTATGTACAGACCACTTTTGTAATATCATATAGAAATCAAAGTTTCAGAATCAAAATAATGATATGAGGTCGTCTTGTTGACAATTAAGCCTTTCATCGCGATTGAGAACGAGACAAAGCTATAAACCTGTCCAAGGGCTATAAAAGCGTAAGTATACTTAAATGAGGAAACAGTTTTTGGCTATCGCATATTGTCAAGGCTGGTAGACCAAAAAATGACCGTTGCGACGTTTGGAACCTCGTCCCGGGAGTACAATATTTAATTTCACATGAATAGCGTAAAATAGTCAGACGAACTGAGAAATCAAAACTGAAAAAAGAGTCATTTTTGTAATTTGCAAGGGTGCTCGTTATTATTCATTTCTGACGCCGTCTTGTCAAATAGAAAAGAAAATGAAACAGTTTGTTACATACTGAATCACTGTAATGAAAATAAGGATCTTTTGAAACGGTGTCGACCAATTTAAGTTATGTTTTCCCTGTAAACATAATTGAAGTCCGCCTCGGTCCTTACTGATTCTGAATATGTAAAACTCATTGTTAATCAATTAATCAATTAATGTAATAATGGTCAGCCAACTAGTTCAGCTCTAAAGTTATTTTGGGTAGCCAGTTCCTGTTCTCTGTATTAATTTTTTTTATTGTAAATTTGTAAACTTCATCTTTTTTACAGTACAAATAAATGTTGTTGTCGTTTGGAACCAAAACAGGAAACTGGCAAGCTAAGCATCAATGGGTGAATTCAATTTGTCCAAGAAGAAGAAATTAAAATTAACGGATGATTAACCTAAATTCCCATTCAACAGAGTAACACGCATCAAAATGTATTCTTCATTTACTATTTTCGTATTCAAAATCTAGTAGTTAAAGATACCGTAAAATTGTAAATCAAAATTAGACAGAACGCTTTCCCACACTGTCAATTGTACAACAAATCTCTGAAGCTCTCGGAGATGGAACCTTCAAGAGACCACGGAAGCAATTTAAGTTTCTGAGCGTTAGTCAAAGAAATTAAGTGTTAATCGATGTATCACATTTTTCCTTATTAGTAGGTAGATTTGACAGTGGAGAAGGAAAGGTTTTGTTAGTTTAAGTAAGTAAGTAAGTAGGTAAGAACTCTAAGTGTCAATGTATTTAGCCCAAGCGAGCTAATTGGGGACACTGTATTAACTCTACCTACAAATTATCATTAAAAGTGCTATCAATTCTCGTAAAAAATGATATAATTGATAGAAATGATAATCACTTGATATATTAATACAGTGTTAATATAAGTTAAATAACAAAAGAAATGAATGGGCAGCTGCTTATTGAACCTGTGTCATTAAACCAGGGTTACTGTTTATTCTTCAGTAAATTGTTCCAAGGTTCACGTTATATTACTTCTGCTTCTTCTTCTTCTTTTTTTCCTTCTTATTTTCTGCTCAGTTTATGTCTCATCAATCCAACCAGCTGTAGCTTATAAGGTTTTATGGCCTATTCCTTTTTAGTGTCTTTGGGACCTTTCTTGCTTGCTTCCATCCATGCTCCTCTCCTCGCATCCTTTCTTGCCTTCTAAGTTTGGTTTCTTTCCTTTATTTTCTTTTTATATTCTGTTTATAGCGTTTCATTGCAAATTAAATAAGTACATTAGCTACATCTTATGCAAGCATAGGATATCTTGCAAATGAATAGAATTCGAAGGGAACTAGCTTTGGACCGGCATATGATCATTTCATTTAAGTTGAAACATTTCAGCCGGCCAAAGTCTCAAAAAAAATATTGAGTGTTTTCACATGACGTCACGGCGACCATGTTGGTGTACGAAAACAAAGAAACGCCGCCCACACTGGCGTCCAAAATTAAACCTCTGGGAATTGCATCCTATTTATATGAAAATAGATTCCTTTGTTTCAGTAAACCAATATGGTCAAAAACACTCTATACCAATATTAAACATTGTTAAGTAGTGAGCAATTGTGAGACCCTCAACTATTTGTTTTGCAGGTGGCAAACTTTAATCAAATACCTGCATTATTTAATCGCATGTGTTAAATAAGAAATATTTAATCACGACCTAATTTTTTTTCAGAAAATGGTGAACAACTCCACTGCAATCCCTGCGACAAATCAGTCACGCACATTAGACTGCGGCCTAGAGGTCCTGAACAGTGAGTCACACCATTACGGTCTCAACATATCCATCATAGTCATGAACACACCATTCGCCATTTTTGCAGTCCTCAGTAATCTGGTGGTGTTGATCACAGTCCACAAGACTCGGGAACTTCGCGTTCCAGCGAATATTCTCCTTTGTAGTCTCGCCTTGACAGATCTGCTGGTCGGCTTGGTCACTCAGCCTCTCTTTGTGGCATGGCGCTTGATGCTACATTACCCATCAACAATATGTAGATCCGAGGTGCTGCATGCTTTCTATGAAGCTTTCCTCTACTTATGCACCGGGGGTTCCTTTCTCTGTCTTGCATACGTCAGTACCGACCGCACGATGGCCGTGTCAAAACCGCTTCGTTATCGCGCTAGGATCACAACAAGACAAACGATACGGAACTTGGCTATACTGTGGTTGATTTGGATCAGTTTCATCGTTCTGCGTTACTCCGGGATCGGTGAAAAGACGAATCAAGTGATCACCTCTGTTATCGCGGGTATCTTGGTGATTTACCTTCTCGGAATTCAGATTGCTCTAGTCATCAACATCAAACGAAACAACATCCACACATTGCATGCTGAGGCGAACGGTGCCATGGCAGCTTACAAACGCGAAAGGCGCTGCGCGATTACTATTGTTTACATCTTCGTGGCGCTTCTGGTTTTCCTTCTTCCTGCCGTTCTTGTACAAATTATCACGGGTTTCACCACAACCAATCAGAGTAGAACTGAGATGAATTTTGCCATATCTGCACTGTTGATAAACTCATCGGCAAATCCACTAATCTACTTCTGGAGGAACAAAGACATGCGCAGAGCGGCCC
>OX419336.1:12784093-12786593 GCA_948470475.1 Galaxea fascicularis | reverse complement strand
AGGGAAGACGCCAACATGAACCGTGAACTTCAAAGAAAAGGCCGAAAAGCCAACCGGATAAATGAAAAATCAGATAACTTTGGTTAAGGCTTACGTTTCCTTCGTTTCCATTCTGGTCACTGGGGGGGGGGGGGGGAACTACAAACAGATAGAGTAGAAAAAAGAAAGGCTAGACAAGCGTCTACTAAGATGGCGGAATCAAATTCCATGAAAAAGCAAGTTCAGTACTATGCAAAATCTCAGGCTTGAGATACATCTCTCTAAGATGGCTTACATCTCTCTAAGATGACTTACGTTTCCTTCGTTTCCATTCTGGTCAGGAACTACAAACAGAATAGAAAAAAGAAAGGCTAGACAAGCGGCTACTAAGATGGCGGAATCAAATTCCATGAAAAGCAACCTCAGTACTATGCAAAATCTCAGGCTTAAGATACATCTCTCTCTTTAAAAGAATACCGTGATTTACAATATCAAACGCTTTCGCGAAATCAAGGAAAACCAAGCAGGTTAGGAGGTTGTTGTCAATCCCATTCTATAAGTTATCTGTGATCTCTGCTATTGCCTGTTCAGTCGACCTTTCTTTCCTAAAACCAAATTGGAATTTATAGAGAATTTCATATTTTTCGATATAATTTATCAATTGCCTGTAGACAAGCTTTTCAAAGATTTGTGAAAGCACGTCTCAACTCCATCTAAGTCTTTTGATAAACTTTAAGGTATCTTTTAAATTATACATTCCGACACCGCCCGCATTTGTTTTAGAAGCCATGCTGATAAATTCATATCCAGGAATGAATATATTATTAATATTAGTATCTCTTAATCTGGTTTCCGATATGGGGATTGTACCAGGTGATTCCTTAACCGTCAGCAGGATATCATTGAAAAGACATAGATTTTTCGATAGACTGCGTGTATTACAGCTAAATATCGAAAACCCTTTTGACAAAGTCTTTTGAAATAGCGTGGCAGTTTGCTTAATGTTGTAATACTTTGATTCTATCGTATTCATTTTTGTATCATCCTTGTCAGGGGACTAAATCGCACTTCGAAGTAAGTCTTTCGAGTCTGTTAAAAGGCTGCCTGAATGGAATACCCATGTTCCTGTAGCTCTCATGAATTCGCTATTAGTCAAACCGTGAAAGGGTAATTCATTTAAATCACACATCCAGTACTACAGAAAGAAATAAAAATAACTGAGTTGTGAGTACACTAGCTAAAGTCAGTGACGCGGAAAGAAATGCGAGTTAATTATCATTGCAAAATCTGTAGAAGTACCGGATATTTCTGAGATGGAGCTAAAATTTATTATAAAAACACAGCTTACTTGAATTGACACTGGGCACGAGCAAACTCGGCACCAAATAAAAGTTAACACACGAATATAGAGCAAATAAACGTGGCGGAATATTGCAGCTTCTCAAATTTATGTCTCGACTTCGCCTAGAAGGACAGATGCAAATATTTTTGTGACAACAATCAGTCTAGGAATCAGCATTTTCTGGCGATGGACGAGGAACTAGATGTAGCCTCGGCATATGGCTTGTTTGTGGAAGGAACGAAGTGCAGATGAACAAAGGACTCAGAGCTAAATGCGCCCCAGTTAGGGCGTTCCGTTTTTATACTGGACGCCATTTAACGTGTGAGACGTTTAAGTCGTCTGTTAAGTGCGCCTCAACGACGAACTTAAAACAAGACGTTAAAGTCGCCAGACGTTAAATGCGTCTGCCTTATTTATCGCTTTTATACTAGACGTTAGAGTCATCTGGAGAGACGACTTTAACGTCTCTAGCATAAAAACGGCCATTAACGTCTCTAGCTCAAAAAGGGCAAATTTCTATTTGAGGTCTTTCTTGAGTTTTTTAACTGAACCAAACAGCTTCTTCTTCGTGGGAGTCGAATGATTCTGAGATATACATCTTCTTGTTGAGGTCTACGCCCTAAGTTGCACAGGAGTCTTTTACGCTTTTCAAGCTACTTGCTTCGGTCGTATTGGCCGTTTTTATGCTAGGGTTAGGGTTAAGTCGATCGTCTGATCGTCTGAGACGTTAAAGTCGTCTCCAGACGACTTTAACGTCTAGTATAAAAACGATAAATAAGACAGACGCATTTAACGTCTGACGACTTTAACGTCTTGTTTTAAGTGCGTCGTTGAGACGTACTTGACAGACGACTTTAACGTCTCAGACGTTAAATGCGTCTAGTATGAAAACGGGACGCCCTAACTGGGACGCATTTAGCCCTGAGTCCTTTGTTCATCTGCACTTCGTTCCTTCCTTACTCTGTTGGTTTACACGACAAACAAGCCATATGCCGAGGCTACATCTAGTTCCTCGTCCATCGTCAGAAAATGCTGATTCCTAGACTAATTTTTCTTACAAAAATATTTGTAACTGTCCGTCTGGGCGACGTCGAGACGTTGAGAAGCTGCAATTCCGCCATGATACCTGACAGAATATCAGATACCCTTAAATTGGTTGACAAATAAGCATTTGTTAAT
>OX419336.1:12744093-12779093 GCA_948470475.1 Galaxea fascicularis | reverse complement strand
ATTTATACGTAGAGCTTAACCTTAAAATTATTAAAAGGCGATAAATAAGCTAATCGGACATCTTTTCATACTCTTTGGCCGTCCTCCAAGCAAAAGCATGGACAAACTTGTCTATGATACAGTAGTGTATCGTGAGGTCGGCAAATACCACCTCAATAGAGCCGTTTTGTTCCCAAAATAAATCTCCCAGCTTCAACTCCCTCCGACTCCCCACAGCAGGGGAAAGTTGAAGCTGGGAGATTTATTTTGGAAAAAAACGGCTCTATGCGCAGGTCAGCGCCGCGCCTTTCGGCGGCCGCCTTTTTCATCCGGTATACCTGCGTGGCGGTCAAAAGGAGCTCGCCACCGCGCCCGAGCTGTTGAAGTTTGAAGTAGCTTGAGTATCAGGCCCTATTGGGGAAGCGGTGACGAGGGGAAGAGTCACAGCCGCTTTTGCGGCGTGAGCCTTTAGAAGGTTTTGCTTCTGCCCGTCAGTCAGTGCAATCTGGAGCGGGTAATACAGAGTTGCCATCTTATATTCGAGAAGATAATTTTGGCGGCCAGCTGTTTCAACTCACAGCCAATTCGTTCCGGACCTGTTTGATCACGATCTCTTCCTTGTTCAGGATAATGGCGAAGATCATGTAATTCTGTGCGTTGGCGGCTTCCTTCAACCATGTCGAAAAAATCGAAGTCGTAGGGGTTTTGCGTCAGAGAGTCTTGTCTGCACGTGTTGAAAGAAAACGAAGACGTGTTTGGCATCTTTCACGCCAGAGTATATTTGCCATCGCCCGCCGGCATGACTTCAGTGTTTCTTTCAAGTAACGCCATTTCGTCGCCTTCAGGAAGTTTTCGTTGACCAACGTTTTGCCTTCAGTCGTCAGCTCCAGCTTCGGAACCCACAATTCCATCGTGGTGACAGCGATTCACCGCCCGGTACCGACGTTTTGGAAGATCATTTAACTGTCACTCTCCAGCTCGATTTCAAACGTAAGCTGCATTGGAGGTAAAAGTCTGTCCGACAGCTCCTGGAAGAAAGAATAGCAGTTGAGGGGAATGACGGTTTTCACCGTTTGGCCCGCGTTAGAAAGAGCCCTGCGCGCCTGTATCCTATTGTTCGTTCCTGCGGCAGCCGTCATGGTTGTGTTGTCGGTGTCGAGATACCAAAACTCGTCTTGGGCCAGGGTTCGCGCGAAGTCGTCCGAATATTATAATATATTCTTTTCGGCCGTCGAATCAACGAACCCCGCTGATTTTTTCGTAATCGTACATCCCATCAGGAAAAATCACTTCAGCGCAATGTTGTAACACGAGTAGGTCATGGTGTTCTGCCTGTTCATCGCCGCGCGGTAATTTTTGGCCGGGTCCAACTCGATCGGTGAGTCAAAAACCACGCGAAAATCGTGCGACTTTTGGGGGCTCCCCTGATTTCGCAGCTTTGCGAGCTGAGAGTCGGTCAATAAACTGCGCGTCATCGTTTATAATCCTTGACAATTTTCCTCCTCTGGAAATCGTTGATAGCACCTTGTTCGACGAGCTGCGCCTGATTTATGCCATGAAGAGGAGAAATCGGATCTCTCACCACGGTGTAGGCGGGGTTGTTTTTCATTTTGGTGACGGCTGTTTTTACCGCCCGTAAGAGACCCTCTCGAGTCTTGTAACGAGTAAATTGCTCGCCAAGATCATCTGTTGGCAGTTGGTTGGCTCCTGCTGTCTCCACTAGTTCACCCGGCACCTCTTCAATCCAAGGCACCTCTTCTCCCTCTTCCTCTCCTTCTTCCTCTTCCTGGATTGCAATTGGTGGCGGCAGCGGCGGATGGAGAAAACCTCTCCTCTTCCTCGATTGGCGCTTTCAGCCGCTTCGTTACCGGGCGGAAAAGGTTTTCCGCCGCAACTTCACTTGAACGATTGGCGAATTTTTTGCTCTTGTTTTTCGAGCTCGGCTTCGGTCCCCCCTAATGGCTGCCGCTTTCTCACCGACATGGTTCCACCGGGGGTATATAGGGAAATGAAAATTCCGAACTACGATCCCACCTCTGCCCCTGCCAACGACTACAGGCAAGGGCACCCGTCCATGCCGGCGGATGTTTTCCCGATGCTGATTTACGGCCCAGTAATTCCGGAAAAACAAACATCCTGCTGCACATGCTTTACGAGCTGCTGGAGTTCCACAAAGTCTTCCTTTTTTCGAAAAACCTTCACCAAAACTGGAGTGGTTCCATCTCAGTCCCTGGCCAATCGAAAACGATTCGGACTAGTTCCACAAATTAATGGGGGCCAATGGAAAATAACTTTGACTAGTTCTACTTGAACAACAGGCTCGTTGCCAGACAACGGCTAGTTCCATGAAATCACCGGATGCGAAAATTGTGGACTCCACCATTGGTAAACCCAATTTTTGCGCGGGGAATGAGTGAAAGCAAAGCAAACGGGTGAAAATGGAAAAGTTAAACCCGTTGCTAAATAGGCAGGGGTTACTTTAAGAAACGTCAAAGGTCAAGAAAACCTTGTTTCCATTGTAGTTTGTTTATTCGTTTTATGCACCTGGTGTCTAACAAAGTTATAGTAACACTTGGAAACATTGTATTCCCTAAGCTTTGTTTGCTGAGGCTCTAAGTCAGAGGAAGAACACACTCGGTTTGGCATACTTTGGCCAGCTAGTGGCCGTTTATTAAATAACAGCCCTAGTTATAAAATTATGTAGAAGTTCTCAGCAAAGGTGGGGTCACACCCGCCTTTCAGTGCAATATAGGCTTAATACAGAACCACATGTCGAAGAAACGATCCGATATTCAAGGTGACCCACCAAGTTATAGTGACAAATAGAAAGTAACACGTTGTCAGAAAAAGATGGAGGCCGAAGAGGCCTGCAGTCACGTGATTACTGCTTATATACCATGATGACGTCATCAAGCATACCGGATATTGTAGTAACCGGAAGTTCCCGAACCAGTGCATAAACTCATTTATTCCATATAAAAAGGAATAAATATTATTTATTTATTTATTTATCAACTGTAAAAAGTTGACTAGTTCCATGGAACTAGTGGAACTAGTCTAGATCCACAAGCACTCCTTTCCCATACCGCCCGTTGACGTGAAAATAAGGGGTGTGAAAGTTCCTTGCTCAATGTCCAAAAGCCTCCTCGAGTATAGGCGCTTCTCATTCTCGTGATTGTGGTATATCTGTTGGAGCTCTAGGTCCCTATACGAATCAGCATTAGGGTAAAAGACCCTCCCGTCGAAGAATGCTGATCGTTGGTTCTCCCAGAACCCGCGTGCGTGGATATCTAATCTCGCATTTAGAGCTCGATTAGAACCCCTTCCTAGCTGTTCTCCCGAGATATTTTGAAGAACGGGCTCGATCTCAACATCGCTACACACCATGCCCAGGAGGTCGGCTTCTAAATCTCTCAGCTCATTGTGACGTTGAGTAACGAACCCACCTCGCTTGCATATCATTGCGTGGTCTACTGTGAAAGTATCGCCGTATACACAGGTGGATGGGATATCATCAACCGGCCAATCATAGCACTGTCCTGTCTTGGAGCGCCTTTGTTCTCTCACTTCTCACTTCTTAATAATAATAATAATAATAATAATAATAATAATAATAGCTGAATATAATATAATATAATATATTGAAGAGGCAAAAGAAAAGATCGTTGCCATGTTGGAGGAGGAAACCAATCTTCTGTGAATTGAACTCAATTTGTATGCAAAATATTTCTTTGGTTTCAGTAAACCAATATGGCTGCTAGTGATGTGACCAAGCACCTGTCAGAGAGGAATCTTTACTGACGTCATTGCTTACAGTTTTCCTCACCAGCATACGACTTTGCTGACATAAGGATTCATGCTAGACATTAATTGACTTCAGACATTAAAATAGCTTGTGAAACTATTTAGCTATTCGGGTGTAATACTGAGGGAGATATTGGCTTTCAAAAATTGCAAAATTTCTGGGTGGCAAAAGCGCTGATGAGCTTATACATTTCGAGTTTTGAAACCCGCGTTACACAAACGTCATTGGGTATGTGGGTTCCAATTTTTCGGGACAGTTAATCGTACCATGCTTTTATAATATTCAGAGCTGATATTTTTCTACGTCGATCAGAAACAGACGTCCTCATGCTGATGAGGAAAATATTGTAAACAAAGATTCGCGATCGCCTATAGCATTAATAGGTAATGACGGGAAATATTGCCTAGTTTTTTCTCCTTTTTACAAAGAGAACTTCTGAGGTATGTTCAAGTTCACACTGCAACCGGGTGGACAATCAGACATGGTTTGATGCTACTCTGGTCTGAAAATTGATGAATGTAACTTAAAAAGTTACAATTCACGACCCAACGTTTCGACACTCCTGTCTAGTGTCTTCATCAGGGGTGATCTAGTGTTGCAAAAAGGAGCCTTTTATACGCTTACTAATTAACGACCTTTTGTTTTGATGAGGTGTAAATAGGTGTCAGGTAAAAGGTCGCCATCGTCACGGTTTAAAGGAGCGTGGGCGGAGTTGATGTGCCAAGCTTCCAAACAAAGCCGTTGATGGTACCGCCGGTTAGTGGTGATAATTTTGGAATTATCCCACGCTATTGTATGGTTGGTTTGGCAAGCATGTTCCGACAAAGCGGAATTTTCCTTTTTGCAAAGAAAAACTGCTTTTTGATGCTCTTTTAAACGCGTGCCAAGCTGACGCTTGGTCTGTCCGATGTACTCATGATCACAGTCCTTGCATGGAATAGAATAAACAGCGTCGGTTCGTTGTTCTTTCAACACAGGATCCTTAGGTTTGGCAAAAATATGACTCAACGTCTGAAAAGGTTTTTGTGCAACTTTAACATTGTGGCTTGACAAAACTCTCTTAATGGGTTCTGTAACACCGCGGATGTACGGGATGACGGCAAAACCTGTAGCCGAAACCTCGTCCCCGGAGGTGTTAAGAGAAGGAGTAACTGGTTTTAAGCACTGAGTTACGAAGGAAAGTGTTTGGGTAGCCATTGACCTTTAGGACGTCAAAAACATATTTTCGCTCTTTGGCCCTAGAATCGCATGAAGATGGCAAACAATCAGCCCTCGTGAGCAAAGTTCTGGTTACGGATTTTTTGTGGCAGATGGGGTGGTGGGAGTCAAATGCGAGGTATTTGTCGGTATGCGTGGGTTTGAGATAAACACTTGTCTCTAAATTTCCCCGGTGCGCCCTATAGACATTCAAATCGAGAAAAGACAAACGTCTATCATTCTCACGCTCAATGGTGAACTGGATAGACGGCTCAACTGAATTTAAATGTGAAAGAAGGCGCTCCGCTTCATTTCCGGATACCGCAGAGATGACATCGTCGACATATCGTTTCCAAAACAAAGGCTGGACCGGTGAGGAAGCCAGAGCCCTTTGTTCCACATCTTCCATTACCATGTTGGCAATGACAGCAGAAACGGGAGAACCCATAGCCGTACCAAAAACCTGTTGGTAGTAGGTGCCATTGTTTGCGAACTGAGTGGTGTTGAGACAAAAAGACAGCAAATCTATGAGATCCTCCACGGGCAAAGAAGTTCTTTGTCCCAATGAAGCGTCTTGTTTGAGTCTTTTTTCAGCAACATTAATGGCGAGATCAACCGGAATTTTGGTGAAGAGGGAAACAACGTCGAAAGAAACCAACTCGTTTCCTGCGTCAAGAGTTTTACCTCTTATAAAATCCGCAAAGTCACAGGAATTTTTGACAGTGTAATCAGTATTCCCAACAACAGGTGACAAGATTTTAGCGAGATAAGTCGAAACCGCATAAGTTGGAGAATTAACAAAAGAGACAATGGGTCTCAAAGGAATTCCCGTCTTATGGATTTTAGGCAAGCCATAAAAACGAGGACATAGACCGTCACTACTGTATAACATTTTGTACGTAGACTCACTAATCTTTCCAGCTTTTTTCAAAAATCAAGTAACATTTTGTTTAGCTTTCTCTGAGTCTTGCTGGTAGGATCAGATTTTAAGATAGAATACGTATTCCTGTCACTCAGCAGAGAGGAGGCCTTTTCATCGTATTGTTGTTTATCCATAACCACGACACAATTGCCCTTGTCAGCAGATAAAACAAGCCTATCCGGATCTTTCTTAAGAGCTAGGAGCGCCTTGAAAACATCATTGCTGATGTTTTTGGGAGGCGGCTTGGCGCGCCTAAGAATGCTACTAACTTCAGCTCTTATCAAATGCTTTTGATCGACGTTGAGTCGAGAAATACCTTCCTCGACGGCAGCGACGATCTCAGCAGTTGGTATTTTGCTGGGAGCAACAGCAAACTTAAGGCCTTTTTCCAAACCACTCCGTTCCAACGCAGATAACTCCTTAGAAGAAAGAGAACTTCTGTTTATTATAAGGAATTTTACGCTTTATTTGCGCATAAATCTTGGACAATGCCATAAAATAAGTTCTGTGAACAAGCAACACATTTTACAAATGCATAATTAGCATGACCGACATTTGTTAAAATTACACAAAAGACCGATTTTAAATGTTTAAGGTCCTGGTCACCAATAAAAATTACATAGTGGCTATATTCCCGGCAGCCGGGAGGGGTCTCAAAAAAACTGAATGCCTGGCATGAGCAGTCAGACATTTTTATAGAAATACTTTGACTTAGCTTTTCGAGAGTGTCCTATCTTGTTCGGATTTGCCATACGATTGGGAAAAGGAGAGTGACTTCGCGACTAACTAGTTTGGCTAAGGATAAAATCGTCCGTCATTTTTGTGACGTGATCTGTCCTACTCACGGGCACCGTTTTTGCTACTAAAAGTAAGAAATGCCCAGCAGTCTGAAAATTCAAAACAAAGCCACTAAAGGTATTCTAAATGTCTGGACGATTAAAAAAAGGATCATTAGTTCGCAAATGAACTGAATAAAGTTTGCCGAGCGACTATTTTTCGCTACAATTTCGTGCTGTTTGCGACTCACGGGCACGATTCCCGCCGAGACTAAATGCCTGGCCGTGGGAACTTTCCATGTTAGCCTCCTTGGAGAAAACTGGTGTATGATCGGTTGGACAGAGTTTAATAGTTTTGATATGATAGCCTATTAACTTGAGATAAGCAGGCAAACGATAGTCTTCGTGTTCGACTAAAATGTTGTCCCTGGCCGATTATTAAGCCATTCACGCAACAAAGCATAGTATACTGTTTGTTCCTCGCGTGGTAAATATTGCGACGTATTTACTGTGACATTTTACCACTTTATGTGGATCTTGAAGCGACCCACTCGAAATGCCGGCGGTGTAAGAATAAGTAACTTTCCTCCATGAAAGCAAACACATTCACTAGTCATAACGAGTAATACAATCTCACATCTTTATAACAGTTTGATAGCAGTGGCTATTTGATAAAAAAAATCGTGTTATTGCAAACAGATGATGACGTTATATCGTTAAAAATACCCATCAGACCAGGATATAGGTACTTTGAACGGTTCAGTTCGAGACTCGAAAGCTGACTTGGACAGACTACAGAAGCTTTACTGTCGAAGAAAACATTCTCCAGAAAAGAGAAGACTTGATTTTGCCACCTTTTAACGTCATTTCAGTAAGTAAAGTAGCTTTAAGTTGCTCTCCGCGTCTTATAAAAATGTAAAAGCTTTTGTTGCATCCGAATCTGGGATAAAGAGTCCACAAAACTAAAACTCATATATAGTTATAAATGGCTTCGTGTAGAAGATGGTCGTGCGCTTTCGATGTTGAAATAGCATGCTTCTTCAAGATGTAATTCTGAGGCAAAAATCATAGTTCAACGCTGAGAATTCAAGTCAGACAACTGAAGGACAGGGCAGATCCCATGAACATAATACGAGAAACATATTTAAAAAATCGGAGGCAATTATGATTAATGTACCTAGTTTGGCGGAAAAGAAAAGGTCCAGTGACAATACCGTTTCTTCAACATTCCTGTAACCAAAAGTATAATATTTTATGTTTCAACGTTGCAAAGAAATTCTGCGATTTTTCAAAAAATAAAATCGTTGGACAGCGTCAACAGCAAATAACCCTTCTATATTTGTTGAATATAAACCTTCTTAAATCGTTTAGGGTTCGGTCAAAAATAAAGACATAACAATGATATCTGCAAATAGCCTGCTTAACACCAATCGAAAAAATAGAGAGCAGTATGCATTTTAAACATCAGCTATTTTTTCCTGCGACTCAAATGAAACATTCCGTGTAATTTGCTCACTGGTAGATACGAAAGAAAACGGTGACAAAAGCACGGTTTTAAATTTTACGTGTCCCTTTCCTGTGTAATTAACGAGAGGTCTTTCCAGAGAGCAGATAGACAAATATATCAATGTCACCTTTGAAAACAGGGACAATGTATCATGGCTGATATTTTCGCGAATTTGTTGAAACTGAGACGACATAAACGGATACGTTCTTCAAGTTCAGTTTAACTAATACAATCTCGTGAGGAAATGTATTCAAGAGGTGGTTGAACGGCATCCTCATAGTAATACTCTATTTTCTAATTAAAAATATCTACTAATTTTTATGTACAGGCCACTTTTGTTACATCAAAACAGGAATCTAAATTCCCTAATTAAAATAATGATATGACGTCCTGTCCAAGAGCTAAAAGCATAAGTATACTTAAATAATGCAAAAGATGGTGAGCTCAACAGTTACCATTGCGAAGTTTCCTCATCTTGAAAACAAAAACTGGAAAAGTGAGTAAAATAGAACTTCACTTGAATGGCACATGATGAAATAGTCAGACAAAATGAGCAATCAAACATAAAAGGAGTCATTTTTGTACTAAAGATGTTCGTTATTATTCATTTCTGACGCCGTTTTGACAAGTATGAAACGAAATGAAACATCGGTACATACTGAATAACTGTAATGACAATATAGATCCTTTCAAACGGTTTCGCGAAAACAAATTAAAATAATCTTTTCATTTGGAACCAAAATGAGAAACTGGCAACCTTAGCATTATCGCGTAAATTCCCTTTGTCCAGGAACACGTAAATTAAACAATGATAACCAAAATTCCCATTCGGGGTACCACGCATTAAAATCAGTTGTGCGCCATAAATTATTTTTATATTCGAAATCCAACAGTCGTTAAAGCCGGATACCGTAAAATTGTACATCGAAATTAGACAGAACGCTTTAAAGAGCGTCGCTGAAGATGACAATAGTACGATTTAATCACTGAAACCCCCTGAGATGGAATCTTGAAATTAAAAGACCACGGATTGAAACAAGTTAAGTTTATACATCACCGTGATCACGAGCCGGCATGAGCATTATTCAAAGAAATTTAAGTCTTAATCGGCATGTTACATTTTTCTCTATTAGTAACACCAAAACTTAGTATGCAGGTAGATTTGAAAGTGGAGGCGAGAAGGAAAGCTTTTGTTAGTTTCAGGAAGTGGCTATGGCATCAATAACAAAAGAAATGGGGCAGCTGCCTATTGAATCTGTGTCATTAAACCAAGTTTATTGTTTATTCCTCGGTAAATTGTTCCAAGGTTCATGTTATATCACTTCTTCTTTTATTGCTCAGTCAACTAAGGATGTCTCTTCAACGCACCCAGCTGTAGCTCATAAGATTGTTTTGAACTTTTGCTGTGGTTTTCTGACCTTTTCCATGACCCTATTGGGACCTTTGTCGCTTGATCCCCTCCTTGTTTCCTTTCCTGATTTTCTTTTCAAATTATGTATATGGTGTTTCATTGCAACTTAAATATGCACATTAGCTAAATTATTCGCAAGTATATGATTTTAGCCCGGCCAAAGTCCTAGAACATATACCAGTGTTAACCCATATTTGATCTGTGAGAAGTTGTAAGACCTTTAACCATTTCCTTTGCCGGTGGCAAACATGTTTTCATTTATTAATCAAATACATGCATTATTAAATCGTATATCCAGGGACCGCGCAGGAGGAGGGGACAGGGGAGGAACACCCGCGCCCCCCACTTTTTCGCGGACCTCGCGAAAAAATCCAAATGTTTGACTGGACCGTTTCGATCTTACGTCTAACGGAATAAGTGTCAAGGCCCGTTTAACGGTTTCAACATTTGACCAACATTCGTTCAACAAAACTTGAACCGATGTTGGTCAAAGGTTGAATGCAAAAACAAAGTTGTGCGGAGGCCCGTTCAAACGGTTCCAACATTGCGTTCATTGTCATGAACACACCGTTCACTTTTTTGCAGTCCTCAGTACGTAATCTGGTGGTGTTGATCACAGTCCACAAGACTTGGGAACTTCGCGTTCCAGCGAATATTCTCCTTTTTGCTGGTTGGCTTGGTCACTCAGACGCTTGGTGCTACATTACTCATCAACAATATGAAGATCCGAGGTGCTGCACGCTTTCTATGTTCAAAGCTTTCCTCTACTTATGCACCGGGGACTCCTTTCTCTGTCTGGCATACGTCAGTACCGACCGCACGATGGCCTTGTCAAAACCGCTTCGTTACTGCGCTAGGATCGCAACAAAACAAGCGATACGGAACTTGGTAATACTGTGGTTGATTTGGATCAGTTTCATCGTTCTGTGTTACTCCGGGATATGTGAAAGGACGAATCAAGTGATCACCTCTGTTATTGCGGGTATCTTGGTGATTTACCTTCTCGGAATTCAGATTGCTTTAGTCATCAACATCAAACGAAACAACATATATATATATATCCACACATTCCATGCTGAGGCGAACGGTGCCATGGCAGCCTATAAACGCCTACAAACTATCATGGGTTTCACCACAACCAATCAGAGTAGAACTGAGATGAATTTTGCAATATCTGCAGTGTTGATAAAGTCATCGGCAAATCCAGTAATCTACTTTTACAAAGACATACCCAGAGCGGTCCGTTCCTGCTCCTTGGCTCGAATAGTAATAAATCAGGAAGTGACGATGGCTCCGATCCCCCGCTGGCCAAAGCACAAGGTCCTAGGAAGAAACCGCATAAGCAGCTTCGGTTGAGCACCGTGTTCAAATTAGATGGACTGAATAGTGGAAATGCAGACATTGCTCCCAATTTCCAATGATGCTTCATCCTCATCTGATCATCATATTCATCATATTTTATTTACCCTCGGATTGAAGAGTTGCTTATACTACTGTAACGTTGCTAGGAGACATAACTGTTCTCGCCCCAGGACTTGGGGGAAAACGAGACATGTGTGAAGAGTCGGCCATCTTGTAGAGTTCTTGTTGTTGGCTACTTGTAGTGTTACCTTTCTCCGTTATAATTAGAAGAGTCTACTTAACGTTACACTGGTGGCAGCGGTGGGATTCGACGAAATGGCCTCGAGGGAAATGCTGGAGGATGTTATTGAGCGGCTAACCAAGCGGTTGAAGCTGGCGAACGCAACTTTGAAATCGACCAACGAGGAATTTCGACAAGCACAGGTGAACCTTGAAACCCTGGAGAAAGAGCACAAACGTCCACCAGCTCGGCGCGCTGAAGGAAAGGGAGTCCACGCTAATCAGTGAGAGGGACGAAGCGAGGGAATCGGCGAGGTAAGCGTTGAAGAAGGTGTCGGAGATGGAAAGCAAACAGCTGCCTTTTAAGGAACAGTCGGCGAAATCGACGAGAATGAAACCCGAAAAATTTTCTGGCAGTGGCAACGACATGGACTTCCACAAAGCAAATTAATTGATTTTGTGCATGAAGGAGCAGGGGCGTGTGGTTATGTCCCAACTCTCGTCGGACGACAAGGACTCCTACCAGCGCATGCAAGGCCGTACGTGAAAAAATTGGAATGCGCCAGGTTCCCGAAGCCGCCAAAGCTACGCTCAAGGCTCGACGATGAAAGGTGGGAGAAACTTTGTTGGATTTGAGCATTGATATTAAAAGCCTTTGTGGGAAGGCTTACCCGACCTTGCGCCCAGCTAGTTTAGAGGAAGCTTGTATAGATCATTTCACCAATGCACCTGGGGCCACACTTGCAAAGGATGTGATTCGCTAGCGAATCACATCCTTTGACCTTAGATAAAGCCCTTTCAGAAGCGCTGGAGCTTGACGAGTTAGAACTCAGAGTAATCAGAATGAGTGAAAGGGATGTGGGCGAAGTGTCAACCCATGGGGGAGAAACTCCCCAAGTGCTAAATTTATCCCTACCAGGCTGAGCCCGGAGCTATGATTGCATCAGGTACAGCAAAAGCAGCAGCTGATGCGGTGTTTAATGCAATCCATTCAAGTGGTGTTCAAGGAAACTACAGACCTCCTTGATTCAGACAAACCAATGGTAGGGGTAGGGGATATTGGTCATATCATTTATATATTATTTCCAGAGGAACTTCCCGCAGAGAAACGTCCGCAGGGCGGAGGACAGATCGTAAACGTGAGTCGCTCCCCGCCCGGAGATCAAGTACCAGTGATACGCATTAGCTCCATCCAACCCAACGTGTTCTTACTAGACTGCAAGATCTAAGGGGTCCCTGTGAGTGCAGTGGTGGATTGTGGTAGACCGATATGTATTTTTAACAAGGAAGTGTATTGGCTTCAGCAACACCCCGGGGAAGGTGGCATCCAAGATTGTGGGTGCTGAGGGCTCACAACTCAATATCTTGAGAACTGAGGACCTAAAGACCACTCTCGAGGGAATAAACGCTAAGCAGTTGTTTTATGTCTGCGACAATCTAAAGCAGAGTGTCCTACTTGGGATGCACTTTTTACAGGACAACGAGTGCGTTGTTGACTTTAGCAGGGGAACCCTTCACACTGGAAACACACAGGTAAAACTGAGACTCTCGTTGGGAGGTGCACAGGGTGTCACTGGTAGAAACTGTTGCCATACAACCAGATCAGATGGTTGATCTTGTTTGACAAGTTAAGGGGGCGAATTTGGAAGGAATTCATGGGGTCCTTGAACCCATGGACAGGTTCGTTGAACGGTTTCCGATTGCGGTGCCCAGTTCTCTATCTTTGGTCAGTAATGGATCGGTCCCAGTCCGTTTCTACAATTATTCCGGCCGACCGGTTACCATCTACAAGGAAACAAATGTGGGGAGTTCTGTCCAGCGGTATACAGGCGCCTCCGTCAAAACAATCCCCTGATTATCCGTCATTTGCGAAGAAACAGCGTGAAATCCTCAAGGGGGTACAGCAACGAGTGCAGAAGAATATAGGAGCCAATCTCCGTCACCAGAAAGATGTATATGACCTACGCTGCAGGCGGAGCTCAAGACGGTGCAAAAAGGGGAATCTGGTCTGGCTAGAGGCGAAGGCTGTCCCCCGGTGGCTGCACCGGAAGTTCTATCGTCCCTGCTCTGAACCATCCGTATCGGATGTCACCTACAGAATACAGTGTCTTAACTTAGGATATACACAGAGAATATCACATTGCCCGGGAGCCGTTTACAATGCTGAAGCGAAATTTGAATGTTGCTATATTTCACGTGTATAATAGATAATTCCAATAAACGTCACGCCTTTGCGTGGACTTTTCCGTCTCAGTCCGATCAGTGCAGTTTTAATGCGTAATTAATTTTTGCTGTTGGCGCGGTATCTAGACATGGAAGCGAAAAAATTAGACGCTTTTACAATAGTAAAATTAAGCAGAACACGGCTATATGTTGTGTTCTCACGTAAAATATTAAATATCTGATAATGCAGGGTTAAGAATACAAGATAACCAGTAAACAATATAAAAATGAGACTGCAAAAGAACTGAGCATATATTTGCATAACATGATTACCATTACGTTGTTGGATCTGTCTGTACAACCGATCCGGTCGACATCCAAACGTGCACGTGTGGCTAAATGTTTCCCCTTTCGAGAGAGAACAGAATCCACGCGGAAGAACCGATCGAATCGAAAGAGATGGAAGGACTACAACTAGAATTCTGGTTTTGCTAATCTATGTTTCGTTGATTTACGAAATTGTCATTGGTTTTGGAAGAAGAGGACAACAAACCTTTGAAAAGATGGGGAAAGTCTCAGTTGGAACGAGGAAGCCTTGTCGCCGCTTGACATCTGCTAGAACCTCGGTGCGAGTGGGCTCCGAGAACCTGCATCAAACATACAGACATTTTGTACAGATGCGAATATTGACGCGGGATTGAACCAAACGAGGAGCCGACAGCGGCCGAGAAATCGGGAAAGCAAGCTCCGTGGTGAGGAAAAAAAGGAATCATCTGACTGGAGATCATAAAAAAACAAAACCACATGATTACAGTGTGTGGTGAAATTAAAAAAGGACATATACAAACGTTTCAGTAAATGAAGGCAAGAAAGGTGTTTGTTTTCTATTCAGATTAAATACAGCTGTTTAGTGTCTAAAGAGCCAAGAATAGAAAAAAAATAGAATTTTATATTGTTGTCTTGATTTGGTACTTGAGCCTTTAAGATAGTGTAATATTGCTTTATTTGTTTAGAGCTCTCTTAAAGTCGGACGAATTCGAAAATTTCCAAAACAGCAAGGGATAGAATAATAGTTAGAAGGTAAGTTATGTTAATGCAGCATAACGGAACAGACGAACGCTAAATTACTTGAAGAGGATTTATGTTAAAAGCGCGTCTGTGACAAATACTGTTTATGACTATTTACGGTAACGAATTGCTTTTTGGAGCCCACAAGATTATAATTTTTAACTATACATTTTTTTGGGCAATATTTTTGTTACGAACTGTAAAACCGGAAAAGTTTGACTTGTAATTAGGGATTGCGCTGTTAACAGTCCGGAATATCCCAATATATCAGGACATCCGTGACATCACGAAATCTCGCACTTCAACCAATGAGAATGCAAGTTTTGGCTGGAGTGTTGTAGATCATAACAAACCACGAAATTCAAGATGGCGGACAAAGAGGGAGTCGCGAATTCTTTCCAATGCCATGAATACCGCTTTTCTGGAGGTATATATTCAAAGTTCGTGTTCGCTTTCCATACCACAGACAAATTTCCCCAGTTGAAGATTACCCTTCGACCGAAGAAACCACTAAAATCGCAATTTTAATTGAGAACTGCGGGCCAAGTTTGACGCGCTGTTTGATGATTCTTTCGGAAAGCGATCACAGAATTTGTAAGCATCTTTACTCTGCATTTTTCTCAGCACAGAAACCATCAAAATAGCCGACATTTGACAGAAATAAAACATGGATGAACACTGGGTGAATCGAGCAAAACAGACACTTTATTCACTTCAGCAGATAACTTGGATGCTTGTTCTTTGCGCTTGTGATCCTTGATTTTATGTCCACAAATTCGGCAAGGGCTAGGAGCCAGAAGTTTCTAATTAACGGTGCATTCAATGCCAAGGGGAACCTAAAGAGGCCCATTATATTTCAGTTAGAAACAAAGTAAAAACTAGTAAAAAAAAAAAAAGAAAAAAACGCACAAGTCGATTATGTTACTTTAGAGTGTAATGGAATAGCTATTTGGAATTTAGAAAAGTGTACCAAAAATCTGGCTTGTCTAGCATGCTGATACTTGACATGATGAAAGTTTATTGATGTAAGAACTCAGGAAAAATACTGCGAGCCTAGTTAAAAATACATGGATACAGGAAAAAAGGCAATTTCTTCACCTACCTTGAAAACGTGTCAGATGATCGTCCTACATCATTGCGCAAAACTGCAGAAAATGTCATCGGATCTCTTCTACGTGTTCTACTAACATCCAAAATAGTTGTTAAAACATTCCTCATGATGTTTACTTGCTAAACTCCGGGATGGGCACTCATACAACGCACAGGAGAGCGACTTGTGACTTTTCTCGGGGTTTTTTATATTTCATCTTCTTTTACTTGGTGGTGGCCGCAACGGCGAAGTGAACGCCACTTGTTTTCAAAATGCCCCTTTCAGTCTTTTGCGAGGAAGAACAACTGAGGACTGTTTCATGCACAAACAAGTTATTTAACATCAGGTCGTTTAAAAGGTAATCAAAGCTCTCGTTTGGACCACAAAAGATTGCAGCAAGTTCTGTGAGTTTAAAAACCTTTCGCCGAATCAGGTTAACTTCGATTTGCAGTGTATCAGGCTTTAATAAAGGTTGAGATATGGCAAAACTTCGTGGAGTTGGAATTCTTGTGTTGACTCCTGTAGGCGACGGATAGTACGATAAATTCTTAAGCCCAATGGGCACAGAGTCACGTGTAGGAGACTAATTCAACGCGCACAAATTCTTTATTTGATGACTTGCTGCAGTGCTAATGTCTTTGTAACAGCAAGCACAGTTGAAATGTCGACAGATTAGATGATCAAAATTAACGAGGTAGAAGTGTGCGGTAGTGGTTGAGTGTTGTTCGAACTAGGCAAGGAAGACAGAAAACTACTTAACAATTTAAACTCTAAGACCTAAGACTAAATCACGCGATAGACAAAATGAGAAATAGTACTAAACTAAACCGTGAAAAGAAAACTACGAGAATGCGAAGGATTCCTACTTAAGCTCTCGTAATAGCGAAGTTACTGGAATGATCTCTATAGCGTGTCGATAGTACTGATTACTCTTTCGTGATAGATGAAGTAACAGAAAAATCTAAAGGCATGTGGCTTAAAACAATTGAGTTATTCATAAGTGAGAAACAACGAGTGATTTGTGTACATAAGACATGTAGAAACTTGAAACCAATTTTATAAATTTAGAAAGTAATGTAACGAAAGCTAATGATTATTGGCGTGCAAAACTGACAACTCCTTGTCTCACTTTATGGTGTGGTATGGTAAATATTTGGGAATGAAACCAGCTTTGTCACAGAAAGAAATGGTATCCGTAAAGTTGTAAGTTTGATTTAAGCCTGATCTTTATTAATAAATGTTAAAAAAGGACTCCCTAAACCTTATGAGAATCCTGTCCTCAAGAGTCATATTTAAAATAGATAAATATAAGATATTCAAGGACAGGTAAAATTTTTTCCACTGTCTACAGTGGAAAAGAAGGCTGCAATGAATTAGCAATAATGCACCACAAAATATTGTTTCTCATGATACATTAATTGACATCATGATATTGTTGTACTATAAAACTAACATTATCATTAAGTATCTTTCTCTTAAACCTGTAATGAGTCTTCAAAAATGTCCTGCATTTTATTAATTATGTTACAATTTCTGACAAACATAGAGGAGCATAAGTAGCATGTATGAAGTAGATGCCTTATACTTTCTTGGTACATGCCAAATGGTTGTTAGTTGTGGATTCTTATGCACAAGCAAGCAAAACAGGAACCCATTTGCTACTTGAATCTTGTATTATATCATGATCAAGGTACAAAATAATTGCTGATGAAGTTTAATCTATATAACTTGGACGTTTTTATAAAGGGATTAATTTTTCCACAAACCGTCACAAAATGTCATTACTTTCTTTAATTTGGTGGTAGAATCGGCTCCGGCTGTTTTGACTGCAATAATTATTCATGCACTATTTCCTTTTTTGGAAATATCATATATGATGAGCATTAGAAATTTGTAGCAACCCCAAAGTGACTATAGGGCACATGAAAATGCACTAGCTTGCACCAATTGGCACATATATTATTGTGATATATCTCATTATTTTGATTTTCTTGTGTGAAATTTTTGGGTGAACTCTTGTTACGGTTTCCGATAATTGTTTAAACTTTGGCACACTGTAAGTGTGTAAGGTTTGTGGTGGTTTATCTTGAAAAGGTACCTTTAAATGCGGTGTTACCGTTGACATGGCACGCTCAACTTTACACACTTTTACCTGTTTTCTACCAGCTTCTATTGTGAGGGATTAATGTGTTTGAAAAGAGAAACGGTGTGTTTTTCTATCTTGACTAATTTTAAGTTTTTACTCCGTGATGAGTATACCCAGAATAATAATTATCATGGGCACTAGTTTCTGAAAAAAAGGATTTTTGGAAAGTAAGATATCCCAACGGCCATACCGGGAGTGTCCCTCTCTGTCCCTTATCGTAAGCTTAAGCTTGTGTGCTTGTTACACTAGCGCGACGAAAGGGTTGACTTTTCCTCTTAAAAAAAAACTTTTCGCTTACTAAACGTTGTGAAGTGAAGGAAAATATCAACGATGGAATTAAAAGGCGACAGGAACGCTCCTGAAGGCGAGTACTCTTTTGATATTCTTTTTTAACAACACTTGCTGCTGGTTTGCCGAGTTGTTGTTGTTCTTGAAGTGTCTGGATACGTCTCTGAATACCGCTAACTTCAGAGTTCAGTTTTTCGTTTGATTATTTTCTTCGGAGTTAAGTTTTCTGATCTCGTTCCATTTTCCCTCACTTAATAAAATATAATTATTTGTTAAAATATTCAAACAAAAACCTCGCAACGTTGCGTCGTTGGCATAAACTATTATGACAAGTTTTTCTTGCGAAGATTTCTTATTTCAGCATTCATCCGTGAATGTCTTACCGGAGAACAAACACAAATACGTAAAAAATAAGGTATGAGGACAGACACTGATAAAATGTCGTCCTCGTATTTGAAGAACTTTTGTGGAGACCGAATTTGAAAGTGTGATTTCACTTTCAACAAGAGAAGTGCATTTATTGTTCTAATTTATATTTTAACTTCTGTTATATTGTTTGACTGCTTTTTTTCTTTGAGATTTACGGACGCTGTTAAATCCAAGTCATCAGTGCTTTTTTCTTAGCGCGCGCAGAAAGACTTCGCAAACAAGTTCGTGAACGTTCTTCCTCACTGAGAATAAGAAACAGAAAAAAATAGTGATGATAAAAACGGCTTAGGGGATTATCATATCTCTCTGTTAGTACGCGCGCTGTGATTGGTCAATTTTGCGGGCCGTAGTTTATTGTACGTTTTACTCCTTTCCCGCGCACCCGATTCACCTCAGAGATATAATAAATATCATACTAACCTCGTGTTTTCATTCCGTACTTTAAGTTACGGATTTTCGTTCTTTTCCACGGGGAAAAAAACTGGGTCCGAAACTTACAGTACGGACCTCGAACTCGGTCCTGAACTCGGTTTTGAATATGGTGAATAACGTATGTACTCAAGACCTCGGGCACAGTTCTTTATATATTCATCCCACGTATATGACGATTTTACCTTCCTGCCTCCATACAACGTATACGTGTATCGCTTACCAAACACGAGTACATATGCGCCCTACAAATGCCCATATATATCCGTTTGCACAAGTATGTGTTTATGCGGTCGCAAACATGTCGTTGTATAAAGAGCATCGAATTATACCGTTAGCTATAAGCTACTTCATGTATGAGAAAGATGAAAAGTAACTCTGACGGAATCGAGCATGGCGGCACTTATGTTGACCAAGGTTTTGTTATCATAATCTCATTCATGGTCCTCACACTTGTTCAAGGTTCTCCAACATCTAATTTGTTGGAATCTGTACCTTTCTCGTAGATGAAGTAGTTTATACTGACGGTATAATTCAAGGCTCTTTATACAACGACGTGTTTGCGACCACATATACACATACTACTTGTGTAAACGGATATTTTCGGGCTTTTGTAGTGCGTATAATACGCGTGTTTGGCAAGCGATTAGTATTGAACGGAGGTATGAGCACAAAATCGTCATATATAATCAATCAATCGATCAGTTCTTAATCTTGGGATATAACAATCACGTTCCCAGGGCTTTGCCGAGCCATTTGCCTTTCTAGGGAAAAGCCCTGGGAACGAGGTTGGGGATATAATGAACAATTTGACTAAGGTTTCTGGGATAGTACGAGTTCTCGTGTACACTTGAAATATTAGTAAAAATAAGCTTCAAGTATGATGAGGAAAGATTATTATGGACTTTGTTCATAATAACAGCCAGCTGTTTTAGTCTTTTTATTTCTAACCTTTCCCAGACAATTTCATCCAACATATCTCTTGAGCGAATCCTCATAACTAGAGAAATCCTCATAACAACAAGAGAAGAAAATTACGATCTTTTATCGAAGCAGTCTTGGTTTTTAAAAGCTTTTAAATATTTTATTGGAGGCAGAAACTCATACTCGATTTAAAAAGCCCACCAGATGCTTGTGCATGTCTCAAAATATGACGGAAACTTGACACAAAGCTGCCAGTAAACGTCACGCCTCACTGAATAAGTTTGAGATTGTCGTTCAAAGACTGTAAACAACACTCGCCACCTACCTTGACTACTTCTCAGTTTTGTTTTGTGTTTTGTGTTAACCGTTTGGATGTTAAGAGCAGCGAACTGGATTGGCTGGCTTTGCTAATTTATAGCTTACGGATCTGCGAGAGAAAAGCTCGTGTGGTTTGGCAAGGTTCTAATCTGAGGTAACTGTTTTAAAAAAACTATTGCGTTGCACTTTGACGTCCCAGAAAGTGACAAGAAACAGTAAAGTGAAGGAAAGAAGGCTTTATTTTCCAAGAATATCTATATTTTATATTTCTACCGCTGTTCAGTACTGTGGAATTCTAGCTTTTAACGGTAATTTTATAAACTTTTGATGTCATACACCACGGTTGGGCTGCCTGTGATGTAACTGGAAGATGTTTTGTCCGCTAAAACTCCTTAATTGAAGAAACGTCCTTGGAAGAAGTGGGAAGTAACACAGAGTAACAGTGAAAAACCATCAGTTCAAGGCCCTACGGATTTGTGTCTGCTTAGAAAAGCTATGATTTTGTGTGAAATGACGGCTATTATGTAAGCACTGCGTTCCGAGTGACTATCTAGTCAGTGACTAGCCTAATCAGTCTGCAGGTTCGAAGTCCTGTTTTGTCTTTCACACAGACATCAATGTTAAGAATATTGATTAACGATTTGTCTAAGTTACTACGAGTTACTTGTCTTACTTGTTTTATTTTTCCAATTTCTACGAGAAACATCAAAGAAACGTTCGCATCGTTCTTTGTTTTGTGACGTTTCATTTGAAGTTTCATCTAAAATTGTGTTTTTTTCCAAATGTTTTCTATCAAATATTTCATTTTTGATCCCAAAACACTTCGTTTTCCATGCTGTCGCTCATCACGTTTGGGCACAAAATTGGTTGAAGAAAAGCCAAGCGAAGTCCGGACCGGTTTCAGTATCCTCGGCTCCGCTTTGTAAGTTTGCAACAGCCGGACTGACATTTGGAGAACTCTCTCAAAGAGCAACAACTACTTGCCAAAATTAAAAGCTGCAGCATTGGAAAAGCCAGCAATATGTTGTCCCTCACAGCAATTCTCATTCACTTAGCTAAAAGTGACGAAGTTTGTTAATCGTTTATGCTTATAATCATGTAGCCCCTGAGCCACAAAGGCCGATGATATTTTGAAAATGTACGTTTGCACTTGGCTGAATGGTGGCTGTGGCTCTGCAGCAAAACAGTTGAAAAGTATTGTAATCACAATGAAGAAGTCCTTACTGGAGTCACGGCTCGAGTCCTGGCATACTGCCATATTAGTGTATCTGTAAATGCTAATAAGAAAATAACTCTGGAGTCCCGCTTTTAGGCTTGGCCAAATATATATATTGCACTTGGGCCTTCCTCAAGAAGCCCTAGTAATTATTGTAGTTAGCACCTTTGAAATCGAAGAAAAGGCGCTATATAAATTTGTTAAATCCGGACGCCATCTTTATTTTTCTGCTCCAACTCGCTCTCTGAGCGTAATTTGGCTTTGTTTATGCAGCTAAACTATGAACAGATTCTGATACAATAACACTAAAAAAATTCAGTCTAAATTTTAATAATTAAGAATTATTCCATGAGCGCGCGTTGGATATGAGATGGTAAATAGCCAACGAGGCCAGTAGGGCCGAGTTGGCTATAACCAATCTCATATCCAACAAGCGCGAATGAAATAATTGTTTTATTAAATTCTCAACCTTCGGATTTGCTAAATTTTATTTAAGTGTAAGAAACGACCAGAAAGTGATGTGACTTTCGGGCGCCAAAAAGGCCTTAAGTCATCATCGCATGATACGTGCACCGCCGTGCGAACAGTTGAATGAAAAATCAAAAGCGACGCAAGTTAAGCTTACAGCTGAACTGTAATTACAGTAATCCAAACTTCACGGACTGCTTTGTACGGGTAAAAACCTTACTGTAGTGTTCTCAAGTGTTCAAAGCTCAAACCCATCGGCAAGAGTAATTATTGTGGACATTTACACTACAGTTGTAAAAATACTTGGGAAAGCTTAACTGATACATACCGTTAAATAATCTCATCCCGAACTTAGTGGCTTTTTTTGTTTTTTCTGGGACGGCCTTGTCCATAATTTCTTGAATTTCCTCTGTGGAGAGCTCACCGAATCTGCTTTTTTCATCCATTTTTTTTGGTCGAGAAAACTTGCTTTTTTTTTTTACTTCCCGTGAAAAATTTTATGCCGAGCGACCTTTCACGCATTCATTTCCATATAAGGTCAAACGCAGGTATAATGGCTGGTAACCGAGATCTAGTGAACCAATCAAAAAGCTAGAATTGCTTTATCTGACGTTGAGAATTTAATAATGCTTTTTATTGTGGAGTAAAGCTACTTAGTATATCTCTCAGTTAGTACGCGCGCTGTGATTGGGCAATTTTGTGGACCGTATTCTTCTGTACGGCCCGCTAAATTTAAAAGTTTTCTTTTCCGCGTGCCTGATTAACCTCAGGGATACAATAAATATCTTACTAACCTCGTTTTCTCGGTCCGTACTGTTAAGTTACGGATCCTCGTTTCATTTTCCCGTTGATTTATGGCCCGCGCGCTTCGCGCTTGGGCCATATATGAACGGGATAAAACTCGGTCCGTAACTTACGGTACGGACCTCGAACTCGGTTAGTAAGAGGTATTTATTACATCTCTCAGTTAGTACGCGCGCTGTGATTGGTCAATTTTGCGGGCCGTACTGCGGGCCGTACTGTACGCGCGCCCGACTAACCACAAAGAAATAATTAATATCTTACTAACCTCGTTTTCTCGGTCCGTACTGTAAGTTACGGATCTTCGTTTTTTCCCTTCGATTTATGGCCCGCGCGCTTCGCGCTTGGGCCATAAGCGAACGGGAAAAAACTCGGTCCGTAACTTACAGTACTGACCTCAAACTCGGTTAGTAAGAGGTATGCATAAAGATCGTAACAAAAAGGCAATCCCTAAAAGCCATGGTCGATTGAATCTCTTATTCCGCAATATGTGCAATTATCGTCCATTTTGCTTCCATACCGATAGAGTTCTCGTTACAGAACTATAACTCGATGAATTAACTTAAATTGAAATTCTTTTAGTTTAGTCTTCCTACAGACGTTTTTCAAAGATGTGGATATTCTTTTTCAGGAATCTTTATTCAAGGAAAGGCCAATGCTCCATTTCTTTGGCCCGGTTTGGTCTGTTGTGTGGAATTTGTACATAACAATCTGTAAAAGTCGCTAGTTTTGATTTTATTCAAATGTTATTCTACCACGTCGTTCAGTTGTAGACTACGATTACTGTCAGAATATAATTCTTTCTTAATTGGCTCCATAGTTGATTTTGCTTTAAATACTAAATGCTTCGGAATAGCACTGATAACTTGGTATTATTGGAGGAAATTTATTTTGCAGGAGTGTTTCTTGGTAAATTGTTGGTAGGACACAAATTGATCGGTAGTATCCAAGAAATGGTGTATTGACAAGATACCTGTTTTGAACCATTCAGAGAATCATATCCTGTACTTAGTTGAAGCTATATAGCGTTTTTAGTTCGTTAAAATATATTGGTAGAACAATATGGAATTGAATTGAGGTGTTTCGCATCGTAATTACATCTCAACAAGAAGTTCAAACCACCAAATTTTCTTAGATAATAATCAGGAACCGTTTTCCAGTTATGTGTCCCTGGTGTTAGTAGTCTTGGAATCCACGCTAATCTTAGAGCTTTAAACATGATTTGGGTGTCTGCCATACGTATTCCATCTCTTTCCAGTCTTGATAGAGCCCAGTTCGTTTGATTTTATCTTTCCTGTTCTCCCACAAGAAACTGAATAGTTTTGTTTTCACTGTATGTATCTATGACTCCTTCGGGGACATTTAGAATTGACGCCGAATAAATTACATCACCTTTCCAAACAATGTCAAATCTCGTGCTCTCCACATATCAAGGTTAGTTTGTAGTTTTCGTATTTGAAGATTAAAATTCAGTTCATTGTTTCCTTTCTCATCATACCTGGCATGGATACCTAGTACGCCCACTGGACTGTGCAACCATTTCAGTTGTAAAGGACAAGTTTTGTTTTTCTCCCATTTCCCCAAACAAATTACTTTGGATTTCTTTATATTCAGATTTAGATTTAGAATAATAAAGAAATTACACCATGCTATTTGTGAAGTGTATATGAAATAATTCATATTTGTACTGCGGTTGTATATGCAAGTGAAGAGTGATCATCGCAGTAAAAGAAGAAGCCTGAAAAAATCAGGGCTTCAACGGGATTCGAACCCGTGACCTCCGCGATACCGGTGCGATGCTCTACCAACTGAGCTATGAAGCCACACATTGGGAGCGAGGTCAATTATTGAGTTCATATTTTCCCGCACAGTGAAGTGATGTGAAGTGTATATGAAAAATTTACTGCGATGATCACTCTTCACTTGCATCTACAACCGCAGTACAAATATGAATTATTTCATATACACTTCACATCACTTCACTGTGCGGGAAAATATGAACTCAATAATTGACCTCGCTCCCAATGTGTGGCTTCATAGCTCAGTTGGTAGAGCATCGCACCGGTATCGCGGAGGTCACGGGTTCGAATCCCGTTGAAGCCCTGATTTTTTCAGGCTTCTTCTTTCCAGTTGCTTAAATTGGAACATTTACTGCGACGATCACTCTTCACTTGCACCATGCTATTTATGAGATACTTTATTTACACCAAAAACTACACAATAAACCAATCTTACTTTAGGACTTCGTCGATAAAATATTTCTAAAGTACAGGATCGAAAATACCATAACGTAGACATGAAAAATGACCTCACCTTTGTCCTCATTCCTTTTCTTACCTCTTACCTTATAATATTATTGTTTTTATTTTATGATGGTTTATTCAATAATTCTGTTCTGGGGGCACCTGTGTATCATACTACTCTCCTTAATAAGATTGTGAACTGCGTGGCTGCAATTTGCAGTCTGGCAAAGTCCCCCACAAAGTGTTGTAAAGCGCATTAGATCATTGCGTCATGGTAATGCGCTATAGAAATTGATAAACTTTGCTTTGCTTTTGCTTTATTTATTTTTGGGAGGGGAGGGCGGGGCGGGGAATAAGATGAATTGTCGAATCATATGTAAATCATGGATGGAAAAAAAAAAAGAAAAATATAAAAGGCTCTCTGATTGCTTAATTTTATTCAAGGCTGTATGGCAGACGTTCTTGCTTGGCAAGTGTAGAAGGATGCATATTGAATGAGTAGAAGAGCTATTCAACAGAAGTTAATTTCACTGAAAAAAATGAGCGCGCTATTTTTCCCCCATGCACAGAAGAAAATGAACCTATTGACTAGAAGGCTGCTTACAGGCTACCTTTTGAATGTACGAAAATATCAAACTTCGCGTTTTTCAATTCAAACTGTTACACAGGAGACTTGCCACTAATAATTTCTTAAAAAAGATAGATATAATCAATATTTCTGTCAAATTGAAGAGGAAACTCTCATCTATCTTTTCTGAAACTGTACACTAACATCCCGCTTCTGGTGATAATTTTATGCAATTGCTGCTCAAAAATGAAACTTCTATACGTTCGCTTGAGCTAACGCCTTCCCTCTTTGCAAACATTCCAGCTTTCTCCGCCTTTACCAACGCAAAGATGAGCAAAACTCCATTCTGATGACCATTGTGTATTTTGCTTTCTCGATACTGGAAACAAACCCAACGTATTTTTCTCGGGCATGGTCAAACTATTCACAGAACAGAGGGACAGGTGGCATGTAGATTATGTTTTCCTCAAACGTTTGAATTAGCGTTTTACATCTAGTTATTAGAAGCGATAATGTCCTTATCAATGATGATAATGACTATGAATAACAACTATCGAAACCTCTCCCAGGCGATCGACATAGGTGCATGCTTTCCGCACAGACTCGATGGTACCGTTTTGCTTGTAATGTTCTCACTACATTTTCTTCCGCTTGTAAATAGCTCATCGGTATTCAATTGTACAGTCAGTTTCCGCACTTATCCGCAACATTTAACAAAGTAATATGCCTGCGATATTGTAAGTGATTATAAAATACAGGCACGTTTGAACGTATATCATTTAACCTAAATGACCAAACTCCGACCAAAGCGAAAATTCAAACTTAGCCCAATGAAGGATTCATCGCCAGAAATTCGAGACATTTGAGCCTGCACAGTACAGCGGATATCTTTCAAAAACAAGATGGCGGCAGTGACTCGTAATAAAGCGAATTCTTCGGTGGAATATAGCAATTTACACATGTTATCCTCTGTAGTGTTGTACAACAGAAATATATATTTTCACCCACAAGAGATTAAAAAAAAACCCCGCGGTTTTGGTATCAACCGCTGTCCGCTTTGCCTTGCTTTAGGCTCATGGTGGGCTCATATTTTACTTGCCGAAACAGCGAGGAAACAGCGGTAAATCGACTCGGCTTGTGCCAGAAAAAAAATCACTGACCAAAATGATTTCTACACAGAAAGAAAGGAAAAGAAACAAGCTTTTCAAAGATGGCTCTGGCAGCGAATTTGGTGCATGCCTTTTGAATTCGGCATATTTTAAGGAGTTTATCGAAGAATCAACATGGAAATTTCGCCGTTTCTTCTTTTGTGGGATTTTCAAACGGAGAAAATATACATGAAAGTGAATCTACGAGAACTCTACGAACGAAGGCAAGTAAGTTGAAGATGTGTTTTCACAATATCCACTTGCACATTTTTTCTATCAAGCTTATTTCGCCAGTAATCGCAGTTTATAAACAAACGGTTTTCCCGATTTCGATAAATGTCATATGATTCCTTACAAAAATTTTGACGGCTACCGTTGGAAGAAATTCGATCAAAATATACATGAAAGTCGTTTACTTTGTTCTAATCTTTACATATTTAGCACTATAATATAACAACCTATTATGGTTCAGTTGCACATTTTTACTTTGTTTGAGTCTTAAAGAGATATTTGCCATTTTTCTCGAATGCCCATACAAATCTCTTTACACTTCGGCGTCCCGATCAGTCTTCAGGTTGCCGCGAGTAACCGCGCGTGGAGTCTCGTGTCCTAAATTTCTGGCGACGAGGCTCTATTGAGTTTAGCAATCGAACAAAACGAACTCTCACAAAAAAATTGGAGCCTATTGCATGCAATTGACCTTTGGTTAACTTCGTTTAAGTTTGATGGTAAAAGTTGAAATACATGGGATTTAAAATAGAAGTTTGATATAGGGAATGAGCGTGTTGCTGAATGTATCCTTTCAATTAGTTTTAAATGTGCTTTTGTGTGCCGGAATCATATACCGACAGTTCATGGCATTGCTCGACTTGTTACATGACTTCATAGGATGATAACAGTGGTGGACCATAAAATAATGTTACAGTGAAGTTACATTATTTTTTATTGTTCGTTTCACTAATTCTTTGTTGTTGCAAAGTGCAGGGTGGTAAAAGGGTTATGCTTGACGCGTGAGAAAAAACATGACGTCGATTGTCGCTGTGATCCGCTCGATTGATAGCCTAGCGTCATCCGTGATCTTCTTGTTTTTGAGGACCGTGGCTCGTGAATCATGAGTAAGCTTTCGTGAAAAAGAATCGCGAATCTAATAGTGGCTCTTAAGTTGCAAACTAACGTTACCACCCGTTAATAACAGGCCCATGTTACTTGTAAAGAGTCATAGATTGATCATTTTTATAGTATTTTACTGAACAGGTCATAATTGTTAATCGTTAACTCTGCACCTATCTCAAAACTCGCATGGTTCGAACACATTGGTGTGAGTGAAAGCCAAGAAGAACGTGACTTCCTTCTAAGAAATTTCAGGGGAGTAACTAATGCCACTTAAGTGGAGTGATTTGTGTTGTAACCCAATAATACGTGATATTTCTAAGGTGCGTTTTCGTGGTGTTTGCTGTCGTCATTGCTAAACCTTCCTACAGTGAGTTTAAGAAGTGATTACCCCTGACCAATATCAGCTTAAGTGGGCACTACAGGTGAATTGAGAATGAAAGAAAGAAGGATAGAAAAGGATATACACATAAAGGCCTTTGTCCACTAATTATTCTCTTTAAAATTAAATTTCCCACCACCTCCAAATCCAATATTTTCTAATTTTCCATAATTTTCCACATTCCCCAGATCATTCTTAATCCTTCGAAACATTGACCAGTTGGCTCAGTCGGTAGAGTGCCGGACTAACGTGCAGGAGGTCGTGGGTTCAAACCCCGGCCGGACCAACACTCAAGGTCTTTAAATAACTGAGGAGAAAGTACTCCCTTTCTAGTGTTCTCGGATAACGTCCCGTCTTACAACTCTTCATAATTAATTCTGTGGGACGTTAAAGAACCACTAGCGACGTAACGAACCCTGGCTGTGACCACCCCTAGTGCTGCTGGTCTCTCAAAGATATTAGCTCCTTTCAGCAACTCTAAAATTCGAGGTCAAATAAACTTTATATATGTACATATGTAAAAATTTCTCTGACATATTTACTTTACTGGTCTAGGACTCCAACATGATAGAGCTATAGTTAAATCGAATGAAATCTTGGCGAGATTTATAAGGAAAGTACGTCATCGTCATCACTGCTATTTTTTGTCAACTGATCTTTAAAGGATCTCTAAAGTCTCTAACGTTAAAACCAAATCAGAAAAGAAAAATCCCACGTTATGTAACACATATTTGTTTAATTTGACCGTGCGCTTTAAGTCGTTACTTTTTTGGTCAAGATATTTAATCACGTTGCGAGGCACTTTGTAATGCCCTTCGTTCGCTATCGATCTTCGTATATCAACAAATCGTAATTCACGTTTTAGCCCCCCCCCCCCCCCCAAAAAAAAAAAAAAAAAAACGAGACTAAGGTTTTCTCGATGGATGCAAAAAACCTTTTTTCCTCTGGTTGCCTTTCGACTTCTAATGCTTGAAATCTGTTTTGTCGGAGTGCTGTTAATACACAGTTTTTTCCTCAGCTCTCCGGAAGTGCCCCTCTCACGTACAAAAAAAACATACATCAGTTTCAAATTTAAGTTGGTTTATAGTTTATTAAATTTTATTTTTATGTTGACACCACCTTTGTTCTCAAACATGCCGGTTAACTTTCTGAAACTCCCTAGAACATTATTTTCTCCTTTTACACACCAAAGACCATTATACCTGAACGACTGCAATGGTCAATGAAATGTTGAACCATTCAGTACACTGGGCTCAAAGGTGCCACAATGAGGAGGAAAAAATAAGAGGGCGTAAAAGAAGAACAAACCAAGGCACGTCCGTAGAACTTCGGTTGTGAAGTTGTTGGAATCGAACGTAATCGAAGGATAATTTTTCCAGGTTTCTGAAGCCAGCAGTTAAAAATTGTTAGCATAAGTATATATGTTACTGATCATTTATTAAATCACCTCAAAAGCATGGTGAAAGCTTCAATCTCTCTGATATTTTTGTGACATAAGCCTAATTTCTCGTTGTATGTAATTGCAGCTAATTTCTTCTGTATACATGTTTTGTTTGGCTAGACTCAACATTCTTTATATACAGAAAAGAACGATTTTAATTTTTTGCTCCGGTGTTATGGCGAAAATGCGGCTGTTAACTGAAATTTCACTTGGAGCGACTTTACCGTCCGTCTTCCCCAGCGGACGATTATTGACATTATTAAACAGCTGAAATGAGCGGCGCGCAGCTTAAAATCCTTTTCAGTAAGTTAGTCGTTGTACATACCTTTTAAAAGCACTTTAGGCACAAATACTTGTTCTATTAAAATACATAATGGCCTGAGTACATGGTTGGAGCCATGATTGTTCAGTTAAAAGTAACATTTTGCAGCTGGCTATCCGTGATTGGTAACAAGTGAATTCATAGTTTAATTATTTCGTAACGTTAAATAATAACCGTAGGAGGACGAACATACTATAATTTAGCTCTTACTACTGGGTTGTCAGACAGCTTTAACCTACATTTATCAGCGCTGAAAGTTCAAACACGCGCAGTCTGTCCTTGCTTTGCCGCAGGTGTATATCGCCACCTATTACTGCAGGCTACTCTTTACATGAAACTGTAGTCTAAAACCTTAATTTGCCTTGAAATCACTCGTTTGACGCAACTCATGGGCACAATTAGCTCTGGTAAATTATTTAACCTCAAACAGATATCGTTTCTATCAAGATTCACTGCGCTAAAAATTCGAAAATAATGGAGAACATATCTACAACGACTTTCTTGAACACTACGTCTTTGACATTCACTGATCTTCCTTCCAAATCAGAAGGCATGGCGTGGCGCATTGTTTATGCATTGGAAGCCGTCTTGATTGTCGCCGGGAACTTGCTAACGATTGTTGCCTTTGCTGTGAACAAGAATCTTCGCAAGAAGAGACTTTTCCTGGTTGCCAACATGGCGTTGACGGATCTGCTTTATGGTGCTGTGAAAACGCCTTTCAGTATTTACATCATTTCCATTGGGAAATATGGCATTTGGACAGAAAATCAGTCTTCCACGGTTGTTGATTTCCTCTACAATTTTATCAACATAGTTTTGGTGCAGTGCTCGTTTCTGTGTGCGGCAATTATATGTGGTGAGATGTTTTACGCGGTTCATTGGCCGCTAAAGCACCGGACGCTGTCCAACCGTGTTTACCGAATCGTTATATTTCTTTCCTTGTTTCCATTGCGTGTACAGCAATATTTGGCTTAGCTTCAAGGAAAGTCGCTGTTAGAATTATAATCTCAAGTTTTTTTATTCTATTATCCATCGTCTGTGGCTGTAATATTAGTATCTGGAGAATTGTTAGAAAGCATCGCCTTAGAAAGGCCAAACAGGACTCTTCAACATCAGCGCCTTACAAAAACCATGTTGTTTGTGTCCACCATTGCTTTGTTCTTGTGGCTCCCAATAGTTGTTCTTGCCTTTTTGATTATAATTCTGGATATGTCTATGTCTCGGCAAATATATCTTGTGAATATCGCTGTAAATGTTTCGAACTCTTCTTTTAATCCTGTTATATATGCATTACGAATTCCTGAGTTTAGGCTATCACTCGGTGGTTTTACAAAGTAAGCAGCTCTCTTTTATTTACGTTTTACAATCACCTTATGATCAAAAATCATAATTTTCATAATTTTCTGAGGTGCGTCGATGTGAGTGGATATGAGATGGTAAGTAGACAACGAAGCGCGCAGCGCCGTGTTAACTTTGATCATCTCATATTCAACAACTAAGGGTAAGTGGAACGATTGTTTTATTAAATCGTTTTATATTATTTAATTTCTTTTGAGACCAATAGCGCGACGTATAAACTAGACTGACATAAATTGTTAAAACATTCACCCTCGGTCCCAAGGTATCATGGTGGGGAGGAAAAAAATATCAGGGCCGGGCGTAAAAAAACAAATTCAGGTCACATCCACAATACTCGATTGTGCAGTTGTTCAAAGAGAAATGGCAAGAAATGTATGTAATCACAGAAACAAAAAAGACAATCGGGTTCTGACGCTATAAGTAAATATGTCACTGATCATTAATTAAAGTTACATAAAAAACACAGTGAAAGCTTCAATCTTCAGTTTTCCTAGTCTTTTTAAGATTTTTGTAACCAAGGCTAACTTCCCGTCTATATGAAAATGAAACTCATTTCTTACGCCTGTTTTGTTTCAAAATCTTGACTTGACATACGTAAGAAAAGTAAACCAACAATTTTAATATTTTATTCAAAAAGCGCCTGTCAGGTTTCACTGGAATCCCCTTTACCGTTAGTCAGTCATCAGGGGCAGTATTTTCAAATTATTGGTGCAGGGAATGAGGCGCACGTCTTTTAAGATTCTGCAAACGGACTTTAAAAAGTCCGTTTGCAGAATCATAGCCGTTTTACCACTTGTTTTCAATTTCGAAAGGCTTTTGGGTGAGTACTCGAATAATTGCTCATTTGGAATTAATACAAAACGTACACCTGGCTATCACGTGACCGGTAAGAAAGGGAGAACGTGATATTTCAAAATATATTAATATTAATAATAAAGATAGAAAAACGAAACTGTATTGATTTCATGCTTTCTTGACGAATAATAATTGGTAATAAATTTCAGAATCAAGTTAAGTCATTAAGCAGCTCTAACTTTATTTATCAGCCCTGAAAGTTCAAAGTAGCGCTGCGAGTCTTAATAGTACTTTGTTTTGCCGGAGGCGTTTTTTCGCCTATAAACGGAAACCACTCTTTGCATGAAACTGTAAATATTTTCCTGACAATTGAAGAAATCATTCACCTTGAGTTGATGAGATCAATCGCACGTGTTGACGCAACTGTTAGCTTCCCACAAGTTTACCGCCTCCTTTTAATTACCACTGGTAAAACCCGAAAAAAAAAAGAGTGAACGTTTCTAAAGCGAAGTTCACAAAAAGGTCCAAAAATGGAGAACACATCAACAACGACTGGTTTGAATAAAACGTCTTTGTTATTCACTGATTCTCCTTCCAAATCAGAAAGCATGGCATGGCGCATCGTTTATACATTGCAAGGTCTCTTCATTGTCGCGGGGAATTTGCTAACGATTGTTCTCTTTGTTGTGAACAAGAATCTTCGCAAGAAGAGGTTTTTCCTGGTCGCAAACATGGCGTTAGTGGATTTGTTTTATGGCGCTGTGAAAATGTCTTTCAGTGTTTACTTCATATACATCGACAAATATGAAATTTGGACAGAAAATCGGTCTTCCACGGTTTTTGATTATTTCTACAATCTTATCACCTTCTTTTTGGCACAGGGATCGTTATTGTTTGCGGCTATCATATGTGGTGAGATGTTTTATGCCGTTCATTGGCCGCTAAAGCATCGAACGCTGTCAACGAGGGTTTATCGGATCGTTATAATTCTGACATGGACCATGGCTTTCCTAGTATCCCTTACATGCACAGTATTATTTCACTTAACTTCAAGAAAACTCACAGTTAATATAATGATGCCATTTTATTGGACTCTACTATCCATAGTCTGTGGCTGCAATATTGGTATCTGGCGAACTTTTCGACGCAAAAACATCGCCTTACAACAGCGAAATCACGCTTTACAACATCAACGCCTTACAAAAACCATGCTACTTGTATCTATTCTTGCTTTGATGTCCTGGGTTCCTGTACTTACTGTTACGTTTTTAATTAGTTGCGGTTTCGCTATATCATGGCGCATATATCACATGACTATAGCTCTAAATGTCTCCAGCTCCTTTTTAAATCCTATTATCTACGCATTGCGAATTCTTGAATTCAGACGATCGATGGGTTTTTGTAAAAAGTGAGCATCATTAAACAGGATGACCATAGAAGAAGAGATAAAAAGATTGTTGTTTCAGAACAATCAGGTAGCAGGTGTTTACACTGCTCCACTTGGTTAGGAAAGTAAAAGGTTTTTTCCCGCGATCTGAAGTGATTGAGAGTTAGGATCCGGAGATAAGGATCGATTAGACACGATCTACAGTATTTTAGTAGTACTAACAGCTCTAGGGCTGTCTGAATTAGGGGCAAAAGGTTTATGTACAGCTCAAATAGTAAACTACAGTAATAAAAATAAAGTACTACAATTACTTGAAGAATTTTACTGTTAGTCAAATTATGTTTGAGCATTGTTCATAACTGATACGACTCAGCCTCGTTTGTTTCATATTTTACTTCCAAGGTGCAGTATGTTGCCCAGTATCCGGCCACTTCACTTAAAAACTGGTATAACGTTCCTTCCTCTGTCGCAAGAGTTCTGAAATTTGGCCCCAAATTAATAACAAGGTAATCAAGGACAACTTTCAGCAGATTGGCGATGTTTAGCCTCCCCTTCCTTTTGAAAGGTAGTTTAAGTTTCCATTTCGAAAATATATATCGACTTAGGTTCCGGTTATGCAAAATGCGGTCAAGCGGCGAAACAAACACAACTACAAAGAAAATAATTCGCCTCGACAAATAAATATGGAACGTTTCCATAAAGAGTTGTGCAGTATGACATTATATGCATATCCTAAGATAAAATTATAGTTAAAGGTATTAAATTAATCTTCTACGCACCCTTTATGCCGCTTTTTCAGTGATTTTGGAAAGTAAAGATTAAACTGTCCGGATACTGGGCGTACTAACTCAAAATTTACTGAAAGTTTCCGACCTTCGTTATTTTAGCAAAATTCAATTTCAAGTAGAATTAATCGATATTCTGAACAATTGACCTCTTCAGTATTGTCTTTTCAAATATCCAACAGTTCCCTTCAAAATACCACACTTTAAAGACCCTTGATTGAACAGCGGTAGTTTCATAGCGCAGTGAAAAGTGTAAATATTAGCGGCCTTGCAAATTTCACTCACCCGTACAGAATGGCGCCTTCTGTAAGTGTTTTGCAACCTGAAAGTCCGTTAAAACTTGACTTGACTTCCTTTCGGACTACTTTGCTTGCCAGAAATGAATAAGCGCGTCGCAAAAACTGGAATTGTTTTTTAACTGTCCGTATACAGGTACCGTCCGGATACTGGGCAAGATACTGCAACGGTGGGCTGTGCGCATCCTTTATGAGTAATTAAAAAAAAGACAGCTTTACGGTCAGGCAATATAAATAAGGAACGTTAGCAGCGACGACGGCGACGGCGACGGCGACGAAAACGTCATTTCAAAATATAATTTCTTGTTTAACATAAAAAATGCTGGCGAGCTGTCCAGGGCCTAAATTACTATGAACGATGTTAAAGCCGTCATGCGCTCACGCTCGCTTACGTGATTTTTCAATAAAGAATTGCATTTTATGTACTTTAATACTGCTGCAAGTAAGGGAAAACCTTTTATGCGTTGCGCCAAATAAATCTTAAGTAACGATTCACACAAGAACTATAGCAAACCCTATTGTTCTGCGGCAATGGCAATTTCCCCACGTAGGATATCGCTAATTTTAGGAAGAAAGCTGGAACTCTCGAATGTTACCTAAATTTCTTTGTAGAATTAGACTAAATGTACTTGGTTCAAATAAAATT